>CM073134.1:45106512-45706512 GCA_037039145.1 Fundulus diaphanus
GGCGCTCCCAGTTTTTAAACGCACTTGAGAACAACATGCAACAACACAACATTTGAGCAGGCGTAGGGAGGGTCGGGGTCTTCTGCACACCCCCGTTCTCCGATGGCGGCAAGGAGTCTGGGGCCTGGAGGAGGTGCGGGCCACTGTGTCCGGGGTCTTGGCGGGGGGCTGTGGTGTGCAGTCAGCGGCTTGCCAGGTCTGGGGCTGATGCCTCTGCTCCCCCCAGGGGGCGGGGGGCAGGGATGGCAAGGGTAAGGTGGGGGGAGGGAGGGGGTTTATTAGGTATTTAGGGGGAGGGGGGGGCTCTGGCCGAGTGGCTCGTGCGGGTCGTGTTGGCCCGCCCTCTTGGGGTGGCCCGGTCCGGGGGGCGTCTGGTCTGGGGCCGGGGCCGGGGGTCGGGCACAAGCAGTCGTATAGTCGATTTGGGGTGACCCCCCCCCCCCCCCCCTTTGGTCAGTGTTGGATGTGAGTGTTATGTGGGAATGTGTGTACAGCGTCTTTTTTTTTTTTTTTTTTTTTTTTTCTCTGTGTGTGGTGAGTGGGGCACAAGGGAGGGATGGGGTGAATGGGTTTTTTTTTTTTTTTTTCCAGGTATGGGTGTGGTCCGCTCCCTCTCCCAAGAACATCTCAAGTCTCCGCTAGGTGCGGAGCCCATCCCCCCACGTCCTGCCCTCCTCCACTTCGTTGGCGGGCGCCTTGGCCCCCTGGCGCATTGGTTGGCTTCGGGTTTGGGGCGGGTTCCCGGGCGTGCGCCGGCCCACTCCCGGCGGCCTCTTCGCGGGGCCTGGCCCTCAGGGCCCATGGCCGGGACCACTTCAGCGGGGCTAGCTGCCGGCGGAGCCCACGGGCTCGTCTCCGCGGCTCTTGAGGGCGTCGGCATTGCGGTGGCTGGGGGATTTCCTCGGGGTCGTCTCTGCTCCTTCCTTGGGGGGGGGGGGTTGCAGATATCCTGTGTCGGCCCCTCCTGGGCGACCTGCTTTAGGGACCCCTTTGGGAGTCCGAGGTTACGGGTCCCCTGACGCCTGCCTCTGTGCTCGGGGAAGGTGGGTCTTCGGTTCTCCACAATCACTATCAAGCTATTTCTGGATAATCTTCACCTAAACTAGTGCACTATCACATCTCCCACAGGTGCTGGGTCCCAGGTATTAAGTGTTCACTTATATACAGTAATCTTATAATTTATTTATTTATTTATTTATGTTTTTTCACTTTCTTTTTTCAAATATCACATTACACATGTCAGCTTACATAATAATATATATGATTTAGCAATGGCATCTAGGTGTTATTCGAGTGTATCTGTTGCTTTATGTCTGTTGGTTGTGCTGTTCTTTTTGTGTCTCTTTCCAGGTGATGGAGCAGACAAAGAAGGTTTTATCATTCTCTCCCTTTTATCTCCTCTTTTTTTCACCTCTACTCTTTTTTTTCTTTTCTTTCACTTTCTGTTCTTCCTTTACTCTCCCATTGTCATGTCCATATAATTTGAAATTCTCCTTGCAGGAATCATAATAAAGCTATTTACAAGCATAAATCAAGTGGATTACTATGGCGAAAGCTGTTTGCTCCACTTGTAAAAGCAAAATCTGTCGAGCTCTATCTGGCATTGAGACATCAATTCCTATTGCCATATTGCTAGACAGGACACTGGGAAAAAAAAAAAAAAAAAAAAAAAAAAAAAGGGTGCATGGTAGTGTGGCGCTATCCTGTGGGATAGTACTACATCAAGACATGGTCCAAGAAAGCTGTACCATGTTGTTCCCCAGAACTAGAGTGCAAACATGTTGAATGTGGTAGAATCCTTTTGGTTATGTGCAACTGAAATACAAAAGGTTACAGATGAGATTTCAGGTGATGGGAAAGTACCAGGAAAATTCTTTTAAATGATTGCTGATAGCATAGCAGCAGGGATTCCTATCCTCCCATTAACTTTTGTACAAACTCACACTCAGTTCAACTCTCTCTATCAGAGATTTGCTGTTCAGAAGTGTGATAATGGTCTACATGTTTGCAATCCAAGTTTCTGCATGTTTTGCTAAAGGGCTTTATCTTTTTATCGTATTTAGAGGATCATTTTTGTGATCCACATCACTAATTTGTACTTATGAAGTTTCTGGGAACTTTAATTACCATGGAAAATGGCATGGTAAATAAGCTCTGATGATATGTCTTTATTAATCAAGCAAGTTATCAATAAATGTTACTGAGTATTTTTTTTGTGTGTGTGCACCTTTTTTTGAGAAGGTATGTCAAAGATGCCAAGATAAAAAGAAAACAGTCTCAATGCTTATCTTGAAAGGAAAAAGATGACTATCTATGGACTTTTTTTTAGAGATGATACAGAAACCCAAAACATAACAATAAACAAATTAAACAAACCCCAAATCCTTTCAGACTTTCAAGACTACTACCTAAAATAATGATTAAAAAACAATACATAGATATGTTCAATAGCTTGGCATAAAATGTACAGAAATGATGGACAACTTAATTATGTTAGATTTTACACATGGATCATTTTCCAGGAAAACCCCCAACCTCCACCAGTGAATGCCCTGACTACTGGGGAGCATGTCCACATAAAGACATATTTTCTTATATAGACCCAGCAACAATTTTTGCACGGTCACAGTTTAGAGTGTGAAACACAAATACATACAGAAAAATATTTCAAACTAAATTCTGTAAAAAAAAAAGTCTGTAATACTAAGCACAGTCACAGTGTACAGATGCCCTTCTATCCATATAGGACAGCCTTCCTCAAATGTCAAAGACCTGTATCTGTATCAAACACCAAATCAATCCAGACCCAGTCCAACGTGCAGAGAATGCAGGCTGTGTTGCAGAATTTGATATTGAAAAAACATGGAATGTCAGGATTTAGTAATTTGAGCATTTTATATTTCACAAAGTGTCCTATAAGTGAACTCTTTACAGTGAAGATCAGTAAAAGAGAGCAGGTGTTATCTTCTGTGACCTCTCTGCCTGTCAGCATCTCAGCTGAAGCTCAGCTCACCTCAGCTCTTTCTCAGACTGAAAGTTATCTGAAAGATAACTGACTGCAGCAGAGCTTTTTTAATTAATAACTATGACTTGCAAAGCAAAGTGCTTCAATAATAAAGCTGTAAAATAGCTCAGATGGAAACTTTTCTCATGGCTGACTGGATCTAGAAATATCAGGAAATGTTTGCAGGCCATTTCTCCTCCCTTGGCAGAGATCCTTAGCTGTATGTGCCGAGTCAGGCTGCCATATATAGATAAATTATAAAGCTACACTTGTTTTGTGTGACGTGTTAAAACATATATATATATATATATATATATATATATATATATATATATATATATATATATATATATATATATATATATATATATATATGTTTGTACGTCTGTGAGATTCTTTTTTCACAACAAAATCAAACTTCTTTTTAAAATAGAACAAACGTTAATTTAAAATCTGCAAGAGGTATGAATAATTATTAATTTTAGTTCTATTGATTTTATTGAACAAACAGCCATAAGGGGGCAATGAAGTAATTTAAAGCAGTATGTGTGAGAAATGATGAGCCCTATTTTGACAAAATTTATGTCAGGGGAAAATGCTAAGTTAGGGTTAAGAGACAGAAGCCTGAAGTACCTCAGAGCTTTTTTATAGATGGCTGTATAACAAAGTATACCCGCTTTGTTCTGCTAAGCATTAATAATAACTAATTGTTGACCAATGCTCCATGAGTAGTTAGCAATAATTCAGACAACATGATCAGTATTTCTTTACTAAAAAAGCATATTTGGTATGGATAAACCAATTCTAAGCTAATTTAGAAAAAGCTAAAATATATTAGATATTTTGAGTTATTTCACAATTTTGTGTTTGATACATACCTGTATATACGTTTGACTCATGGATGGATAAATGAATAAATGAATGAAAGCTTTAGCTATTCTCTCTGCACCAATATTAACCAAGACCTAGCCTTTGACTGTTAACATGATGTCAGTCCTCCCCAGTGGACATTTCTATAAAGCCACAAATTATCTGGATAATGACAATACAATAACATCAGAATATCTGTAGCATCGCCGGCTGAAAACTGGTGGCTCGCACTGATGGTTCATAACACTCCTTTGTTGAGTGTCTGTTCCAGGTAGTGTATGTGGAATACACCGTAAGAGCTTTAAAGGCACACTATGCAACATTTTTCAGTTAAATAATGTGTTCCATACCGTTTTGGATGATTAAATGAGTCATTTCAGGTTGAACAAAGGTTTTCTTGGCCGCCCTGGTGGTCTGTGGGGGAAATACCGCACTTGCAACTGCAGGAGCCCTCGGCCCGCACCCACAGGCTCAGAATCTCGTGCAAGATCGCGAGAGTTGGTCTTGCTTTACGGCGAGAACATGTTTCTTGCTAGCGCAGTGGCGATATCTGTGCAGTTATCATGGCGGAACCAGCGATAAAACAGCGAAAGCCCATGTCGGAGCAGGCAAGAAAGAGGAAAAGGGCTGTGGAAAGAGAGAGGAGTCGTACACGGGTGAACATCGGGCAAGCTTTTTCCGAATGGCGAGAGCTAAAAGAAAAAGAAGGCTGTAAGGCTGACACGGACCTCGCGTTTCTGCTGATGCGATTGTAAGTAACATTGTAGGGTTTCCCTCACGCTACCGCCTCCCAACATTCCAAAAAAAAAAAACTAACTCGATATGCGTGCAAAGCTTGTCTCCCCCGCTCCGCCTCCACCGGTCGCTCCGCCGGTCGCGCAAAGCTTGTCTCTTTCCCCCAGCCGCCTGCCCGCCCGCTCGCTCGCTCCGCCGGTCGCGCAAAGCTTATCTCTTTCCCCCGCCCGCCCGGTCGCTCTGCCGGTCGCTCGCTCCGCCGGTCGCGCAAAGCTTGTCTCTTTCCCCCGCCCGCCCGCTCCGCCGGTCGCTCGCTCTGCCGGTCGCGCAAAGCTTGTCTCTTTCCCCCGCCTGCCCGCTCCGCGGGTCATCGGCGTAAAGCTTGTCTCTACACCCCCCCCACCCACCCCCCGCTCCGCCGGTCGTCCGGTAAGCAAATTTCTAGGGGAAACACTGCATTGGAATGGTTTCTCTCTCTCTCTGTACATGTTCATACTTTCACTGTGTTAGTCATTGTTTGTACTGCCGTTTTTTCGACTTTTGTATTCGTTGCGTTCGCCTGTCTGCTAAGCTCAAAACAACCGCGCCTGGCTTGACGGAGAAATCAGGAGAACAGCTGAGCATATTTACGACAGTGCACTTTTACTTTCGCCCTCTGGGGGGCGCCTCGCTGGAAAATCAATCCCAGTTGCATAGTATACCTTTAAAGAAAATAATGTAAAAACATAAAATTACTGTTTGCTCTTACACATAAACAAAGAAAGTTCCTTTCAGAATGGTTAAGTACTATGAAATATATTCAAACACACAAATGATGGCTTAACTACATAACACTGTCTCTCCCACTGGAGTCTTAACAGTGATGGAACAGCAACCACGACAAATTGCGGTGCATCTATCACAATAAGATGAGCATAACAAACCTTTGGTTTTACCTTAATTAATGCTAAATGCATCCAAAAATGTTCCAAACATTAAACAATTAACATACCTTGTACTTTCTGTCAGCCAGGAACTAGGGGCCATTTCTCAATATGTGTTCTTGAGCGTTCTCGTGTGCTCGTGACACGTCATCAGCCTCAGCCCGAGCACTGTTCCAATTGCCGAGAATGCCAAACCGAGAACACACCACATTCCCGGATGTTGTTCTCACCCCACCCTCCTTATCGAGCATGCATCAGAGCAGACTTGTGCGTTCTTCAGACTGACCGCTTGCCCAGAATGCACCGCGGCCGCAGCTTGATTCGAGACAGCGCAAACAGAGCTCACAGCGGTAAGTTAAAATTTCCCTTTTCTGCTGCTGTTGTTCTTCAAAAGTACGTTTTCTGATCGTTTGAGGCGAGAACATTATACTTTTAAGCTTCCCTATGTGGCCTGTTTACAGAGTTAGTGCGTAAGTTTTAAAAAAAAGTCCGACGTTGAGCGGAACGGAGTGACCCGCAGACCTCCGAGGGAAATCGCAGCCAGGGCTGATGTTAGTCCGTCTTTAGTACACTTCTATCAGCCAAGTAATGTGCATAGTACCGGTGGTTATGATTTATTTGTTTTGTGTTTATCTGACTGACGTGTGTTGCTTTATTAACTCAATACTTGCTGGAATAAACTGTAAATGTTTCCCAAGGACGACAGCAGCATATAACATGAATAAATAAATCAAATCTATAAATGTTTTCCTATCTAAGTGAGTTTCTTCTGAGTCAGGACACGAATAATTGAGAGGAGAAAGTGTCATGGTTTTCAGATGTTTTGCCCACATGCAGATACGACCAGGCGACAGCAGATAGATTTAAACAGTTTTTTAGGAAATGTGCAAATACAAGGACAAAATAATGACTGCAGCTGCGAGGTCTGAACGTCGAGGCGGAGGAGACTGCAAGAGAACGGAGTAGTTAGATCGTCGGCTAGAATCCAGTACCAGTCAGAACGTGCTATGCTTACCCATTAGCCGGGCGGACCTAACCGGGAAGGAGTGAGTGTCGGGGAGACCCTGTGAGCCTGCTCTAGATGGAGTAGGTGGCTAGTGGCTGGAGGGCGGCAGCAGCGGCTGACGAGGGATCCGGAGCTAGCCTCCGCTGGGTCGAGTGACAGATGGATTGACCAGAGTTGAAGTGGGAACACCAGTATCCGGGTAGGGGACCTCGAGCCCAGCTGGGTAACCTCCAGTGAGTAAGAGGGGGAGCGCCAGAACAGAATCTGAGCCTTGGGATACTGGTGAACCTTCTGGGATGGAACGTCAAGGCAGGTAAGTGCATCCAGCACAAAAACTATGACAAAAACAGGAGAGTCAAAATTAGTCAGAGTTGTGTGTACAAAACTCACAAACAGGTTTCCAAGGCTTGGTCAGAGGCCATGTCGTACCACGACTGGTTTAAGGCTCTGGCGTCTTCCATCTGTCAGTGCCTTGCTTAAGAAGCCAGAGGAAGCCGCCTCCAACGAGCTGCAGGTGTGGACCACGCCCCCACAACCAACTAGACACACCTGAGGAGCAGAGTTAGAGCAGGCACATACAGAGAACCCTGACAGAAAGAGGGAAAGAAAACAATAGTAACAGTATATGAAAATAACAGACATTTATTTTATACAGATGTTTTAACTTTGGAACAGAATGAAGGTGTAATATATTCAACAAATATTAACAGTTACTAACATGGTTTAAAAGAAAGAAATAACTTCTATTAACATCTTATACAAATAGACAACACCTATAAACTTACAGTTAAAAATAGTTGGAATGGAAATTAATTTACTGATTATTTAATTTATTTTTACAGGTGGTGAAAAAAATGAAATGAACCAGCATGTGTACATGACTCCAACTGATCTAGGTTAGATCAGATTTAGTCATGTTCACTTAAACATGCAGCCAGCTGGAGCAGCTCCCTGTCTTCAGCCACCGGATGGCCGTCCTCCTCTGGGTCAACCTCCTAGTCCTCCACGTCAAGCTGGTCCCCTGCCTCTATATAAATATTGTGGAAGATGCAGCAGGCGGCGATTACTTTTGGGGCAAACGCCGGGCAGACCTCCAGCGCCCTTAAGAAGATGGAACGCCACCGTGTCTTCAGACCACCAAAGGCATGCTCAGTGATGTTTCTCACCTTGGCGTGGTGTCTGTTGTAATATGCCTCCACTTGGCCTGTACCAGAGCCATAGAGAGAAAGAGTTGCGACACTCTTTGATGTCACCGCCAGGGCAGTCACGTGGTTCGTGTAAACCGCTATAGTTCCAAAACATACGCTGGCTTTCATGTTCTTCTATGGGACAGACAGCAGCGATTACGTTATTTAACGGTAAATATATATATATAAACATACACCCTACTACTTTTTCAGCTGTTATTGCATGATTACATATTTGTTAATGTCAGTTTTCCATTTTGAGAGGCAGGGTGACAACGAAAAGCTGTATATTACTTAGATACGTTTTACATTTTTGGAGGGAAAAGCTTATGTTCATGTTCGTATGGCTAGAACGGCTCTAACTTAAGTTTTCTTTTCCATATCATTCATGTGATGACAGATGTCTCATGATTTTCATTTTATCGCGACTGGGCTGTATTATTGATTACCGTGATTTTGCTTATAAATTCCGATTCAGCCATTAGCTTACCTTTGTGGTAGCGTTAGGTCTGCCGTGGTCCATTCAGCATTCGCCTAGCAGCTAGCTCACTTCTGATAAGTGGTCACCCCCAGACCACAACGTGAAACATGATCATGTTAAGACTAAGAATATAATTTTAAGATTAAGCCATTCACATATTATCAAAAGCATTATTCTTATATGTTTGGGTCTATAGGTAAGTGCAGAGCTATTAAGATTTTTCTCTACATCTCTGGGTTAATGCACAGAGTAAGAGTAAGGTTAGCTGCAGAGAGAGTGATAGAGAACAGTGACAGGCAACACTCCCATTGGACTCCGTTGTTGCTTTTTGTTTTTTTGAGAAAGAATAGTCCATTCAGCATTTACACCCACTTTTTCTGATGAGGCAGGAGTTGACCACACAACAATGATAATTTGAATACTAAGCCATGCACAAAGAATCAAATATATTAAAGAATAACAACTCATTAAGCTTGGATGAATGAATCAAATATTGTTTAATAAAAAATACTGAGTGAGACAACAAGATGTGTGTGTGTGTGTGTGTGTAAATGTGTGTATCTAACTGGAAAAACAAGAACAAAGTGAAGGAACAGGGAGGAATATTATAAGTGATTAATACATTTAAAAAAAATCCTCCACATACATCAGGCTTCAGAGTGCATCAGGGCTGAAAGGAAGGACAACATTAATAATAAAAGGTACCTGGCATAAGATAAAAATGAACAGTGTGGAACAAAAAAAAATGGGAACAAGCATGAACAAGGAACAAGCATGAATAATATCAACAAACATACGTACAGTATGTGTGAACAAGAACAACAAATGTGTAAACAGGCGTTAACAACAGGTATCCTAACCATTTTTTTGGGGGAGGGGGGGCTCCACTGAAACCTGTGATGGCCACAACAACGATCCCGGAGGTCCAGCAAGATCTGTTGAGACAGGGGCACAAATTTGTCCTAACAAGCCAGTTCACTCAGGACTGCCTAGAAAATACGTTTTCTTGCATACGTCGGAGGAACTCAGTCCCGACACCTGTGGAGTTCCACTATGCACTACGGGCTGTCACTGTAGGGCAGTTCCTCTTGACAACGCATACTGGCAGTTACCTGGATGATGCATCAGACCACTTGGCGGACTTCTTGGACAGCAAGAACAGCAACTGCAGTGCTTCTGAGGTTGTGAGAGTGGAGCAGCTGGTAGACCCATCACCACCTGACCTCACAAAGACCGAGTCTTGTGTCCTCTACCACCTGGCAGGATACATAGCGAAGAGGGTCATCAGCTTCTCGCTCTGTGAGGAATGCCAGTGTGCACTGGTTGAAAAAGTAACCAACACAACAAGTGAGAGAGCTGTTTTACTACAGTTAAAGGAATTTAAAAGGGGTGCATTATACCGGCCATGCGATGAGCTGTTCACTCTCCTGCAGCACGTGGAGCAGCTCTTCCGTTCCAAGACGAGTGATTCCCTTATGGAATCCTCCAACGTAGTGGAACAGCTGGAAAGAGAGGCCATGAGTCTGGACAGCAACCTTCCCTCATGCCATGAGCTGAAAAAAATCCTTTCAACATACATCAGGCTGAGGTTAAGGATTCACTCAAACTGCATCGGAGCTGAGAGGAAGGCAAACAGCCGTAATAAGGGGTACCTTGGCAGCAAGAGTCAGACCAAGAAGGCAATTTCCACACAGCAGACCTCCTCACCTAAGGTCATACCATCTAGGCCACTGCCGAACACCTTACTGGTTGCCATGGATGTACTCGGCCTCTCCATTCCCGGCACACCGTCCGCAGTCTCCACAGCCTCCAGTCTCCTCTTATTCCAGCAGTCAGCAGTCGCCACCAGCAGCCACTACCTGCAGACACCCCCAGCAGCCATGGCCAGCACCAGCCGCCACCAGCAGCAGCCGCCACCATTAACAGCAGCCGCCAGCAGCCGCCACCATCACCATCCTTCGCCAACATCAGCCAGCTCAAGCAGTCATCGCCTGCAGCAGCAGCCGCCTGCAGCAGCAGTGTTTGGGGAACAAATTAGTCACACACTGTCTGAGTAATAAACATTTTAAAGCTCATTATGGCTTATGATAATTTTTTGTGTGGAATAATTTGTATTCCTACATGCAATCCAACTAAACAGCCCTTTCAAGGGTGTAATTAAACAAACCATTTATACTAGCATCAGATACACAGTACTCAGCTGACTGGCTAACACCGCCAGCAGGGGCGTGGCCAGGGGGTGGCCAGGGCCACCCCTGGCGATGTCCTGGCCACCCCACTCGCCAGTGTAAATGGTAGTAGCGTCAGTTTAGCATTTCATCCCATTATGCACAGCCAGCAGCACAGCCGCTCTTCTTGACCTTCTCGCACCGTAGCTCACACTGCCGCTCCCCCCTCCCCCGCCCGTCCGCCCTCCCTCTCCCTCCCCCTCCCTTCTAGCCGCTGTTGCGTTCTCAGACAACTACGGCTCAGCGCGTGCCTGCCTTCAACGGTGATAATAGGAAGGGAGAAAGCGAATAAGACTAACGGTAAGTAAATAAGTCAAATCATTTGTTTGTAAAAGAAGAGGGTGATATATGAACTGTATCAGCTCCTGTTACAGCGGCTTTTGTTGTCTTTTTCACAAGTTTTCAAAGAGTTACGTAGCTACCGCTGTTAGCTGGTGCTTCTGTATGGTTTGTCAATTTCCAGACAATGAAGAGAAAGTCCACAGACATGTCTTCTTATTTTAAGAAGAAAATAACAGCAGAAGGAGATAAAGAGATGACAGGGAAGCAACAGAGAACGAAGGAGGAGGAGGAGAAAGAGGAGGTGGATGGAGGAGAGGAACAGATAGAGCAGCATGATGATAGATAGATAGATAGATAGATAGATAGATAGATAGATAGATAGATAGATAGATAGATAGATAGATAGATAGATAGGCAAGGCAAGGCAAATTTATTTATATAGCACAATTCAGTACAAGACAATACAAAGTGCTTTACATGATTAAGATATAGCAAAATAATAAAATGTAGATAGAAAATAGAATAAAAGCAAGTAGGGATAGAATGTAGTAACAAAAAAGAACATTAAAAACAGTAAAACTGTTTAACTAGAACAGTCAAAGGCAATTTTAAACAAATGTGTTTTTAATCTTGATTTAAAGGAACTCAGGCTTTCAGCACTTTTACAGTTTTCTGGAAGTTTGTTCCAGATAAGTGGAGCATAGGAACTAAATGCTGCTTCTCCTTGTTTGGTTCTGGTTCTAGGTATGCAGAGAAGGGTGGAGCCAGTGGACCTGAGTGGTCTGGATGGTTGATACACTGATAACAAGTCTGTGATGTATTTAGGTGCTAAGCCATTCAGGGATTTAGAGACTAACAGAAGTATTTTAAAGTATATTCTCTGAGATACAGGGAGCCAGTGTAATGACTTTAGAACTGGGGTGATGTGCTCTACTTTCTTAGTCTTAGTGAGGACGCGGGCAGCAGCGTTCTGGATCAGCTGCAGCTGTCTGATCCACTTTTTAGGAAGACCTGTGAAAACACCGTTGCAGTAATCAATTCGACTAAAAATAAACACATGGATTAGTTTTTCCAGATCCTTCTGAGACATTAGTCCTTTAATCCTGGAAATGTTCCTCAGGTGATAGAAAGCCGACCTTGTAATTGTCTTTAGATGCTTTTGGAGGTTCAGGTCTGAGTCCATCACTACTCCCAGATTTCGGGCCTGATCAGTGGTTCCTAGCTGAAGCAGCTGAAGCTGTGTGCTAACTTTTGATCTCTCCTCTATTGGTCCAAATTTTATTACTTCAGTTTTGTTTTTATTCAGTTGAAGAAAATTTTGGCACATCCACGTATTGATTTCTTCAAGGCATTTACTCAGTGCTTGAACTGGTCCATAGTCACCTGGTGACATGGTGATGTAGAGCTGTGTGTCGTCTGCATAGTTATGGTAGCTGATGTTGTTGTTTTTTATTATCTGAGCTAGAGGGAGCATGTAGATATTGAAGAGGAGGGGACCCAGAATGGACCCTTGGGGAACCCCACCTGTGATTTTTGTCGTCTGGGATGTAAAGTTACCTACTGACACAAAAAAGTCCCTGTCCTTTAAGTAGGATTTAAACCAGTGGAGTGCTGTACCAGAGAGGCCGACCCAGTTTTCCAGACGGTCTAACAGAATGGAGTGATCGACAGTATCAAATGCTGCACTGAGGTCCAATAGTACCAGCACGGTGGTTCTTCCACAGTCTGTATTTATATGGATGTCATTAAACACCTTGATAAGGGCGGTCTCTGTACTGTGGTGAGCACGGAAGCCAGACTGGAAAACGTCAAAGCGGCTGGTCGTTGTTAAGAAGGTGTTTAATTGTTGAAACACAGCTTTTTCAATAATCTTACTGATAAAGGGGAGGTTTGAGATGGGCCTGTAGTTCTGGAGTAGAAGTTTGTCTAAATTGTTCTTTTTCAGAAGTGGTTTGATAATTGCTGTTTTTAGGGACTGAGGGAAAACACCTGACAGAAGGGACGCGTTTATTATCTGAGTCAAATCAGACGCTATGACAGGTAAAACTTTTTTAAAGAAAGCTGTGGGTAAAACATCAAGGCAGCTTGAGGAGGAACTTAACTGCTGAATGATCTGCTCTAAGCCTTTGGAGTTTATTTGGCTGAATTGGGACATTTGGTCAAAATCAATTCTGGTAGGAGACAACTTTGGTACTGAACTTAGTATGGATGTACAAACTGATCCTCTAATCTTTTGGATTTTTTCAGTAAAGAAGTTAGCAAATTCATTGCAGGCCCTGGTGGAGTGGAGTTCGGAAGCCACTGACACAGGAGGATTTGTTAATCTGTCGACTGTGGCAAATAAGACACGAGCATTATTAGTGTTTTTCTTGATGATCTCTGAGAAAAAAGATTCTCTTGCGTTTTTCAGTTGTAAGTTATATCTGTAAAGTCTCTCTTTATAGATGTCATAGTGAACCTGGAGTCTGTTCTTTCTCCACCTGGGTTCAGCTTTCCTACATTCCCTTTTTCACCTCTAACTGCTGGAGCATTTCTCCAAGATTTTTTCTTCCCGGAAAAAACCTTCACTTTGACTGGAGCAATGCAGTTAATGATGTCTGAGACTTTAGACTGAAAGTTATCTACTAGCTCATCTACTGAGTTGCAGCCCAAGGTTGAGGTAGCAGAGTAAGCTTGAATAAAAGTTTCTGTGGCATTGTCCTTAAAGGTGCGTTTTCTTACAATGTCCCTTTGGCTAAATGAGTCACTGGTAATGATACATTCAAACGTAACAGAAAAATGATCAGATAAGGCAACATCAGTTACATTGACCTGTGAAATGTTTAGACTTTTAGTGATGATCAAGTCGAAAATATGTCCCTGTTTGTGTGTTGGCTGTTTAACATGCTGAGTTAAATTAAAGTTTCTAAGTGTGTCACACAGTTCTTTTGCACTTCTGTCTTCAGGGTTGTCAACGTGAAAGTTGAAGTCTCCCACAATAATTAAACAGTCATAGTCAACGCATATCACAGATAGGAGGTCACTAAGATCATTAAAAAAGTTTGATATGGACTTAGGAGGCCTGTAAACATTCAGAAACATAGTTCGTACCGGGCTCTTTACCTGGAGAGCCAAATGTTCAAAAGAGTCAAATTTTCCCAAAAACACCTTTTTACACTTTAGTGAATCATTAAACAATGTTGCTACTCCTCCACCTTTCCTTTGCTGTCTGCTCTCACAAAGAAAATTGTAGTTTGGAGGTGTCGTCTCTAATAGAATAGCTGCTTCGTTAGATTCATGTAACCATGTTTCTGTTAAAAACATTACATCAAGATTATTGTCAATAATAAAGTCATTAATTAAAAGGGATTTTCCTGACAGAGATCTAATGTTTAATAAACCTAGTTTATATGACTTAGTGGTTGATGATGTCTCTGTGGCAGGTTGCATCTGACAGTTTATGACTTTCAAGTATTTGTTCCTGTTTATCCTTTTGTTTTTCTTTTTTCTGCCACGTATCATCACAGATATTCCATAATCCCCGGCAAAAGACCCAAGCTGATTCTGGGAACTGTCATGTCTGATAAACGTGCAGCGAGGGCCTGCTGTGCATCACAGCGAAGTAATCTGAAGGTCTTGAGGACAGGCATGTTCCGTGATACGTAGAGGATGATCTGGGGCTCTGCAGCCTTTGGAAGATGCTGGTTTAGTCACAGAGCTGTGGGTATGTGGAGAGGATGTCATCTGTAGGCCAATCTTAAATACTTTGTTCATGTTGGGAGAAAATTCCAGAAAAGGAACCTCTGGGCTTTGTGGAGAAGAAGGGGAGGCGGGTGAAGTCTGTACTGGTGTTCGTGGAGGTTCTTGGTCCTCTCTTTGTCCTGCTGAGATCTGGGATGGATCCTCCTGTAGCTCTGACAAAGCCTCTTTCTGTGTCATCTTTCTGTCCATCTTTATCTTGGCTTGTTCGGGCTGTACTGGGCTTATCATTTGTTTTGGCACTGGATGAACTTTGTTGTGGAACAAAGCTGATGGCGTATGGTTCACAGAATAGAAGATGTTTGAAATCAACCTATTTAGAGAGAAACCATCTCTGTTGAACAGATGTCTTCTTTCCCAGAAGATGTTAAAGTTGTCTATGACGGTTACAGTTGTTTGTTTACATGTTTTTTCCAGCCATTTGTTTAGCATCAGAATTCTGGAAAAAATCTCGTCTCCACAGTTACGGGCGCGTGAGGCCCGCTAAGAAAAACCTTGACATTAAGGCCATGAACAAAGTTCAACAAACGAATGTAATCCTCTTTCAATACTTCTGATTTTCTTATCCGGGTGACGTCGCCCAGGGCTTCAGCTTGTATTATGAGTTTTTCCAAGGTCGGGCGTTCTGTCAAGATCTTCAGAAGGTTGTCTGATATTTCAGACACCAGGCCAAAGTTCGAAGGGTTATAAATCAACACCTCTGTGTTTTTCTTGTTACAGAAATGTTTAATCCCCCTTACAGATCCATTGCATAATATCAGGGTCCTTGGCCCTGTGGCATGTCGTTTCTGTGATGTCTTAGAACGAAAATCGTTGACATACCTCTGATTGTTGTCGTGATCCTCCTGGGTCACATTTTGGAGCGGAGTGAATCTGTTTCGTAATGGAATTCCAGCATTTCCAGCAGGTGTACTCCTATCATTTGTTTTGAGAACAGCCCGTTGTTGTTTCATTTGTCTTGGGACATCTCTCTGTAGTCTCTGCCAGTTTTCTTTGTCTGGGTGCGGGGTTCGTTGATCCTTTGGTCTTGCACCCAGAGTGATCCAGGGATTCTCATTTTCCTCCAGGGACTGTTTGTTCGCTGAGTCGCTGGGCTGGTGGTCACCATTCAGGATCACAGGCAGGGTTGTTTCATTTCCATGCGTGCCGTTTACATCATAATTCACTTCGAGTCGACAGATTTTCAGTTCCATAACAGCTATCTTCTGTAAAAGCTTGTCAAAGTCCATTGTGGTGAAGGTAGGCATCCTTTGAATCGGGTGGTTCTTCTTCATATCCACTTCATGTTGAATTCTTTCCATAAGAGCATTTTTCCTGAGAACTGCCTCCTCTGGGCTGTTGTAAAGAGGCATCTTGTGTGGATTAGCTGAAAACTAAAATAGTCCACACGGGGAAAAAATCAAAATCAAAAATAAATCACAGAAAATAAATAAAATAAAATAACTAAATCCAACTTTCTGTAGTTTTGGTTAAGAGATAAAAAGGGAGGAAAATGCAAGCAAGCAGGGAGCAGAGAAAACAGGGTTTCCGCGGGGCATTAAAAGTCATTAAAAGTCATTAAATGAATTTTTTTAAAATTAAGGCCTTAATTAGCATTAAAAGTCATTAAATGTGATCATTGGTGGCATTATTTTTTTTCTAAAAAAATACGGCCATAAAAACAGTTTCGTCAGATATATTATCAGATATAACTGATTCCGCGTGTTTGCGCGGAACTGCTTCCGGTTGATCGTAAAGCCGTTATGTTCGGAAAAGAAGCTCGAGGCGGAGAAAGATTTGGGAAAATGCAAATTTCAACAAAAGTGGATGGAAAACGAGGAATTCGGGACATGGCTGCAGTCTGTCAACGGTAAGGATGAGGAAGGATTTTGCCGTGTTTTAAAAAAAAAAAAAAAAAAAAAAAAGCTGTACAAAGAGTGTCAATGCTTCACGGTCTCACATGAAGTCGGACAGTCTAGTCCAGGGTGTACGCGGGTATGCGGCGTATACCCGTTTATTTTCCAGTCAGCATTGCGTATACCCACTTCTGGAGCGATATTTGTGTCTTTTGTTTGAGCGCGCAGTGAGACAGGTATTCAGCGTTTAAACATCACGCGCGCGCTCAACTCTGATAAACTCTTCTCAATCCACTATGCTCGCTCGCGCTCGGTTTTTTATTTGCCGTGACCTGCTACTTCCACGGTCAATACCAGCTGTGCGCTCGCTCGGCTATTTTTCCCATAGACACAATATATAATGTCTGTGGTTTCTCCGGTCGCTCGACTCTGTGCACTGGCGACTTCAAAAACTGTCCACCTCACCAGCCAATCACAGACAGGGTTCTTTCCATCCAATCAGAGTAGGGCTTGCAAATACTACATTCAGATGGATTAAATGAAAATGCAGCAGCTTTTGGCAGAAATTACTAAACATAATGGTGGGATTGAAGAAAAAAAAACAACCAATAAACAGTTTAATATTTTTGCCTAAAATATTTAGTTTAAAATAATTCCTTGAGTTACTAAGTGAGGTTAAAAAAATCTTTTTGTCTCTTTTCTTTCCAGCTTCTGGGTGATGATGCAAAAGTTTCTTGTGATCATAATCATCATCATTGTCATCATTATTTAAAGAGCACTTCATCAGGAGGTAAAACAAAATAACATCTAATAAAATGACTTGGCTAAAGACTCAACAGTTTAAAACAACAACAATAATAACAATAAGCTGTTCAAATCCTTAAAAACAAACAGAAATTATTTAAACTGAACTCTAAGATAAACAGGCAACCAGTGAAGGGAGGCCAGGATCGGGTAATATGCTTTATTTTATGTTTTTGCATTAAAAGGTGTGCAGCAGCATTTGAACCAGCTGCAGACATTTGAGTGAGGACTGACCGATTCAGAGATAAAGACAATTACACAAATCCAGCCATGATGAAATGAAGGCTTAGAGTAGTGTTTCCATGTTTTTGCCTTTAAAGAATAGGTTTTACCTTTGCTTTGTTCCTTGCATGATAAAAGTGATTTAACTGAGGTCCCTTTTTGACTGTCAAGTTTAAAATCACCGTCCATTTTAAAATCGAGGGGCTAAACATTCATTGTCGGTGTCTAAATCAACAGGATCAACAGTTCTTTGAGTGTTTCAACTGGTATATTTGGCAATTCATGATTTGCAAAGACAAAGAGATTTGAGTTTTGATGTTCTCCTCGTTATTAACTTTATCTCTTTCTATAGATTTTCATTCAATTTAGGAGTTTCCATATGCCTTATCATCTAGGTCTATATTAAAAAACCTACAGTTAAGTAATGAAATGTTGATTCTGGATGTAGTGTAGGAATTCCTTCAATATAAACCAAAGAACATTTTACATTATCAGCCAGAAGCTGGATAAAATCTTTAAAAAAAAGAGACAATAGTACTTTCACGCCTCACGTAGTAGCTCAAGGAAATATTTAATCTAAATGTTTTAGGCTAAATATTTTTGGCTAAAATGAGTAAACCCTAGTGATGGATTTTTGGGTAAACTAAATAGAGCTGTGTTACATGTCATTGTTTCTAAAACGGCATTTTTCTGAGCTGCGTCTAAAAGGGCAAACATTGAGAGTATAGCCACTTCTCCAGGGACCACTACACCACTGCAGACAGTCACAGATCAGCTGCAAGGGGCAGACAGCAGCTAACAATGTCAAGTTACTGTTCTGTAACCAACGCAGTCACGTCCGCATTAGCTACCACAAACAGCACAGCAGCAGCTGGAGCAAGCTCTACCGCCACTAACATCAGGAAATCAGACGGTCTGCGAACAACATTTGGAGCCAATGCCACACTGCATGCGGAGGTGTTCTGTTGTCTGAACACAGCCATCAACAAGTTTTATATATATATATATATATATATATATATATATATATATATGGGTACTTGTTGATGGCATTAAAAATATTTCTACAGGCATTAAAAGAGCATTAAAAAGCATTAAATTAGGGTTACTCATTCCTGTATAAACCCTGGAAAAGAGCGTCCGAGTAGGCAGGACAAGCAGCAGATAGATAGATAGATAGATAGATAGATAGATAGATAGATAGATAGATAGATAGATAGATAGATAGATAGATAGATAGATAGATAGATAGATAGATAGATAGATAGATAGATAGATAGATAGATAGATAGATAGATAGATAGGGCTTTATTGATCTCACAGTGGAGAAATTCACTTGTCACACATTGGCTTAATAAACAAAATAAGGTGCCAAAGGATGAAAAGGTGCATAAGGTATATACAGTGTGTCCACATATGTACAGTGTATTAAAACTGTAGCGAAAGCAGGTGTTCCTGCACCGACAGGTGAAGTTATGACCATGTGGCCATAATAATGAAATTAATGAATTGTCTAGAAAGTAATATCCTCAGACGAATTGTATGTGTTGTTAAGTGTATTTGCTTTTTATTGTGACGGACTCACTTAAATATATACACTTAAAAAAATAAAACAAATAATTATGCGTTATATATATATTAGTTTTATTTGTCTGAATCGAAATGCCTATTGGTCAATAATACAGCTAGAAATGATCATAACTATGGGGAGGCTGGTATTATTATTATTTATTGTTATTGTCATCATCATTTTAATGTCAGAATAACAGACTTTCGCTCCTGTTTCATTATAGATATATAATGACACAGGGGGAACAGAATTGCGCACAACACCGGATTTGCACGGTGGATACACCTCGGCCACCTGCTCTCTGAGTGTTAACCCAGTCCTCAAGAACATTTTCAAGTTCAGGCCACCTGCTTTTATGTCCTCTGAAAGCCTTTCTAGTTTTTTTTTACATTGAATGAGTTCTTCCCGCTGCCGTCTCCAGCGCCGAACCATGGATTCGTTCACGTCAAGTTTACGTGCGGCAGCTCTATTTCTTTCCTGTACTGCCAGATCGATGGCCTTCAACTTAAAAGCGGGATCATACGAATTTCTTCGTGTGGTTTCCACGATGAGTGTGTATGGCTTTGAACTAAATTCTCCGTCGTGCCTGCTGCTTACAAGTGCTAAATAAAAATTAGCGCTATCTTCTTCTTTGACCTCCCACCCGTCTCGTTTTTTTTAACTTTCTGCTGAAGCGCCCCCTGGTGGGTTACGAAAAATCCACAGAAAAGCCGTACCACATTATAAACCGCATGGTTCGAAGCATGGGGAAAAAGTAGCGGCTTATAGTCGGGAAAATACGGTAGACAGTTGACAGTTCAAAATAGGTAGCTATTTAATCAACTTACCTCAGAAGTTACTCGACAGTCAGCAATGGAAGTGAATGATATCCAACGCCATAGAATGGCTTTTTGGAACTACGCGAGGCTGCATACCCCGGAAGTAGGCGGCAAAAAGCGTACAACGGAGTCCAATGGGAGTGTCGCGACTCTTTCTCTCTATGGCTCTGGCCTGTACCAAATATAACATTAACTTGTAATTTAGGTAATATGCTGATATGTCTTAATCTTCTATCCAATTAATATAATCTATTTATCAATTGTGTGTCATTGCTGGCTCTATTTAAGGACAAGAAGGTAAGAGATCTTACTGGCAAGCTGTTTCCCTATAGGATGCTTCACAGGCCAGCCAGTAGAGGGTCACCAGCACCTCTATCTCCCGTGGCCATCCATGGGCCTTCTGGATGGACAGCAGCTGAAGGAGGAGGACGATGGTGGCCCTGTTTAGCCTGAAGGCTGGTCTCAGGTCCCCTTCATTAAAAAATATTTGGAGGATTGGCACAGAGGTGTTTATCCTCACATATTTGGTTTCTGTTTCTTCCTGTAAATAAAAAATGCCAAATGTTACCATAATAGTTTTTTTTTCAATTCTCACCTTTTCACAGCATAAAACTATACCTGCTTAACATGCAGATTATTATAGTTCTCAAGAAAGAAAAGGTAAAATGTATAGTAAATGTAACAAATGGCTTCCCTTCTCTGGTATTTTTACCATTTCACTGAAAAAATGGGCTGAACTAACTGCACATAATTTATAGATTAATCACTGTAAAGATGGGCAGACATAAAAATATGTTTTTTTTCCTTTCTTAATGATCAATGCTGTGAAGGTCAGTAGGTGCAATAAAGTAGCTTAACCCTATACTGTCATACTGTTACTAATGTTAAAATTGGGTTTTCATTTTAATTATTTATAGAAGAATAGTCACAATTTTAACCTGATCACGTGTTTAATACCATCCTCAATGTTTTTTTAAAGATAAAAGTAGGAAATAGGCTGTCAATCTTAAAATGCCTACCAGTTGGCAATAGATGGGTGAGCAAAGCCTGCCTTCTGAGCCTCCTCTGCCACATCAATCTTCTCCTTGCTCGGATTTGCCTCCTTAATTGCACCACCTCCTCTTCAGCCTGCTGGTAAAGCTGACCAACGACCGAAGCAACAGCAATATTGCTCGTATTGCTCATTTTGCTTCTACAAAGTGCTGATTTTTTAAAAAGATTGAATTGCCTCTACAACAATTACAACTCCCAACAAAGAAATTCCTGCTATTGCTGGTTTTATACCCACAGATCTGTAATTTTTTAGATATTTTTTAGACTTTTTAGAAATTAATAAAAAAAAAACGTTTTCAATGAGATATGATGGTGTAGTGTATAAATAGTTTTCAATGTTAAAGAAATGCTCAAGAACTGTGGGTGTGATGACGTCACGAGTACACGAGTATACTTCTGTTCCAATACACAATACGTGCTGCGTGCTCGCATTCTCGTCAAGCCCGATCTTCCTGTGTTCTCGCTAAGACCGGACTTGACGAGAACGCGAGTACGGACTCGCGTTCTCGTGAATTGAGAAACGGCCAAAATCACTTCAAAATGAACATATTATCTGTTTTTTTTCCCTTCTTTCCTTATTTTCCCTCATTTTCTACCAAGTTGAATTAACTTCTTTTACTGGTGATCAGTGGTGTCTCTGTTATAAGTTAAGTGGGGCACAAAAACTCAATGCCTATTAGCAGCAACTAATTTATTTTGTGATGCATACAACCTGACTTTGATCAATATTAAATAAAACAGATGAATTAGCATAAACCAACACACTAGAAATGGCATTTTATATAAGCTAAATGTAAATAAATTTTTATTCATAAAATTATAAATAAAGGCTCACGCATATTGTTAATTTATTGAACAGAAAAGCTTCACATCAATCCTTCAATGAGCCAGCAAGGACAACCAACACTACATTAATGTTTGCTTTTAGTTTCCATTTTACTATGTTTTATTTTGTTTAAATTTTACTACATTTTATTCCAACTGTTTTTTTACTTGCTTTTATTCTGTTTTTATTTTTCAATGTTTTAATCATGTAAAAGCCCTTTGCATTGTCCTTGTACTGAAATGTGCTATACAAATAAATTTGCCTGGCCTAGATGGTCGCACACTATCCAGATTCTCAATTACACCCAAGTTAAAGAGTGAGCAAACCAGGTCTCACCTCCCCTGTTGGAGAATGTGTGGACATACAGAAGCAAATCATGCATGTCTTTTGGGAATGTCCAAAATTAGATTATTTTTTTGAGAAATGGAGCTTAAGCGAAAATTCAAACTGAAGAAACTCTATTGCCTACCTCCATCAATCAGAGACTCATCCGCCTCCGACGCAAGCCAATCAGCTTTGAACTGCTCCTCCTCGACGCCAATCAGCATCCTGGGTTCATCTTAAAAGAACTCCACATCCTCGTCTCGGCCTTCTCCTCAGCGAGCAAGCGGTGACTGCGCGTGTTTGGTTTGGACTCTGATGACCGGATTCAACCCAACTCCATCCCCTTCTCCACCATCGTAGCAAGCCTGGCTTTCCTACGGTCCTCCTTCAACCTCGTCCTATCAGAGAGAAATTCCTCCCAGACTCTTATGGAATTCCCAGTCACTCCTTAAAACGGTCCGGCAGAAGACCGCCATGTTGAGCCTGGTTCTGCCAGAGGTTTCTTCCCACAGGGGAGTTTTTCCTCTCCACAGTCGCTTCATGCTTGCTCATCATGGACAGTTCATGCAAACCTGTGTTTATCCAAGTTGGACATCTAGCTCAAACAGATCATCATATGGACTGAACAAAACTTTGTTTATCTCCACTCCACCACCAGTTTCAGGCCTGGGGGGAAATGTCCCTATTCTCATACGCCTGCTTATGCATATTGAAGTATAATTCAGCGTGAATTTTCCGTGCCAAGGTCTGAGCGCCAAACTCTTAAAATATTGTATCAATGAAATTCTTCTAATTGCCTTTTCTTTCTGTGTGAGTTTTTCAGATTGAAATGAGAATGTTACAACTGAACGAATTTGTGGATACCCAATACTGAAGGACTTTAAGACAATGTATTTTGGAAACATAATTTTTTTTTTTACGGAGGATGTGTACTTGATTAATTAATTAAAAATTGCTTGCAAAAAAGCCATAACAAGGAATTGGTAGCAGGTAACTTGATACAACAATGGCTGAATATTGTTAAGGAAATTTATGTGATGGAACGAATGACCTTCATCCTCAGGCTAAAAGAAGCAATTTTTGTGAATAATTGGGAAGAATATGTAACACTAAAGAAGAGACCTAAATAAATACAACACCATTATGAAGGACCCTTTGAGAAATTAGATGCCTGCAACTGAAATGTTTTGTTTGCTTTTTATTCTTATTTTATTATTTATTTATTTATTTTTTTCTTCGGGAAAAAATGTTCATCAGTTTCACTTACGTTCCTTTTTATGGATACCACGCAGGGCTCTTTGGTCTGTAATCTTTTTGTAAAATGCCAGTGATATATTTGTGCATATTGGTGCCCACTGCAAACATCAATAAAAATGAAAGTGAAAAAAAGAAAGTACAGTCAGACAATAGGTGTATTTTCCTACACTAATGCATTTGATCCCCTGCTACTGATCTGAGGTGAACATATTGTAATCTGAATTTAGCATTACAAGAAAATGTCATTTAATGCATTTGCAAATTTTTTTACTACCATGTGTGATGAGGCAAAAGCCAGGATTAGATCACTTTCTATTTTCTATGAGTAACGAACTCAGTGCACTAGAGTTGGCCAGGTTCCAACAGGGGATCATCTGATCTAAGCTGCCTGTCCCAGTACTTGATCCTTGACCGGCTGGTGATCAGACGGATCAGAGTGGGAGAGACATACTTCAGTGGCTGTTTTGGCCATTTATAAAGATGTTGGTGTGATGTGGGCTAATTTTTATACACAATGGTGCATGTGCACAATGACAAATAGGGCTAATGCAGGCTGTGAACGGCCTTTTGAACGATAAAGAAGCACCAGCATGTTAACAAGGCTCCTCCACAGTCCGTCTCTTTACTATACCCACAATACATGGTGCCAGAAGTGGGATTAGTTTGTTCTCATTGTGGTAATTTCACTGTCAAATGCCAGTGCGTTATGGCAAAGTTTATGGTGTCAGAACGGTCACATTACAAAGCTAAACCAAGAGCCGGATGAAGTTCAAGTGAGTGCCTTACTTGATTCCATTGGACCAGAGGTGGAACCATTTTACAAGCCATTTGTTCTGGCAGAAGAAGAAGCGGAGGACTATGACGATTTCTTCAAGCTGTTCAACAATCACTTCCGAAACGGAACGTCATTTTCAAGCAAGCATGTTTTCACTCACAAACGCAGGAGGCAGGGGAGAGTGTTGAACAGTATGAGAAATCTGTATGTGTCATGATATTTTTCTAGGATGAACCCGGACACAGCACGCACACACAGAGCTTGTTCTTGAAGTGAGTTTTATTGTACAGAATGGAGGGTTAATGACGAGAGGAACCAGAGTCTTTATGGACGGAGATGAAGGGTGCGGAAGCTGGCTGACAGGAGGAGCGTGGGGAGACTGACCGGAGGTGAATCTGCAGCTGATGACTTGAGACCAGGACGAAACACAGGAGCTGAAGACTTGAGACCAGGACGGAACACAGGAGCCGAAGACTAGAGACCAGGACGGAACACAGGAGCCGAAGACTTGAGACCAGGACGGAACACAGGAGCCGAAGACTTGAGACCAGGACGGAACACAGGAGCCGAGAACTTGAGATCAGGACGGAAACCAGGAGTTGAGAACTTGAGATCAGGACGGAACACCAGAGCCGAGGACTTGACTTGAGCCCGAGGAACTGCTGGAGAACGTGAGACCGTGGAACAGTACTTGAGACCGAGGAACTGCTGGAGAACGTGAGACCGAGGAACTTAACTTGAGCACGAGGAACTGCTGGAGACTTGAGAGCGTGGAACTGAGTTGCAGAACTTGAGAACGTGGAACCGAGTTGCAGAACTTGAGGGCGTGGAACTGAATTGCAGGACTTGGGAGCGTGGAACCGAGTTGCAGAACTTGAGAGCGTGGAACTGAGTGGCAGAACTTGAGAGCATGGAACCGAGCAGCAGGACCTGAGAGCGTCCGATGGAGCAGAGCTGAGCAGAGTCTGAGAGAAGTGACTTGAACCAAAACCAACTAGAAGCAACGTACTTCAGGCTGACTGTAACAAAACAGAGCTGACAACGAATACTGGCTGAGACTGAGCAGGAGTGAACACTACGGACCGGCGACGAGAGCAGAATGAGGTGAGTCTTAAATAAGGGTGGAACCAGGTGAGAGCAGTGAGGGTTGATTGCAGCCTGACAGGTGGAACCAATTATTCTGAGCAGGGAAGGGAGAGAGGCAGTGAGGCTCAGACTGCAGCCTACAAGCTGCATCCTGACAGTATGAACTAGTGACTTCCCAAGCAAAGAGGAATAGGTCTGTGACAGGCTTGTCATTGGATAAGAGATAATGATCTCTCACTAAGATTACAAAACATTGATGGTTTGAAGTTGAAAAACGCTGCAGACATTGCCAGCCAGAATCTCTGGGTAAGTGCACCTCTTGCTTCTGAGCAATAAGCGGGGTATGAGCGCCCAACAACATGGCTCTGCCAGAGGGCTCATGTTGAAGGGGAAAAAAAAGAAAAAAGCGACGTACCTGTCTGGTGATGGGTCCTAAATTGGCCAGATCATTCTGTCAAGACTGGAATGTACGGACCCAGAATTCGAACCAGACAGGCGGGTAAAATTAATGAAGATTTATTAAAGACAGATGTGGGTGAAACCAGGTTGACAGACAAGCAGTCCGGCTAGACAGGTTCGGGCAGGATCGGTGGTCAGATAGCAAGTCCAGGTCGATACACAAACAGGCTGGATGAGGACAGGCAGGCTCGGTGGTCAGATAATAGTCCAGATCAGTACACAGGCAAACAGGTTAAACAGACAGGGATCAAGGCTAACTTAGAAAATCTAGAAACAGGCTAGGTCCGGTAAACAAGTTAGCAGGCAGAAAGCAGGCAGGAAAATCAGGTAACAGGGATCAGGCTGGCTCAGAATATCCAAAGGCAAATCAGGTCAACATCAACAGGTCAATCAGAAATATGAACACTGGATACGACTCACCGAAAGGCTTGTAATGATCTGGCATGTGGAGTGAACTGAAACTGGTTTAAGTAAGGAGGTGAACAGGTGAACAGACCAGAGTGCTAGTTACCAGTGACAGGTGGAACCATTCAAAGGGAAGGTGGTGACTGAAATGAACCGAACTGATTGCTTAGTGACTGATGACAGGGGAGTTGCAAACAGATTGGGAGGTGAAGTGAGCTGGCAGATTGCTGGCAGGTGAACTGAGCTGATGACTGAGAAGTAAAGTGTAAAACAGAATTAACATAAAAACCAACCTGAAACAGAAACTACAACTAACCGAACTAAAACTAAGATAGAACCCAAACCTAAACCGAACCTAAACTAAGAGATAAACTCAAACTATGACAAAAGGGTGGTGACCGTTCCGATTCAGCCTCCATTACTCTGATACTTTTAAATAAAACTGAGTGCAACTAATTCCCATTAAAAGGCACATATTTAGTAAACTCTGTCCATTTGTGTGTGTTTTAATCTCAGCATAAATCCAACTGTTCTGTGAGGTTTGTAAGAGAATATGAGGGAACAAAGAGTTTCATGTAGGCCAAGGAATACAACAGACAAGTCACTGATAAGTTTGAAGCAGACTTTGGTCAGTTGAAAATAACCCAAGCCTTGGGAATCTTCTTCAGTCCGCCATCTAAAACTGGAAAGAGTATGGCACAAGTTCAAACCCACCTAGAGCTGGCCATCCCCTATTAACAGGCAGGCCAGGCCAGGAAAGCATTTACCAGAGAAGAAGCTGACAGGTCAATGGGAATCCTATAGGAGGTGTTGAAGAGTCTTTTACATGTACAGGATAACCAATTACTGCAGAGTATAGTGATAAAAGAAGAAAAGCATTGTTGGAATAAAGCTTTTTGCCAAAAGTTATGTATAGGGTCCAGAATACATGTGGAATAAAAGTGTTCTTTTAGGTTGAGCCCTTTTTGAAATGTCTGGCCTTTTTATAGTTTTCCAAGCAAAGTCCTATCTGTGATAGCAAAATAACACTGAATATCACTCAACATGGTGGTGGCGGCAACATCCTGTGGGGATGCTTCATGTCAGCAAGGACAAGAAAACTGGTAGAAACGTACCTCAAAAGATTTGCAGCTGTATTTCTGTGAAAGGTTTTGACTCAGAGGGCCTGAGTCATAACCTTGAGTAAAAGAAAGTGGGGAGAAAAACTTTTTTCTATTCCTTTAAAGACTGTATCTGTTTTCCCCTTCACATGTTGCTGTTCATGTTTAACTTTGAATGTTAATGCATTAGTTCAGCAAGGACAAATTGTGTAATGATACCTAAAACAGTTTCTAAAATGTCAAGACAAGCCAGTCTCAGTCGCGTATATTCGAGAGTTAAATTGAAAGTCCATTAATCACTATAATCTAATTCTTACTTTATAGGTCTAATAAAGTGTTCCCTGGCAGATATTTGCAGCAAGTCGATTGATCTAATCAATCCTGGCTCCAGCTAACTAAAATGCCTTTAATGCCTTCGATTTACCTGCAGTTTACTTGTGAATCACATGCTTGTGCGTCGGCAGACAGACTGCAAGATATCAGATATGGACACTGTTCCAGGAAAATGCTCTAATTATTTTTGCTTTGGATGCCTTTACAATTAGCTACATTATTTAGTGCCTGCTTACAGACAAACAGAGGATGAGGAAGAAAAGAGAAACACAGTTTTAACTTACTTTGGTATTCAGCAAATCCTCATGCTTCATTGCCTATATAAAGCAAAACAAAAGACAAAACAAACCACCATCACACAACATCACAGTGTGATTTCAGAGCTTTTCCCATCACCCTACCCCCAGGACAATCTAGGCATGTATAAACCATTTTTATTAAACATAGTGAGTTGTCACAATACAAATTTTCCAATAACATCAAAGTAAAATATTCATATTATATCTAGGGAGCGTTAACTGCTCTGCAAGTAAATCTAATTTGAGAGCAAAGATTCTGTTTTGTTTGTTAGAACAGAACTGTTTTTCAGTGTCTTTTTTGGTGATTTAGCAACTGAATCTGTCTCTGTTTTTAACCAGTCATGTGTTCTTCTAGCAGTTCTTCCATTTCTGAGCTTGATCAAACTGATCCTTTTCTTAATGTGTGTAACCGATTTAGGCAACAATTTCTCGGTCCTTCATCAGACATTAAAGAAGTTATGAAGTACTTGTCAACACTGTTGTGCACTCATATTTGACACACATTTTTCAATATCACGTGGAAACACTGGGAGCTTCTGTGAACCGACGGACAAAAGTAAACCTTTCTGTCTTGTAACCTTAGTCCTGTGGTCTCAAACTTAAGTCCTCGAGGGCTGCTGTCCTGCAACTTTTAGAAGCGTCCGTTGCCCTACACACCTGAATCAAACGCTAAACTACCTCACTTGCATGTAGTCCAGCTGTGCAGAGCCCTGCTGATGACCTCATATTGGAGTCAGGAGTGTTGAAACTGAGACAACTAAACGTTGCAAGACACCGGTCTTTGAGGAATGGCGTTTGAGACCCCCGCCTTAGACAAATCATTGTTGGTCACTGGGTTCCATCAAAAGGTGTTAATCTCAATAATGAATTATACCATTAAATTTTCCAAATGTGGTCCCATTACTTTTGGTCCTTTTTTGTTTTAAACCTCACCTGAAAAAATATCTCATCCTGTAATACGCTCGGCTTCACAAACAGAAATCTGACAAGTGTGGCATGCACACAGCACACAGCCTGCTTTGATCTAATACCCCTAAATAAAAATACTGTCATTTGGGGACTCAACAATTCTGGCCTTTGTAGAGTTGTAGCCAGAAGAAAAATGTTGATATAAAGTTGTATACCCTATTTTGCGCGCATAGTTTGTTGCAAACATGTCAGCCAAGCTGGTCTGGTCCTCTAAATGGAACTTTTTGACCTAAATGCAGAGTGTCCAATGAAGCTGAATGCACCATTCCCAGTGTGGAATATTGCACTGGCAGTTCATGCTGTGGTTGGAAGGTGGATGGAGCTTAATACTTGGCAATCATACAAGAACACCTGTTAGTGTCAAATGACTTGAGACAAGGGTGAAGGTTCATCTTCCAGCAGGAAAACAACCCTAAATATCCTACCAGCGCTGCAATGGAATGGTTCAAGGCATATTCATGTGTTAGAATGGCCTAGTCAAAGAATCTGTGAAAACACAAATTGCTACTAAAGCAAAAGGATATTTTGCTGAGAAGAATGGGCAAAAATTCTAGATGTGCAAAGCTGGTAGAAATATCCCCCAAAAATATTAACCTACAATTGCAGTGAACGATAGTAATAAGACTTATTGACTCAGGAACAATGAAACAAGATTGTGAACACAATAATATATACTACTTTTTGCAACAGCATTTTGCTGATCTCTAAAAAGCTCCTTCTACAATGTGATGCTGTCAATTCATGTTTGAGCTTGTAAAACTTTGTGCTACCTACTTTTTTCGCAACCCCACGCAATTTTTTATTTTATTTTTTTAGGGATTTTTCACGGCTCTAGTGGCTTGCTTTTTTTAATGACAGTAGGCTGACAGGAAGGGGGTGAAACATGCAGCAAATGACCGTGGGTCAGAATTGAACCCGGGTGAACCGTGTCGAGGACTAAAGGCCTCTGTATATGGGTCGTGCTACCCTCTGCGCCACGAGCGCGCCCAACCCCATGCAATTTTTAACTTAGCTTATAATTAAGAAATCAAAAGATAAGTAACTTGTTTGCATTTCAGCTCATGAATATCAAGGAATTTCAACCATCACTCAGTGATTGCTGATATACTGTGCTGTGCACCAACACAGATTCTATCGATTGTGACGTCTTGAATTCTTCACACTTTTGCCTCTCTGCCAAAAAAATAAAAAAGCTTTCGGGCAAATGAGCGGGTCAATTTTCTTGAAAAGTCAGTTTTATGTGATGTCAGTGTTTCAAGTTCTCTAATAGTTAGTCTTACCTGTCACAATAAAATCA
This sequence comes from Fundulus diaphanus, assembly GCA_037039145.1. NCBI lineage: Eukaryota > Metazoa > Chordata > Actinopteri > Cyprinodontiformes > Fundulidae > Fundulus > Fundulus diaphanus. Next base: position 45,136,399 of record CM073134.1, read on the forward strand.
ATAGTGGATGAGAAAAGTTCATTAAATGTAATCTGAGAATGGGTGCCAAGTCCAAACTCGTATGTCTGTTTTTCTTCCTCCCTTTTTGACAGGACGTCTATAGTTACATGCATATTTCACTGTCACCACCTGTTTGTCACTAACAGAAGGAATCTACCTAGTTTTCTTTCAACATTGCAATAAAAACTGAAATCCAGGAGATGACATGGAAAAAACATCTCCAGACACAAGAGGAAGACAGAGGCTATACCTTCCACCAAATTTCCCCATGCATGACTCTTCTCCACAGCTTCACAAATGTGGAAAATACACATAGTTAGGCCTGTGCCTTAAATATCGACTGCTTCACTGCCATTATAAAAAAAGGCATTTGGAGTACAGTTTTATGTAGTAAGGTTAAATCAATAGATGAATGTATTTCAATCATACTGATGGCGGAGGGGTAGTGAGCACGGCCCATATACAGTGGCCTTAGTCCATGACGCAGCTGACCTGGGTTTGATTCCAGCCCTTTAGGTCCTTTACCACTTGCATGTGTGTGGGCATTGGTGTGAATGTCACTGCGTGACTCTCTTTGTCGGGTTGGGTTTTGGGCTGCCCCCTTCTCTGGGACATCTCAGGTCTCCACTAAGTACGAAGCCCCTCAGGCAACTAGACCCACTGGTGGTTCTCATTGTCCAGGGCTGGGTGCTCGGGTGTGTGTGGGCTCACTCCTGGCAGTTGCTTTGCGGGGCCTGTACTCCATTGCTCTGTCAGAGCCCTACTGGGGGCGGTTTGCCCTTGGGCCTCGAGTTGTGAGCCCATGGCTGGATCTGCTCTGGCAAAGCTGGCTGCCAGCAAAGCCTGCAGGATGATAGCTGCACCCCCTGGGGGCTTCTGCACTGTGGTTTTCCTGGGGCTTATAAATACAGTTCTACACAGATAAACCCCACAGAGAGCTTTGGCTGTCACTGAATACATCTTGTATTGAATACTATTTGGTATTTTTCTGTGATGTTATCATATGTGTTGGATCTTTGTACCTGTGATACTTTGTATGTTGTTTTTTTTGTTCTTTCTGTCTCTCTCTGCAGGTGTGGAAACATTCCAAAGATGTTATCTTGCCCTTTTTCAGTTGCTCTATTTTTGTCATCTTTTGTCTCCTTCATCCTTTTGCTCCAACTTTATTTCTTCCTCTCTTTCACTTTTACCTTTCTGTTTCTGTGTCCATTAAATTTGAAAGAATCCCAGAATAATATCCAATTATTTTTTTTCCATAGATATAAAGCGGAGCACAATAGCAAAAGTAGTAATGCTCCAATTGTGAAAGTAAATCTGTTGGGCTAAAAAATTCTCAGTGCTACACTCCCAGACAGGAAACGTTAAAAACACACCTCAGTTTTAACTGATTAAATAGTTTTGGAGGGAAGTGATTGAGTTGTGTTGAAGTGAAGTGACCAATGCGTCTTGATGTCACTACATTGTAGATTCCTGCAAAGGCAAAAGGTCGGTGTGCAACCAATGTCCAACATTAAATTAAATATATTCAATTGAGGTTCACAAGAAAGCAGAAGGTCATAAATTACTAACTGGAAGCTACAGAAAGTCCTACTTAGAAAAAAGTAAATTATACATTACTGTCCACTATTTGCAAATGTTAAGGAGGATGGATTACTGCAAAGGCAATTACTTGATGCAATTGGCTGTATTTCTTTAGCTAGAAAACTTTATTTTTTAATAATTTGAACTTGATTGCTTTGCATTATAATTAAAGGTATACTATGCAACCGCGGTTGATTTTTTCAACGAGGCTCCCCCCAGAGGGCGAAAGTAAAAGTGCACTGTCGTAAAGATGCTCAGCTGTTCTCCTGGTTTCTCCGTCAAGCCAGGCGCGGTTGTTTAGCTTAGCAGACAGGCGAACGCAACGAAAAGTAAAAAAAACGGCAGTACAAACAATGACTAACACAGTGAAAGTATGAACATCAGGGTTTCCCGCAGCGCTATCTTGGCGAGGCGGTCGCCTCGCCAAACTCACGCTACCGCCTCGCCAACATTCCAAAAAAAAAAAAAATTAGATGTGCTTGCATGTTTATTTGACGTTAACACGCGGGTCTTTGTTGTTGCTTTCGCGCGTGCATACAGTGAATGGCAGGGAAAAAACAGGCAAAAACACATGGATACGCCGACCCCCCCCCCCCCGCTCCGCCAGTCTGTCCGCGCAAAACTAGTCGTCGTCGTCCCCCCCCCCCTCGCTCCGCCAGTCGGTCCGCGCAAAATTTGTCCCCCCCCCGCCCCAATTCACTGCCTCGCCTAAGCAAATTCCTGCGGGAAACACTGAACATGCACAGAGAGAGAGAGAGAGTAACCATTCCAATGTTACTTACAATCGCATCAGCAGAAACGCGAGGTCCGCGTCACCTTGCAGCCTTCTTTCTCTTTTAGCTCTCGCCATTCGGAAAAAGTGTAGCAGTTCTCGCCGTAAAGCAAGACCGACTCTCGCGATGCACAGACTTCTGAGCCTGTGGGTGCGGGCCGAGGGCTCCTGCAATTGCAAGTACGGTATTTCCCCTACAGACCACCAGGGCGGCCGAGAAAACCTTTGTTCGACCTGAAATGACTCATTTAATCATCCAAAACGGTATGGAACACATTAATTAACTGAAAAATTTTGCATAGTATGCCTTTAAGGTCAAATGAGAATTTTTGTTATTGAATGTAAATTTGTTGATATCAGTCGTCTCCAAAGTCTGTCATCAATGTTCTTCACGTTTATATGATTCTCTTGTTTAACTGACCTGACCAAAAATAATGCATCATTTACAGGCTTCTGAAAGACTGAAACACCTGGGGGACATAATTCAGTCACTTAGACAGGCAATGTTGGAGCAGGGGCACATCGAAAATAAGCTGGACAACAGCCCTTCGGGACTAGAGTTGGACAGTCCTGTTCTTTATTTATATTTGTATATTGACTCTTTTTGTCTGGTAGACTGCATTGAGATGACATTCATTTGTGAATTGTTATGATATATATAAATATATATATATATATATATATATATATATATATATATATATATATATATATATATATATATATAAAAAAGGGATTGTTAGGAGCACCAACAATTACACTTTTGGTGATCAGGTTAGACAGTCTCAGTATTATAGGAAAGCTTGTTTCCAACTGTATTCTGTACAAAATAGACATGCCACAACAACAATTTGTAATGTAATCTCAAGGAAAAAGTGTTCTCAAGAATGTGTTGGCTATTCCGCATTCCTTTGCTGTTAAACATTGGCAATGGCTCAGAGCGTGTTATCACTTACAGCCAGTCTAGCAGACCAATTCTGTTTTGTTTGCCGTTTGTTACAATGACAACATTTCATCAGGAAAATCTCTTGATCTAACACAAGGATACATACAAAGTAAAGAAGGAAAAAAAAATGACGAAACCATATACTACAAAAATTCAAAGAGGCAGCAATCCTTTGGCGAGTGGTTTTTAAAGTAATGCTGTAAATAAAGGTATGACCTTAATTTGCACAAAAATTGAAGCCTGAATCCTGTAGATCACGTTTACCTTGTTTACATGATATCTAGGGAGGGAAAAGGAAATGGTTCACTATAGAATTCTCTATATTTTAGAAAAGAAAAGACTACGAGGTGTGTTCAGATATTTATTTAAAGTATTTTGTCTGCCAAAATCAATTAACATCACAAAAACCCTGCAATGTCTAATATGTAGTGTTTCAATGCGTTGCATTTGGTATTGCTGTCTTTTAGCACTATTATGCAAATAGTATGGTTATCATTACAATGTGTAGATAAATTAAAATAGATTTTATTTTTCTGTTTTTTAATTTGACATCATTGTCATATCTTTTTACCTTAGTTTTGTCATGATGTTTCCTGCCTCCTCCTGTCCCAGTGCAGCCCTGATTGGGAGAACCTGTCAGGCTGCAATTAACTTGTACTGGCTCCACCTGTTCACTCCACTATATAGCTCACCTCAGTCTGTTCCTCGTCGCCGGCTCGTCTTCAGTCATCAATACCACCACGCCTGTCAAGTCAGTTCGCTTCTGTCTCCCTCACCACCAAGCCTGTCTGTTCCAGTCCTCGTCCGTCACGTCTCGCTTCTCGTCTGTCAAGCTAAGTACCTGTTTGCTGCGCTGCTGGATTTGCTCTTTCATCTTCGTTGTCCTCTGGTCGCAGGATCACAACCCAGTGTGGCAACTTTAGACAATTACTTTTTTACCCCCATAGTATATATATCAAAACGTGCGTCTTCATCCAGTCAACTGCTGTTTTTATATCAGCCGCCATTTTCAGTTACCATGGCGACTTCATCAACAAAAAACATTCAAAATTGCATTTTCTCCCTTTTTGAGGCACTTTCCAGTGCAGCATTTGGACCAAATTAACAGAGTACCATCACCCGGTGATACTGAACACAACCATGTTAGCGGCTAACGGTTAGCATGTTGCTAACCGGAAGTAGCTCTAGGAAGGTCCTACCAACTTCTGCTTGACAGAGTATGTATTTCCTTTACAGAGAAAGCTCCACAAGAAATTTGGGCCATATCGGATAAAGCATGTCTCCACAGACACCAAAATCACATAATCCACAATTCCACGCTCATTGTGGGGGCTGTTATGAACGTAGGAATATGATATTCACAAGGGTAACTCTTACGGGTAGCACGATACGCACCAGGAGGCAGGTGCCTTCTTAAATTTCTTCAGAAATTGTCTAGTTATTATTATTATTAGTATTATTATTATTATTTAATTGTAATAATAAACTAAGAATCACAAAACCCGAAAGGTCAACAGTTTCATAATACATCCAGCTTAGGGACTGGCTAATATACAGCAGGTCAAAAAAGGCCATATTTTGGCTGCAGTGTTTGCTGTTCTCTTATGAAGAAAGGATCAACCAGTGCACTAAATTCAATAGATGGGTTGAAAATATCCAGTATAAAATACAGAGATTTCCAGGGCATGAAGTATACAGTTAAGTTGACTTTTTTTTGGTGTGTGTGTGTGTGTGTGTGTGTGTGTGTGTGTGTGTGTGTGTGTGTGTGTGTGTGTGTGTGTGTGTGTGTGTGTGTGTGTGTGGCGGCAGGTGTAGAGGGGGGGCCCAAAAAGACTGCGTTGTCCCGGGCCCTAGCAAAGCTGTCAGCTGGCCTGGCTATCGGTAAGGCATTATTTATTTTTACTCAACAATAAAGTAAATACACAATGTTATAATGAAAGAAAGCCGTCAGTTTTTTTTAACAGTGGAGCTGCAAATCATTGTAGATCTGAAAACAGTAAAAAGTTTTTACAAAAGGGACTTAAGAGTGAATTGAAAACAAACATAAACAAAAAACAGAGTTCAGGCCAGTGACTCAGAGGTTGTCCTTTTTTAGGTTAAGAGTTCAGGTGGGCGACCTGGAGGTTGTCCCATTTAGAAGAAGTTCAGGAGGCCGGTGGCGCAGGAGGGCCTTAGGAGGCTGGTGATGCTGGACGGAGCAGGGGGTTTGCAGGCCAATGACTCCAGGGCAAAGCTCTTGGAGACCAATATGCCCTGGGGTCTTGGAGACTTACTGACTGACTGACTGTCTCAGCAGAAGTTTTGGCAGTTGACAACGCATCAAGTGGAAGCATTTGGACGACCACCCCTGCTTGGTAGGCTTGGATCCTGGGCAGGGCTTTGCTGACTTGGACTCTGGCCATATCTTGGCAGTCTTGAACTCATGCAGAAGCTCTGGATGCAGGGGCCATGGGAGCTTGAAATGACGAGGGCTTTAGAGAGTGATGCTAAAGCTGCGGGGAGAGCTCTCAGCTCTCCCCGCAGCTTCATAACTCCTCTTTATTTCCTCAAATTTCTCCAAAACGTCAGGAGGAGGATGGAGAGGACGATGGTCACTCAAAACCTAGATCTTTAAGGCAAGGTCCCTCAGAATCACATCATGGTCACCTGATGGATCCAGAACTCCTCAGCAGAGTGAGGATGTTAACATGGGCTGGGTTTCTGGAACAGCAGGGTCGGAGCCTGCAGCAGACAGTGGTGTAGAATGCTCTGCAGCGGATGAGGAAAATGCCACTGTGAAAGCCGAGAAAGATTCCCTGCGTCTGTGATGTCTGTAACGGGGGAATGAGGGGGCCTCCACCTCAGTGGCAGGATGTTCTGTATTTGGTTAAGTTTAATCAATGGGTTCTGCTTTTGAGTAAAAGCTGCTGCCTATTTGGTGTTCCATTTACTATGAAATAAAATAAAGCTTGCTAAATAAAATATTAATACTTTATGTTTGACCTAAAACTTTCCCGTTTAAAGAAATTTTTATTTGTCATCTTATTTGTGGCTGCTCACACAAGTGTCCATATACATCAGTCAACTGTGTTTGTTGGCCAAAGTTACACCAGTCTTGAATTGTGCTTGTGGCCCCAAAATATTCGGCTGCAAATGTCAACCAGCCTATTTTGAACATCTCTGCAATAAGCTGAGATGATGCTCAATATTAAATTCACAAGAATAAGACAATATTTTGTGAAAAACAAAAACAAATATAAAATCCCTATTTCCTGTTTTTTTCCAATAGACATTTTCCACACATCAAAGCTGTGAATTAAAGGTGTCAGGATTTGTCCTGATGAACCCGAACACAGTGCTCTGACTGGCAGACGAGGTTTGGGTGTAGACGATCCGGCGGGGAAGAGCTGACTGAGGGGAGTTTATACAGAGAGGCTTGCAGGTGGAGTGAGTCCCGGGTGATTAGAGGCTGACAGGTGTAGGTGATTAGAGTGGAGTGGAACTGGGCTGAGTGAATGGTGGAACTGTCCATGGTGATGCAGGGCAAAAACTGAACCCCGACAAAAGGGTCTGTAATCAGTGTTTAATAATCCAGTCGAAGTTTAAATTGTCTTTCCTCGACTCTCATATGAACATAAATGACATTCCTAATCAATTAGGGTCAATATGATGTTGGTCCACCTTTTGCAGTTATAAGAGCTTTACTCTTCTGGGAAGGCTGTCTAAAAGGTTTTGGAGTGTGTTTATGGGAGTTCTTGACCAAATGTGAGGTCTTACACTGATTTTGGATGACAAGACCTGGCTCATCTCCAATCTAATTCATCCCAAAGGTGTTCTGTCGTATTTAAATCAGGATCCTGTTCAGGCCAGTCAAGGTCATCCATGTCTTTATGGACCTTGCTTTGTGCAATGGTGCACAGTCAGTCAACCCTACACAAGAATCCCCCCTACACCAAATTTTAAACTTGGCAAGATACAGTGAGACTAGTACCACTCTCCTGTATACCGTCAAACCCAGACTCCTCCATCAGATTGCCTGATGGAGAAGGAGGATTCATCACTCCAGAGAACACACCTCTGCTGCTCTAGAGTCCAGTGGTAGTGTACTTTATACCAGTGCATCCAATGCTTTGCATTACACTTCGTCATATATGGCTTGGATCAGTGTTCCCTCTAAGCTGCGCGCGTGCGCAATCGCGCACGGCATCTGGGTTCAGCGCGCACAGCGAATCTATGCTGCGCAGAAAATTAAATCCAAGCTGAACTGTAAACAAAATAATGAACCAAATTATTTTGTACCATTTTGCAACTCTGGTGAGATGGTGTTCCACGGCCCGCTCTGTGAGCGCCAGGTACTGATCGGAGTGCGCCACTGATTGATGGTTGGGGCAGACGCCTTTATAGTTGGACAGGTTGCGGTGTGCGTCTTTGTTCTGGACTCCGTTAAAGAAAAAAATACCGATCTACCCCGAGTAGAAAGCTGCTGCTCTGAGTAGTTCTTCTTCCGTCTGCCATACTCGGGTTTTCGGTTTCAGAACAGGTGATATCATATCAGCCAGATAACTAAACTCAGTGTCCAACCAACCATGACTTCAACGCGAGCACGAGCATGAAAAAAGCCCTGATCAATGGAACGCAGATGACGTGCTTCACCATGGGAACGACAGGAAATAAGCCTGAAAGTGCGTATTTCCCGCGAGTGGAATTTGAATTTTTTAATGAAAGCATATGGAGAATATTTAACTATAAGAAATAATGCTGTTGCTGCTGAAAAAGCGAGTTGGCTTGATATGAGAGTTATTTGATGGAGAATTAAAGCTGTTTTTTCACACTTCACTAATTCAACACAAAAGGGGGAAGTGGGGAGGCCGCATTGATTACAAAAAGCATTGAAAGGACATGGCAGCCAATCTTGATGAAGTTTAATCAGGTATGGTTAAGTTCTAAGTTTTCCTATGTTTAAACATACTCAACTAAATCATTAATTGGCTATATTCAACATATGCAATTAATATTGGGATGATGTGAGTTATTGAATAACTGATATGTTCATCTTTTTGGAAGACTTGGTCACCCATTCTTCTAAAAATGAGTTGACATTAATTGTCTTGTTAGTGTTTAATTTGTGCCAACCTCACTTTATATTGTTCATATACGCTATATGTATATTTCCAGCTGAAGTAAAGGTGGTGTTATTTAAGTGAAGAAATGTGCAGTAGCCCTAAGAGTGTTGGGGGGAAAAATAGGTGAATGGAAACTAAAATATATGACTAGAAAAGTAGAAATGGAAGTGCCAAAATTTGACACAGAATAAATTATTGCTTTCATTCTATAAAGTTCTGTTATTAATCTTGTGGGTCTCTGACTATGGAACAACTTTAAACTATAACTGAGTGCAACAGTAACATTTCTGACAGGGCAACATACAGTTGCCTCTGAAAGATTTTCTGCGTCTCCTATGTTATTAAAAAGCTGTCGTTGGTATGTAAAAAATGGAGCAGCACAAAAAATTGTTCAGAACTGAGAGCGTTCCCTCGTTGTGTTAGAAAAGCGATGTGTGGCTGAGAATATTGAAATAAATCATCTGACGACCCCAAAGTGCTTTACATTGGTCAATCATTCACACATTCACACCCTGAGGGTGGTGAGCTATGTTAGTAGCCACAGCTGCCCTGGAGCAGACTGACAGAAGAGAGGCTGCACAACACCACATGCTTGAGCTAAATCTCACTGCAGAAAATGTAAATAATTTAATGGAAATAAGAGTGGAACTCTGAAAGATGTACACATCTCTCAGTTCTTCCTTAGTAGGACCCCTACTCTGAAATAAAAATAAGCTATACAGCTCTTTAAAAAAATCCAAGAATTTTGTCTTTTTCATGTAATCGGGCTAAATCAGTTTTATCTAAACTAAATAACCTAAAAGAAATTATTGCTGTAACTTGATTATTTTATTAAACCATGTAGCTTGATATAACCTCAGGTTTTGGACAGGCGTAATGTACCCTCAGTGTGCTCGTGTGATGTTGCTCACAGAGGTCAAGTAAACGCTCAGGGAGTTTGTGTGTTTGCTCAGACACATGAAAAATTAGAGGAACATTGGCTTGGATGCAGCTCCTCTACCATGGAAACCCCGTCCATGGAGCTCTTTGCACTGTTCTTGAGCTAATCTAAAGGCAACATAAAGTCTGGATGTCTGTAGCGAATGACTGCAGAAAGCTGGTGACCTCTACACAGTATGCACCTTGTTAGTAACCTGGATAGACAGGAGACCCCAAAATTCAAGCTGGACATGGTGTTGCGTTAAGATTTTTGTTTTGATTTTTATAAGAAAGAGCTGGTGTCAGTCAGAGATCCTCTGGAGGAGAAAGCTGGAGATCAGACAGTGAAAAGAGCTGGCTTACTCACTGCAGAGGTGACAGGCAGGATAGCTAAGGCTTAATCAGAGTTCAGGAGACAGGCTTGAGTCATATACAGGGTCATACACTGGAGATCAGAATGATTTGCAGAATTAAAAATCAATAACCTTTAGATGATTGAGTCTTAATATTATGTAACTATTCCGCAGGGAATTATAAAACTGAGTCATGGATCTATCCAAATACCCTTAATAATAGCTCCTAGCTCCTGTTCCTTGATATTTCATGGGGTCAACAGTTAACTCATTCTCATCTGAAATAATTGATGTTCCCAAAGCATGATGAAACCCTGGCAGGCAACGCTCTGACAGCCTTTCTGTAATACCTTGCGGTAAGAACATTGTGACCGAGGGAACCTCTTCTCCTAATGAACACTCACATATGTTGATACGACTTAATCCACATAAGCATTCAGTAATCCTGTTAGATTTGTGCAAAACCAGCTTTCATTTTTTTCTCCCTGCAAACAACCCTATTTCTAGATCGGGCAAGCCGTCAGACTTGGCACTAACCCCTGTCCACATGGCCTTTACATATGGTCCTCAATGTGTGTGACCTCATTTCACTCCCTCTGTCACTGAAGCTGTTGGTGCAGGAGACTGAGTTTTGTGTGTTCCCTGCCATGTTTGCATTTTACAGTCTGTGATAAATCTTGGGAATGTGATACATCAGTGCATGTTTTCAGCACTATGAATCTTGTTTTGGCTATGTTTATTTGACTTCAAAGTCACCAGCATCCACATCCGTGCCCCCATAGATATTTCTGGGCCATGAGTTGTCAACATTGTGCATTTCTGCAGTCTCATATATCTCATAGATTTCTAAGCTGGTTAAAGTGCTGCTGATGTACCAAAGTGAGGCAATCAGCACCCATCTTTGTTTAGGTTTCTGATATTTTATCTAAAGATAGAATAGATACATTATTGTTATCCTAAAATAGGGATACAAGCAGCTAAGGTAAATTGAAGCATTCAGATTAATACAAAGGTGGAAAAAATATATAAAAACAGAAAATAAGCATAAGAAACTATATAGTAAGAGCAAATTCACATCATGAGAAAAATAATACTGTACAATTAATAAAAACAGATTTGTACTCGGATTAAAGGCCATGTGAAACTGTGAATTGTTTAAAAAATGCAGATATATATTTGTACATAAAAAAACACGGACTGTTTACAATAAATGAAAACAAAAATCAGCAAAAAACAAACAAAAAAACAGCAGGGATGTAAACACTCATTGAGTTTTTTGAGGTACAGTGATGGTTATATTACCCAACCACTGCTGGGAGAAAGGACCTGCGGTAACGCTTCTTTGTGCATTTAGGATTCACCAGTGTGTCACTGAGGGAGCTCTTCTGTTAAGCAACAGCTTTGTGTATGGGCTAGAAGACATTCTCCAACCGTGATGCTATTTTTGCTAGAGTTCTTCTGTCTCTCACAGAAGTTTAGGGGGCATCCTAGGACACTGCAGTCCTTCTTGACAAGCTTATCTAATTGATTGCCCTCAGCTGTAGATGAGCTGCTGCTCTAACAAACTACACAATAGAAGATGGCAGATACAGAGTCAAAAGAAAAGGTGTTTGTGTGCGCTTCCTACACTCCAAAAGATCTCAGTCTTCTTAGCAGATAGAGTCTGTTCTGATCCTTCCTGTAAAGAGCATCAGTGTTTTGACTCCAGTCCAGTTTATTGTTCAGGTGAACACTTGTGTCCAGTATCTTAATATCAGTTCTCTGGATGTTTACCAGTGTTGGTGAGGTGGATCTGTGCCTGCGGAAATCCACCACCGGCTCCCCTGTTTTCCCCATGTTGATCAGGAGATGGTTCTGCCGGCACCAGTCTACAAATTCCTGTGTCTGCTGTCTGTACTCACTTGTACAGCCTTCACCTGTGTGAAACCAACTCTGTCATCAGAGAAGTTTTGTACAAAACAACCTGTGGACTTGATGGAGAAGTCAGCAGTGTAAAGGGCGAAGAGGAACAAAGCCAGCAAGTTCCCTCCATGACCCTCATACTCCAGGCCAGCCAGTCAACATGTGTCCAGACATACTGCCAATGGTCCAGTATCCACTGGGTCAGGTGACGGTCTACTCCTGACTTCTCCGGCTTGTCCTACAGAAGTCCCGGCCAGATGGTATTAAAAGCTCTGGAGAACTTAAAGAACATGACTTCCAGGCTTCCTCAGATGGTTAAGAGTCCGGTGCAGTAGGTAGATGATCGCCTGCTGCAGCCTTTTGCATCGTGACCCTTCGCAGCTCACCTGAAGTGTTGAAAAGGACAGGATGATTCTTGGATTGTAAGGGAGGGGGGATGGGGGGTAATTTTATCACTAATGCCACATATAACTATAGATTTTGGAGGTGGTTTGTTCGGCTTACTTACGTGTGGGTGGGCAACAGCCTCATGCATTTTCTGACATTTCATTAACTAATTCATCTTCATCTTTGTCCTTTTTGACGTCTCCCTGTCTGCAAACCAGTTGTCACACTAACACTAAATAAAATGTTTAAGAATAAATTAAGAATTTTATATATCCCTAAATGCACAACAGACAAACATGTTCACCTTGGATAAAAAAAGTTCCACTTATGACACACTATAGACAATGTAGCTGAAAACCTGCATGCTTTTATTTTATGCCAAAATAGAATTTGTTTTTCTCTGAACTTTCCTGTCCTCTCTGAAGTTGATGGCATCAGCATCTGCCAATTCTAAACAAGTAGGGTGCACAGCTAAAGTAATAGGATAAAACCATATTATTAAATATATGCAAACAATACCTAATTAGTAGTTTATCATTTTAGTCTAATTTTTTTCTTTGTTAACTTTATCTACATGCTTTACTTTGAGAAAGGAGTTAATCTCCTCATCTAGCTTGTTCTTTTTTCCATCTTACTCATCCTCTCTGCTACAGGGTAAGTTTAATATTTTAGGTCTGCCTGACAGGACCATGAAACTGTTAAATTGTACTTCTGCTAACATGACCATAGAAACAAACAACATTTTGTCATGATTTAAGGGTTTGTTTGCTTTGGACCTTTCCGGACTTTTCTAGAGTCAGCTCAGTCTCCTTCCAGCCACCATCCTATCAGCTTTGTCCACTTCTCATCCACCAGTTATCATCCAATCAGCTCAGTCTCCTTCCAGTCGCCACTCTGCTCTCGATCAGCTCCACCTGCTGCCACTAATTGTAGTCAGCTCTGCTCACCTGTTCACCTGCCTCTTTCAGCCAGTCTCTGCCAGAACGTCTTACCTCCTGTGCACTTCCACTGTGTTTTCTACCAGTTCTTGTGTGCTCTGACAACTGGTCTCTATTTCCCTGTTCCTGTTCAGTTCCCACTGATGCGTGCTTCCAGTGCCTGCATGCTGCTCAGTCGGCCTAGTCCCCTGTGATTTCCAGCTACTTGCTCAGCCTGTTCTGGTGGTTTCTCGGTCTGCATCATCTGTTCTGGCCATCTCCTGTTTTCATCTCTGGTTCTGGTCTGCCACTGTCTGCTTCACCTGTAGTTCTGCCAGTCAAGCCACCTGCATCCTCAGGTCACCTGCCCATTACAATCTGCCTGCAATTTCATCCACTATTCATTATTGCAATAAACTTTTTAGAACTAAACTCTGTATCTGGCTGATATCGGGTTCTCCAGCTCTATTCAAAACACATTTAGGCTTTATGTAAGCTTTTTAAGTTCAAAATGTGCCGCTTCTTGCTGAGTACTCCACTCACACCAAGCAATAGCTTCTAACAACCCCGGTGGGTTTCAGATTTTGAGGCATGTGATCTTCAATAGAGCATGCATTCATCTTGCTGTTACATTTTCTTATTAAAAATGGGAATGCGGTACCGCGCACGTGACGTCACTGCCTTAAGAGTAACGCCCCTTTTGCCGCACCGGTAGGGCAAACAGTCGTAGAACGCACATACAAACCAGCCATTACAAGCGCAACAGAACCAGCGATATGACCGACTTTGCAGCCATTAAACTTACCAAGACGATGTCCCAGGCGCACGGTTTACTGGTCGCACTGTGGAAGAGCACACCAACCTTCAGCTGAAACGGTGGCTTGAGTGTCGAGGGCTCAAAAAAACCGGAAGACGGGCCGAGTTGATTCAACGGTAAGCTTTGTTTTTTTCCCTGCTCGGCGTTCATGCCTTTATGATTTCCACCGTGCTCCGTTCACGTCGGCCTTTTTTGTTTGTTTGCAATCAACGTCCAGGAATCTGTATATCTTGCCAATAGGTAGCTACAAAACGATTGTTCACATCTCAGAATCTTTCGCTTAAGAGATTCAGGGCGTTTGTTTTTGAGTAAGCTATCCCGGTTAGCGCCTGCTAACATGCTAGCCTATATGCTATCATCACCCTTTCCACCGACAAAATGCTTGCTACATATGTAGGTGAATTTGGTAACTTTTTCCGGGTTGAAATGTTGTGTAGGCCGCCCGCACAAGTGTACCCAACGCACACACTTCTCCTTGGCACTCTTGAGTTTCGGGAAAGTAATGAAGAAAACATCCTTCATATGCGGCCGATCAGCGTACCTCGAGTCGCTGTTGCACGTCCCATAGCAACAATGTTTATAAACCATGGTCTTAGATGTTGGAAAAAGCAGTCGTTTACCGAGTAAAACCTAGGCTAACGCACGTCTCTTCCACAGCAAAACAGCGGCGGTTTGGGAGTTTGCCCTACTGCGTACCACGTGATGTGACGTCATCGTGACGTTGTGTTTCTAAAAATAGCTCGCGCGCGGTACCGCATTGGCCTTATGTGACATCAGTAGCTGCCCTTAAACTCCCATATTAAGCTTCTAGCCACCACCTACCATGTCCACCTGCCTTGACTGCCCACTGAAGGATCTTGTGTTATGTATCGTAATCGATTAAATGTCATTAATTTTTGTGTTAATGTTCATAATTTTTTAAGTGATCATATCAGCTATTTTTGATTTCTTTCATCAATTTTTCCAATTGATATCCCACACCTACAGTGTACTTATACATCCCAGTCCACTCATACGTAATGTGTGCTTATCCCTATCAATGATGATTCTCTCTCAAACAAATTAATTTTCACCTTAAGTGAAAAAAAGGTGGGACTATGTGGAGGAAGAAAATGTCCTTGGTATAAAAATAGGTATTTCTAAAATCAACACAGACTTCTCCAAAAGTAGTTTAGATGCTCAATGGTCTGTGTCAAAGCCATATCTCGAGTCTATAGGAGACAAGATGGAGACAAGATGGATGTAAAACAATGACATGGTTTGGATTGGCTAGAATGTCATAAAATACACTAATGGATTTAAGTCCTTTTAAATAGTCATGTTCATGTTTTAGGATTCAGAATGTTTGCTGTTTGAGAAGTATATGGTTTGTATACAGAATGAAGAACTCTTGTCAACTGAGGAGGGAACTTCCAGTGTCTGCTTGATTCTTTTTTTAAAGGCTATTTTCTGCTGCTTTCCTTCTCCACACTTACATCATCATGACCTGTGTCCCAGATGACCTGCAAGGTTAGTGACCAGATGACAATGAGCATTGTCTTGAATGGACAACAACGCATATGTGCAGAACAAGGGATCTGTGAGACTCAGTGCTCTTCTCCAATCAAAGTAGATTTACACTGAGCAGAAGGTTTGATGCCAACTTTCATTACAACTCACCTTCGTGCCCTGGTGCATTGAAGCAGTAATTAGTGATGTATTGAGCACATAGATATAAACATACTTTTCAGAAGTCTTACATTCCTGTTTAAACTATAATTTTTTATTGATCTTATGCAATATTAATATTTTCTGAGACACTGAGTTTCAAGTTTTCATTATTTGTGGGTCATAACCATCAAAAATACAAGAAATAAAGGTTTGAAATTGTATGCACTGTGACTATGGGTTGTAGAAGATAATATATGAGTTTCCCTTCCTTAAATCAGTGGCAAGAAATATAGAAGTTTTTAAAGATGTTGAAATATATATTTATGTGATGCTTACATGTTATTTTCCAATTATATTGTGTCTGTAAGTTATTATTTATTGAATCAGAACAACTCTTTGTAATCCAGCACCTTTTATTATCACAGTTCAGGACTATTTCATGAGTACATAACACAAATTAATAAAAGCAAACTGCATTTTCTTAAACGCAAAGGCACGTTTAAAAGGTTTGACTCTAAACCTAGACGATGACAAAACATTTAACCCTTACCATAAAATACAGTTGCAAAAGTAATGTACAATTTTAAGTCAAACAAGTAGTTGATATAAAATGTTTCTGTTCTGTTAGTATTGATCATGAGGTAGTAATGATCTTATGAGAAATTGGTCTATTTTAGGAATAAACCACACATTAATGCATATAAACTCAAAAATCTTTTTTAATTTCAACATCAAAATCCTACTGGATATTTATTAAGAAAATAGACAACTTGCATTTTGTTTATTAGTTCAACATGTAAGTTACATTTAAAAAAAACACAATCACCTCAAAGGTGAAGTTCAATGGTAACAACAGAAATTTTGACTTAATTCGGTTACGAGGATTAATATTACCCAGGAAGGTACCACTTCTTTATGTGGATACTCCCTCTTTTGAGGTTTTGTAAGATGGGAGAAAAGGTAGAAACTGGAAACATTTAAACCTTTGTAGAAAACGACTGCAAAAAGGGATATCGTAGCATGACAAATCACAATAATTTCTGCCGTCCTCTTGCACCTTGTCCTGCCAGCTGTTGATACCTCTTTCTTTTTCAGTACCTAGACAGAAAAGACAAGGTAAGTAGGTAGCAAGGATCGGTCTTTAATATATTTATGTTATATATTTATTTTTTTCCATACCTGGAATTGTATTATCAAGAAGAAACCCAAACAATCCACCAATGAACATGTGTGTGGTGAAGAGAACTACAATCACCTGGTCCAGCTCTTTTATTCCTTCAGGAAGAAATAAAAAAGTTAAGTACAATTAAAAGATTGTGTAATATCTTGAAATGTAAAAAAAAAAAATAAATAAATACAAAGGTCATGTTTAAGTTTAGTTTTCTAATGCAATGCAAATATAGTTCTATGGAATAGTATAGCCCTCTTAGACATTTTCTTCTTATTTCATTTTTCATTTGTTTCCAAACATAAAAATGTTAACTGCTCCCTAAATCTATTTACCAGAGATCTCATCCATGGTGGTAAAAACTGCCATCCAGTGTTCCCGATGACTAGCAATGACTGTACGATGTTGCGGTGGAGTAATTTTGCCCCACTTTTCTTTGCAGAATTGCTTTAATTTAGCCAGACTGCAGATTTTTTTGAGCATCCAAAGGTTTTCTAAGTTCCTGCCACAGCATATCAATGAGCTTTAACTCCAGACACTGACAAGACCACTTGAGTCCTCATTCTGTTTAGCAATTGAGAGGTGGAATTGTGCTTCAGATCCTGAAGGAGAATTCTTGGTCAGCAGTTTGTGACTTTGAGCTCCAGCACACTTGGGTAATGCAACAGCACAAAAGTAATTGAGTTTAAGTTCAGAAACTGATAGACTGATATATGTTAGTGACTTTAGTTCTCATTTGTTCTTGAATTTCTCTAGATTGGGGCTTAAAAAGGTTATCGTGAGCTCTTATAGCCAACTTCCTTTTGTCGGAAAATGATTTCTTGATTCTACAGGTCTAGCAGTAATCAGGCCTGATTGTAACCAGTGAAACTAAAGGAAGAAATCATCAATCGCAGGTAATTAGGGTTAGGTTAACAAAGGGGTTAACTATATTTTCACAAAGGGCGAGGTTGGGTTGGATAAGCTGTACACACATTCACTTGTAACAGTTATTCTGAGAGACCCATTGTTCTAACATTCATATTTTGGAACATGAGAGAAAGCCAGACTACCTGGAGACAACCCATGCGTGCATAGAAAGAACGTCCGAACTTTATGGAGAGAGACCACACACTGCGATTTAACCCCAGGATCTTCTGGGTGAAATTATCATTGGAAAATTTTATTTTTTGTTTACTTGGGTTCTATTTTGTCTGATATAAAAATTTGCTTAATGATCTGAAACGTTTAAATTTGACTAAAAAAGCAAGAACTGAAGAGTAATTTATATATGGCATTGAGATTGAAAACGAGCCAACATATGGGCCCAGCTGAGACAGGTGTTTAAATTCCGCCTCTAAACAAAGTGAAACAAGGCTTTTTTTTCTAACTGGTTCACTAGAGGAGGCTGTTTCCAAAACAATCCCCTTATTTTATTTTTTGCTCAAATTGTTATAGTTTTACAGCTATTTAAGCCTGATGAGATTTAAAGGCCCCCTAAACAGTGCTGCTATTATAAAGGAAGACGTGCTTGGAGCAACTTATATGGCAAACAAGTGTTACATCATTCTCCAGCATCTGTGCAAAGATTGTATAACTCTAGAGGGCGCTGTTTCACTAACGCCTCTATAACTCCTAAAAAAAAAAGCAGCACAGGAATTAAACTTTTTCCGGAGACAGCCTTTGCAAAACAATGTTCACCTCATATCAGATTTTAATAATGGTATTAATGATTGATACAAACACTGTTTGCATTTAAAACTAATGTAATTACCTATTCATGATAAAATATATCATAATATAACATTTGTTCCCTTAACAGATGTTGTCTCCAGGCCTTATGGTATGGTTTTTCATTTGGGGGGTGTGAGATTGCCTATTGAATCTGTGAACTTGAGGGGCACTACATTTGTTCTGGAGGAGTCAGCCAAACAGCGGCCTCTAGAATCACAGCATCTGAAAGGTCGTGGAAAATGGTGCAACACCTGACTTTTTTGACCATGCCTTCGCTTCTTTATCAGCCATTTCTATGATCTCCTCAACATATGTAATAGACTACTAAAGCCTTTCTGTCCAACTTAAAACAACAGCAGTGTTCAAAAACAAAATCAAGCAGTAACAATGCCCACCTGGATAATTATGAAGTTAACATGGTTTAGGCTACCGTCATAATGTTAAAGTAATAATAGGACTTGACTGAATGCCAATACGTATCAGTGGTATTTTAATGCAGGCTGATAAAAAAAATACCAAAGCACACATATAAGAAAACGGAATCACTGACAAATTACATTGGTTTCTAATCAGTGTGACCGCTGACTGAACAGATAAGGTATCAGGATTAACTAAGCCTGGCTGTCAGCCTGGTCTGTAACAGGCTAGCTGCACAGAATAAATTGCCATGGTAGCTTATGTGCTACTGCTCTTGTGAAACTGAGTCAAGGCTTAATTAAGACAGGATATCTGGAAAATCCACTATCTTGGTTTTGTGAAGCCAAATCCGCTCAAATTCACAGTAAGACAGACCATTACAGCACTACAGGAGATCCTTCCTGCCTGCAGCCACCATCATCTACAACTCGTAGAAGAGACCTCTATAACATGAGTTACGCTAGCATTTCATTTCCTTTGGGGGTTAATAAAGTATTTCTGAAATGAATTGAATTGCCAATTTTTTTGTTTGTAATTTATCTGTATTGAACTGAGGAACATGATTTTTTTAGGGCCAGCCAGTGAAAGATGAGGTTTTGAAGGTATCTGCGGCTGGATCTGTATGGTTGTAGGACAATACGAATGCAAAGCCACAGCAAGTGCGTTACATAAAGTCAAAGTGGAAATTGCTCTAAATCATAATACAGATTGTACACAAATGAAATGTGAAACAAATTAGAAAACTCATTGTTATTTACTGGCTTTGCCATCTGACTGAAGTAAGTCTGCTTATCTGGGTTACATCAATTGAATGTCTTACGATAGTTTCAGTTGTACAGCACTTTGGTCAACTGTTGTTTTTCAATGTCTGGGATAAACAAGTTTGAGTAAACTTGAGCCTGCGTGTTTTTCATCACTGATCCGGAAAGGTTTTGAGTTTCCAGTGACACAGAACAAGTGGAGAGCTAGTAGTGTTGTATGGCAAGCAATTTCGTCATACACTCAAATGTTTGGAAATACCTTGTGAAATCTGATAAAAGCAGTTAAATATGCAACAAACCGAATAATAAGCACTGACAGACACTGTGCAGGTGTCATCTACTGTTCAAACACTGGCTCAAAAGGTAAGTGGTTAATAACAATTCATTAATTTAGTATTTTTACATATGAAAAGGTTATTCAGTTCTGTATTGTTTTTTGTTTGCTTTTTTGTCCATCCATCCATCCATCTTCTTCCGCTTATTAGGGGGTCGGGTCGCGGGGGTAGCAGCTTCAGTAGGGAGGCCCAGACGTCCCTCTCCCCAGCCACTTGAGCCAGCTCCTCCGGGGGAATCCCAAGGCGTTCCCAGGCCAGCCGAGAAACATAGTCCCTCCGGCATGTCCTGGGTCTTCCCCTGGGCCTCCTCCCGATGGGACGTGCCCGGAACACCTCACCATGGAGGCGTCTAGGAGGCATCCTAAGCAGATGCCCGAGCCCCCTCAACTGGCTCCTCTTGACGTGGAGGAGCAACGGCTCTACTCTGAGTCCTCCCCGGATGACTGAGCTCCTCACCCTATCTCTAAGGGAGAGCCCAGACACACTACGGAGAAAACTCATTTCGGCCGCTTGTATCCGGGATCTCGTTCTTTCGGTCACGACCCAAAGCTCATGACCATAGATAAGGGTAGGAACGTAGATCGACCGGTAAATCGAGAGCTTCGCCTTTTGGCTCAGCTCTCTCTTCACCACAACGGACCGGTACAGCGCCCGCTTCACAGCAGACGCCGCAGCTATCCGCCTGTCGATCTCCCGCTCCATCTTCCCCTCATTCGTGAACAAGACCCCAAGATACTTAAACTCCTCCACTAGGGGTAGCACAACCTCCCCAACCCGGAGAAGGCACTCTACCCTTTTCCGGCTCAAGACCATGGTCTCAGATTTGGAGGCACTGATTCTCATCCCGGCCGCTTCACACTCAGCTGCGTACCGCTCTAGTGAGAGCTGTAGATCACGCCCTGATGAAGCTAATAGAACCATGTGATCCGCGAATAGGAGAGACACAATCCTAAGGTCACCAAAACAGAGCCCCTCAACACCTTGGCTGCGCCTAGAAATTCTGTCCATAAAAGTTATGAACAGAATCGGTGACAAAGGGCAACCTTGGCGGAGTCCAACTCTCACCAGAAACGAGTCCGACTTACTGCCGGCTATGCGGACCAGACTCTGAGATCGGTCATACAGAGACCTAAAAACCCTTATTAAAGGGCCCGGTACTCCATACTCCCGGAGTACCCCCCACAGGACCCCTCGAGGGACACGGTCGAATGCCTTCTCCAGATCCACAAAGCACATGTAGACTGGTTGGGCATACTCCCATGCACCCTCCAGGATCCTGCTGAGGGTGTAGAGCTGATCCAGTGTTCCATAGCCAGGACGAAAACCACACTGCTCTCCCTGAATCTGAGATTCGACTATCCGACGGACCCTCCTTTCCAGAACCCCAGAATAGACCTTACCAGGGAGGCTTAAGAGTGTGATTCCTCTGTAGTTGGAACACACCCTCCAGTCCCGCCTTTTAAATAGGGGGACCACCACCCCAGTTTGCCAATTCAGGGGAACTGCCCCCGACGTCCACGCAATGCTGCAGAGCCGCGTTAACCAACACAGCCCCACAACATCCAGAGCCTTAAGGTACTCAGGGCGAATCTCATCCACCCCCGGGACCTTGCCACCGAGGATCTTTTTAACAACCTCGGCGACCTCAGCACCAGAGATGGGAGAACCCGACCCAGAGTCTTCAGGCTCTGCTTCCGCAATGGAAGACATGTTGGTGGGATTAAGGAGGTCTTAGAACTATTCTGCCCACCGACGCATGATGTCGAGTCGAGGTCAGCAGCACACCACCCCCACTATAAACAGTGTTGGTACTACACTGCTTCCCCCTCCTGAGACGCCGGATAGTGGACCAGAATCGCTTCGAAGCCGTACGGAAATCTTTCTCCATGGCCTCTCCGAACTCTTCCCACGCCCGAGTTTTTGCCTCGGTGACCAGTCGAGCCGCCTGCCGCTTTGGCTGCCGGTACATATCAGCTGCTTCAGGAGTCCCACAGGCCAATAAAGCCCGATAGGACTCCTTCTTCAGCTTGACGGCTTCCCTCAATGCTGGTGTCCACAGCGTGTTCGAGGGTTGCCGCCGCGACATGCACCAACAACCTTGCGGCCACAGCTCCGACTAGCCGCCTCAACAATAGAGGCGCTGAACATGGTCTACTCAGACTCAATGTCCCCCGCCTCCCTCGGGACGTGTTCAAAGCTCTCCCGGAGGTGGGAAATAAAGCTCCGTCTCACGGGGGACTCTGCCAGACATTCCCAGCAAACCCTCACAATACGTTTGGGCCTGCCAGGTCTGACCGGCTTCCTCCCCCACAATCAGAGCCAGCTCACCACCAGGTAGTGGTCGGTGGAGAGCTCCGCCCCTCTCTTCACCCAGGCGTCCAAGACATGCGGCCGCAGGTCAGATGAAATGACAACAAAGTTGATCATTGAACTACGGCCTAGGGTGTCCTGGTGCCAAGAGCACATATGGACACCCTTATACTTGAACATGGTGTTCATGATGGACAATCCATGACGAGCACAGAAGTCCAACAACAGAACACCACTCGAGTTCAGATCAGGTGGGCCATTCCTCCCAACCACACCTCTCCAGGTCTCACTGTCATTGCCCATGTGAGCGTTGAAGTCCCCCAGAAGAATGATGGAGTCCCCAGGAGGGGCACTCTCAAGTACCCCCTCCAAGGACTCCAAAAAGGGTGGGTAATCCAAACTGCTGTTTGGCACATACGCACAAACCCGTCTCCCCACATGTATGCGGAGGGAGGCCACCCTCTCCTTCACCGGGGTGAACCCCAACGTACAGGCACTGAGATGAGGGGCAACAAGTATGCCCACTCCAGCTCGGCGCCTCTCACCAGGGGCAACTCCAGAGTGGAAGAATGTCCAACCCCTCTCAAGGAGACTGGTTCCAGAGCCAGAGCCATACGTCGAGGTGAGTCCGACTATCTCTACTCGGAACCTCTCAACCTTGCGCACTAGCTCAGGCTTCTTCCCCACCAGAGAGGTGACATTCCATGTCCCAAGAGCCAGCTTCTGCAGCCGAGGATCGGAACGCCAAGGTCCCCGCCCTCGACTGCCACCCGTTGTACAATGCACCCGACCCCTTTGGCCCCTCCGACAGGTGGTGAGCCCATTGGAAGGGGGACCCATGTTTCCTCTTCAGGCTGAGCCCGGCCGGGCTCCATGGGCAAAAGCCAGGCCTCCAGGCACTGGCCAACGTGCCCCACCTCCAGGCCTGGCTCCAGAGTGGGGCCCCGGTGACCCGCCTCCGGGCGAGGGAACACGACGTCCATTAATCGTGCTCATCATAAGGGGGTTTTGGGCTGCTCTTTGGCTGGTTCCTTACCTAGGACCTGTCTGTCTTGGGTGACCCTACTAGGGGCATAAAGCCCCTGACAGCATAGCTCCTAGGGTCATTGGGACACTCAAACCCCTCCACCACGGTAAGGTGGCAGCCCAGGGAGGGCCTTTTTTGTTTTTTGCATTTTTGTTTTCATAAAATCAAGGCCAAATTGGTTGAAAACACACATTTTTCATCTTTTTATTTTCATAGTGAGAGGAATCCTTCAGTTTTGGACCTAGTCATACATTTTGACAAATGGAGTGTAGGTCACTGTTTAGTTCAAAGTGTCTTTAATTTTAAATTAAGATACCGACACAAATCATGCTTTGCCATACAATGTCTCCTATGTTATGGTCTTCTTACACGGTGCAGTTGATTTTAGCAATCTTATAAGACTACTCAATGACACACTGTGCAATGTGGATGTAATAATCTTTGGTACGATGTCAAGTTCGATATGTGCACATCATGCAATCACTATTTAGTTCTAAATCGCTTACGACATACAACAAAATGCTTCTGACATCCATCTACAACACCAGCTGGACTTAATATAAACAAACAAAATCAGCTCTTAAATCCCAAATCCATCAGAAACAAAACCACAATCAAATAAGTTTAATAATAAAGAGTCCAGTAATAAATTAAAGAGTTATCT
Source organism: Fundulus diaphanus (assembly GCA_037039145.1). Classification (NCBI taxonomy): domain Eukaryota; kingdom Metazoa; phylum Chordata; class Actinopteri; order Cyprinodontiformes; family Fundulidae; genus Fundulus; species Fundulus diaphanus. The sequence continues at coordinate 45,160,139 of CM073134.1, forward strand.
TTGGATGAATCAGTTTAATCAACTGTCAATATCCTTTCATAAATAATAATAATAATAAAAATACGTTGTACAAAATGTTCCAGCTCAGTGCATCAAAGTTTGCTGCAGGTGCAAGAAAATAAATCCAACTGGAAGAAAAAATTCTTTGGGACCTAAATTCTTCGTCAGTCATGGTCTCGGCTGCCACAATAAGAGAACAATAATGAAGTCTGGTGATGTGTTTGCTCAGATCAATCAAACTTGTCTGATCGGGGCAAACAGGACACGTTAACCCTGACAGGAATTGGTTCACAAATCCAGAACAGTGTGTCAGATTCACACTGTTAATCTGACACTGTGATACATTGATCGCAGGTTATCTTTGGTTGCAAGACGCTAAAAATGGCCACCCTTAAACCTGTGTCACTGTGTGACGTAAGACTGCAGATTTAGAACCACGACCAAAGATTTCTCCACCCATCTGTAATGTCAGCTACAGAGGACCCGAAAATTCAGCCAAACACAGAAAACGTTTCAAAATATTTATTAAAATAATCTTGCTCATGGAAAAAGGGAAACTGCCAGGAGCGCTCACAGCAACAGCCTCTCAGAATCCGATTGGAGATAATGGATCTGAACCGTGATCCTTGAGGCTCGGTTTGGACCCAGGGAGTCAGATGGATTATGACATCACACCAGGCTGCGCTTTGTAGTTTGCAGGTAGCTGTAAGTTCAACACAGGGCTGAGTGGCTGAGGCTTGAGAAGGATCCAAAAAAAAGTCCAGGCCAATACACATGAAAACAGAATCAGCAAGACAAATCCAAGGGCTAGGCAAGAGGCTTGAGTCGTAGGGTATATGTTTGGTCTTAGTCCATAAATCAGAAGCCGATGAGGTGTCATACAAAGGCAAGGCGGGGCAGAGATATCCAATGAACCAGAGCAAAGTCAGAAACAGCCAAGGCAGGCAAACAACGCCGGACAGCTATTCACACTAAGGCTTTCAAATAATCTGGCACAAACAGAGTGAAAAACTTCGGTGGATAAAGGCAGGAGATCAGGTGAATGGAATGGAGCTCATTGCATAATTTGCCTGATTAATCATGATTAATCGCATTGTATTTACAAACTCCAAGAATGAATTCAAAATTAGTGTAAAGAGCACTTTTATTTTAATGTTCTACTGCCATATGAACAAAAGTGTTGTAACATTTGTAGCACTTATCAGTAACACATATTTAGTGTAAAGCTCAACTTAAACATGTAAACAAAAAAATAGCAATAATAATAAATTAAAGGTTATTGCCACTGACCGGGAATTCTCTTTATGGGAAAAAAATCTACCAAAAACAGGCAATTTCTGAGGTAACCGCAGGGAGCAGCATTACCATTTTATGTTCAATACCAAAGTTTAACTTGGCAGTGGTTACAAGTAACTTGTTTCTGTCATATTCGTTGCTGGAAGAACTTTAAACTGAAATGCTTGCTAACTCGATATGCGTGCATGTTTATTTGACGTTAACACGCGTTTTTTTGTTGTTGCTTTCTCGCGTGCATATAGTGAATGGCAGGGGAAAAACAGGCAAAAACACATGGATACTTTGAAACGAGAAGCGACTTCACCGACAGCGTCGATGCAGACCCCGCTCCGCTCTGCACAAAACTTGTTCCGTTCGCCAACTCACCGCCTCGCCTAAGCAAATTCCTGCGGGAATATATATATATATATATATATATATATATATATATATATATATATATATATATATAGGGTTCTTAATGACCACCTTTCTAACTTTAAATTAAATAAAGTGGTAGGAAGTTAGGTTTGTATGTTTATTATTGCATTATTTGATCAATTATTTTTTTATAATTATTATATTATAAAAGGCACTTGTTAAATCAATCTTTTGTTTGTTCGTAAGTAAACTGAACCCTCATGTCATGAGAAAATTCACCATTGATCAGGACTAATGACTAATGGTGAAATGAATGCTTGTGTTATGCTCAAAGAAAGGACTTTGCTTAAGGCAGAGAAGGAGGCCCTATATAGGGTAGGACCTTTTCTCCCATGATGTGAAGAAGGACATTGCCGTTTAACAGGGCAGAGTGAAGCCCTGAAGATGGAAGTTGTTCTGTTCATATTATGTTCTCAAGTTCTTTTTTTGTTTTAACTGTGTTCTATCTGTCGGCGTAAGCAAAACTGTAAACTGGTAAGGGTAAAGGTGATATCAGAGCAGCTTCATGGAATGTAAATGGTCTCAACAGCACTATCAAGAGGAGCAGAGTGATATCTAAGATAAAAAAAAGAGAAAACTCAAATTATGCTTCTTCAGGAAATACATCTGTCCCAAGTAGAACATGAAAAATGTTAAAAAAGTTCAGATTTGGAAATGTTTGTTACAGCTCATTCAAAACAGTCCTTAAAAGAGGTGGCGCAGTATTAATGCATAAATCCCTACATTTTGAATTAATTAAGAAAATACAAGACAATGAAGCCAGGTATGTGCTGATACAGGGCAAAATAGAATGGGAACAACATACTCTTCTCACTGGATATGCCCCTGCACTATGACGTATCATTCCTGGGAAAAATCCTAGAACTGCTCTCCTTGGAGTCAAGAGGGGTTTTAATTTGTGCAGACGATTTTAATACAATCCTGAATAAAAACAACACATTTAATACTGAAGGACAACCACACCACAAAGTAGGCTGTTGAGAAAAGGATTGGATGACATTGGTTTACTGGATATTTGGCGAGAGATGCAGCCAACATGTAGACCTTTTTCTTACTTTGCTCCTCTTCATGCAGTGTATTGATCTCCTTTTGGGTCTCAGGAATGACATACGCAGAATAAAAAGCTGGGAAATTGGTACTCGGAACTTGTCAGATCATGCACCAATATATTTCACTCTCAATCTAGACACAAGAGCCAAAAAATTATATGGAGACAATATACAAGTTTATTAAATTATTAAAAAAAACATCATAAAAGTGATAAAAGCAGAAACAATATTTTTTTCTAGAATTAAGTGACAATGGACAAGTTGACCCTAAAATTTCATGGGACACTTTGAAAGCTATCATAAGAGGTAAATTCATATTGTTAAGTGTGGCTAATAAAAAGCAAGGGGGGAAAAACTAATTGAACTAGAGAATGTATTAAAGGATTTGGAAAGTAGGTATATTGAGACTAATTGTAACCATAGTCTTTCACAAATCTAGGAGAAAAGTACTAAAATTCTCGATATATACACAAGGAACAAGAAGAAAAAAGTATACATTCATAAAACAATTGTTCTATGAAACTGGACCGAAGGCAACAAAATTACTTGCAAGTAAAGTTAGGAAGAAACAAGTAATGCAATCAGTATGTTCACTAGTGGACCCCAAGACAGGAAAGTTAGAAAGCAGTCTAGAAGGTACTGATACAGACGTTCAAATGTATTATAAAACTTTATACACACAACTGAACCAAAGTAATTTGGATGATGTACAAATATTTCTTGATTCACTAGATCTACCAACAATCCGGGAGAGTCAGAATAAGCATTTAACTAAGTTTATTATCCATCCATCCATCCATCCATTTTCTGACCCGCTTAATCCCTCATGGGGTCGCGGGCTAGGTTTATTAATAAAACAAAATGAGAGTTAATGTTTGAAAAAAATAAAAAACAATAAAACACCTGGTACAGATGGTCTACCAGCCGAATGGTACAAGAACTTTGAAGAGGAATTGTCTCCAGTCTTATTAAAAGAAATTAACTGGACATTAGTAAATAGGACAACACCTCCATCAAGGTCTTATATCGGACGGTTCTACCAAAAGAAGGCAAAAAGAAATTAATATGTAGCTCATATAGACCTATATCCATCCTGAACCAAGACTATAAACTATATGCGTCTATCTTGTCTGACAGGCTGAAGCCATTTGTCTCAGAGCTGATTGATGAGGATCAAACCCGTTTGTCAGAGGCAGACAGACTCAAGATAACACAAGACATTCTCTTCATGTAATCCATAATATTCATTCAAATAACCATAGAGCAGTTCTTATGAGTCTTGATGCAGAAAAGGCCTTTGATCAGGTAAGCTGGGTGTTCTTATTTCTAGTCCTGCACAAATTTGTTTTCACTAAAAACTCCATTAATAGTATTAAAACATTATATGCAGCACCTACTGCGAGAGTTAAGATAAATGGACGCCTAAGTGACCGAATAAAACTGGGAAGATCCACAAGACAGGGCTGTCCTTTGTCTCCAACCCTCTTTGCATTCTATATAGAACCCCTGGCCCAGGCGATTAGGGAAGATAATGATATCCACGGAATTGTTAGAAACTCAAAGGAACATAAAATAGCATTATATACTGATGATGTCTTTCTATACATTTCCCATCCAGAAGAGTCTATTCAGGCTCTATTACAATTGCGAGACATATTTGAAATTTATTCCGGATATCTTAAATATGGATAAAACTTAAATTATGTGTTGGAATTACTGCCCATCAACAGAACTTAAAGACAAAATCCATGTTGATTGGTCTAAAAAAATAATTAAACATATAGGTGTATGCTTAACACACTCCCCAAATGACCTGTACAAAAAAAAGAAGAAACGTAGAAAGTGTGAACAGGTCTGTAATAGAAGATCTTACCCAATTGGTGACATGTATATTTAACTTAAAAGCAAGAATTGATCTCATAAAAGTCAGTTTTACCCATGCTGTTATATTTATTTTTATCCCTGCCTACTAAAATTCCTCGTGCTCAGTTTCATGAATGGGACAAACAGATATCTCAGGGTTAAGTACAGTACTCTTATGATTAGAAAAGATAAAGGGGGCTTATCACTACCAAGTCTTCCTGATTATTATCTGGCAGCTCAACTTAAAACTGTGACACAGTGGTGTGATGTTACTTGTGAAGTTAGGTGGAAGGAAATGGAGAACATGTGTGGAAAATCCCTATACAAGCACTGATTGGAGATCAGAAACTTACAGCAGTATGCCAAAAATGATTAAATCCTTTAGTATCTTTTACACTGCAGGCTTGGTTTGAAGTGGACGAGGAACTAAATCTGTGCAGTCAGTTACGAGTTCTTCGATGGGCAGCTTTTGATTCACACTTTAAACCCAACCAGTTTGTCTCAATATTTAAAATTTGGGCACATAAAGGAATAACAGCATATTGCAATTTTATGGTTAAGAATAATTTGCCAAGTTTCCAAATGCAACAACAAAAATATGAGTTAGAAAAAGAAGATTTTTTTTAGATATTTACAGCTCCGACAATAACTGGGTTCAAATATACTGAATAAACACACTTCGGAGCCCAGTGGGATAGTTAAATTAATCTCCCAAACATACTCTAGGCCAAGCAGGTCCATTATTTCAAGGATTCATCAGGGCTTGCTGCAGGGCAAAGAAATCTCAAAAGAATATATTAAAAAAAGATGGGAGAAATAATTAAATATAGAGATATCACAATCACAAGAACAATGGGAGAACATGTGGGACTCCACAGCATCAACCTCCTCTTCCAAATATTGGCGAGAGTTTAGCTGGAAAAATCTAGTACGGTTTTTTGTAACACCAAAACAACAATCTTTCAGAAGCTCAAACTCGTCAGCATGCTGGAGGGACTGCAGGGACAAAAATGCAAACCGCTTCCACATTCTGTGGTCCTGGCCAAAAATTAAAACGAATTGGAGCAATGTCTTAGAGAAAACTGAATTGATTTTTCGTTTTAAATTTCAACAACCCACTTTGTTACTATTGTTAGGAGATATTGCTCACAGCCTGGAAAATAACGATAAATACTACAAGCAGATCTCTAAAAGCAGATCTCTATGCTAGTATATGGAATAAATGGATCAGATTCTTTAGAAATAAGTGAGGTTTACATTTGCTGCACGTTAGAAATTTAATATGCCACTCAAATTAAAATTAAAATTAGGTTAATCAGTAAGCTGAACCATACCAGTGTGTAGTGTGGATTTTGTTAATGGCTCTTGGAGAATAACTCTTGCTACTGTTGTCGACACTGTTCTGTTATTTTCTGACTTTAAGATGGAAACATTTCAAAAAAAGAAAATATTAAAAAAAGAAACAGAAAGGACTGAAAAGAAAACCAGGAGGGAGGGGGTGTTTACCACTGCTGATTTAGTTAAAATTTTACCCAGGGCTCACATTGAATACGGTGCAGATCCGGTTGCGGCACCACAAGGAACCCAAATACCTACAAAATAAATGTGTTCACACAAATCAGCGTTCTGTTAGCTGTGACATCATCCAGGGAAGACAGATCACCCGCTATTACCATATAATGCAGAAAAGATTCCTGGATCGATGTGTGCTTCTGTGCTTTTTTGTCTCTCTTATTGTGTCTCTGCTCTGTCTTCTCTAACCCCCAGTCGGTCGAGGCAGATGACCGTTCATACTGAGCCCGGTTCTGCTGGTTTCTTTCCACTGTCGCTTCATGCTTGCTCAGTATAAGGGGGTTGCTGCAAAGCCATGGACAATGCAGACGACTCTCCCTGTGGCTCTACGCTTCTTCAGGAGTAATACTGCTTGTCAAGACTTGATGCAATCTGCTGGGTTTCCTTAGGAAATTTCTTTTGACCAATCTGTATAATCTGATTGAATTTGACTTTGTAAAGTGCCTTGAGATGACATGTTTCATGAATTGGCGCTATATAAATAAAATTGAATTGAAATTAAATTCACCCCAAGCAGCAATACCTGCCGCTGCTAATGAAAGGGAGTTGGTTGCACCTGTGATCTTTTCTATATACCCACTTCTCCCTGTGTGTCATTTAAATCCCATATTAAACAGGTTTCCAGAGTTTCCTTTTTTCACCTCAGGAATATCGCCAAAATTAGAAACATTCTGTCCAGGGGTGATGCTGAAAAACTAGTCCATGCATTTGTTACTTCAAGGCTGGACTATTGTAATTCTTTACTATCAGGAAGTCCACAAAATGCAGTTCAAAGTCTTCAGCTGATCCAAAATGCTGCAGCGAGAGTTCTGATGAAAATCAACAAGAGGGATCATATTTCTCCTATTTTAGCTTCCCTTCATTGGCTTCCTGTTAAATCAAGAATAGAATTTAAAATTCTTCTTCTAACGTATAAAGCCCTTAATAATCAAGCTCCATCATATATCAGAGCTCTGATTACCCCGTATGTTCCTAACAGAGCACTTCGCTCTCAGACTGCAGGTCTGCTGGTGGTTCCTAGAGTCTCTAAAAGTAGAATGGGAGGCAGATCCTTTAGCTATCAGGCTCCTCTCCTGTGGAACCAACTCCCAGTTTTGGTCCGTGAGGCAGACACCCTGTCTACTTTTAAGACTAATCTTAAAACTTTCCTTTTTGACAAAGCTTATAGTTAGAGTGGCTCATGTTACCCTGAGCTACCTCTATAGTTATGCTGCTATAGGCTTAGGCTACTGGAGGACATCAGGGCCTATTTTTCTCACTCTACTGATTTTTACTGTTCTCCAGTCTACTGTTCTCTAGTTTTGCATTGCATTGCATTGAAATGACTGTTGTCATTTCAGATTTTAACTTTTTGTTCTCCCTCTTTTTTCTTCATAGTAGGTACACCTGGTCTGACGTTCTGTTGACTGTGAAATCATCCAGGGAGGACAGATCACCGACTATTACCATCTAATGTAGAACAGATTACTGGATCAATGTGTGCTTCTGTGCTTGTTTGTCTCTCTTGTTGTGTCTCTGCTCTGTCTTCTGTAACCCCCAGTCAGTCGAGGCAGATGACCGTTCATACTGAGCCCGATTTTGCTGGAGGTTTTTCCCTCCCGCTAATGGGGAGTTTTTCTTTCCGCTGTCGCTTCATGCTTGCTCAGTATGAGGGATTGCTGCAAAGCCATGGACAATGCAGACGACTCTACCTGTGGCTCTACGCTTCTCCAGGAGTGAATGCTGCTTGTCGGGACTTTGAAGCAATCAACAGGTTCCCTTATATAGGAAATGTTTGACCAATCTGTATAATATGATTGAATTTGACTTTGTAAAGTGCCTCGAGATGACATGTTTCATGAATTGGCGCTATATAAATAAAATTTAATTTAATTGAATGAGTGATCATGTTAGATGTACAATTTGAACCTTTCATCCCTGATACAGTGCCAGTGTGTTTAGTTCCACATCAACATGTTTGAGCATTGCTCTCTGTGAAAAAGAATACTGGAAGTGTCACGCAGTATAAACAGTGAGCATTTATTCACTGTTTAGTTTCAATTTGTCTTTTTACAGCTATTGATGCTTTAAAGCTTTGGAGGTTCTGGAGTGTTATTTGCTCCAACACAGGGTCATTTTGGTTTTACGAAGCTGCTCTCTGGACAAAACTTGTGATGGGCACGGGGAGATCATGTTACATCAATAATCTAGTTATAATCGCAGTCTACTGAATAATAATCCAATCAACTGTGAAGTGCCTGAAAATTCCCATCTCTGATAGGTTCTGCCCTTGTCATGTAAACACACATTGTAGACTTTTACCTACAAAAATGATTTACATTTATGTGGGTAACAATCTTTTTTTTTTTTTTTTTACATTTACAGTAGGTAGGTAATTATAATTTAGCCTGTATGCATATGTTGATTCTGTGTAGATCAGCTAAAAATAAACACTGAATTCAAAACTGTACAATTAATTCTTGTTTTGTTTTATGTTGTCGCATTATGTAATGATTCCTGTTCCTGCCTGAGAAGCTGCTGTGTGCAGTTCCATGACGTCACTCCCTGCTCTCTGTTCTGCAACGGCAATCAAGGCTGAGCGGTTACACCAGCTTTCATTGCTGGAGCTGCTGCACTATAGATTCCTGGCTCTCCCAGTGGATAACTGCCAGATCCTTAAAAGTCATTGTGTGAGTAACCATCCAGCGTTCCTTGCAGAGGCATCTCTGGCATGATAAGTTAAGAGGAGCACAAAAACTCAACACCTATTAGCAGCAACAACATTTTTAGTGATGCACACAACCTGACTTTGTTAAATTTTAAATGAAACAAATAAGTTAGCGTAAACCAACACACTAGACATGCCATTTTTTATAAGCTAAATGTAATTTAATTTTTATACATAAAATTACAAATAAAGGCTCACTCATATTGTTCATCGATCCTTCATTGAGCCAGCAAGGACAACGAACACAGATGGCCACACACTATCCGGCAGAAAGTAAACGTAACGTGTGCAATTCCACTATTTTGATTACATGATCCGAGCTTGGGGCCGTAGTATTCGTGCCCCACGGCTGTCTACTGAGAGCGTGTTGGGCATGTGCCCTGCGGTTTCAGATGTTCATTATTTAAACAAATGTTTGTGGGCTGGCCCCAATATCAAGGCGCCTCAAAAGGATTTAGCCTACTGAGCTTGTCAGTATCCCGGCAAACTTAGATATATAGACACAAATGTTTATAACAGAAATTTATTGGTAAGGGAATCTGTCTTTTTTTACAATATTACTCTATAAAGAATGATCCTGCCCCACTGATTATTGTGAACATAGAGCTCCGCAGCGACATCTGGTGGGGCCAGGCTCCACTGGCCCCAAATGCAGAGATGCCACAGGTTCCTTGTATTGACCTCCTGCCCTTGATCTGTCTCGTTCCTGTTTTCTTCTGCCTGCCTTGTCCCTATGGGATACTCCTGCTGGTTTCTGATCTCTGGACACTGACCTCTTGCCTTGACTCTCGACCACAGCCCCTTTCTGGATTCTCCTGTCTGCGGTATATGAACCAAGCCTGGACCCCAGACATGTCTCCTGTCTCTGCCCCGCTTGGGAACCTCTGTAAGGTGTGTGTGCCTCCTGCTAGTGATTATCTCGCCTGGATCCTAGATTCTCCTCTCATCTAGCCCTTCTGGAAACCGATGCCCTGTGGACTGTCTCCCTGTGCATGACCCACAAACTGACAACGGCAGGGCAAAACTGTGCTTTTGCCCTGCCTAGCGTCAACAAGATTCGGATCAGTCTCCTAGTGATCCAAATCATCTAGACGGAGCCGTTGGGATCAATCTACAGAGCCAGTGCAACCTCCCGGCATCTGAGAAGATTAGTGGCTTTTATTCAGTGCACTATCACCACCACTGAGTTGTTCTTGGCCACTAACTTTGCTCTTCTCCCTGCAGTGAACCCGTCAGAGTTCCAGTCAGTTCCAGTTCCAGCAACACCAGTCTATCAATGATAAACTCTTTTAAACGTTCACTTCTTGTGTCGGTTGAGCTATCCAGTCTCCAGATTCTGATCAGACATTACAGCATTATATGTCGCATGGTCATTCCTCCCTAGAAAAAGACTGGGTCAGATTCATAATTTACTAAAAAACTCAACATTAATATGACAGTTGGCCATGATGAGTACGTGTAAACTTTTGAGCACAGCCTATAACCTTTTTGTAACAACCTTTGTTGAGTTGATCCAAATAACCATAGGGAGGTGATCAGGAAATATACAGTGTTTCAATTCAAAGTATAGACGAAACATCACTGATGGTAAATTAAGTTATCTGGGGCCTGATTGGTTGTTTACTTTCCAGTAACTTTGGTCAGTGTAATTTACAGGGATGTTTCCACAGTAGGTGGTCGATGCATTGAAAAGGAGAAAAAAAAGACCTATAAACAAATTCAACTCATTTGCCCTGCATGAAAATGTGTGTCAGTTACTTGGTCCCATCTGAAAAACATGTCTGAAATGTTTTTATTGGAACAGACTATTCTTAAAAGGCTTTTGTTTCAAATCTGGAATTGCCACGAACAAAATTCAATTAACCTTTATAGTATTTGTCCAGGGCTTAAGCTCGGAGCTGAATGTCTTTGGCGTTGCCAAGAAAAACTACAACCAGGTCCAGGAATAAATAAATCCATCAAAATGAGGAGAAAAGAAAAAATTTTTCTCTTTTTTTTTTGTAACTCTGAACACTTCAAAGTTTGAACTTCTGGTGGCTCTCAAATCTACGTACCCTTGTTAAAATTCCAGGTTTTAGAGACTTAAAAAAATGTATATCATAAATCGTTTCCAAACATTTTCCACCAGTTTATATGGCACACATGCTGTAACAATTAAACTGTAAAACAAACATCTAAGATGAAGAAATACAAAAAAAGTGATCTGGTTGCACACCTGTAAACTGTTGTGGAAAAACCTTTTTGTTTCATTTTAGCATTCACTTTTTTTGTAGCACTATCTTCATGTTACATCTTGACAAGATCCTATTTAATCACTTATGCCCGTTTTCCAAGGTGACACATCGATTTGATTTGGTTTGGTTGATTCAGTTCTACATGGGTGGTTTTCCGATACAATTCAATACCACGCCAATGTGGGCACGGTGAACATGGCAAGGTTGTGCCAAGAGTCTGACCTGTAACGTTTCTCTTCAGCCGCCAAGCACAAAATTCTGTGCATCTCTGTACTGGACCACAGTATATATCTAACATTGAGTCTTCAGACTGACACGTTGCATTTGGAACCACATCGAAGCAGGCATTAAAATAGTAACGGCAGTAATGTTTGGGTGATGCTCACTGCTGCTTTCTCACACACACATTTAACAATTGTGGCCCATACGCCATGAACCAGAACACATTCTCCCGTAAGACTTTGGAAGACATTATCCAGTGTTGGATGTGTCCTATAGGGAAAAAAATGCTTGTCTCTTGTAACCCTAATTCTTTTTCTACAACTTCGTAAAATACAGAGATGCTGCAGAATGTTTTTGTATGTTTCTTCTGACTGATAGCTTTCTGGATATGGCTTGATTATGTACATTAGTACATGCTGGAAAAATCCTACTTGGCCAGGTTAACTTTCTTTTAGGTTTAGCAGATTCCTAAAAATGTATTTGAGGTGTGAACTTAGTTTAATGGTTTGCACACAAACACAAGTCACAAGGTTATTTCACCTCTTTTTATTTTCTGTTTTCACATTATCAGAATTATATTTTCTTCCTGCTGAATTGTACAAGCCGAACGTTTCCTTGAAGGTGGAAAAAGGCAGGAAACAATTTCTTCAAGACTCAGTTTTTTAACTCTCACAACTCAAACTTTGAGCAAGCCGTTTGAGAGCCTCTGTAAGTGTTTATGCAACAATGCATTTTTCTCCAAGTACTTAGAAAATGAAATGAAAGCGTAGGCAACCCCTCACAAGGCTAGATGGCAGGATTGGCACAGAAAACAAAATCATGCTATTCAAGAAAATTTCAAAACCAGACCTACAAAGGTTTTCTGGAGGCAAAAGGAAACCCTTTGTTGTCACCAGACCCCTGAGCACGGATTTCCTCAGCTGGCTCAGTGTTGGCTTTTTATGTGGTATTTTTGACCAGCACATGGGTGAACACAGAGGACTGTGGATGCCTTCATGTTCGATGCCTCGCTTTCATAACTTCCCTCAGGCAATAAACCTCCTAATGAAGTTGTATTGAATCAAGAGCTGAACACAGTGCTGACGTAGTTTTAATCTGAACCCACTCTTGTTCAGTTAACCCAAGACGCACGTAAGCAACCGTGTCCAAACAAGCAAATGCAAACACAAACTTTTCTTTGTCTTTGTGTGGAAACTCTTTTCCTGCTCAAAGAACTGGAAGTCAAAAGTTCATGGTACCTGCTAAGTTTACTGGAACCCCTTCAGTCTGTCGTTTTAAGAATATCTGGGAGAGGTGACAGTTTGTTTACAAAGAGCCCTGACAGGCCTCTTGTTGTGCGAGGTGCTTGAGTGTTGAGGCTAGAGAAAGACTCTGGAGAAGAGTGCTCCTTCTGATCCGGGCAGATTACAGCCACTGTCATGGGGGCCAGCCAAGAGGATTTGGGAGGTAAGCAGCCTAGAACTGAGAAAACCAGACAAGACTCTGTGCCCAGTGATGACTCTGGATTAGCACTTCCCTTGAAGACACTCGCATCACATGACTTATAGGATCAAAGTCTTATGTCTGCATAGAAGAACTGTTTAATCTTGGGGATTGCTCTTTTTTAGAGGGCCGCCAGAAACAGTCTTGATGAAGCCAATCAATGTGGCGTTAAGAGAAGCTGACGGACTGTGATTGATCTGGTGGAGGTCTTCAACTTGTTGCGCATTGTTTCCCCTGTCTATTTTACTTGGACTGATGCTTTTGTGGCTAAATAAACTGAACTGAAACAAGTATGGACAGTTAGGTCCAAAAGTGTTCATACCCTGTCAGAGTTAGGTTTGAAATTATTTTCATTTAAACAAGAAGTTTCTTTCTGACAGGACAGAAGACATGCATCTTTCAAAAGATAAAAAAAAACAATAACTAGCATGTTTTATTCATAGTTTCTGACCAGTTTTTTGCATATTTTCACTGGTATTTTGATAGTTTATCATGTCACGATAAGCTTTAAGTCCCCGAGGTTGGAACTCCTCTTTGTCATCACCTTAGGTTAGTTTATTATGTATTGTCAAGGACCATGTACAAAAACATTAATCTCACAATGAGAAGTGATGCTTTTAACCAGACCTAGCTAAAGTTACTTTCCATTTGCAGCCCCTGGGCTAGTGTGCACAATAAAACAATGCACAAATATTAAAACAATGCATAATACAAAATTACCATTAACTCATATATAAAGAAATACTTGTACATTTAATTTACAATACAAAACACATTTCCTAAAGAGGTTAATTGGCCTCTATTGATCAATACTAAAAATACTTGGTACAGATATATCAACAGTAATAGGAAGTAAAAAGCAAAAATAACATTAGGAGTTTTGTTGGCACAGTTGATTATTAACATGTTTTTTTTTTTGAGAAAATGTTTGCAGATGTTAATCTTTAGTTTGCTCTAGACATTCTATCAGATGCAAGTTGAGACTCAGGCTGGGACCTTCCCAAATGTTGATAAGACCATCCATCAGAAGAAACACGTGAATCAAATTAATTACTTTAAACCTAAATCTGCCAAGAGTATGAATAATATTCTGTTTAACTGTATATAGTTAAACGTAATACAAAAGAATTATTCACTTTTTCCCACACTTGCAGTTCTTTTTATTTCCCCCTCATTTTATGTCTCTCCCTCGTCACTTTCTGCCTTTGTCTCTAACTTGCAAAGCACAACACATTATCCACAGCCCAGCATTTGCTAAAACTGGTACACACAAACAACCCAGAGGTACCAGTTAACCTGGACTTAACCCTGATTAAACCCTGGGTATGGGTTAAAATACTGACCTGTCACCTTAGCAGTTTAGCTCTAGCCCTTGACCTATAGTACTGTCATTCTGCTTATGCCCACACATATGCGGACTGCAAACCATACTCAGCTTTATTAACAGCATAGTTAAATGGTTAAACTCATTAAAACAAAGGGCTGATGCTCCAGAATGTGAAACATCCCATGTGAACCTATTTTTATTTCACCTGTTCACAGATGAACAACAGTATCTATCTTTACCTATAACAATCTCCCACAATAAGCGCATTTTTGGGGCTATCAGGATGTGTTTATTTTCTCAGGTCCTTAGGCTGAAACGCCTGAAAAAACATCCTCCACTGGAGAAACAAGCCAAAAACTAGAAATGTGAGAGGAATCAAAGATCAAGAGCATAAAAGAAACAGCATTGCCCCCAACTGGCAGAACTGATCCTTACATGGCATTATAAGTCATCTGATTGGCTGGGCCTGACCAACTGAGCTACAAACTAAATTAGTCTTTTTTTTCTCTCTCTCTCTCTCTTTAACTGACATGAGAAGAAAAATAAGTGACAAACAACAACATATTAAGATCCGATCAGGTAAGGCAACCGTATTCTCTGTCCTTGTCACTTGGAAATCCAGGCTGAAGGCTAATGATAAACTGTTTGCCATCTGGGCCTCTGGGATTTGGCAACACCTTCCCTTTAGAAGCTTAGGCTGGCAGAACCGCTCCCATCTTTCCAAGTGTAATCTGAAAGCGGAAACACAATGGGAGGAAACTTTCTAACATTCTCCGTCATTGTATTGTGTCAGCCTGACATGAAAGCGTAGGTTTTGGCAATTAAGAGCTGTTTATCTGTGTTTGTCTAGAAGGTGGTTCCCCTTTAGCTTTGCCAAAAGTGATCGTTTTAGAATGTTCTGAACAACACAACAGAAAAATTGGCACCAACAGAGCATAGGTGTCATTGGAGAGCCTTAACCAGATACAAGAGAATCCAATTGAAGCATCACAGTTTTTGCCAATACTAATGTGGGTACTGATATGCAAGTAGTGACAGTATTGTGGTTCCTAGGTCATGCACTGGTGAGCGGTTGGGACAATTACTCAAACAGTGCCACATCCTGACAAGCTGATACATGTCAGCAAGGTGTGGTGTTAAAAATTGTAAAGAATGTTGTGCTTTCAGTTTACTAGTGGTATGGAAACCCAAGGTTAAAAGAGATAAAATCATAAAATTAAATGGTGTTTGGGTTGTTACCATGTCCTGTAAAAGTATTCTTAGGATATGGCAATTTTTGCTGTGCCACAACCAACAAACTCCAATGTGTTTTATTGAGATTTAAAGTAAAAGCAACAGAGAGTAAGAAAAGGAAGCATGGTTTTCAAAATATTTTTGCATGCAAAAATCTGAAAAATATGCCGTGTTTTTTTCCCTTCTGTCCGATTTAATCGACGAGTTGCCTCATTAGTTAATAGAGTTGATCTCAGCAAGTGTTGCTGTTCTGCGAATGCCTCTGAGGTTTGTTAGAGAACATCAGTGAATAAATATCATGAGGACCAAGGAACACAATATGCAGGTCAGTGATAGAGCTTTGGAAAAGGTTAAAGCAGGGTTAGGTAAAAAAATAAAACTTAAAGCTTGAAATGAAAAGAGCAAGGCACAACAGGAAACTATCAATACATGGGTGAATGCCCTGAAAGGCCTGGGAAGGAGAACACTGAGCCGTATATATACTCTGCAAGAACACAGAAATTTATATGCGCTAGCCGAGCTACTAAAGCAAAATTACATCACTCTTTTTGCAGGTCTAGTTTGGGTGCAAGTGAAGCTTGTTCTTGACACATATTCTAGGCTGAAGGGTTTTCTTGTGTGCTGTCCAACATATTTTGTGTGTTTGTTTGGAAACTTAAGTTACAGTACTGTAAAGCTGGAGTATGAGGGACCCATTAGAACTTCAAAGGAGTTCAGCACATTTGTTCTCATGTTCTGCCCACAAAAAAAAACAAAAAACTGTATCCTTGTTCTTGCTCTTTGATTAAAAGATCAAATTAGTATGCACAGGTCTTTAATCGTTAGTTAGAGAAGCAGACAAGAAGCCTATGGCAATTCTGGTGGAGATTCAAAACTCTTCAGCTCAGTTGGGAAAACCTGGCAAAACTGCTACTAATAGTTGTGTACCCCACCAATCTGGCCTTTATAGCGGGGTTGATTAGAGCCATTTTTGAAAGAGAGCCACACGAAGTTCTGTTTGAATTTGCCACAAGCCATGTAGAGAATACAGTGAACCTGGCTGAAGATGTTCAGGTCAGATGAGTTCATGTGAAAATGGCAATATGAAATATGCTGGTGGCAGCATTATGCTGCAGGAGTGCTTTTCTTAATCAGGGACAAGGAAGCTGGTGAAAACATGCAGCCCAAGGTAAAACGAATGATCAATATGAACCCAAATTCATGTGAGAATTTCACAATTAAAATCCAAATTTAAATCCAATTAAGAATACTGTCCACAATTGCTCTCCATCTAACACGAGCTTGAGATATGTGGCAAAGAAGAATGAACAAAGACTTCAGTCGTAAAAAGTGCAAAGGCAGTTGAGACATATCCTAAGGGGCCAAAGTATAAATGCAAACAACTGAAAAAAAATCATTTATTCATCGCCTTTCACTGCCTCACACTATTTTATTCTAGCCTCTCTCTGAAAATCCAAATTTTTATCAAACCTTTATTTAACTGGGTAAAGGACCCATTGAGATTGAGACCTCTTTTACAACACTGACCTGTAAAATATAGCATGACAAAAAGTAAAATTGTTTACAACCTTGGAATACTTCTTGTACTTTACTGAAGTAATAATTTACTAATGTGTTCCAACCTGGAAGGTCTTTGAAAAAGTGTGTTTGGGGGATAACTTTACCTGTGTCAATGATGCCTGGATTGGAGTGAAACCAGGTAGGTAACACAAGTCCACTGAAGGTAGAGAAGCCAAGGATGAGGAGATTGCGGGAAGAATTGAGGTCAACATACTAAAAAAAAGAAGAAAAGGGAGGGACATCATGTCACACAACTTGTTTACTGAATCTTAGTAAACAAGTTTGTTGGTCTGTGCCAATGAACCATGATCTCTATTTTGGAACGGATCTAAAATGCAATTAGACATAATGTGGAAATAGCAAAACGCAATGAGTCAAATGCTAATTTAAGGGCTATTTACATGTATTTGATTATGAGTCTAATATTTATAGACTCAGAAGGGGATCAAATTGGAAAACAAGCAAGAATCTTTAAATCCCATTAGACAAAAATGGTTGGTATTCTATATCAACAGCAGGTAAAGACAAACACATACAGGGTCAGCCACAAAGCGCAACATGCCCCACTTTTGATTTAACATCTCTTCCATCTGCATTAGGCTCTTGTGTGTTTTTCTACTAGCTTAAAAACTGAAACACAATACCCAGAGTGTAAGTTCAATGCTAAATTTGAACTCTTTGATATTGCAACCTGGCTTTGTGTAAATGGTACACCCTGAACTGCAGCTCCCTCAGTGTCTTGCCACATATGACTGGGACTCAAGGGAGCCATAGCTGTTCAGCGCAAACAAAACAGTTGTTAGAATATGCAGGAAAAAGGGGGGGGGGGGGCAGTATAACGTTTCAAACGTTTTACAAAAACTGATAAAACAATTTCTTTAAAGGAAAAAGGCCTCATTGGGTGGGACTCTAAACATTAATGAGATGCTGAGTTTGTGTTTTGCAAGAGCAAGGTGGAGGTCTTTGCTCTTGGTGTTGCTTTCTGCAAAAGCTTTCCTGGACTTCCTGCTGCTTGTTTTCTTTAACACTCGTTTAAAAGCAGCGTGAAACCTTTAAGAAACAGCCAAACAGTTATGGTCTTCGGCAAATGAACCCAGCGTTAAGCTGTTATTAGTTATTATTGGTTATTTGAGCACTGCAATATTTTTCAGTTTCGACAAATGTTCTGCCAGATGTCATACTAACTTCCCTATAGTGGGGAAGTAAAGCCTAACGTCTAAAACATGTTCATTAGGCTCGCTATCAAAAGTAAAAAAAGAAAAAAAACTCAGTTAATAAAAAAGTACAACGCTTTGTAAAACCTTTTCACATTTTTTATGTTACAACTACAAACAAGTACATCATTGTGAAATGGAAGGAAAATTAAAGATTTGTTTTTTGGTCCATCATACTAAGCCCCTCTTTATTTAATATTCATGAAGAACCTTTTTGCTGCCATTATAGCTCTAAGTATTTTGGTGTATGAACTTTGCCAAAAGACTGACATTTACTGGCTATTCTTCTTTCCAAAACAGCTGAAGTTCAGTCTAATAGGATGGAAAGTTATTGTGAACATTGGCCTGGGAAAATACGTTTGTTTATTGACTCCCATAAAGGCATTTAAAGAATTACAGCGACACGTGGTGAATTAAGTTCTTTATAAAAAGTAAAACAAAAAGTTGAGGAAAACTGCTTTTTATAACAAATACAAATTCAGGTTAAAGGTAGTCTTTTATTTTACCAAAATGTTTTTTGTGCCTGGATTCAGTAATATTAACATTTTGGGGTGCGAATGACTAATATTACATTTAACAGCACATGTTTGTGAACTGCATTGGAAGAGCGGGAAGAGCAGAGATCTGATCAATTAGCAGGTTGTGACTGTGTTTCCAGCTTCCTCATAGCACATGTTCGTGTACCCAGTTGGGTAAGACATTCCTCCACTTTAGAGACTGAGAAGTTTGTCCAATCTTCTTTGCAGTGCTTAGAATTTAATCAAATTAGACAAATAGCGAAAGTGAAGCGCCTAAAAAGACAAACAAAAAGCTAACCTAACGTGTTTACCTGGAGGTTGGATATCCCCACAGCTGCAATCATGCCAAACATAACAAGAAACATGCCTCCAATGACTGGATCAGGGATGGTGATAAAAACTGCTCCAAACTTGCCAAAGACACCCAGCACAATCATTAAAACTCCGGTTGTCTGGAGGACCAACCGGCTACCAACCTGAAATGAAATAAGAAAAAACACATGGCAACCAGTGAATATATTTATATATATATGTGGTGAGAGAAGACAATAAAACAGTGAATAGCATCAACTCCATTTATTTTGTCTATGATTTAACCAGTAGTTTTTGTAATAGAAATCTAAAATCTTGCTAAGATATTGTAATCTGACAGGAAGTAAAGCACTGGCAATAAATGGATTTTGATTCTTATGTGTATCTTTTGACGTTTACAAACTTCCTAGTCCCTCTTATAGACTACGAAACAGGTAGCGAATAGTTCTAAGTTTAAAGCTCCTTCAAACTTTGTGTTGAGTTATTTACAGTCACAGGATCTCAACTGAGAACAGCACAACCTGGTAAAAGTTTGCATTAGTCTCCAAATGTCAGTTTTTGTACTGATGTTTTGAGGAACAGTGATGTAGTTCTCTAGACGTTTAGAGACTTGAATCACTAACGCAGTGATGCTGCTCCAGTAAAAAGCACTAAATATGGAAATAGTTAAAGTTATGCTGGTATCTCTTTTGAGCTTTAAAAAAATGCTTTTGATATTTGATTTAAATGTAAACAACAAATAATCACGTCAGCCTCATGTTGTTTTTAAAAAAAGCTTAAAATTGCCAATTTGTGCCTACCAGGAGACAGATCATCAGCAGATTTTACCCCTTCAGTAGAAGCTTACAACAGACACGCCCACAAGGCGGTTAAAACCCAGTTAGACAGACATTAGATTTCTCTCACTCAACATTGTGTGTGCATTCAGTTTACCTTCCTTCACCTCTGTTTTGCATGTCTGAACAGATAACAGTGTAATGAATCCTAACGTTACACAAAAGTGACCGTGTTTACGTGCACTGTAGTGAAAGTCTGAAAAAGTGGAATATTTCACGAAGCAGAACATGTGTCACGCATTTGATTTAGGTGTTGTAATAAGCACAGGCATCTGTGTAGGATGACTCTGTGGGTCTTTCAATTGGGCCTTAAAACTGAAGCTCTGCATGCTTTTTTATTTATAAACCAGTCTTACTATGCAGACAGGAATGGAGAGTCACGTCTTAAAGTTTCAGTTAGCAGTTTATTTTACAATGCCATACCTAGTTGTGATTCACCTGGCACGAGTCCAAAAGGCAAGATTGGTTATTTTGCAAAGGGTGATAAGTTCACTGCAAAACAGGTTTAACAAATCAACTGTGCTTTGTCAATCAACACCCTCAGCAAAACAAGAAGGTATTTCTAATTAATAATTTATTTATTAGAGGGGGGATGGTGGCCTAGTGATTAAGAGAGCAGGGCGTTGCGTCCTAGAGAATCTGCAGGGTTTCTGGTTTGACTCCCACAGACAGCCACTCTGGATCCCTGAGTAACACCCTTAGCACCACAATGCTCTCTGGGTACCGCACAGTGGCAGCCCACTGCTTCATAAGACATGGGTTAATCACAGAGGACAAATTTCATTGCATGTATGTTACAATGACAAGAAAGATTATTATTATTATCATTTAAAGAAGAAGAGATTTAGGCTAGGTTTTATCATGCTACTGTAATGTTTTTCCTGATTGACTGCACCTGTCATCGTCCTGATTACTGGCGCTGCACCAGCTGTGGGTGGCTCTACTTAAACATGACTCTCCCTGTGCTCAGGTGCCAGATTCTTGAAAAGCTTTGTGTGAGTAGACCATCCAGCGTTCATAGCCTGCCTTCCTGTGAGTGATCCTGCTCGTGTTTTGGATTCCTGCCTGTTTGCCTAGCCCTTGTCGTACTCTCCAGTGGTTCTTGGTATCTGGACAAAGACCTGTACCTGTTGCCTGATTCTGCCTTCGTGCCAAGCCCACCTGTCTTTCTGCCCATCGGATACACTTTGGAAAACTGGACCCAAGACTGAACTCTGGACTAGTCCGTTGAATTTTCCCCCTGGAACCCCTGCCTGTCAACGTCTGCTTGTGTATGACCCTGGACTGTCTCTGGACCAAAGCCCCTGCTTTTAGCCATCTGGGAATTACCCTCTGCCATCTATTAGTCCCACAAACTGACACAGTCCTTGGATTCAGCGCCACTTCTTGGATCCAAACAAGAGCTGTTCAAGTTCCTGAAGTTCCCGCATCGACTACTCTTATTCTTTAATAAAACCTTTAAACGCACACTGACGTCAGTTGAATTATCGGGTCCTAATCCAGTAGCCCTAACTGTTAGAGGGTGAGAGGTATTCAAAAGGTGTGGTCAATAGGTTTGAAAATGTCATGCAAAAGTAGTCAGGCCCTTTGAGGTTTATGTAATTCTGTCACTTTACAATTAAAAATGGTTTTCATTTATACTTTCATTGTTTTATTTAAAAAATTAGAAAAAATGTGACATAACTTGACCTCATCATGGTAATTAGAGCTGCAATTTTAAGGTGTTTCTCTGTTGGCATTGCACATCTATAAACTGATATTTTGGTTGATTCTTCTACAGAAAATAACCTAGACTCAGTTAGAGAGAAAGTACAATGTCTTTGAACAGGATTTTTTTTTATTTTTGCCACATTCTTAACCAGATTTAGGTTTGGGCTTTGACTCAACTATTCCACCACATTTTTATGTTTTAATATAACTATTCAATCGTAGCTCTGGTGAAGAATGAACCCAGGCCTCAATTTCCATACAGTAATGTATTATTTTCTGGTTTGTCCAACCTTCCATCAACTTTGATTAATTTCCTACACCCTACTGAAGATAAAAAAAATTCAGAGCAGGCAACCTCACTGTCCAGAAGACTAAGAAGGTGTTTTCCCCCATAGCCATTGACCAGGCCCATGAGCAAATAATTGCTTGCATCTGTAACAGTTTTTAATATGCAGAGGATTCCACTTGTCAAATATTTGTTTGGTTCATGTATAGTAGGGAGAAACAGCACCCCCTACTGGTAGTTGGCAGTGATCAGTGTGGTGGACACGAGGACCTCATTGCCAGTCAGTGAGTGACGAGCACGAGGTAGGTTCACTTAGGGGACACTCTGGTACAATGTAATGTATTACTGTCCATGTACTTGTTAGCCAACTGTAAGATGTATGTAGATTAACGAGGATGTTAAATGTAACATATATGATGTATTCAAGGAAACTATTAGCTGTGTTAATACACCAGGGAATGTGTCGGCTAGCCAGCTAATAGAAAATACTGTCCCTCATAAGGTGCTGTTGCTGTGGTGACGAGCCTGAAGACTGATTCTTTTCTATATTCCATTTCAATCCAGATAAACAACCTTTTTTACTCATCCTGTCTCCTCGCCATCATTATAAACACAGTGCAGAGAACGAAAGAAAGACAGATTGCATAAATTAAAAGTATAGAAGGAGAACTAAAGCTTACACATCAAAAGAGATGGTGGTGCTGTGGGCCTCACTTACAACCCCTTTGCACTGCTACGATGGATGGTAGCAGGACCAGAAGTTGCCCAATCCATAAAGGAGTTTGAGATTAGCTCCAAAAAACGGGGCAGACGAGATAGCACATCTCACCATGACCAAACAACAAGCTTCCAGGTCACACTTGTTAATGATGTCCACTCTGTGGTCAGTGCAATGGAAACGTTTGGAAACTCCTTTGAAGAGGAAAGCTAGGACCTGATTGCACTCCACATAAACTAAATTGCTGTTGAGGCAGTCAGCAAGGTAAAGCAGATAGGGGAGTGCCATTTTGAAGCTTTCACTAGAGAATGCTTTGCTGAAAGAACAAAGTCACTGGATGATACTATACAAAGAAATAAGCTGATGGGGTTCAGCTCTTCAACAGCAATCGATCACTCTCAAACAGAACAAGGAGCTCTTTTCAAGGTTGTATATTGCTTGAAAGACCAGAAAAGGAACCCATGAGGATTTCTATCGACATTAGAACCAGCCATGTCCCCCGGCACTGTCTGATGGTTGATGTCTGCGTCTTGGACAGAAGAGTGATCTCCTTTAATGCTTGGAACGTGTTCATTGTCTATACTCTGAGCGCACCAAAGTATCCTGCACTATTGTAGATGAGGCACCTATCATTCAGATGCTTAAACCAAATTCTGCCAAGACCTTCAATGAGTACACCCATGACATTTTCATTTCATACCTCAATAGAAAACTTGAAAGTGTGTCCACGCTTGATCTGGAGTAGGACCACTTTGAAAGCAGCTACATGAGCAAAGTGTGGGAAAAGGGTGCAGAGACATGTGATAGGTACTGCAGCCAGTCCAAGGAACTATCAAAACTTCCTCAGAGTTGAGAGCAATAAGACTGAGTTGTTCAGCCTAACTTTCCAACGCTCTTCTCAAATGGTTTGTGCAGGATGACAAATAGCTTAATGTCACAGATGATGTAGAAGTCCTCAGCAAGCCACCACCTCCAGATCTGTCTTCAATTGCGCATGCAGATACAAAGAAGCTGATAGCCGCATGTTATAACATGTGGCCCATGCAGCAAGAAATGGCCGTCGGAAGATCATGACT
Source organism: Fundulus diaphanus (assembly GCA_037039145.1). Classification (NCBI taxonomy): domain Eukaryota; kingdom Metazoa; phylum Chordata; class Actinopteri; order Cyprinodontiformes; family Fundulidae; genus Fundulus; species Fundulus diaphanus. The sequence continues at coordinate 45,183,774 of CM073134.1, forward strand.
CTCACTGTTGATACTGATGTGGTGCTAGCTGTGCCAGTAGCTCAGGGTCTACAACCAGGTGATGAGCTTTGGCATTTGGTGCGGGAAAGAGTTTCTGATACGCACCATCCTATGAAATTGCAACAGGTCTAGGGCCTGAGAAGGCCCACGCACTACCATTGTTCCATGCATTGACAGTCTGTGACACTGTATCAAGTCTTGTTGGTCATGTGAAGTAGATGGCTTGGGATGTTTGGGCTGTTTTTCCTGAGCTTCCCTCTAACAAAGGCTGCCCTAAAGGAGCATGTTAAGAGAGTAGTATACCAGGGAGGTCATGTGTGGGTTCAGATGCTGGTATCCACACCAGAACTACGTTCACCATGTCGACAGGTTAGAGACATTCCAGGGGTACAGTGAACCGTTTTGGACATGTTTACCAGATACAAGCCAGTCCAGCTATGAACATATCTCCTGCAAATGTAAGAAGGCAGTGTAGGCAGTGCAAGTGCATAAACGCTGAATTAGGCTGCTGCAAAGCCTTCTGTTACTGTGAAGGGGAGTGTTGAATAGACTCCAATGATAGATAGATAGTGTTCTCTCTTGCATTCTCTCTTTTCATTTTATAACCCCATTTTAATTGTCACTTGAAAGTATTTAAACCCATTTTCCCCTTACCTCCATCCCTCCAAAAGTTTACTTCAGGAAATACTGTGTTGTGTTCAAGTTGTTGTTTCAAGTTTATTTCAAGTTTCACGTTTACATGAAACGTACTTATATTACTTATGTGATCAAATGCTGTTAATTCAAGTTTCAAGAACATATAAAATGTAGAGTGAATTGTAAATAGTTATTTTACTCATTAGAACAAAACATTGATCTAAAAGTCAGTTCAGGTTTCAAGTGTAATTTGTTAATAGCTATTTTACTCTTTCCTAACATCACTGATGTTGTTTTGCAGTTGCACCTCCATTTTCTTCCTGTAGTTTCCTTTTCTGATCTTTCTTCTCATTACTACCTGCACTCGCAGTTCTTCTTTCCTACCTTACCTGAAAACTTTCCCCTTTGTGCACACTTCTAATAAGTTATAAAAAACTACTTATTTATGTTGCAGTTGTACCTTGCTGTTTTTAGTATGTGAAATGTTCAAAGCTTTGGATACTACTTAATAACCTAACGCTTCTTTAAACTTCTCCACAACCTTCTCCCTGACCTATCTGCTGGAGTGTATTTATGAGGCTGTTTGTTCCCTTATGTTCTCTAACAAAACTCTGAGACCAATACAGAGCAGCTGTATTTAGATTACATTACATCACATAGAGGTGGAATCTATTTACTAAGTGAGCTGGTCGATACATTCCATGTATCATTTCCATTCTACTTTTCAGTTATTTACTTCTTTGTTGGTGAACTGTATTACATATAAATAAAACACCTCACAAGTTGTGGTTGTATTGCAAAAAAACAGTAAAGAAGGTTTGTAGATTTGCAAGGCACTATAGCTTTAATTGTGTGAGGAATTACAAGGATTTTAGAATGTCACTGTCCTATATTGGAGGTTTGTACCTTGGTAATCCCAAGTGCAGCAATGTTTTGGCTGTAGGAGGTGGTGCCATTGCCAGTTCCCCACAATGCAGCCAGGATACAGCCGATGCCCTCGACAGCGATGCCTCGGTTGATAGCGTGAATGGGTGGTGGAGGAGCACCAGACAAACGAGCACAAGCGTAATAGTCCCCAATAGATTCCATAGTAGATGCCAAGACGCCTGCCATCATTCCCAACACCGAGGACAGACTCACAGTGGGCATGCCCCACTGACCTGGGGAAAGGAAACAAATTAAGCATACTTCACTTTCTATTAAAAAACTCAATTAATTCAGATTGTTTAACAGAATCCATGATAGTATCTAGTTCCAACATTCCATAGGTTTTTTAGTGTGATAATTTCAAAAGGACCATTTCCTATTAGAAGTGTGCAGTGAAATTTTGCCCCCTTACAGATTTTTTTCTATTGCTTTTTTGTCAAACTTAAATATTTAAAATCATCAAACATTTTTTGATATCAGCAAACAAGCTGAGTAAATGCAAAATGCAGTTTCTTTTTTTTTTTTTTTCAGTGTCCTGTCTAGCAATGTGGCAATAAGAATTGATGTCTTAATGCCAAATAGAGCTCGACAGATTTTGCTTTCACAAGTGGAGCAAACAGCTTTCGCCATAATGCTCAGCTTGATTTGTGCATGTAAATAGCTTTATTGTGATTCCTGCAGGGAGAATTTCAAATTATATGGACACTACAATGGGAAAGTGGGAGAGTAAAGGAAGAACAAGAGAAAAAAAAAGAAAGAAAGAGAAGGTGAAAGAAAGAAGAGATAAAAGGAAGAGAATGATAAAACGTCCTCTGTCTGCTCCATCATCTGGAAAGAGACGCAAAAAGAACAGCACAACCAATGGACATAAAGCAACAGATACAATCGAGTAACACCTTGATACCATTGCTAAATGTATTATTATTTAAGCTGACATGTGTAATGTGATACCTTAAAAAAAGAAAGTGAAAGAAAATAAATAAACAAATTATAGGCTTTCTGTATATAAGTGAACATTTAATACCTGGGACCCAGCACCTGTGGGAGTTTGTGAGAGTGCACTAGTTTAGGTGAAAATTATACAGAAGGAAATAGCTCGATAGTGGTTGTGGAGAACCAAAGACCCGCCTTCCCCGAGCACAGAGGCAGGGGTCAGGGGACCCATAACCCCGGACTCCCAAAGGGGCCCCCAAAGCAGTGCGCCCGAGAGGGGCCACCACAGGAAATCTGCAACCCCCCCCCCCCAAGGAAAGAGGAGAGACGACCCCGAGGAAATCCCCCAGCCACCGCAATGCCGACGCCCCCAAGAGCCACGGGGACGAGCCCGTGGGCTCCGCCGGCAGCCAGCCGCGCTGAAGTGGTCCCGGCCGCCCCCCGGGGGGCCAGGCCCCGCGAAGCCGCCCCTGGGAATGGGCCGGCGCCCACCCGGGAACCCGCCCCAAACCCGCGGACCGTCAATGCGCCAGAGGACCAAGGCGCCCGCCAGCGCAGCGGAGGAGGGCAGGACGTGGGGGGATGGGCTCCGTACCTAGCGGAGACTTGAGATGATCTTGGCATGGAAAATGCAGTTTCAACATGTTGATTTAATAATACAAACCAACCTGTCCCAATGTGAAATTGTCAATATCTCCACAATCTAATATCTGGATGTGCCACTTAAAACTGAGATTAAAGGCCAAAACACACCAAATTGTCCGATTCATCCAATACGATTGAAAATCGCATTGTATCACTTAGATCTGGTCTAAGTGAATAGTGCCGGGCAGACTGGCTTGCGGTTCTCTGCAACTGTGTCTTGCATAGCTCCAACCAAGGTAGACGCAGCAATTTGATGGAAAATCCATGAGTCAGACAGGAAGAGACAGACTTTGACAAAGTAAAACACATCTGCTTTGGAGAAAATACAAAATAACATATCTAAATAGCAAGGTAAACAGCACGCAATTTTCATCCAGGTTCATCCCCATATAGGTTGGAAATACATCACAATAACAGCTACCCATGGTAGGAACTCAGAAGTACAGAAAAGAAGTAAGAATGTGAACAGTGCTCTTCTTTGAGCTTGTTCGAGCAGCAACCGCAGCTTTACTTTTACTGCCCAGCTTGTTTATGCTGGCAGAATTTCCAGAAGTTGCTGTGATGAATGGTGTGGTGAAGAACCCAGAATTCAGCCAAACACTGTAGTAATGCTTTTGACGGTGTTTTAATGGAGGGAAGGTGAGGAGAGTGAATCAAAACAGGCAAACAGAACAATGTCCAAAAAGGGTAAGGCAGACATCCAGACAACTTGACTGTGAACCGGCAAACAGAACTGGGCAGAACAAAACAGATCAGGTTACAGACAGGATCAATGTGCTGGGAGCTCTTACCAAACTGAGGCAACGAACGCATGGGTGACAAGTGTGACGAACCGACAAATAACTGAGGAGGGAGTGAGGCTTAAATAGACAGACAAACAGGTGAGCGGAGTGAACCAATTAGCCATAGGCAGGTGAAAGCAATAATGACGCTGACAGAAGAAAAAACCTATAACTGAGGATAACACAAAGCAAAAATAAGAACTAATACAAAGACTGGATAACTTAAAGCAATACACAGACTAAACCGGAACCTAAAACAAGACAGAACCTACAATAGAAATAAACCCAGAGGCAGGAGAGAGCTAACTTAACCAAACAATAAACCCAAACCAAAACAGAACATTACAGTTGCCGTTCATACTCTTGCGTGAATACTCGATTTCGCGAGTTTGGCGCTCCTTAGAGGGATCCTCTATGCAGCCAGTAAGTTAGGAAAAAAATCTGTATGGATCTGTCCGTCGAGTTAGACAGATCGGAGAGTTTGGTGTATCTTGGCCTTAATTTGTTATAATAGGCAAGGGTTTGATTACATAGCTGTGGCGCAACCTTTGGCCACTTATCTTGAGAATTGTTTGAATTTAGCTCCATTGGAGTGTTTCCAAGCACATGAAACCTGTTTAAGCTGATGCATTTAGAGTTACGCTTGGACTTCGATCAGTGGTGGAGCCAGGCTTTTTAATTTGGAGGGGGGGGGGATGTTTTGTTTATTACTCAAACAATTCCCCTACCACTCATCTATAAGGGTGTGCACCAGAATGGATGGATGCCTGGGTTTGATAACTGACAAAGGTTATCTGACCAGATTCAATTAGGAAAGCACCCAACTTCACCATCACTTGTACTCCTGTGAAACAAAGTACCACATCAGCTAAAATGATGTTTTAACTGTATCCCTCTTTCCCTGTAGGAGGGCAAAAAGAAATAAGAAAATTCCCTTACCAAAGAACATTAAGTCACATTTACTGTCAAAAAAAGACGAAATCATAACTTAACATTCTTTCATAAATGGGTCTCTGCTTAAACTGCAGTGAGCCAACATGGACTCAGTTCCACTCAGTCAAGTTCAGTACTGACAAGACCTCGAAGAGGGAGGCAAAAAAAGTTGCAGGTCTGTTTAGAACATTTATTTTTCCATCTTCAGTGCAAACTTTTATATATTCCAAGTCAATAGGCCTTCCTGTGAATAGCTGTCCAAACATATGCTGGTTTATGACACACTCTCAAACTTTCATTCTTTTTTACAACCCTCTTCTCTGCCTCTGGATAGCTTATCTTATTGGTTGTTTAAACTTTTCTTTCTGCCCATTTCCTGACTTCCCCATAAGTCACTATGTGCTGACCACCACAGTTACAGCACTTTTCCTACACATCATCTTAACGTTCTTAAATTACTGATCAGCACCACATTTGGGACACCTCTGGCTTCCTTTTCAGATGGAAGCTATATGCTCATATCTTTGATATCTTCAATTCTAGAAATGCAGCATAATCATTCTTCTTATTCGGATCGCAAACACCATTAGTGGTGCATACTGCCACCTACTGTACATGAATGTGTAAATATAGCCTTCACCTACTAAATTCTACGTATTAGTGCTTTATTTATGATCCACATTTCCTCCCTTTCCTCATCTGTTCCTAATATTCCTTTTAGTCTCCATTCTTTCTGTCTCCTCTTCTTCATCCCTTTGTTGGCCAAAAACTTGAGGTGCGCATTACTGCCACCATCTTGTTAGAGTGTGGATATAGGATGGCTCCTCAGGGTGTTGAGGCCTGTATTTTCTGGACAAAATAAGGCAGGGCTGTTCTTGCGGCCACCCCCTGCAATACCTTCACACCCACCCTAGGGGTGAATTCCACTATTTGAGAAACACAGAGTTAATGTGCTTTCCAAATACACCGACTGTGGCTCAATAGGTAGAGTATGACTGATTAATTATTGTGGGAGATTTTAACTTTCACATTGACAACCCTGAAGACAGAGGTGCAAATGAACTGTGTGACACACTTAGAAACTTTGGTTTAACCCAACATGTTAAAAAGCCAACGCACAAACAGGGACATATTTTAGACTTGATCATCCCTAAGGATCTAAACATTTCCAATGTAACTGATGTTGCCCTATCTGATCACTTTTCTGTTACCTTTGCTTTGAAAGCATAATTTCCAAAGACTCATTTAGATAAAGGAACATCATAAGAAAACACATCTTTAAGGACATTGTCATGGAAACTTTTATCCAGGCTTACTCTTCTACTTCAGCCTTGTGCTGTAGCTGAATAGATGATCTAGTAGATAACTTTGAGTCTAAAGTTTCAGACATCATTGACTGCATTGCTCCAATTAAAATGAAGGTTGTTTCTGGGAAGAAAAAATCTTCTTGGAGAAATGCTCCAGCAGTTAGAAGCAAAAAAAGGGTGTGTCGAAATGCTGAAAGCAGGTGGAGAAAGATGAGACTTCAGGTTCACTATAACATGTATAAAGAGAGACTTTACAGATATAACGTACAACTAAAAAATGCAAGGGAATCTTTCTTCTCTGAGATCATCAACAAAAACATTAATAATATTCGCTTTTTTTGCCACGGTCGACAGGTTAACAAATCCTCCTGTGTCTGTGGCTTCTGAACTCCACTCCACCAGGGCCTGCAATGAATTTGCCAACTTCTTTACTGAGAAAATCCAAAAGATCAGAGGGACAGCCTCTACATCCATATCAAATTCAGAACAAAAGCTGTCTCCAACTAGAACTTACCTTGGCAAAATGTCAAAATTCAGCCAAATAAACCACAAAAACTTAGAAATCGTTCAGCAGCTAAATTCCTCCTCCTGCTGCCTTGATGTTTTACCACAGCTTTCTTTAAGAAAGTTTTGCCTGTCATAGCATCTGATTTGACTCAGATAATAAACACGTCCCTTCTGTCAGGTGTTTTCCCCCAGTCCCTAAAAACAGCAATTATCAAAACACTGTTGAAAAAGAACAATCTAGTTAAATTGGTTCTGCAGAACTACAGGCCCATCTCAAACCTCCCCTTTATCAGTAAGATTATTGAAAAAGCTGTGTTTCAACAATTAAACACCTTCTTAACAATGGCGAGCCGCTTTGACGTTTTGTACTGTGGTACAAGTCTGTACTGTGGTGAGCACAGAAACCACTCAGGTTTCCGCGCTCACCACAGTACAGACTTCCCTTGTCAAGGTGTTCAATGACATCCATATAAATACAGATTGTGGAAGAACCACAGTGCTGATATCATTGGACCTCATTGCAGCATTTGATACTGTCGATCACTCCATTCTGTTAGAGCGCCTGGAAAACTGAGTCAGCCTTTCTGGTACAGCATTCAACTGGTCAGTTACCGTAACTATGCAGACGACACACAGCTCTACATCACCATTTGTTTAGGATTGTCTTGACTGTTCTAGTTAAACTTTTTTACTGAAACATCATTAGTTCATGTTTGTAGTCCAATTGTTTTTAAAATCATTAATATTTGATTTTAGTTTCCATTTCCTTATGTTTTATTTTGTTTCAGTTTTTCTACATCTTATTCCAACAGTTTTTTACTTACTTTTATTCTGTTTTTATTTTCCTATGTTTTAATCATGTAAAGCTCTTTGTGTTGACTTTGTACTGAAATGTGCTAAACAAATACATTTACCTTGCCTTGCCTAGAGTAGTTGCCTTGCAATCTGAAAGTATTGGGTTTGATTCCACCTTCCTCCTGTCACTTGGCAATGTGCCACCAGATAAGGCACTTGACCCCAAGTTGCCTACTGGTTGGTGTATGAATGTGTGTGCATTGGTGAGTGCAGTTGGGTGAATGTGTGTAACGTTTAAAGTGCTTTGAATACTCAAAGTGACCAGAAAAGGGCTATATAAATTCAGTCCATTTACTATTTAATGTGAACTATATGGATGTATTATACATATATTTATAATTTCTCTTCCGGTATATAATCTCATATAATTTGGGACATATTTAATATATATCTAACAAAATATTAAATAGTATAAGAATATGTATTTAATCAATATATGAAAATGGCAATAATTACAGCATTGTCCCATATATTGCAATATATCACTTTCACACAAACATATATATATATATATATATATATAGGTTTAACAATGTATGACTACACATGAAATATATTATCCTGTAATATAGCCGCTTCTGTCACCCCCCCCATACCTGTGCAGGCAGAGAGAAGCTGGGGCTTATATATTAGTTCAGGCTGCTCTGTGATTCAGATCTTTATCCCAGCATATTATATTATCCTTAAAAAATATTCAAGACATCCTTGCAAAAAAATAATAAAAGCATTATTTGTATTGTTTTGTTTAATGTTTTTATTTATAATGATTTATTAATTTAATGATTTTATTCTTTACCGTTTCTCGCAGATTTCTTTAAAGTGTTAATCACACAGTAATGGTTAATAGCAGCAGCGTGCCCATCACTAATGGTTGGAGGTAGGTGGGGGTGGGGAGTAGGGCAGGACCGTTTGAGAAGGGTCTAATGTGTGTGTGAATGTGATCCCCAGAAGTCTCCATCAGGTATAGAAAATGGTTGGATAGAGGGTTTAATGCTCCATTAGGTCATTGTAGGTCATAGAAAATGTGCAATCCACAGAAAAGCAAATGGTAATGTACAAAGTAAACCGTTTGCCTTAATTTTAGGATCTTAATCCAGTTGCAAAATTCAAAACATCAAAGCTATTGTTGTTGGATAAGATTAACAGTAGTCCCCCCCAATAAACATGATTAAAACCTTGTAAGAATCTGAAACATGAATGTCATTTAAAATTCAGTACACAGTTTAAAAGGCTATCACTACAAGTTTTTCAAGAATGATCTTTAGGTTATTTTCACCACAAATATTGTTCCAACTGGGATTATTAACTTAAATGACCGTTGGCGCTGTGTATGAATGTTTTGTTTTATTAGTAAAAGTTTATGATCCACTGTTAACTTGCCAAAGTGGAAAGTGTTTGCAATGCACATCTCAGCGGGGAAGAGATCCCATTTAGAAAAGCATAATGTTTTATTTCCTTGCTGTTAAGTGTTCTAGAAAAAATCATAATGCATATTTAGACCCTATATGCACTTAAAGGCAAAACATCAACTACTGTTTATTATTTCTGCAAATGGAGAACTTTGATTTGGCTATTTTCTGTTGTGTACGTGCAGTATGTTAACTTTTCAGATGGATGATGCAGATACTCTGGCTTGTGGGATGTGTGGCTTGAGTCAAATGCAAAGACAGATTTCTCTGTATTCCAGTTTTTTTCCTGCCTCAACGCCTGTCCCCATTTGGCAGGAACTGAAGGTCTTGGATTTAGACAATGTCCCGGTGTAGTGGGTTCTTGATGAGCTGGCTGTCGGCTGCGGGGAATAAGCAGTGTCGCTGATGGGACAGACGCTCTGCATTTAATTTCACTGAGCTTGACCTGTTGTCAACCATTGCCAGATAACTATTACTGAGGCTCCTGTACTGTCACTACTACAGGAATCTGTAATCAAATACATGCACCACCCTAAATGAGAAAATATGGTATAAGCCTATACACTTAAGCAAGAAAAAGTAGCCAGGTCTCGTAAATTCCCATGAAGCAACATTTAGGCAGAATACCAAAGGGAGGTCGGACAACCCCTGAGTCATGCAATGTCCTCGATTTGCACTCAGTTTTGATGCCTGTCAAAGACTGAATGAAAGGGAGACTGGCGGAGAGGTTGTATTAAATGTAGGAACTTGGATTTTTATACGATGATTGTTGACCCTTTGAAACACGAGAACGCTGGTGACACTTAAGATATAAAAAGTACACCCAAATTCCACTTACCTAGACACAAAAGCCCCCATCTGCCATCGGTAAAAAGAAAATAACCACCTTTCGATTCAGATTTTACATATCAGGACAAGACAAATAATGGTGGGCTGTTTCCACTCTTTGTTTTATCTAATACGCAAAGACTAAGCTAAAATCGAAAAGCTTTGTGAGGAAAAACTAAGCACACCCCATCATTCCACAGCCAGCAGAACAATCTTCTGTGTCGGTAACTTGAATCATTTGTTTGCGTCTGCTTCGGTCTTAGGGTGTCCACCTGAACAACAAACTGGACTGGCGTCACAAAACCGACGCTGTCACAGGAAGGATCAGAGCAGGCTGTACCGGCTGAGGAGACTGAGGTCTTTTGGAGTGCAAGTAGTGCTCCTGAAGACATTCTTGGTGGCATCAGCCATCTTCTATGGTCTTGGAGCAGCAGCTTATCTATAGCTGAGAGAAAGCGGCTGGATGATCTGGTCTTATTTAGACTGGAGTCAGAACAGCGTTGCTCTTTACAGGAAGGGTCAGAGCTGAAAGGAGTCTGAGGTCTTTTGGAGTGCAAAGGGCGTTCCTGAAGACGTTCTTTGACTCTGTGGTGACCTCAGCCATCTTTTATGGTGTTGTCTGGTGGAGCAGCAGCTTATCTGTTGCTGAGAGGGAGCAGCTGGATAAGCTCATTAGGAGAACCAGCTCTGTCCTGGGATGCCCCCTGGACCCAATGCAGGTGGTAGGACATGGAAGGACTGAAAGAAAAATGACATCACTGCATGGGGCTGTGGCAGAACTGGTTAGCTCTTTCAATGCTCTCAGAGCACTTCCACATGTCCTTCATCCCAGCTGCTGCTAGACTTTATGATCTCTGTTGCTCACAAAAGAGTTAAAGGTGCATAGCCACGTTATTTGACTTTTTAATTTATTTATACGTCAGTAGCTCACAGTTTTTATGAAAGATTATCACGTCCTGCTGGGGTATTAGTTGTTATATTTTGTGTTTTATGCTTTGTTTTTGCTCAACTTGTTAGTAAATAAAGCTTTTTGTGTTTATTTACAATATTAACATAAGTAAGTACTGTACATGCGCAGCAGGGGTTAAAACAAGAATGTGGCTAACGGTTATTAGCATCCCCCAGCAAAACAATGAAGAATGGTCCAATAGTCAGTGAAAAAAAGTGCAAAATAAAGCTTCCAAGAGGGAAATCACTAGAAAATTGCTGGGAATACAGTATGACCATTTTGGTGTTCACTGAAGCGGACGCTAAACCTGCCGAGGCTCAGATGTGATTGCAGAGATGACTGATCTGAGTAAATGTTCTGATATGAGGCTCTTAAAGCTGTTGTGGATCGCTGGTCTTCGATCACACCGAGCTGCCACTTTATTGTGATGCATTATAGAGTGTCAGGCTCGATCCGGCATTATTTACAATTGATTTATAAATTAAGCAAACCGCCATTATGATAGTTATGTAACGTTCCTGGCACTGGAGCTGATCTAATTACTACTCAGCACACCTGTTCAGTCTCCACCCTGCCTGCAATCAACCCTCAATGGTTTCACCTGGTCTCTCCTCCATATAAACCCCGTTCTAATCAGCCTCCAGTGCCAGAACGTCTCAAACCTATGGTAAGAGCCTTCCAGCAGTTTTTAATTTTACAAACCTGCCTTTCTGTTGCCCGACCAGTTATTCTGCTCTCTGTGTCCGAGCTTGCCTGATCCCAGTCTGTTCCTGTCTGCCTGCCCGAAACCTTCTGGTTGGGTTTTGGGATCTGAACCTGCCTGTCCGGGAGTTACTGTGTTGGGATTCTCCTGTGAATAAACCATTCTGCTGTGAAAAAAACAGGATTCAAAGGCCTCAGAGCCTCAGATCCTCCTCCTCCACGTATCACAGAACTCTCTGGTACTGAGGAACTCCAAATTACTTCGCTGTGATACAGATCGGCCCCTGGCCACACGTTTATCAGACATGACAGTTCCCAGCATCAGCCGGGGCCTTTCGCCGGAGATTATGGAATATCTGTGATAATACGTGGCAGAAAAAAGAAAAAACAAAAGGATAAACAGGAACAAATACTTAAAAGTCATAAACTGTCAGATGCAACCTGTCACAGAGACATCATCAACCACTAAGTCATATAAACTGGGTTTATTAAATATTAGATCTCTGTCAGGAAAATCCCTTTTAATTAATGACTTCATTATTGACAATAATCTTGATGTAATGTTTTTAACAGAAACATGGTTACATGAATTTAGTGAAGCAGCTATACTGATGGAGTCAACACCTCCAAACTACAATTTTCATTGTGAGAGCAGACAGCAAAGGAAAGGTGGAGGAGTGGCAACATTGTTTAATGATTCACTAAAGTGTAAAAAGGTGTTTTTGGGAAAATTTGACTCTTTTGAACATTTGGCTCTCCAGGTAAAGAGCCCGGTACGAACTATGTTTCTGAATGTTTACAGGCCTCCTAAGTCCACATCAAACTTTTTTAAGGATTTTAGTGACCTGCTGTCTGTGATATGTGTTGATTATGACTTTAATTATTGTGGGAGACTTCAACTTTCACGTTGACAACCCTGAAGACAGAAGTGCAAAAGAACTGTGTGACACACTTAGAAACTTTGGTTTAAGTCAACATGTTAAACAGCCAACACACAAACAGGGACATATTTTAGACTTGATCATCACTAAAGGTCAAAAAATTTCACAGGTCAATGTAACTGATGTTGCCCTATCTGATCACTTTTCTGTTACCTTTGAAAGCATCATTTCCAGTGACTCATTTAGCCAAATGGACATCGTAAGAAAACGTACCTTTAAGGACAATGCCACGGAAACTTTTATTCAAGCTTACTCTGATACTTCAACCTTGGGCTGCAACTCAGTAGATAAGCTAGTAGATAACTTTCATTCTAAAGTCTCAGAAATCATTGACTACATTGCTCCAGTTAAAGTGAAAGTTCTTTCCGGGAAGAAAAAATCTCCTTGGAGAAATGCTCCAGCAGTTAGAGGTGAAAAAAGGGAGTGTCGAAAAGCTGAACGCAGGTGGAGAAAGAACAGACTCCAGGTTCACTATGACATCTATAAAGAGAGACTTTACAGATATAACTTACAATTGAAAAATGCAAGAGAATCTTTCTTCTCTGAGATCATCAAGAAAAACAGTAATAACGCTCGTGTCTTATTTTCCACAGTTGACAGGCTAACAAATCCTCCTGTGTCCGTGACTTCCGAACTCCACTCCATCAGGGCCTGCAATGAATTTGCTAACTTCTTTACTGAGAAAATCCTAAAAATTAGAGGATCATTTTGTACTACCATATCAACTCCAGAACCAAAGCTGTATTCAGCAGGAACTATTTCTGACAAAATGTCCCATTTCAGTGAAATAAACCACAAAAGCTTAGAGCAGATCATTCAGCAGCTAAGTTCCTCTTCATGCTGCCTTGATGTTCTCCCCACAGCTTTCTTTAAAAAAGTTTTACCTGGCATAGCGTCTGAGTTGACTCAGATAATAAACACGTCCCTTCTGTCAGGTGTTTTCCCCCAGTCCCTAAAAACAGCAATTATCAAACCACTGTTAAAAAAGAACAATTTAGACAAACTACTACTCCAGAACTACAGGCCCATCTCAAACCTCCCCTTTATCAGTAATATATTGAAAAAGCTGTATTTCAACAATTAAACACCTTCTTAACAACGACCAGCCGCTTTGACGTTTTCCAGTCTGGCTTCCGTGCTCACCACAGTACAGAGACCGCCCTTATCAAGGTGTTTAATGACATCCATATAAATACAGACTGTGGAAGAACCACCGTGCTGGTTCTGTTGGACCTCAGTGCAGCATTCAATACTGTCGATCACTCCATTCTGTTAGAGCGCCTGGAGAACTGGGTCGGCCTCTCTGGTACAGCTCTCCACTGGTTTAAATCCTATTTAAAGGACAGGGACTTTTTTGTGTCAGTAGGTAACTTTACATCCCAGACGACAAAAATCACATGTGGGGTTCCCCAAGGGTCCATTCTGGGTCCCCTCCTCTTCAATATCTACATGCTCCCCCTAGCTCAGATAATAAAAAATAACAACATTAGCTACCATAACTATGCAGACGACACACAGCTTTACATCACCATGTCACCAGGTGACTATGAACCAGTTCAGGCACTCAGTAAATGCCTAGAAGAAATCAATACGTGGATGTGCCAAAATTTTCTTCAGTTGAATAAAAACAAAACAGAAGTAATAATTTTTGGACCAATAGAGGAGAGATCAAAAGTTAGCACACAGCTTCAGCTGCTTCAGTTAGGAACCACTGATCAGGCCCGAAACCTGGGTGTAGTGATGGACTCAGACCTGAACCTCCAAAAGCATCTAAAAACAATTACAAGGTCGGCTTTTTATCACCTGAGGAACATTTCCAGGATTAAAGGACAAATGTCTCAGCAGGATCTGAAAAACTAATCCATGCGTTTATTTTTAGTAGAATTGATTACTGCAACGGTGTTTTCACAGGTTTGCCTAAAAAGTGGATCAGACAGCTGCAGCTGATCCAGAACGCTGCTGCCCGCGTCCTCACGAAGACTAAGAAAGTAGAACACATAACCCCAGTTCTAAAGTCATTACACTGGCTCCCTGTATCTCAGAGAATAGACTTTAAAATACTTCTGTTAGTCTATAAATCCCTAAATGGCTTAGCACCTAAATACATCGCAGACTTGTTATCAGCGTATAAACCCTACAGACCACTCAGGTCCTCTGGCTCCAGCCTTCTCTGCATACCTAGAACACGAACCAAACACGGAGAAGCAGCATTTAGTTCCTATGCTCCACTGATCTGGAACAAACTTCCAGAAAACTGTAAAAGTGCTGAAAGCCTGAGTTCTTTTAAATCGAGATTAAAAACACATTTGTTTAAAATTGCTTTTGAATGTTCAAGTTAAACTGTTTTAAAATGTTCAATGTTCAAGTTAAACTGTTTTAAAATTACTTTTTTTTTCCTACATTCTATCCCTACTTGCTTTTATTCCTATATTTTAATCATGTAAAGCACTTTGCATTGTCTCTGTACTGAATTGTGCTATATAAATAAATTTGCCTTGCCTTGCCTGTGAGCTCTTGGAGAGCTGCCGGTTGTCTGGACCAGGACTAGACCCGCTGTTGTGACCTACTGCTGGAACTGAGCTTTACATCATCAGGACTTCCCTCCGTCTACTTTGCTCGTCGCAGCTTGACCTGCCTGTTTTCCCGGGATTCTGTCCGTTTCTGTTTGCCTGCCCCCATCTGTGAATAAACCCCTTTCAAGCATTCGCTCCGTGTTGCGGCTGAATATCGGGTTCTGTTCAAGCAAAATCATTGCAAGTTATGCAATACTGCCGCTAGATGTCGCCACGTCTGTTTAGATTTGTTCATCGCGCCCGAGAGGGGATTATTTCTCGTCTCAAAAAGGACTATCAAACACTATCAAGATGGAGGTTTTGTGTATATAACCTTATTTTATCAATATGCGCAGCAGGGGTTAAAACAAGGATGTGGCTAACGATTATTAGCTTCCCCCAGCAAAACAATGAAGAATGGTCCAATAGTCAGTGAAAAAAAGCTGGAATATTGCTGGGAATACAGTATGACCGTTTTGGTGTTCATTGAAGCGGACGCTAAAACTGCTGAGGCTCAGATGTGACTGCAGAGTTGACTGATCTGAGTAAATGTTCTGAGGCTCTTAAAGTTGTAGATTGCTGGTCGTCGATCACACCGAGCTGCCGCTTTATTGTGAGGCATTGTAAAGGGTCAGGCTCGATCCGGCATTATTTACAATTGATTTATAAATTAAGAAAACCGGCATTATGATAGTTACAGACCTCTCAACTTTTATTAAAAGTTAAGAGTAAGATTATGCTAATTTTGGGGGCGGGGCTTGTTTGGGGGCGGGGCTAACTGGACCCTGGAAGAGCCGGTGGAGTCAACTCCATCTCATTTTTATACCACCAGATATTGAAGTAGACATGTATTGCTTTTGTTAAAAAGAGAAAGAGACGTATTAATACTTTATTGTTCAGTTAATGGATTAAAACATACAAAACACACAAATGTTCAAATAATACAGAATAAAATGAAGTAGTTTTAAGTTATTGACAGAATTATTACACTGTTACACATTCATCTATGGGTTTGTTTATCATTGTAGATCTATAACCTGATTGGTGGATCAGGCTGCGTTTCATCAAGCCTTTATGGTCAACATTTTCCCCTTAGCAGCAACACTGAAGCACACAGAGGTTCCCGCTGCGTCTTTACGCACAATCCAGCTGCTGATGTCTCCCTCTTTTCAGCTCAATGCACTTCTAGACTGTTACAGTTTATAACCATTATCATCACCTTTCAGAGCGACAGGTTTCTCAGTCAGTCGCCGCACTGACCAGACAAATCTCTATTGCTCTCGTCAGTGCGCTCTGGGCGTTGAGGTTGGCGGATTTTACCCCCGTTGGTGCGCTGCGTGTGAGGGATAAAATGTGGGGAAAATGCATAACTAAATACTGTAAAGGGCTTCTATAAAGGGAACAGGGGTACTGACAGATCTGAGATGAAGCCCCTGATGTTACAAGTTCTTTAAAATGACCCTTAAAAGTGCGCATCTGAATTAAAGCGCAAGGCAGCAGCCCACCGAAGCGCCACTGATTATGTTGTTAAAAACAAAAGAGAATGAAACACAGCTACCTACTCTCCTATTGACTTGCTACCGATGTGAGGACATTAAACGTAGTGATTCACGTTTTGAATGGTGAACGGTGATAAAAGCACCTGCTCCGAGGGAAAGGAGGGGGGGAGAGGAGCAAGCGCTGAGGCACAGAAATACGGTGCATGTAGTTAAAAAATGCAGAATTAATAAAAACGAAACTTATAAACAGACTAAGTGGCTTTTTAAACTGCATCTGGATAGCAGAACTGTTTTATGATCCTGCGTGCAGCCATGCAGCAGCTCCACCCCCTCCCCTCCTGCATACGCGGTACAGGACCTTACCGGCTTACTTTCACCACTGGTTAAGACTAAAATTATTCATAACTCTGATCACTCTTCCTGCTGCTCTGTTAACACGAACTGCAGCAGGAATTACTGATGGCCACAAGTTGTGAAAGAAGCCGAAACAGCTCAGCAGAAGGCGGAGTTTTGTCGTTTGCAGCCCAGATGGACTTTGTGATTTTTATGCGTGTGAAATGCCATGTTTGCGTGTGAAATGCCATGTGTTGCGTGTGAGCGTGTGAAGTTAGTGAAATGCGTGTGTCACACGGTCAATGCGTGAGAGTTGAGAGCTCTGTAGTTATGCAATACTGCCGCTAGATGTCGCCACGTCTGTTTAGATTTGTTCATCGCGCCCGAGAGGGGATTATTTCTTGTCTCAAAAAGCACTATCAAACACTATCAAGATGGAGGTTTTGTTTATATGACCTTATTTTATCATGATCAAACGGTTTTTGGTCTTTTTTTATAAGCATATTACGTGGCTATATACCTTTAAGTGTTTACAAAATTCTAATGGTTGAATGCGTTCTGATCTGATCATGGATCATTAAAACCGTCTCCCAGATGTTAATGTCCATTTGCACATGCTTTAGCTACTCTGAGGTGTTGCTGGCCAATCATGCATATAGCACATTTTTCTCACATAAATTGTCTGCTGTGTTCCCCTGTTTAACTTGAATATTGGATTTTCATCTGAATATGCCATATTATCAACAATTGTGTCATGGTTTAGTTTTGGTCTGGCTTTTTTTCCCTGTTATTTTTCAGTTTCTCCTCCTCTTACTGAGCTCACCCTCCACTCCCTCAGCAATCAGTCACACCTGTTAGGCACTAATTAGTTAGAATTCACTCCACCTGCCAGCCTCCCTACATAAGCCTCCCTCAGTCTTCTCTTCCCCGCCGGCTCGTCTTCAGTCTCTACCAACACCACGCCTGTCTAGTCCTGTTCTCATCAGTTTCCACTCACTCCACATCTGTCAGCCTGGTTTGTTCCCTGTTTTGTTGCTGGATTTCCTGCCTCCTTTGTGCCTCAAGCAAAGCCTCTGCTAGCTGCTGGATTTCTTGCCACCTCTGTGTTTCAAGTAAGGCCAATGCTAGCTGCTGGGTTTCCTACCTCCTCTGTGCCTCAAATAAGCCTCTGCTAGCTGCTGGATTTACTGCAGCCCCCGGATCTCATGAACTGTCCCTGCTGCCCAGCTGGATTTCCTGCTACCCCTGTGCTCCAGGGTTGCTCTCTGCTCTGTTGCCGGACTGCCTGCTACCCCTGTGCTCAACAGTCCTACACCCCAAGAACTGTCTCGCTCTGCACCTCTGGTCTGACAGCAGCCCAGCAGCTCCAAGAACACTCTCCAGTTCTCTTCCAGTCAGCCTGCTCCTGCACCCATCATCTCCAGTCCGGTTACTAACTCTGGTCATCATCATCCAACTCATTACTTTCAATAAACTGCAATAGAACAAACTCTGTGTGTGCGTGCTCTGTCCGGGTTCACTTAGACAAAACATGACAAATTGTGCAATACTTCCATTTATTTATTTATTTATTTAATTTCTGATAATTTTGTTCTCTGTTGCTTTAGAAACTTATCTATAGTTAAGAACTTAACTATAGGTCTGATTTGTGTTTTTTGATTATTATATCAGGCAAAGATAACCTGAGAAATACAAAATGCAGTTGTCAAATGATATTTCAAAACAACCTAGCCCTACATGAAAAGGTAATTGCCCCCTAAGACTGATAACTAGGTATTACAACAACTGTCTCACGGTGTCACTTGGAAGTCAAAGTAAAATGTATAGAGCTGTGCAGGTCCGTCCGTCCGTCCGTCCGTCTTCTTCCGCTTATCCGGGGTCGGGTCGCGGGGGTAGCAGCTTCAGTAGGGAGGCCCAGACGTCCCTCTCCCCGGCCACTTGGGCCAGCTCCTCAGGAGGAATCCCAAGGCGTTCCCAGGCCAGCCGGGAGACATAGTCCCTCCAGCGTGTCCTGGGTCTTCCCCTGGGCCTCCTCCCGGTGGGACGTGCCCGGAACACCTCACCAGGGAGGCGTCCAGGAGGCATCCTGACCAGATGCCCGAGCCACCTCAACTGGCTCCTCTCGACGTGGAGGAGCAGCGGCTCTACTCTGAGTCCTCCCCGGATGACTGAGCTCCTCACCCTATCTCTAAGGGAGAGCCCAGACACACTACGGAGAAAACTCATTTCAGCCGCTTGTATCCGGGATCTCGTTCTTTCGGTCACGACCCAAAGCTCGTGACCATAGATGAGGGTAGGAACGTAGATCGACCGGTAAATCGAGAGCTTCGCCTTTTGGCTCAGCTCTCTCTTCACCACAACGGATCGGTACAGCGCCCGCTTCACAGCACACGCTGCACCAATCCGCCTGTCGATCTCCCGCTCCATCCTCCCCTCATTCGTGAACAAGACCCCAAGATACTTGAACTCCTCCACTAGGGGCAGCACATCCTCCCCAACCCGGAGAAGGCACTCTACCCTTTTCCGGTTCAAGACCATGGTCTCGGATTTGGAGGCACTGATTTTCATCCTGGCCGCTTCACACTCGGCTGCGAACCGCTCCAGTGAGAGCTGTAGATCACGCCCTGATGAAGCCAATAGGACCACGTCATCCGCGAATAGCAGAGACGCAATCCTAAGGCCACCAAAACGGATCCCCTCAACACCCTGGCTGCGCCTAGAAATTCTGTCCATAAAAGTTATGAACAGAATCGGTGACAAAGGGCAGCCTTGGCGGAGTCCAACTCTCACCGGAAACAAGTCCGACTTACTGCCGGCAATGCGGACCAGACTCTGACACCGGTCGTACAGAGACCTGACAGCCCTTATTAAAGGGTCCGGTACTCCATACTCCCGGAGTACCCCCCACAGGATCCCTAGGGGGACACGGTCGAATGCCTTCTCCAGATCCACAAAGCACATGTCGACTGGTTGGGCAAACTCCCATGCCCCCTCCAGAATCCTGCTGAGGGTATAGAGCTGGTCCAGTGTTCCACGGCCAGGACGAAAACCACACATCGTCCTGAGCTGTGCAGGAAGGTAAGCAATTTAGGGTTCAATACTAGATTAAACTAACCAGTAGGAATAAAACTCACAATCTTTGTTTTTTTGTCTGCCCGCCTGAGTCCTGCTTGTCAGCCTCTGGATCCTGGACTGCCCGCCCGTGTTTTTGACCCTACCAGCCCGTGAGTACCGGAGATTGCCTGCCCCTTTAACTGTCTGTGCCTTTTGGATTTTGGACCTGGAAGCCTCTTTGGACTCTCCCTTGGAAACCTCCGCCGGATTAATTGGCCTCCCCGTTATCAGACCCGGACTGTACCTGGATAAACGACCTTGGAAAACCCCAGCACGGACTCCGCCGTACTCTGGAACCAAACAGCACCCAGATGAGCCAGCTCACGGCCAGGTTAGTGACCTAGCTTCTAGTTCACCTCGTGCAACCCCTCCCCTTAAAATAAAAACAATTCAATTGTCACTGACCTGTTTTCGGGTTGTCTTTGGGTCCATCCTAAAACATTACACCTTTGGTACACAATATTTCCAAAGTATTCACTCACCTCCCTTGACTCAAATACGAATTTAAGTGACATCCCATTCTTAATCTATAGTGCTCAATGTGACTTTGGTCCATCCTTTGCAACTATACCAGCTTCAACTCCTCAGGGAAGGCTGTCCACAAGATTCTGGAGTGTGTTCATGGGAATTTTTGACCACACTTCCGTAAGCACATTTGTGAGGTCATACACTGATGTAGGAAAAGAAGGTCTGGATCTCAGTCTCTGCTCTAATTCCTCCCAAAGGTTGAGGTCAGAGGTTGAGGTCAGGACTTTCTCATGCATTTCTTTATGAACATTGCTTTGTGCTCTGGTGAGTCAAACCAACAAAGCAACCAATAAATGGCAAAACAGACTTTAAAACTTATGTCTGCTGTACGATTCTTGGCTTCACTGTGGCATATCCTATTGATGAATATTGTCTAATCGGCCAACATAATCTCTCAGTAATAGTGTCAATTATGTATATGATACACTGATTATTTATATATCTATACTAATTCTAAATGAAAGTAGATGGTGTTCCAAAGTGTCTGTCCAAGAGCGTTTAGGAATAATGCTCCTAACAGCTCCATAAAATAGAAATTCACTAATTTATTAAGACAAACTCAGGGACATTGTTTAGCTACATTTTTGGAAAACTATTTTTAAACATCTTTTTTGAGTGATTTGCAAACTTGGTGCTCTAAGCATCATTAACTATTAAAGCAGTCTCTCCAGGTATATTCTAGATTGTAAATATTCCAAACATCTGTCAAAGTCTTCCAAACGGCTGCCAGCATTTCCAAAAACCTTTATGCTTCATGACACAGAGAGGTTGAATGCTAGAAGTAATCAAATACAGCAACTTTCTCAGTAATTCAGTCAGCCTCCCTGTTGCTCCTAAATCTCTGTCACTCCACTGTAGAATGCCAGGTATTGCTGCACTCAGTGCTCCTATAGTACTTTCCTCAGTTGTTACTGTAACAATCCAACATGAATTCAACTACTGTAAATGTTTGTTTTTTTTAAATCACGCAAACATCTATCATGTCTTATCGCAGATGTCTCCTATTTGAACTGATTGCTCATCCTGCCTCTGATTGGCTTAGATGTTTTCTATTCTTTATATTGGTTCTGTAATGAGCTCATGACGGCATGTATATCAAACACGTTCTTGCCACCTATTAAATTTGTGAAGAACCAGGGAGTGCTGGTTTTCCAGCTTTTTTAACATCTATTTTGTATCTACTCTGTCTTAAAACTAAAAATATTTCAGCAGATGAGGCAGAGCAGCAAACTGTCCAACTGCTGCTTCTGCAACCAGCACTGCCCATATGTTAAAACTAATGGATAAAATACATCTAGCCATGACATCTGGATTGGTGCAGGGACCAGGAACAAGGGGCTTATAATACCCAATCCAATAACTTCACCAGTATCTGATTCAATACCAGCAGTGGATCAAATCCAGCCCATGTAATGTCATCACTTTGTTTTCTGTGTTTGTGTCATATAAAAAAAAGTCTGGGTAAGAATACCCTCCAAGCTTTAAAGTTGGAATTCCAACTTTGGTGGGCAGTCGCGTTGACTTGGAATGCAAAAATTCTGACAAATGGAAAATTGAGATGAAAGCTAAAGTACCTTTTTACATGACTGTGGCAAACCCATAAACTGAGCTCAACTTGCATATTCAGTACTTGGGCACATGTCTAAACCCTCACTGAACTACTCAACACTCTGCTCAAGTTGCATTTTAAGTAATATAATGTCTCCCGTAGGTGTTGTGAAGGTAGTTGTCTAATACACATGCACACACTTACTAAGTGAATACATAGATGGAAGTGATAAAAAATATTTGCAATTCAAAGGAGACTGTCAAAAAATAGTTCCAGTTCTTAGTTGACATGTATTTCTTTCTAAAGGTCCTGAAGTCTCTCTAATACACAACATATTCCCAAAGTTTAAACTTGAACATATTTGACTGATATACACAGAATTTGAAACAGGTGTTAAATCTCCTTCACCTGACGGTACTTACATCCATGCCAGGCTCACTAAAGAGTTCTTCCCGGTGAAAATAATGGAAACCCCTTAAATTCTAGGGTTTCGCACACAGCCATTTGTGGAAAACTATGTACACCCTTGCGACCTTTACATGATTCAAGAAGAAAAGTAAAAACCAGTTGCTGTTAATTAAATGCACTTGATTAAGAGATATTTGGCAAATGTGGCCACTATAAAAGGAGAGGTTTTGACAGTGCAGTGTGAAAAGCTATTGTTGCTACTTATGCTTGGAAGAGTTACAAAGCCATTTACATTAATTTTAAAGCCCATCATTCTAAAATAAAAATTGTCCACAAGTAGAAAATTAGAAGACATTTTTAATTCTTTTTAACTTACTTTAAGAAAAATAGAGAAATCCTCCTATGAAACATGCTCTTTTCTGGTTTTCTTTATTAGCTTATTTAATTTGAAAGTTTTAATTATTTGTATTCAGGAGCGGTTCTACATTCAATAACACCTGGAGGCAAAGGGGCGAGACCCCCTCCGCGCAACTTAATTCAATTTTCCTGGGCTTGGCAAAAATAGCTGACACAGGAGGAAAACAGGATGTAGCCTATATTTATTAAAATATTATTCTTTGAAAACCATCTCGCTCCTGTAGTGTCTTACTTTTCCTGGTCAGTCAGTATGGATAGCCATTCATTCTAATTGATAAAGCAGAGTCAATATTTATACATTCGTATATGGTTTAACCTTTATTGTTCTGTGTGGCCTGAACTCATCCAAAACAGTCTCATAATAATGCCAATTCTGGGATGGGATGATAGGGCCATGTGGGGAGTGTTTGGTAACCCGCTGTAGCCATGCTGCTTATTCCGGTGTCGTTACTGGCCTGGCTGGCTTTAACCATGCTAACATTGGCCCCTCCAGTAAAAGACTATGGTCCCATGGTTAAAACAAAGTTTTGTGCACAGGCTGCATCCTGCAGACATTTTCTCTACTCCGCTCATTTATTTCTCCTTTCTTTCCAGCATTTCTGTTACTTTAACTCAGTACAGTCTCTTTCTAGCTTTCATTCTCAAATTAGGAGGGGCCGTTTGTAACACCGCTTAATGCAAAATATCAGATTGATCCGGTATGTTCTTGTACTGTGCCACCTGCAGCCACGAGGATGGCTTCACACCCGCATATCGCTGCAGCTGTGTTTTATTATGAGGTAGAAAAAAGAATTCAACCACTGGCCGTTCAGGAATCCTCCCGAACCTCCCTATGGCCACCCGGACACTGGGTGTGACTGACTTTTGCCCATTGATTCCGTCCTGTTTTGCACTGTAGAGTGGACCTCCCAGCCCCGTTGTCCAGTCTGTTGGAGAGACCCAGAGCTAAACTGGCCCCTCCCCTTTCCTCATCTTATAAGCCTACAGCCTGTCAGCCTTTTCACAGGGTTGCGGCATCTCCTCACAGCAAGCAGGGGCGCCTACAGCTTCAAGGGATGCCAAATTGCCAATCTCCCACTCAGTGACATGATAGATAATGGAAAACCGCTTTTGTGGCGCAGATTATTTTTATTTATTTTCTTTTTTTCAAATGCTCGTGCTGCCCCCTTTTGCATCAAGGAAAAAAAATGCTGCCCCGGTCAGCTGCCCGGTTTGCCCATGCAAAAAACCGCTACTGTTTGTGTTGCTACTGTCTTTGTCACTTCTGTTGTTGTTTTGTGTATGATCAAAATAGGTCTCTCTTGTAAATAAGATATTGGATCTCAGTGGGACAGCATGTACAAATAAAGGTTAAATGAAATAAATAATACTATATTTTTACCATACAATGCTCAGAGAAAAAAAATCCCTGAGACAATAACGTAAAAGATAGTAGATAAAGGACTAGACAAGTCAGATTTGTTTGGTGGTCATGGTCAGAGGAAGTCTTTTAAAAAATGCGGCATTATGGTGTGCAAAGTTGCATCTGACTGAGCCACAAGACTACTCCTCAGCTTCCAGATTGTTACCCATGAAATCACCTGTATACAAAAGTCCAATGTGTGGCCATCTCTCCGACGGCTGAAGCTTACTCAGACGGCGCATCAAACTTATAAAAATTTCCAAAAACAGCAATGATTAAATGAAAGAGAATAAAGACGTTAACCTAAATGTTGCGACCTCAGCTTGACTGAAACAGCGTGGTGAAAAGCCCCCAAAAATCTGCTAACCCCAAAAACTGAAGAAAAGTTGTAAATACATGCAGGCCAAAGTTCCTCCACAAAGATATGAGACACCAACAAAGTGAAACCATGAGCCAAGCCACGCTAGCAGTAAAACACAGCTGGAAAGAGCTCGATTAAAGTGAAATTTGCAGCAAGAGTCGGTTTTCCGAATGCAATTCAGTCACAGGGTGGATCTGCATATGTTCACAGGAAGCTTTTTCATTTAAAGTTGAATTTAAATCTGGCCTCTAAATATACATCACCAACATTTGGATGACGTGCTTGATTTAACCAATTGGCACCTGCCTACAAGAGGGGGGTGCATTGAAAGCCATCATCCTTCATAGCATCATTATT
This sequence comes from Fundulus diaphanus, assembly GCA_037039145.1. Taxonomy (NCBI): domain Eukaryota; kingdom Metazoa; phylum Chordata; class Actinopteri; order Cyprinodontiformes; family Fundulidae; genus Fundulus; species Fundulus diaphanus. The sequence goes on from CM073134.1 coordinate 45,208,648, forward strand.
AGTAAGTGCTTTAATAGACTGACCTATTTTTTGTTGGTGAAACAACAGTTTTAGATTGTTGCATCAAGCCCCTGAGTACAATTGTGTTTAGAGTTGTTATGGAATAAATACTTGCAATACGTTTGAAATGTCTCACTAGCATCCTTCTGGACTTCGGCATTAATTTAAAAATAATAATTGGTGTAATCCATGTAAGTGGTGTGTAACGTTACCCAATGAGTCGGATTTTCCTCATAAACTACAGCTACTAGTTGAATCTGTGTTTCTACATACATTTAAGTCATTTAGAATCTAACCTAAATTTGTGGAAGTTCCTTTTCCTACCGCAAGAGACATGCCATTTCCATCTATTTGAATATGCATATATTGGCTTGTCAAGGGAGAGGTCCATAATTTGCACATGTGCACTCAAAGGAAATAGGTTTTGATCCATGCACCTGGAAAGTATGGTGCATCTATATTTGGTTTTGTGTTCTCTGCTTTCTAGATTTAAGTACATGGTGTTTCAGGAAGAAATCCATACAGGTGTGCAAGAAGCCCCTATTACTTCCCAGAAGCTATGTTTACATGGACAAACGTAATCGGAATAAAGGGCTGAAAAATCTGTCATGTAAACAAACCAATCAGAATATTGTGATCAGATTAAGCTCAATCGGAATGAAATTGTGTTCTGAATGAGACGGTAGTTTATGTCGATCGACAATTCAATCTGCATGCATGTTAACACTTGTCAGGATCAAGTTATTCTGAAAGTGGCAAGCTGACCTGAGTGCGCATGTGCGGCCCACGTCAATGTGGCGTACTTTTGCTTTGAGTGGCGGAAATATGCCGCGAAGCAAAATCGTCCGTGCTCCTGATACAACCTTTCTGTTACAAACATTTTAGATTGATCTAGATAGATAGATATTTAGAGATATTATATTATTATTTATTCACAAACATTTCAACCCTTAATTAGAATCTCGTGCATGTTCTGCTTGGGTGCTCAGAAGACAAAGGAACTGTTTGTTTGATATTTTCTTGTTGCTCAGCAAATGGTAAATGGACTGAACTTATGTAGCGCTTTTCCAGACATGCTGACCACCCAATTCGCTGTACACTATAGCCACATTCACCCAATCGCTCTCACTAACGTGCACACATTCATACACCGAGATGCAGCTCGGTAGGCAACTTGGGGTTAAGTGCCTTGCCCAGGGGTACATCAACATGTGGCAAGGTGAAGCTGGAATCGAACCCACCTTCTGATTGCTAGACGACTACTCAACCCATCAAGCCACAGTCGCCCAAAGCACAGCAAAGACGGAAATACTTCTTCTGTGGTTTTACTTTTACTATTTTAGGGAAATTTATTAACTGCGCATGTCAGAGTCGTTTTATTACGAATAAAGCCAGGTCTATATAAACGCACATTATGATCAGATTAATTGATTGTGTGCCCATATAAAAGGTACAATCCGATAATCTTTTGTTTTTTAATCCAAATACATTTCAATCCAATCGTGAATTGTTTTTGCTAGGAAACATAGTTACTGTTTTGATGCCCATTTGATCATAACAGGTGGTGTGTTCTTTGACCTGTGTTGATAATTGCATTTTGCATCTGGGTGTTTGAAACACAGTTTTTGATTCTGGGTGTGCAGGAGGATTTTTTGGCTTTTACCTGGATAAGGCATGTGGAACCATGGCGAGTTTGTCACAGCGTTCAGGTTGATGTCAGTTCTTGCTGAGAAGCCATACTGATTAGACTTTGAAGGCAGGGCGTCAAAGACGGTCAGTAAGAAGCAGACCAGCCAGGCCCCACACATTCCGAACAACGCCTGGAATTTAAGACCAACATAGAGAGCATCTTAGTATTGTTTAACTTATGTTAAAACCCTTCTGAAAATATTTTTTTGTGACAAAACAAGGCTACAAAAAAGAATGAACTATATTTCAAAAAGCACAAACTCAAATGGCCAAAATTTTCTGCAGATTATTTAATTTATACTAAAATCGAAAATAAAAATAAAATAAAAAATAATATTTCACAGTGATGTTGTCCATAAAGAAGGAAAGAAAATAGGCAACTGTATATTTCTTTAAAAAATTCTTTGATGAGCTTGAATGTTTTAAACACAAGAGTAGATAATTGGGTTTAATTCTGAGTGCAGACTCATATAGCAAACATTTTTAGATTTAAACAGACTGTGCATGTATTGTGTTCACAATACCGAGTAACTGGGGAGTGATTCTGTTGACAGGTTATTATGTTAGAACTAGAACAGGCTTTTACTATATACAAGTATATGTTTATTCAAAAAAAACATAACAAAATAACTGCAATACAGCAGCAAGGAAAAAGAAAACCAAACACAAGCAAAGGGTGCTAATGAGATTTGATTAACTTTTACCTCATCAACTGGATCTAAAGAAAGATCCTGGCTTAATTTCCTCACACTATTAAGTGCAGCATTCTGTGGTCCCTTGACAGAAATCATCTTCGAATGCAGATGAATAGCTCTACAGAAGCTCTGAGACTCATAGAGGTTTGTTGATTATTATTAAGCAAATGTTTGACAACTTTTATTTATTTTGAAACAATTGGATAAATTACCTTAACTTTGGAATTAAAAAAATAGCAATATTGAAATTGTATGTAGCCATACAAAATGCTGTGGCTAAACTGCACATGAGCGATTTTTTTATACTGAAAATATACTGTCTGTCTCTTCTAGGGCTCTGCTGTATGTAACAGGTTACCAGGTTCTAAAATGTATTAAATCTACAAGACAGATTACAGTCTAAACAAAGGTCAAGGTCTTTCAGTTACCGCTGCATATTGGCTGGGTGATTGGTACACCTTGATTCTTTTCTTTTTCAGTTGTTCTATTGTAGATTTTTGCTATGTCTGGGATAATTTGAGCAGGAGGGCTTACGTTTGAATGATTCAACAATAATGCTTTCCACAAGCGAGTTCATGGTTGAATTAATGAGTGCAAGACACCCCAGTCTAAAAACAGGTTTGGTACAAGCTGCTAAACCCCATTTAGCCAAACACTGGTGGGGGTGTATTTATTTAAGCCCAGTATGTGTAAATTATGCCTTGTGCTGATTAGAGACAATCCACAATCAATTGCAACTTGTGCTGTTGAGTTTAACAACCATGACATTACTCGCTGTATGGTTTCATTCTGGAAAATGATCAGGCATAAAAAAATCATGAACTCAGAATTAAAATCAAATTTGTGCCCATGATGAGTGTACCTTAAAACCTGACAATAGTTTATTTTTCAAAATGCCTGCGTCTAATAAAACAACCTTGCGAGAAGACAAATGCATAAGAATCCTCTATAATCTGGGGAAACTCACAGAGAAGAGCTTGAAGAGAGGATATTGGAAAACCTTCCACTTCTTGTCTTTGTATGCAATCATTGGAACATCAACTTTGCTGAGGTACTGGGAGAACAGGAGGATCAGACAGACTGTGCTGTAGGACAACAAGACAAAGGACAGAAGATAGGAGAAAATGTATACTCTGCTCACACATTCCATTAATTATCACAATTCACTGGAAGGTGTTTATGTGTTTTCAGCATTAAAGGGGAAATATCATGCAAAATCCACTTTTTTGGCACTTAAATACATTTTGTTGTGTATTTGGAGTCTCTAGGAGTGCAGAAAAATGCAAATTTGAATTTAGTCTCTCCAGGTGCTGCGTAGATATTTTTATATTACTGGGGTCAAAATTGTTAATCCGTTCGGTTTTCTCTTTTATCTATTACATTTTTTTGAACTGTTACATCACAGTATTTGCTGCAGAACAGCTTACCAATTTTGCAAACTCGCCGTTTTTATTTTTTGCTGCAATCTTGTAGTCTAAGCTCAAGGATGTCGAGGCGTGGATAAATCCCAAATGTTCAGTGGTTAGGTCGAGTGGAGTAGAGGGGAGCGGTATGAGAAGTGCCTCATTTGCCTTTAAAGAGACACCACCAAAACGAGTTGCTCTCAGACAAACCTCCAGGTTTGGTGCAGTCCTGCACCAAAACTGACATGTCAGTTATGACAATGTTGTACACACTATTATACATAAGATGAACCTCTGCTATTTAACTTTTTCTTTTATTGAAGACAATATTAGTTATTATAAAAATAAAGGAAACTGCTGCTGTTTTGTCAGCAGAGGTTCTGCAAAAAATTGTTGAACCACATAACAACAAAACAGAAGACAAAACATTTAGTTTAATAAGAAAATATTACAGCGGACAAATCAGATTTACATAGATAATGAAAACACCTCTGTTTATTATTATTCCACGGGTTCTTGTATCAAAGACGATGCCTATGTCAAATGCAACAGCTGAGCTCAGCTTTTCCAGCCTCCATCCAATGAAAACCTCCCTCTGAAGGTTGGAGTTAAAAATTACAATTAATAACTCTGCCTCTCGCAGTGCCATTGACAGCTGGAGGTGGGCACCAGCCCCACACAGCCCTTCACAGATAAGCACATATAGAAAATGGATGGATGGAATGACATTGATAACAATTATGAATATTATTTATAGTGCACTTTAATGTTGCACTATATTGCTACAAAAAAGTAAAAAATCTAAATGATAAACAATAACATAAGTAAAATGAAAAAGATTACATATCAATTATAAAACCTGAAAATCAGCTCCTTCTCGCCCCCCCCCCCCCCCCCTCTGACAGAGTTTAGTCTGGGATGGCTGTGTCCGGCTCCTTGTCTTGGTACTGGTCCGCTCTCAGTGCTGGTTCTATCGGGGGAATAGGGCTCTTCGTGGTTCGGGCAGGCTGGCTGACTAGAGTGTTTTTTTGTTTTGTGTTTTTCCCTCCTTTTCTTCCCCCCAGATGGTCCAGAGGGGGGACGGGTAGTTTGGGGTGGTGGTGTTGGTCTCGGTTTGCGGTTGGCTCTCAAACCCTGCTGCCTATCTCTGGCTCCGCGGACTATGGTGGTGCAGCTAGCGGAGCCTCCCTCTCTGGGGGAGTTTTTGGAGAATGGGGGTGCCTATTGGAGTCAGCGGGGGAGATGACTTCCTAGGAAGGCATGTTGCTCCCCAGGCATTCCTCCCCATCCCTGGACACCTTCCTCTGCCTGCTCCATCATGCTGTCACACATGTAGGACCTTGGGGGTTGGGGCGTCGCTGGGGAGTGGAAAGGATTTCCCAGCCTCACTGTCTGGTGATGTCAATGGCCCCAATTTTATTATACACACTTTCATTTATAACATTCTCACAACGCACATATATGTAGGGCATTAATTGGGGGGTAAGGAATCTGAAGTGGGTGTAGGCCTCACCCCTGGTGGCTTCCTGTGCCCAAGTATGTGCCCCATGAGGCAGATTTCATTCTCACACTAGTTGCTCCTTTAAGATAAACCTTTTAAACCACTTCTTATTTTTGGCTGTAATGTCCTCTGTCTGGAATATTAAACATTATATACCTTGATTAGATTAGATTAGGTTGTTTTAATCTCCATTACTAAAACTTGTGTGTGTCTATGTCGCTATCACACCCAAATTTTACCATTGTGGGACAATAAAGGAATTTCTTATCTTATTTCTTCTCATTTGCAGAGCCAGTTCCTCTGTCAAAGGCACTGGAATTGACATTAAAGACAACTGCTGAGCACAACTCAGAAGTAGAGGGCTTGTCAGACATGGATGATCCCTTGCATGATGCTGATAAAAACATCCTCCACAAAATGAACCAAGCAGCAGTAAGGAGGAAAACTTTGGGAATGAGGAGCCTGTTTCAAACTAGTATGAGAGCTTTTTTGTTGTTACTCCTACATTGTGAAATGCTTACCACTGGACTTTAATAACTTTTTTTCTGCTTGTTTTAATTTTTTATTAACTTTTACATCTCCTGTGCATTTGTGTACCTTTTATTACATTGCCTGTGTTCATATCTTTTCTTTGGTCAGCATTGTAGTTTTTGAAAACCTGCTTGGAAAAAGAAGTAAGGTACAAATACTAAATACAATTATAGAAATAAGCACTGTAAGAGTTTTAAAGTAGGTGGGAACTTTTTGAAGTGAATAACTTTTAAGAGTTTAGCAGCATGATCTTGCTTGTTGTAGATTACAAAAATAGAGCTAAATAAAAAGTGATGTGCGACAAAACTGATGTGTATATTTTACCGGGGCACTCTGGCTTATACATCCTTACAATTTTCCTGTGTTTGTCCTTGGTGTCTGTCCTTAATAAAACAGCTGCTTACTAATTAAAATCATTATTTCTTTCTCTTTTCATATAAATATTGTAAGACATGCACCACTCAGTTTTAGACAATGTAAGCAATTCCTTATACTAGACACAGCCATTCAATATTGATGTGTATCAGCAACATGTGACAATGAGCAGGAAATTTGATCTCTAATTAGACCTCCATCTGGATTAATATTTCATGCAACAAAACTGATATGACTGCAGATTAGCACATCATAATTCTTCAGTATCATGAATGTATTGAAATACAGTACATTCAAATATCAGATATTTGGTAGCTGATTTTTACAGCAGCCACCAAATACCTTTTCTTGTAAATTCTTGAGGAGTATCAATTGAAGCATGGACAAAAAATAAGTTTTTAATCCACAGAAATAACTTATTTAAATATTTTACTATCTAACTAAAGGGGAATTATTAATAATATATCTTCCTCAAAAGACCAACCGTATCAAATGATAGGGTCATTTAAGTTCTCCAATCAATTCCAAGATTCTGCTCAAAAAAAAAAAAAACACACACATTCTGTATGAAACTTAGTTCTGAACAGCACTTACAAAAGTTACTGTAAAGAGAAAAAAACACCCCTTTGTTAAATTCTAGATACATAATAATATATGATCTTTACTTGGTTGTGACATTCTTTTATCCTAATCATAAGTGTACAATCCCATAAAAAGGGTGAGGGTGAAATACTAAATATAATCTTGCTGCTTCCATAGGATTATATTAGGCACAATAGCAGTAGGGGCTGAAAATCACTTACACTTTATTAACTGAATCTGACTAGCTCTACATAACTGTCACATTTTGGTTGTGAAGGACCCAAATGCAGAGACTGACTGAGCTGAAAAACTGAGTTCTTTAATAATAATTAAAAAAAATAAAACGTACAAATAGCAGAACAATGAGAACATAACATGGGAAACATGCAGATTAATGGACAGTCAACGGAATGCAGATCAGAAGAAAGGAACATAAGGCAGAGCAACGGAAGAAGCCAGTGGTGAGTAATGAAAACCAGGAAGCATTTATATAGAGGGGCATGTGGAGAAAGACAAAGCAGAAACAAGGGAGAGCAATCAGGTGGAGATAAGGAATACCTGAAACTAATAGAGAGGAGCTCAGGGGAGAAGTGTAATGAACAGTAACTGAACAGAGAAAAACACATGGAAGAAATCTAGCAGAAATCCACAATGTACAAAGAACACAAGAATGAAGCTTGCAAGCAACTGTCCACTATCAGTACATGCTCATCCAGGAGGAGTGAATGCTGCAAGTCAATGACTCGATGCAATCTGCATAGCAGCTCAACTAAGGTGTTCAACATTGGTTCTGACAATTAGTGGAACAGTGTCCTTAGGGAGTGTTGTGACCTTTCATGAGCTCAACAGTAAGAACTCTACCGTGGGAAGGAAAGGAGCTTCAGACTGCTGTGCCATTTTCACACAGCCTTTAACTCGTTATTACGCAATGGAAATGCACATGGATGATTCTAGTCAAATCTGGGCCTATAGCTTTCTAAAAAAGAACTACAAAGAACGCGTTCTCTTATCTCCAGACATTTTTGTTATTTTCTGTGAGGTGGGCTGCGCTTTTATGTCATATCACGCAAAGGATTGTGGGATTCTTTATAGCTCCTTTGACATTGTGAGCTTCCTATGCTACAGGAACTATGATAGAAAGCTTACAGGCTCCGTTTTCTACCTGCTTCCTTACTGACTGCATTATTATGACAACACTTATCATAGCAAACGCTAACTCTCGTCCGCTTTGATTAAAGAGTCCTTTCCCATTAAATCTTTTTTGGATGCAACGTATTAATGCAAATGGCGGTAGGACATTGAGAGCAGCCAGAGCAACTTGATTTTTTTCACAGATTTTCTGTGACACTGTCAGGACATTGTGACAATTTTAACAAATATGTACAAAAATAATACAGTTACCCACTGCTGATTTGAATTAAATATTGTCTAACTTCTTAACTGAAGGCTTATGTGGATAACACTGGTGAACCCGATATTCAGCCAAACACAGGGCTGCGTTATTAAAAAGTTTATTGCAGAATGTGAATAGTGGCAGATGAGGTAGGCAGGCACTAATGGGCAGAAGACCAGAGGATGCATGTGGGGTAAATGGCAGAACCAAACTGACCAGGGGTTGCAGACAGTGACAGGCCAAACCAGTGATGAAGGCAGGGACAGAGCAGAACAGGTGATGTGGCCCAGGGAACCACCAGAACGGGCAGAGCGAGCGGCTGGGACTCACGGGGAGAAACAGGCAGACTTGTGCAGCACTCAGACACAGGCAACTTTCATCAGAAGAGTCCAGCTAGCTGAGCACACAGGAACTGGTAGAGGCAGATCACATCACACAAGACAAGACGAGACGTTCTGGCAGGGATGAGTTGGCTGAGACAAGTATAAATAGGCATGTGAACAGGTGAGCAGAGTTGGCAGTCATACTGGCAGCATGTGGAGCTGATCTGGGCTAGTGTGCAAGTTTAAAGAATTTTTTTCCTTTCCCATACATGCCCTTACAATTGCCCAACGTGTAAAAGGCAAGGCAAATTTATTTATATTGCACTTTTCAGTAACAAGACGATTTAAAATGCTCCAAATGAGTTTTCCTCCATTTACCACAGTGGCCTCTATAGACTTCATTAGTCCCAAATTCCACATCCTCCATGACTGCTCCATTTCGTTCACGTATGTGTATGTCTGTCCGACGGAGCAACTACGTTGTTATTTTAATTAATGAGAACCATTCCACATTCTCCGTGACTTCTCTGAAGGTCAAAGTCAGCCAGGGGAGGTTCTAGACAGGGGCCAACGCCCCTGTAGAACTAGTACTGGCCCCTGTACTAAAGACATGATATTAAATAAATTTCTCATGATGATATATGCTGACAAATATATCACAACTGATTGGTCACTTAGACCAATTGTATTTTTTACCTTTATAGTTTTACAGCTTTAAATTAAGCTGTTTCACGTTTAGCTCCAGCCGTATTGAGATAGGATCAGGGGTCTGCAACCTGCAGTTCCAGATCCGCAATTGGCTCTGTGGCTCACTTAATATATAAAACGATGAAATATTGACCTGTTTAGTTTTTTTCCCTCGATCTTTTGTTCTGTGCCAACATTAAAAAACACTGGTGTAGAACCGCCACTGCCGTCAGCAGATGAGCTTCTGTCGGTCACTGTCAAAATACGGAACAGATGCGCTGCACGCTCTGGTTCACCTGACTACTTTGTTGAGTCGCCGCCATCATTGATGCATAAGCAAGAGAACACGGGCTAATTTCAATATTTAGAACTTTCTTACCTTAGAAGATATTACACCTCTAAACAAAAGATTTTTAAAAGAGTGACAGTCAACCTCATGCTCACCAACCCTTAATGTGTGTCTGCATCTCGATATCAAAACAATAATCAATAAATATTCTAGATATAATTGGTACAACTTAATGTCATCTGTTATAGCAGCAGTCGCTTCTGTTTTGAATATTTTTGATAAGATGCTACAATTTAATTCAATGAAACAAAATCATATTGCCTTCATCACAAGTACATTTGACTATTCTTTTAGACATCAAACCCCTAATCATGGAGAAAGTACCTGCAGAGATTATGTCTCATATATTATTGTCCTCAAAAAACTTGGTTGCCTTCAGGCATATTCAGAACTCAGCACTCATCAAGTGCTTGACAGACATCTGTGTTGGGTTTCAATGTGTTTCTTTACATTTCGTCATTGCATGAGAATGCATTTGATAAATGTATGTTATTGCAAGCAGATACACTTATTCAGAATATTCAGGTTTGCTCACAGTGCAAAACACATCAAACAGATCGTTGCAGCAGAGCAATACACTGACATCGGTCTGAGAATGCAGTGACAAGGAACTAGTAGAAGTGTGACTATTAAGAAATCTAACAGATTTAAATCAGTGTAGATAGATAGCCTGCTTCAGAGGGATTTGTTTATGGACTAAAGTTGTCATGCGTCGCAGCTAGCGGTACAGTAAAGTGGTCAAATATTGTCATTGCAGATTTCAACCCTCAGAAGCCAGTTCAAGTTTTAATGCCTCACTATGATTTTAGTGGAACCCCAACCATCTACTAACAGCTGCTTCTAGCAAGACAATAATTTTGTAGAACACTTCTGGTATGTGGCAGACTAGAAAGCTGTTGAATTTGTGGAAATGATTTATGTCAATATGGAACCAAATTCCAAAGTAGTTTTTAACATCTGAGTAACACATGCTGTGTATGGCTGGATCAATTATACACTAAACCAGCAAAGTAGAGACTGAGTCTATAGTTTTATAGTTGTCTAGGAATTTGGCACATGCAGTAGACTAAGCCTCTTTGATATTGTGTAACGTGGGCATAACATGCTTTGAGCTTTACCAAACTCCCAAAAACTAGAAAACTGATAACAAAGGGCCATTTGGGCACACTAAAAGCTTATCATAATCTCTATATTAAGAGCACATCACTCTGAAAACTGTTGAATAGGTGCGTTTTTAAAACACTCACAGAGCAGCAATTCCCCAGTGACTGCCACATTTCTTCCCAGCCTCAATGAACAGTGACAGGCCAATGAGGTTGATTGTAGGAGCAATAGCCAAAGGGCCGATGTATTTAAGCACAAGACCCACCAGTCCAGAAAAGCCTAAGACAATCTGGAGCAGGGAGGCAACAAGGATGGCCCCTTGAATCTGTAGAAAGAAAGAAAGAGAGGAATATTTTAACCACATGCTAGTGAGAGAGATTTTTAATATTGGGTGACGGGGCACAAAGAGAGACTGAGAATTGACACAATGAATGCAAAAAGAAAGAGCACAAAAGGATGAAGTAAATGTAAAATCCATATACAAAGACTAAACTCCAAACAAAGGAGGATTGTTGGCATAACAGGAAGTGAACAAAACACAGCTAACATTCAGAATATTAAATTCAAAATGCATATTAACTGAAAACTGTTAAACAAATTCCCACAGATAGTGATGAAACCAATGAGGCATGCCAAGAAATAGGTTCAGTGACCTAGTTAACTGCTTTTAGCAAAAAGAAAATCAACAATGATTCTTTTGCCTTCTTTACATTCAAACTCTGCACAATTTATTGTGTTTGAAAGATTTTGTGAGATACAAACACAAGCGTACATAAAGTGTTTTTACCATTGCTTTCACTAAGTTCAACAAACATGGCAGCCATATTGCATTTTCTAATAAGTTTTATGTCACGAAACAACAAAGAGGAATAAGTCCTGTTATACTATTGTCTATTAAAATGGGCGTCCTTGAAAAAAATGGCTGGTAGGTGGTGGCTGGCAGGCTGGCTGGCTGGGTAGTAGGATGGACGGATTGACAGATGGATCTCAAAGTGTGAATTTGGGAAATTCTTTGATAAACTTTTAACTAAAATATTAAAAACAAATCATTAAATAGTAAACATTTTGACCTATAGTAGCACGGAAAGTGCATTAGTATGATGGAAGTAGAAATCAAATCTACTTATGTGCTATGATATTTTCAATAAGTGGAGCTACAGTTCTCTGAGACCCCATTACGTAGGATTTATTTTTCTTTGATTTTTGTAATTTCCAGCTGAGTAAATAAAGACATCAAGAGCTAAGAGGTCTGCAAGCCAAGTTCTCAGCTAAGTCAATAGAAAAAAAGGACTTCAAATGTGAACAAAACATCTTTACTTGGCAGAGCCCTTAATAAATTTTCGGCAACAGATAGATTTATGGTTCCACCACTGCAGTTTTTAATGTCTGAAACATCACAGCCTTCACCGTCATTAAACACTATACAGCTACAAATTCTGCCAAACACATTTTTACTTGAAGTGTATTATGCAAAAATAAAACCTGTGAATTACAGCGCATGGAGAGGGAAGCTGAACTATATCAAAAAGTGTGTAAAGGTACATTCACATTATCTGTAACTAACAGCATAATTAACTTAAACAAACAGGAAAATATTGTTGAACAAAAAACTTGTATAACAGTTTCTACTGAGCTGTCAGAAACCCGTTTGAAAGTGACTAAACTCAGCTATATGGGACCAGTCTGCAACGTTTTATAGTAGATAATACTATTCCTATTATACTTATACTAACACAATTTTTGAAAGTCTTTCTATATATTATCAGAAAATAAAGAGATCATGGTAGTTATACTTTTCTAATATTATCAATGAAAACATCAATAATGACAAAACTTTATTTACAGTTCCTGACAGGCTAACGTACCCCTCACGTTCTGTCCCTCCTGAACTTTTATCCAACAAGTCCTACAAAGATTTTGCAGATTTTCTCAAAAAAAAAAAAAAATTCTTTGAACCAGACAATCAACATGTCAAAGTAGAATGGGAGGCAGATGTTTTAGTTATCAGGCTCTCAGTTTTGGTCTGTGAGGCAGACAACCCTGTCTACTTTTAAGACTGGTCTTAAAACTTTCCTTTTTGACAAAGTTTATAGTTAGAGTAGCTTAGGTTTAACCTGACTCCGCCAGATGGATTTGCTCCGCATATCCATCTGGAAACCTTCCGTTGAAGTAATTTTGGGAAGGGGCGAAAATACTGGTTAGCTGATTGGCCTATGTTGGTGATAGACGGGCCAAATAAACCAATCAGATCAACGAAGCATATGACGTACTAACAGAGCGACGACGAAAACACAACCACAAGCCAGGCTACTCTTGCTGCTGCAGGTAAAGGCTCGTTAGCTCAGAAAAGCCTCCAGAGCAGTGTTTTGCTCTTCTTTCAGTGAAGAAATACTCTGTAATTCCGATAAAACTTGCTCGATAGCCACGCTAACGCTAGTTTCATCGGCTGAAGCCGCCATGTTCTTTAGACTGAACTGTCGCGCTTCTGGTTGCGTCACACCTCAACCCGCCTCAAAGCCAACGCTGATTGGACGTTCGTTTGGTGAACTGCTCCAAATTTTCTTTAACGGAAAGTAGCCAGACTGATCTGCGAGTGAAACCTTGAAAGCTCGCGAGATCAGGATGGTCTCACGAGGCTGGCTTAGGTTACCCTGAGCTATCTCTGTAGTTATGCTACTACAGGCTTAGGCTGCTGGAGGACATCAGGATCTATTTCTCTCACTCGGCTGAGTTCTCCTCCTGTTCTCCAATTTGAGTTGCTGGTTGTTATTTGAACTTTTAACTTTATTTTCTCTCTGTCATTTTTATCTTCATAGTAGGTACACCTGGTCTGGTGTTCTGTTAGCTGTGACACCATCCATGGGAGGCAGATCATCCACTATTACCATATAACATAGAAAGGATTCCTGGATCAATGTGTGCTTCTGTGCTTTTTTTGTCTCTCTTATTGTGTCTCTGCTCTGTCTTGCAGATGACCGTTCAAACTGAGCCTGGTTCTGCTGGAGGTTTTTCCTTTCTGTTAAAGGGAAGTTTTTCTCTCCACTGTCGCTTGATGCATGCTCAGGATTGCTGCAAAGCCATCGGCAATGCAGACTGTGGCTCTACGCTCTTTCAGGAGGAGTGAATGCTGCTTGTCAAGACTTGATGCAATCTGCTGGGTTTCCTTAGAGTGGAAACTTGTTGACCAATCTGTCTGGAAGTTATGATTGGATATGACTTTGTAAAGTGTCTTGAGATAACGTGTGCTGTAAATTGGCACTATATAAATAAAATTTAATTGAATTGAATGTCTCTGGTGCCTGCAGTATCATTAGTTTAACAAACTGAATTATGTGTCTTTGACAAACATTTCAGAACCTAAAAAAACTTGCTGCTGTGGTTTATTGCGCACAAGGTTTTTAAAAACTACTAGCTGTGTTGCTCCTAAAAAAGTTTCACCAAGTAAATAATTTTCTTCAATCACATAATTTATTTCAGGCCCTGAAAACTGCATCGTTTAAACCTTTTTAACTTTTAAAGAAACCAATTCTAGATGCAGCAATAATAATGATAGGACAGTTAAAAAAACACTGAGTCTCTTCAGTGCTCTCTAGTCAAAGTTTCACAGAACAAGCTTCATAACAATGATGGATTTAGAACTTCAGTCTTGGCATTACTTGATCTCAGTGCTGCATTTGACAAGCTAATTTCGTATTCATCCAGCGAGACAAGGTGGAGGAATAGCCTTGTCCTCTGTTGCAAACCTGTCCGTTAATGATCGGGGCTGGCCGATTTTACCATTTACCATTTATTTGCTGTATTTTTGTGCATTTATTTTATGCTTATTTATTTACTGAGCATGTATTATTTCTTTATTTCTATTTATTTTTAGTTATGTTAGAGTTGGTCATCTATAATGTTTACCTCATATCAGATTTTATTAGTGACATTAATAATACAAATGCTGTTTGAGTGGTCTGCAAAGACTCTAAAACAAATTAAAAGAATTGAATGCAGGATAAATTATATGCAATGAGATTACCTATTCATGGTGAAATATATCAAATAACATAACATTCTTTCTCCTCACAGTTGTTAAGTCACAGATCCTTACTGTTTGTATAGTTTTTTCTCCTTTTGGGGCGGTCAGATTGCGTATTTTGTGCACTTACTTTTTTCTGGAGGAGTCAGCAGAATAGCGCTCTCTAGAGTCACAGAATATTGTGGGAAATGGTGTAACGCCGGACTTTATTGACAACACCTTTACTTCTCTATCAGCCATTTCTCAAATCTCCTCAACACATGCAGTAGTCTATTAAAGCTGTCAGACAGCCTGTCTGTCTGCTTGCTTCGTGTGTTGGATTTTTCCTGTTTTGCCCCTTTTCAGATTGTCCCTTTTGCCTAAGAATTCTTCACACTGATCCTTTAACCAGCTTGCTGATCAAACCTCTAACCGAGCCCTCTGACTACCTCTTCACCCAGTCGGAGCCCCTGGACCTACGGATCAAATGCTGTGGAACTTCCTGGACTCTGAGAGGCTTCGTTGCTTTTGTTCAGCGTGAATTAACTCTCACAGAGTTGTTCCAAGGGGGTGTTTGCGTGCATGCAGATGCTAACCCTAACTTTGTTACTTTTATTAATTAAAACAAATTTTCAAATATCTTTAAGGACTTGCACCCGAACCACTTATGGACTATATAAATAATCTGCAGTGATATAGAAGATTCACCACAGCTGCCTCATATGGCAACTGTAAGGTTCCTCTCCATAAAACCTCTTTTGTTTAATGTGCTCCCTTTTGAGAGATACTGGACTTTGAACTAAGTCCTTGTCAATTTCATGATCAGATTCAACATTTTTACAAAACAAACCAGACCCTATTTGTGTCAAAAGCCCCACTGTAATCATGTTTAATCTGTTTTACAGCCATGTTTTAATCCTATAATTCTATATACTGTATTGTTTTAAATTTATTTTTTATCTATTCCTTTAAAATAAACTGAATAAAAAGATAAAACTGATGTTGGAAGTCCCTCTCTCTCTTTTCATACCACCTCCCATGAGTCCAGTGGTTGTTCAGTGCTTGCATGAAGGAGATTTCAAAATACAGAGCCAAAGTCAAAGAGTCAGTCTGGTGGCCCGGTACAACTGCACAGATAATTTAATTGGTGGACAGGTATGAAGTAAAACATAGAACACAACTCCAGACCATCAGAGGCAGAATGTCTGTATGGGTATCTTCTTCCAAAATATATTAAGATAGGAGAGCTTAAGTGTACTTTGGCTCAGGTTATATTAAAGCTATTAAAGAGATGTTTGCTGGACTAAATAAATTTCTCTGGACTGTGGAATTACACAATACTACTTCTTGGGATAAATTATGGGGCTTAACATGAGTTGCTCAGGGTTTTTGGAACATGTTTAGGTTATTTGTAATCAATGCAAACCTGTTGGTGCTTCTTTCAGGCATAGAGTCACTAGTTCATGTTACCAGAAATTGTTGTTTTGCTTCTAGTGAATGTTTTTTTTTTTTTTTTCCTCCCAGTGTCCTGTCTGGCAATGTGGCAATAAGAATTGATGTCTTAATGCCAAATAGAGCTTGACAGATTTTGTTTTCACAAGTGGAGCGATCAGCATTCGCCGTAGTGCTCCGCTTGATTTATGCATATACATAGTTTTATTGTGATTCCTGCAGGGAGAATTTAAAATTATGTGGACACTACAATAGGAAAGTAGGAGAGTAAAGGAAGAACAAGAAGAGAGAAAAAAAGAGAAAGAGAAGAGGTGAAAGAAAGAAGAGATAAACAGGAAAGAATGATAAAACGTCTTCCGTCCGCTTCATCACCTGGAAAGAAAGATGTAAAAAGAACAGCGCAATCAACAGACATAGTGTAACAGATACAATAGAGTAACACCTTGATGCCATTGCTAAATCATATGTATTATTTAAGCTGACATGTGTAAAGTGATACCTGAGAAAAGAAAGTGAAGAAAAAAAAATAAGTAAATAAATTAATTAATTAATTAATTACAGGCTTTTTGTATTTAAGTGGACACTTAGTACCTGGAACCCAGCACCTGTGGGTGTTTGTGAGAATGCACTAGTGTATGTGAAATTTATCCAGAAGGAAATTCCTCGATAGTGGTTGTGGAGAACCAAAGGCACGCCTTCCCCGAGCACCGAGGCAGGCGTCAGGGGACCCATAACCCCGGACTCCCAAAGGGCCCCCTAAAGCAGGGCACCCAAGAGGGGCCAACACAGGAAATCTACAACCCCCCCCCAAGGAAAGAGGAGAGACGACCCCGAGGAAATCCCCCAGCCACCGCAATGCCGAAGCCCCCAGGAGCCGCGGAGACGAGCCCGTGGGCTCCGCCGGCAGCCAGCTACGCTGAAGTGGTCCCGGCCATGGGCCCCAAGGGCCAGAGGCCCCAGGGGCACCCCGCCCCCGAGGCGGTGACCTGGCCGAGCCCCGGGGGGCCAGGCACCGCGAAGCAGCCACCGGGAATTGGCCGGCACCCACCCGGGAACCCGCCCCAAACCTGAATGCTACCAGTGCGCCAGCGGGCCAAGGCGCCAGCGGGCCAAGGCGCCAGCCAGCGGAGGGGGGCAGGACGTGGGGGGATGGGCTCTGCACCTAGCGGAGACTTGAGATGTTCTTGGGAGAGGGAGCGGACCGGACCCGAACCTGAAAGAAAAAAAAAAACATTCACTTTTTTTCCAGTGAATGTTTTACTCACCTCGCGTATTCGTGACATCCAGATTTCATCGCCGTTTTCCCCTGGCAGCGGACTGGTGTGATTCTGCAGCTGCATGGACAGGGTCACTGGTGTATTTGGGTCTGGGCACTGCCATTTTGGCAGGGCAAGAATGGCCAAAGTAGGGGTGATGAAACTGAAAGTCCCTCCCTGAAGGATTGGTAACCTGTAAGTTAGAAAAGTAAAGGTGTTCAAAGTCAGTAGAGAAGGATGATCTCAATGGGCTGAATGGGCTCCAAGCTAAGTTGGAGATGAAATTTAGACAGGAAGATGGCCCTGCAATGCAGAGCATGCATGCTCCTCTAACCTTCCCCAAACTTTAGAGTATTGTTTTAGGATTATAGGAAAAACACCGAACTAAGTAATCATAGGAAAATATCTGTCAGTATAGACTGATTTAAGCCATGTGTATTCAATCCACAGCTATTCAGTATGGGCAGGCTTACTCTCTGATCTAAAACTTACCAGATCAATCACAGCGCGGTAGGCAGGAGTCTACGATGCATCACTCTTAACCCATAATGCAACAGTGTTTTTCTGTAATCATAACAGGTTGGAGACTACAACGGAGCAATGTTTTAATTATGCCCTTAATTATGCCCTGAATGAGCTGGACATATCTTTAAAAACTCAAAAACTGGCCACTCTAAAGCGTTCACATTGAGAGCAAATGCGTCAGGCCGAGCAACATCCCTACGCACAGATGCCACACGGGAGCAACGTGTCCCAAAGTGACGCTAAGCGATCCCACAGAGGCAATTCCAATGACGCAAAACATGGGATTTTGGCAATTAGAATGAAGCCAGAGCAACACGACAGCCACGAGAGATGCAAAACGACAGTTGTTGGAGATGAAAAAATTCTCTGCTGGGAAAATTCACAAAAAATGTGATCAGTTAAGATTTGTTTTTGTCTTTTACTGTATTTGCAGGTGGTAGTTGTTACACTGCGTGTTCTGTGCACGCCGTGACAACCAATCAGGAACTGGATTTGGGTGTGACGTGGGGCGAAGGACTGCGGTGGAGACAAAGCTGTTTTTATTCAACATGGAAGACCAGCTGATAATGGCGGTCTGTGGTCGGTCTGAGTTGTATCACTCAACCAATTATTACTACCGAGACAAATCCAGAAAGGAGCAAAAATGGAGAAGAGTGAGTGGCGAGGCTGGTGTGGCATGGAAGTGAAATCATCACTAGTATTGTACTGCTGTATTCCTGGGTTGTTGCCCGCTGTGCAATTACTGTCGCATGCTGTGCGACAGTAACCAGCGATAATGTCAGGTCAGCTACAGCATGCCAAAGTGGCGACTTTGTCGTGCCATTGTGAACGCACCTTGAGGGATAAAACAGCATGTTGCTTGTAGGTTGCAGTGTTGGGCAAGCTACTTGTCCAGTGTAGTGAGCTAAGCTATTAGCTACTCAACAATAAATTAAGCTTCACTACACAAAGCTACCACCTATAGAAATATAGCAAGCTAAGTTACACAAATGTGTTAAAAGTAGCTTAACTACATCAGAAGCTACTTAACGTTGTACCAACCTAATGTCAGATCAATTCAAAATGAGTCTGATACACTGGTTAAAACATTTATTAAAGATCAGCCAATGACCTAACACAGTGTAGACATTGCTTTATGAGCAGCATAATAAAATACAAACTGAAGTAATTACTGCTAGAAATAAAACGTGCGGTGGCGTTAATAACGTTTGGTGGCGTTTTTTGCATATTATATTATCAGGAGGTTGTCTTTTATGTGCTCAGCCACTAGATTTAAAGGTGTTTTACCCAATAAGAACACTGCAGCACCAGACACAACCAGGAGGTCCCTGATCGTTGGGGAAAGGCAGAAAGAAGATGCACCATAAGCTTTTTCATATTTCTTTTGTCATTTTAAACATGAAACTACCAAAGCACAAGCCAAGTAGTAGAACTAAATGTTGAAAAGAAATTAAAAGCTAAATAAAATAAACCAGGTCACTTAATAAAGCCGCATTTTCTGTATGCTTTGTATTTATATTCACATGATAATATTTTCAGAATTAATAACATTTCTGTTAAAGATTTCATTTATCTTCTGCACCAAGGGCATAAGTAGGGAGAACAAGCAGAGTGAGTTTTGTGTAATATCAGACTTTATTATTGAACTAAGCAGGATTTAGACAGGATCAGAAAGGAAAGTGCATCTTCTTTCTGCCTTTCCTCAACGATCAGGGACCTCCTAGTTGTGTCTGGTGCTGCAGTGTTGTTATTGGGTAAAACACCTTTAAATCTAGTGGCTGAGCACATAAAAGACAACCTCCTGATAATATAATATGCAAAAAAACGCCACCAAACGTTATTAACGCCACTGCACGTATTTTACGCGAGCGCGCGTTTTCTACGTCACCGCGCGTTCTGGCTGGAAACGCGCGGTGACGTAAAAAACGCGCGCTCGCGTAAAATACTGGTTGGAACTGCGCGTTATTGTACGGACGATAATTGGCCTCATCGGCTTGCCATAACAGACAGGAGAGGCAGAGTAGAAGCTCGCGCACGAACATGTCCAACCAACAACTCTGATTGATTGTTCACTCTGAATGTTGTTTCAAAATAGCAAACCTGGTTTCATTTCTTAGTTATGTCCTGGATTTTGTAGCGTTTGTGGACGCTACGTCGCTACTTGATCAAAAAAATAACGTCACTACAGGAAAGTTACTTGATTCATAAAGCAGCGACGCTACGGTCAAGCTACTGGAAAATGTAGTTTAACTAATAGCTTCGCTACATGTAGCGGCGCTACTGCCCATCACTGGTAGGTTGCATCACATTTATAGTTATCTGATTGGTTTTTACCTGTTCCTGCCGACCCTGTTAGTTCCTCCTTTGAAACCGGGTTCTACTGGCGGCTTTCCAGACCGATATGCCGTCTTTACAGTGTAAGTCAGTCTGGTTGGCCAGGCTAGCAATTTGCTGCCCTACATTTCAGTTATCGCCACTGGCAATAGAACCAACTGTATCTGTCACCTTGAATTATTTTCAGTACATACCTCGTTGTGCTGCATGTACAGGGCTCTGCTAAAATTTTCACACTCCTTGAACTTTCTGACATTTTGTCACTAGCTTTAATGCATGTGTTTGGATTGTATAGTTGCAAATAATAAATAAATAAAAATAATACTTCATGGTTTTAATTTTTTCCCCCAAAAAATCTCAAATGTAGTGTATATTTGTATGCAGTTCCTCTGAATCAGTACTCTATAAAACCACGTGCTGCTGTAGTTACTGTATAGCTGCAAGTCTTTTGGGTTAGGTCTCTACTAGCTTAGCACATTTGTGAAATACTTTCTAAATTCTTGGCAAAATACGTAGCTCAGGCTTGTCAAGAGTGAATGGAGTGTGTCTGTGAATAGCAATGTTAAAGTCTTGCCACGGATTATCATTGGGACTTTTAACACACAGACATGCTTTGATCTAAAGCATTCCATTGTACTTTTGTCTGCATGTTAAGACTCACTGTCCTGCTGGAAGGGAGACCTCCACCCTAGTCAGAAGTTGGCAGTTTCCCTCTCTCAGTTAATGGTTCCAACGTCTCCCCTTCACCTCTGGTCAAGGGTCTGGCTGTCATCCTCGACAGCACTCTATTCTTCACCTCTCACATCAATAACATCACCCAGTCTGCATATTTTCATTTACGGAATATTAATCGTCTGCGTCCCACCCTTTCCCTGCCCGCTGCATCAGTTTTTTATCCATAACCTTGTCATCAACCCACATTGACTACTTTAACTCTCTTCTCTTTGGCCATCCTCTAAAATCCCTCCATGAGCTTCAAGTGTTTCAGAATTCAGCTGCCCGCATTGTTTCCAAAATCCCCTCATTTCATCACATCACCACAATCCTAAAGCAGCTCCACTGGCTCCCTGTTAGATTTAGAACAGATTCCAAAATGTTTCTGTACAGATTCAAACCCATTCACAACCCCCCCCCCCCCCCACACACACACACACACACCTTTCCAATCTCCTTTACATCTCTACTCCCTCTAGCCCCCTCTGAGATCCTTCTCTTCCATTCACTTGTCTGTCTCTTTCCTTCCTCACCACCGTGGGGAGTAGAGCTTTCTCCTGCTGTGCTCCCAAACTGTGAAACTCTCTCGCCCTTGAGATCCGCAGTACTGACACTTTGGTCCATCTTCTAAACAACCTTTAGTTTTAAAGCAGCACTAAGTAATTTTCGAGTGGCACTCCATCTACAGGACTTTTGGAATATAGAACTGTCATAAACACTGGCTGCCCTCTGTGTGCCCGGTACGCCACAGCTACCGCACATTGTCACTCTCAAAGCAGCTACAGAGAGAGCGAGAAATGTGTGTATGCAGAGAGATCATTTTTGCCAGCTCACACTGCCTAACACAGCAACACATGCGGGTCTATATATAGGTCTGGTTCATAGTTTATTATTTTGTAGCCCAAATAAGCAACTTCACGGCCAAAAAACAAGCCTGATAAACCACAGCCTGCAACTCACAAAAGTTACAAGAGACTTCAGAAAAAAAGAGCCCAAAGTCACTTAAGATAAGTGCCGTAAAGCTGTTTGTTTTACAGCGGGAACAAGAACAGAGCCATGAGACTGCCACTGGGTCAGTGCAAAGGAAGATGCAAGTGTGTTTTTTTTTGCCAGAGACAGTATGAGAAGATGACAGACCCCTTAATCATCAATAAACACTTAGATTACCATCACAGGGGCTTAAAGAGGGTATAGGCAGAAATGTATTTAGTGCTGCTTTAAACCAAAGTCTTCAGTTAGTTAATTGCAACTTGGCTTATTATAGTTCCAGACCGGAATCAGGTCGCAGAACTAAATCATCAAAAACCAGCTTCCCCATTCCTGCTTAACAATAACATCACCACACCACGAGGCTGCCAACACCATGTTTTACCATAGGGATTGTGTTTACAAGAGACATGTTTGGTCCTCCTCCATACTTAATGTTGCATACAGAAAGCTGGTAAAAATGGAGCGTGCACTAGAATCCCAGGAATGAAAACACATTAACACCTCTACTAGAAGATAAACCTATCCAGGGTCCATTTTGAGTCTGAGCTGTCCTGTTCAAGTTCCTCTATCGGCTTTCTTCATCCAGGATGTCTTGTGATATTATTATTTTGCCAGTGTCTCCTGTCTTGCTGTAGTTGTCAGACTCTTCCGTTTTCAACAAGTGTGAGTAACATTCGTGCCTGTATATCTATGCTGCCAGGGGTGTTAATTGGATTGATAGATAGACAAAGTAATCCGATAGGATAAAAAAGTGCAATCTTTTAGTCACCAATTAGAGACCAGCAAGAAGTCACATGGAAGTTGAGGAATATACATAAAGCCTTATTACTGAAATGCATGTATTTAAGCCTACACAAAAATAATACAAAATTAACCCAAAATGGAACGGGGATGTTGAAATATAAAAGATCAGACACATTTTATGACAAAATAAAATCGTTACTTTTTATTTTGCAATCTATGTTTACTACAATTTTGATAAGGATGGCACCCTACCACTCCATATTAAGGAGCCACGACTTCATGTAGGCCCAATGTTCAGCTTTTGGGCTCCTCTTACTAAAGAACCTTTTTGCTGTTGTTCTCTATGCAGAGGTCTCCAGAGAACAGCTGTATGTAAACTGTGATTAAATTGCACATATACAAGACGTTTTTTACAAAATAGGTGTCTTTTTGTGCTGAATTCTGTGTGTGTGATTACATATGTATGTGTCCTTTTAAAAAAAAATGTAAAGTATTGAAAAGCATGTATCATTTTCCCTCCACTTGGTAATTTTGAACTAGTTTGTGTGGATCTACTACATGAAATCCCAATAAATTGCATAGAAGTGGCTGGAACATGGCAAAGATGTGAACAATTTCAATAAGCATGAATGATTTTGCAAGGCACATGCATATTCCAGGTGTGGAATGTACATCTGGAATATGCAATGTACAATAAAAACAAAGGTTAACTGACTTATCATTCAATGACACCCTGTTTGCTTGGATCCCATGTGACCTTTTAACCATTTGCCAAAAATGTAGGTGGAGAACTTGAACAAAGACCTGAGCTATTTGTACAGGCTGATTGATGCACAAATGTGTATGTACACGGTTTTGAACAGTGTTCCAATACAAATGCAGAATTGGAAACTTGCATTGAGCCGTAAGATCAATAAATCGATTAACGGAAATCATAAGCGGATAAACTGGAAATATTCAAACAGAGCGATATAAAGCCAAGTGTAGAGAAAGAGAAAGTCTACCTCCTAGCATTTGTGTGGCACAAATGCTAGTGTGGTCTGACTCACACTAAATCAATCCAGGGCAGAGCATGTAGGTGGACACAGATTTACTTTCAGTTAATCCCCAATAAACTATCATTTAATAGCTTCCTCTGCCATTGCAGCGGCGACTGAGTGCAAGGGTTAGAAGTTCAAACATACCTGAGCAAAGAGAAGGCATTATTATGTGGGATATTCATTCAGTTTACGCATGCTTAAAAAAATAAAAAGTACATCAACCCAACAGCAAACAGAAACCAACCCACACGTACAGTAATACATATCCTTCTACAATGAGGTAAGGACCTCAGATTTACGACATGTAAATCTGAGGTAAAGAAGTTTACATACATCTGAAAATTCTAGTTTATGTAGCTAAGCCTTGTGTAAACCAGGGGCTTATTGCTTCCCTAGTGCTTTGTTACCTGGTTCCAACGGCCGTCTGCAGCAGAGTGCACAATCCTGACACAAAGAATATGGTGGAAATGAGCTGGCTTTTGGCCACATTGTTGTCCGTGATGCATAGAGGCTCAGCCAGAAGCAGTGGGACTGCGATGATACCACCAAAGGCAAGGACGTAGTGCTGTGGAGAGGGAATGATAAAAAGGACTGATGAGCTTTTTTAAGATGAGTAATAACAGGCTGGTTCACACCAACAAGATCTTAATTTCAGAACAGTTGCCAATGACTATTACAATACTAGGTAACAAGATCAGTTCAGATGCAGCTCAGGCCACAAAGATGTCCTCAAAAAGGGTTTAAATTAAGCTGAAATGTTGATAAAGTGGTAATGGTTTTGCAAAAATAGTTCTTCACCTCAAACCTTTGCATATTTTGTCACATTTGAACCACAGACAATGTTTTATTCAGATTTTGTTTGAAACACCAGCATTAGACACTGCATAATTGGGAAGTGAATGGAAATGGATGATTTTCCAAACTGTTTGTAAAGACAAGTCTGAAAATCGACATTGTATTTTTACAAATTTACATTTGCCCTTATACTCTGATACACCAAAATAAAATTCTGTGCAACCAATTGCCTTAAGAAGTCTGCAGTTGGGTAGTGCACTACCATGCAGCTATAATAGGTTATTTTTGTGGTTTACGATAAGCAAATTTGTGGAGGAAGGTGCTCTGGTTAGATGAGACTGAAAATAAACTTTTTTGGCAACAAGCAAAGCACCATGGGTGGCAGCATTATGCAATGGAAAAGCTTTTCTTCAGCAGGGACAGGAAAATTGGTCGGTTTTGATGGGAAGATGAATGCACCCTAAATACAGGAGAATCCTCGTAGAAAATCTATTAGAGGCAGCAAAAAACTTGAGACTCAGGCAGAGGTTTGTCTTCCATTAGGATCAGGAACCTAATAGACAGTCGGAGCTGAAAAGAGTTTAGATCAAAACATATTTATGTTAGAATGGTTATGTCAAAGTCCAAATTAAATTTAATAGAAAATCTGTGGCAGGACTTGAAAATTGGTTTTCACAAGTGCTTTCAATGTAATACAGTAGTCTGAGCTTTAACTACATATTTTGCAAAGAAGAAGACACACCCCAAAAGACTAACAGCAGCAAGCGGTAGTTGACTCGGGGGAACTGAACACAAAAGTTTCCCTTTTTTGTTTTTTTAAAAAGAAATGAAAACGATGTAGAAAAGAAGTTATTCTATTTGTAGCTTTGGAAAGGTTGGACAAAATCACTTTAGGTCAGAAATCCCCAAGAATATACTTAGCTTATTTTTTCTTATTAATAGAAACAGTTAAGTCTTTCTGTATATTTATTAATGTATGAAATAAGTCTAGTCAAGGATTTACTTAGCTTATTCCTTTGTTTTTCTTATGTCTGTTATGTTTTCTGTTCATGTTCAGCACTTTAAATCGTCTTGTTACTGAAAAGTGTTATATAAATAAACATGCCTTGCCATGTATCATATCCCCTCCATTTCATTAATTTGCATGACTTGCATGGACGTTTGGGGTTGTATATAATATGAAAAAATGTGTAGAACTTTAATGGCTTTGACTACCTTTCTAAGCCACTACAACATAAGGAATAAGAGGTAATTCTGCTTGTGAATACAAGACTTTATGAACTCAAACCAGAAATTCCTGTACACCTTCCACTGTTTCAGCTCACACCTCAGGCTTAACCATCCTGTCCGTGCAGATGTGTGCTGAGAGGGAGTTACCATGTCTATGTTGGTGAGGATTACTGCTGCTAAAAAAGAATTTGGATAAAAGGAAATACAAACCAAAGCCAGATTGTCATTAATAGCAGCAAATATAATGAAGGCATTTTTCAAACTTCCACAAACAAAGGGGATACATTTTAGATCATAGTTTGTAAAATTACTTCAGATAATAGATTTATATCTGTGATTGATACCTGATATTGCCACAAATTTGCTTTCACCATGTAAAACATGATCAACACAGGATGGGAATGTGTTGGAGGGGTAGTTAATGTTAAATGTTTCTTGCATCTTCACTGTTCTTTTAATGTGTGTAATGAATGAACTGGAGAACCCAATAATCAGCTGAACACAGAATAGAGTTCTGAAAGGTTTATTGTGAGGATGAGTTGTGGCAGGCAAGCAGAACGAGACTTGACAGATGATTAATGGCTGATGATGCAGGCAACAGAACCAAATTAGACCTGCTAGGGGTAGCAGGCAGTGACAGACCAGAACCAGTGCTGAAGGCAGGAGCTGATCAGAACAGGCGATGCTGACAGAGGAACCACCAGAATAGGCAGAGCAAGCGGCTGGAGCTCACAAGGAAATAAGGGAGACTTGTGCAGCGCGCAGCCACTCACAGTATAAATCAGTGAAGGCTAAACACAAACAGGGCAGAAAAGTCCACCCCGTTGAGCACACAGAAATTGGTTGAGACAGAGCAGCAGCACAAGGTGAGATGATCTGGTAGGGATAGATTGGATGAGGCAGGTATATATGGGGAGCCTGACAGGTGATCAGAGTAGACACTAATTGATTGCAAAAGCTAGAGCTGATCAGGTACAGAGTGGTGGCTGAGCTGAATGGAGGATGAGTGGTGGCTGAGGGGAGTGTATAAGATTACAGAAAAGTCCACAAACCAAAACAAACACAAACCTAAATCATGACAGTCCCCCTCCTCAAGGGGAGATACTAGACGCCCTAAAAAATAGCCTTTGAAAAGTCCAGAAAAACAACCCAGACAGGGTGGGTGTTATAAGAATTATTATTCTGAAGTCACTAAGGCCTCACACCACTCGGACAGAGGAGGCCTGGAGACAAGATGTCTGTGTATGTAATCCACTGTTACTGAGTGCAAGGCTGAATGCTGCGTAGATACTGTGCAGCAGGTTGATTGTCTAGGATAGACTGTCTTTGTTATGTCTAAAGCCAAGGCCACGGTGCAGTATTAGGGGAAGCCGAAAAAGCGAGACAGGGGGAGACAGGGCAGACAGAGACTGCAGTGGGACCGTGGGTTGCGATTACTTTCCATCTATGTGATCTCTGCTCTGTTTCTCAATAAAAGTGCTGGAACGTCATCACCGCCGTCTCCTTATTCAGTAAAGATAGGAACTCAGTTATTATGGTTTAGAATTCCTATAACAGTGGGCAGAGGGGTCCTCGGTAGGAGGGCAAAAACTCCAAAACAAAAGCAGCCCAAAAGGGGCAAACTAATAACTCTGGTGGGGGTCCCAGAGGCAGACCTCAGTGAAGCGGATTCTCTGGAGAACTTCCCCAGTGTAGCAGAGTCTCTGAAGGCCTTCCCCGTCATGGCAGGATCTCTGACGGACGACCCATGGAGGCTGACAATGGTGCAGGGCTCTTGGTGGGCGTCTGTGATTCAGAATACCTCTGAAGATCAAGCTGCAATTTGCCAGCAGCTAGGCTTCAGACGACACCTGGAGCTTGGCGTCAGATGTGAGCTGGAGCTCGGTGTCTGACGGAACCTGGAGATTGGCGTCTGACGGGCCCTGAAGCTTGGCGTCTGATGGGACCTGGAGCTTAGCGTCTGACAGGACCTGGAGCTTGGGGTCTGACGTCTCCTGAAGCCTGAGCTCAGGAGCACCCAGAAACTTAGTGGCCAGGAACCTCTGCAGCAGAACTGGCAGGAGATCTGGTAACAGAATACCACGCTGTAACTCAGGAAGTGGCTTGTCATCCAGCAAACTCTGGAACTGTAACCCAACTTAGCAACTCCGAATGTAGGAACTCCCACAACAACCTAGGGACCTAATAGCCATGGGGCCCTGGATGCTTGGCGTCTCAACCAGGCCCCAGATGCTTCGGTCATTGGGTGAGTTCTCGGCGACCTCAGCAATGGCTGAAAGGTCAACTTGAGTGTCCTCATTGATTTTCACAGAAACAAAAACTGGAGGCTGATCCACTTGGATCCCCTCTTTGATGGACACCGACTAGAGACAGGTCCCCATGGACCCCGTCTCAACTATTACTGGTGCCCAGTCTAGAGGTAGATCCACCTGAATCCCCTCCTTGCAGAACTTGGAGCAAAGGCAGGAACCAAGGCGTCAGCCTGAACCTCAGGGACAGAAACAGGTGAACTTTGACTCTTCTAGTTCAAAGGTCAGTACTGGTAGCCCTTTGTATGACACAACATCAAATGAAGTAGCTCTCAATTTCAAAAAGGTTGGTGACGCCTGGTCTAAAGTGTAAAAATACATTCAAATCAAATGAAGTAGTGACAGTCAAATCGCTTGCTTTCAGTTTACTGAGACCTGCCAAGGTACAATATCTTGTGATGTGGGAAAGAAGGATTTTGGTTCGTTCTGTAGTTTAATAGCTGGTCTACATGCTCTTGCATTTTACAGTCATCCTGGCTCCTGTTGGTTGCCGTCCCTGATCACCTACTTCTGTATTCACCGGACATGAGTCCCCCTGATGCCGTTGCACCTTCAGCAAAACCCTGCGGTATGTACCTGGATGCAGAAGTGGCTGTTGCACCACTTAGGGTTAGCATGTTATGAAGGCCCACACAGGAATTCACCACATTCATCGTCTTTTGTCAAGGTGAAATTCAATGTGCCACACTAAAATTCCCCAGCACAATGCCAGGATATCAAATGGGTTTTCCAGCACTCATCTAGCTCTAGAGTGTCTGTAATTGTAGACCTTCTGCCAATTTTCAAGGTCGGCATCTGTAAGATAAGATATACAGACATTAAAAACCTTCACATCTTTGACAAGTGCTTGGATATAAACACACCTTACTTCCATAAATGGGGGAGTGTTGAACCCGAACTCAGCCACACACAGAGCTTCGTTTAATAGATTTTATTGAAAGGTTTGGATGGTGAAGAAGTTGACCAGGAGACAGTACCGGACTGAGGTAGGTGGATTGTGATGACAGGAGCTGGCAGACGAGAAGGAGCTGGAGAGCTATGGGTGCAGTGCTGTGGAGCCAGGCGTATGGTGGGAGCCAGGAAACCTCCAAGGGCGACGAGGAGGGCGCTGGGATTCAGGAAGAGCCAGCAGCATGGCAGAGAGAGTTCTTGGAGCGCTGGAGTAACAGCAGAACCAGCAGCACAGCAGAAAGAGTACTTGTGGCGCTGGGGTTGGAGGTAAAGCCGGCAGCGCAGCAGAGAGAGTACTTGGAGCGCTGGAGTAGCAGGAGAACCAGCAGCACAGCAGAAAGAGTACTTGGAGCGTTGGAGTAGCAGGAGAACCAGCAGCACAGTAGGAGGGAGCCTGGCCAACCACTGATGACCAGGTGGAGGTTCGGCCAATGACTGATGAACAGGAGGCGGGTCGGCCAATGACTGGAGGCCAGGAGGAGCCTCCGGTGGGCGACCCCAGTGCCCACCGGAGCATCAGAGTCTGAAGCAGGCGTCGCGGTGGGTGACCCCGGTGGCGAGGCAGCCACTCAGCCGGCCGGCGGAGCCTTGAAGGCTGGCAGCCAGACCTAAGGATCTCCTCTGAGGCACACTGGAGAGCACTGGAGAACCCTATAGGCTTGAGACCACTGGGGAACTCTGGTGGCTTGAGAACACTGGGGAACTCTGGAGGCTTGGGAACACTGGAGAACTCTGGAGGCTTGGGAACACTGGAGAACTCTGGAGGCTTGGGAACACTGGAGAACTCTGGAGGCTTGAGAACGCTGGGCAGAGGCGAAGCAGCAAGGCTTCCAGCGTCCGGGGAAGCAGCTGTGGAGCTCCCTACGGCCGGCGGAGCAGGCACAGGGCTTTCGGCGGCCGGAGGAGCCGTCACGGAGCTTTTGGGAGCCGGCGAAGCAGAGACGAGTCTTTCGGCGGCCAGCAGAGACGGCGCTTTCGGCAGCCGGCAGAGCAGGGCTTTCGGCGGCTGCCGTAGAGACAGAATCCTTTGTGCCCTGCGCCCTGGTATACACCACACTCCGCGGACAGGGACAGACCAGCTGGGGACCAGATCGTCCCTGTCCCCATAGAAGTCCCATAGCTGGGACTCTATGTGTGGCACTGAAAGGTGTCTAGCCGGGCTCACTGGAGCAGCACCGATGACATTGGGCCGACTCACTGGGGAGATGGGGGTGACGTCGGCTTTAGCTGCCGGCGAGGCAGCAGTAGTGCCCGGCTGAGCCCGGCATCGGCGTTGGGAGGCGCCGAGCGTCGAGGGAAAGGCTGCTGTTGGTGAAGAGCCAGCAGAAGCTTCAGTGGGATCCGTGACGGGATCTGCGTCGGGAGCAGCAGCAGCGGGTGAAGCTATGCCAGGATCTGTGACGGGAGATGCAGCAGCAGTGAGCGCAGCAGCAGCGGTGAGTGCAGCGGACGAGGCAGCAGGCTTGTGAGCGGAGGTCTGGTTGGAGGTGGTTTGTTGAGGAGCTGGGAAAGCGCTGCTTGATAGTTCCACTCCAGCTCGTCAAACAGCCCAGTGATCCCCAGACGCATCAGGAGCTCAGCCTGCTCTCTGCAGTCAACCATGCCTGGGACAGCTTCATTCATCCGCTTCCAGGGCGGACTGAGCGTGGCGATGGTGTCTAGACTCTCCCTGAGCTGGATCCTGAAGAGCTCTGCCGCGGAGCTCGGGAGGGAGGTGGGCTCCGGGCTCTGTGTGGGCGACAGGTTAATTTGGCCAGATTGTACAGTACTGTCATAAATGGGGGAGTGTTGAACCCAAACTCAGCCACACACAGAGCTTCGTTTAATAGCTTTTATTGACAGGTTTGGATGGTGGAGAAGTTGACCAGGAGACAGTACCGGACTGAGGCAGGTGGATTGTGATGACAGGAGCTGGGCAGATGAGAAGGAGCTGGAGAGCTGTGGGTGCTGTGCTGTGAAGCCAGGCATACGGTGGGAGCCAGGAAACCTCCAAGGGTGACGAGGAGGGCGCTGGGATCCAGGAAGAGCCAGCAGCACGGCAGAGAGAGTTCTTGGAGCGCTGGTGTAACAGCAGAACCAGCAGCACAGCATAAAGAGTACTTGGAGCGCTGGAGTAGCAGGAGAACCAGCAGCACAGCAGAGAGAGTACTTGCAGCACTGGAGAAGCTGCAGGCGTCGAAGGGAACTTTGGCAGGCAGACGTAGGGAACTCTGATTAGCAGGCATGGGAGCTCTGACTAGCAGATGTGAGAAGCTCTGACTGGCAGACGTAGGAAGCTCTGGCTAGGCACGGGAGGTCTGACTAGCAGACGTGAGACGCTCTGACTGGCAGACGTATGAAGAACGAGACAGGACGAGGTTTGGATGAAGACAATCCGGCAGGGAAGAGCAGACTGAGGAGGGCTTTTATAGATAGGTGAGCAGGTGGGATGAGTCTGCCTTGATTGGACCATGACAGGTGTAGTTTATTACTGTGGAATGGAGCCGGGCAGTTTGGAAGGCAGAAAGCACCAGAAGGTTCATGGAGAGACAGGCAGGCCAAAATTACACCATGACACTTACTATAAACCACAACATGTGCAACTTATACAAAGCTAAGCTGTCACTGTGCAAAATAAATACATAAACTAAGTGACCATAAGTATAAAATCTTTTCCTACGACCAGAATCTATGTTCTATTTACTAACATACACCAATTCCATTGAACAAGTTATAATTCCACAACAGTATACACAATACCTGGAACATAACTCATTGTTTTAGACCCCCCTACCCACCCTGCATCTGCATCAAGTGTAAACATCTGCAGTGCTAGTTCAAGCTCACACACCCTCCGTGGAGACATACGTGACATCCCAAAGAGCGACTATAACTGAGCCTTTACTTCTATAACAAGGTATCGTACGTCTTCCTCCATTGTGTTCTGGCAATTTCAAAAATGACACGGGAAAACAGAATGACATGAAGGATGAATGAAGGACACATGAATACAAAAGAAAGAAGAAAGGAATGGATAAAGGAAAGAAAGACAGAAAGAAGAACATGAGAAGGAAAGAAAGACTAAAGGAGGGAAACAAGGAAGGAAAGAAAGATTAAAAGAAGTAGATGACAACTGAGGGATGCAAGGAAGAATGGGTGGATGTGAGAAAGAAGGAACAGAAGGACACACACACAGTGAGGATAGTATGAAGTATACAACAATTGTATGAGATGGGGAATAAAGTCTGGAAATACAAATACTTATGTTCACACATTTCTTTTTGAAAAGACTGACACACAATTCAATAATTTGTAAGATGTTTCCAGACTGATTAGGATTCCTGAAACTGTAACCATTAGATAAAAGGAAATTAATTTGAACAATGAAGAATAACACAAAGGTCACCAGTCCTGCTCCAAAGCAAACCAAATTGATTTTGGGGGGGGAGGGGATTATTTGTTTTTTTTCGTCAGATGACAGGCAAAAGGAGAAGGTGAGATTTTCAGGGTGTTAGATTTCTACCACACATATAAGACATCAAGAAGTTCAATTTTGGTCTCATTTGTCCACGGTATATTCTTGCCCTTGTTTGGTATTTGCTCTGAATGGCTTTCTATGGCTTATTCAACAATTAAACAGTTTTACCACCACTCCAAATTTGCGGAATACACAACTTTTAGTTGAACTGTCAAAAGACTCTCACACTTGAGCTTTGAATTTCTTCAGCTACTTAAGTTTTACACGGGTGAATGACTGCTTGTCTGATAAATGCCTTCCTTATCTCCAAACTGTCTACTTTGTTCTTCGGTCTTACTGATGTTGTTCGCTAATGTTTTTGTAACAAACCTCCACAGCTTTCAAAGACCTGGATATAATACTGAGAAGAAATTACAAGCAGTTAATTTACTGATCAGGTAATATTTGAAGGACACTGGTTGAATTTATTTTATTTTGGTGTATTGGGAAAGAGTCTGATTACAAACGCTTGCCTTAATTTGTCAAACTTTTATTTGAAAAAAAAAAAAAAATGTTTAAACCATGTATAAACTGCCACTTTGCCTTTGTTTGTTGGTCCATTAAATAAAATGTAAATAAAATGCATTGAAGTTTGTGGTGGTGATAGGACAAAATGAGGAAAAGCACTGTAGATATTACCTCTACCACTACTTCCTACTCATGCGTGGACCATCTGGGGGCTCATGAGGGAAACCAAATGATTAAACTCCAAAAATATTAAATCGCTTATTCATGACCAACACTTATCCATTTTGCTCTGTTATGTCATGGTTGCTTAACTCTGAAACAAACTCGTGACCCTGTGGTCCTCTGATTTCCTTGTGGAAGCACAAGCATGACACTTTCTTATATAAATTTTCCTATACCTTACTCGTAATCCTCTGATGTAAGTAATCAGTTCTGAATAGGTAGCCCAATGGCCGACACCACATAATTTAAAGTATTTAGTTTTTTTTAAGTGTTTTGCTATAAACAAATCATTTTAAACAAATTATCTAAATTACTAATTCCAGATCTGACAGACTTGGTTACTTTGTACCAAAATCAAATCTTAGGTTTAATAGAAAATAATACATGTCTATAACTTGTTTGAAAAATTTACTTTATGGGCTACATACATAAAAACAAATTAAGAAAAAAAACAGCAGCTGGCTTGTGCTGGTATTAGACCCATTAGGGTTTCACAAACCTGAATCCTATTCACATGACAAGTTTATCTGATGTGTTCAATGGCCAGACATGCTGGAGTCTATTCAGTGATATCGTTTAGAAAAAAATGTGTTTGCTGATTGATGTTAAGCAGCACAACAGAAAGAATGCTGTGGGTGCATCACATGATAGTAACACAGATCTTGTTATAATCAGTGTTTTACAAAACAATAGAAATCAGCAGAAAAACTACTTTACAAGGAAAACCATAATAAACTTAGCTCAAGGACAGCTTATATGTAATTTTGGATTTATAATACAATATTGTTTTATTTGAACAGAGATTAGCACTCTCTCTGGAACCTAAATGCATGAGCAATGCAACACAAATAAGTCAAAGCTGAGTTTGACCAAAACAATGGAGAAGAACCCACAATAATAATAATAATCTTAATAATAATACAAAATAAAAGACTAACTTAGATAAGTAAAGCCCCTAAACATTCACAAAAACATTTAACATACCAGAACATATTAAATATTTAATATGTATTTTAACAATTCTGAAAAAGAAAACAAGTAATTTAATTAAACAATTAAAAATGACATTTTAGACTTTTTGCAAAATGGAGTAGAAGCATTATTCTTTTGTGGATTAAATCAGGAGAAACCCTATTCCCATTTCACATTGCTAAAACTATATCACATCAGATACATATGATTAGAACTTTGTTACTCAGGATTTAAACTTGGTTTCGTTCATGTTTAAATTTCAAAAATGTTGCTGTGATACTGATTGTTTTCGATGAGACTGAAAACCATGGGCTATCTTGGGGTCTTGTTCACGAATGAGGGGAAGATGGAGCGGGAGATCGACAGGCGGATTCGTGCGGCGTCTGCTGTGAAGCGGGCGCTGTACCGGTCCGTTGTGGTGAAGAAAGAGCTGAGCCAAAAGGCAAAGCTCTCGATTTACCGGTCGATCTACGTTCCTACCCTCATCTATGGTCATGAGCTTTGGGTCGTGACCGAAAGAACGAGATCCCAGATACAAGCGGCCGAAATGAGTTTTCTCCATAGTGTGTCTGGGCTCTCCCTTAGAGATAGGGTGAGGAGCTCAGTCATCCGGGGAGGACTCAGAGTAGAGCCGCTGCTCCTCCACGTCGAGAGGAGCCAGTTGAGGTGGCTCAGGCATCTGGTTAGGATGCCTCCTGGACGCTTCCCTGATGAGGTGTTCTGGGCACGTCCCACCGGGAGGAGGCCCAGGACACGCTGGAGGGACTATGTTTCTCGGCTGGCCTGGGAACGCCTTGGGATTCCCCCAGAGGAGCTGGCCCAAGTGGCTGGGGAGAGGGAAGTCTGGGCCTCCCTACTGAAGCTGCTACCCCCGCGACCCGACCCCGGATAAGCGGAAGACGATTGATGGATGGATGGATGAAAACCATGGTAAGATCAAAAGAGCTGTGGGTTGCCTTCAGAAAATAGACTGTAGCAGCTTAAGAGCCTTGAAAGGGATATAAAAAGGTATACATTTAAAAAAATAATTAAAGCAAGACATGCACATTCTGGGATAGATTTGCCCTTGTAGCATGCTGCCTAGACCTAAATGTGGTAGAGAACTAGCGATGGGCTCGAAGCATGCAGTTTTATCTGCTAACACCAGAAAGGCTTAATCCAGATTTGAAAAGGAGTTAGTGTTGCAAAAGGACTGGTGATACAAACCTGATGGCAGGAAGAAAAGAAGAATGTCAGGATCCCCAAAGGTGTCATTACTTATTCTAGCTCCTTGGGGCTCCTGCAGTCATTTTATGTGCACTTTTGTGTTGTTCCCCCAGCTTTCTGTTAGCATTTATGTTAAATATTGTTTTAGTAGTTCTGTTAGATCTGCTGCTCCTTAAGTTTAGTTAGGTTTTTGCCCTCAGATCTGGTCATTCTCATATTTCCCTATTAGATTCAGTTTTGCCTCTGCCTTGCCAGCTCACTACCACCATTTCCCTTCCGCTTAAGTGCCCTTAACTCATTCCAGCTGTTTAATTAACTTCACCTATTGTTCCTACCATCTACCTTCACACACACACACACACACACACACACACACACACACACACACACACATACACACACACACACACACACACACACAGGGGAGTGTTGGCCTAGTGGTTAGAGCAGTGCGCTTGCACTCAGAGAAGGATGCAAGTACCCGGTTCGATCCCCAGCGCCTGCACTCTGGGTCCCTGAGCAAGACCCTTAACCCCAGATTGCTCCCCGGGTGCCACACATGGCAGCTCACTGCTCCCCTAGGGTGATGGGTTAAAAGCAGAGAACAAATTTCGTTGTAATGTATGTTTCAATGACAATAAAGATGGTATTACTATTACATACATACATACATACATACATACATACATACATACATATATAATCAGCTCAGCAACTTCTAGTTGGCAGGTCTTCTCTCTTCATCTGTGAAACTACTCTGTTCTTCATCCATGCCGGGTTTGGGGTTCCTGCTTCCCTGTCAGCCTGTAAGCCTGGTTTATTTTCTTATTAAATCACCTTCAACTCATCATGCGCCTCCGGAGTTCTTGCATGTGTTCTGTGTGTCACGTTCACAGATTTGCTGTCATTCCATGTCTCTGCTTCTGACTGCTGATGTCACACTCTGCTCCCTGTGCTGCTCTAGCAATTATTCCCTAATGTCCTGCACCTGTGATTTGCCCTAATTAGAGGTGCTGCCACACCTGTGTGTTGCCCTATTTATACCTGTCTCCTCCAGTGTGCAGGCGCCAGATTCTCGAAAACATTGTGTGTGAATAGACCTTCCAGAGGTCATTGACTGCCTTCCTCTTGTGGATTCCTGCCTGTTTGCCTCGCCCTTTTCTGACTCTTCTGTTGGTCTTCAGTTTCTGGACGTCGACCTGTGTATGTTACCTGACAGCCTCTCTGCCTAGTCTCCCTGTACTTCTGCCTCTCTGTTTGCATTGTGGATCAAGACCCTGGACTGGACTCTGAAGTTCTGTTGGATTCTCCTCTCTGATACCTCTACCTGCCTCTGGTCTCTCGTGTATGATGTCATGTTTGCTCCTGTGTGCAAAGGACACTGGCCAGTAGATTTGGAAACGTGATTTCAGGGATCAAAGATTTCCTGTCCAATGACAATGACTGGCTAACAAACTGCTTTAGACTTCATAGAGCATTGCATTCTGCTATAACCTACAGTGGATTGCTGTCATCTGACATTTAAAACTGCAACCACGTTCACTTTTTAACAGGTTCTTTTAATGTGGACAGCATTTGTGCTTTTACTTCTGATTTACACATTTAATAAACACCTTTCTGTAAAATGTGGTTTCTTTTCTCACTCTACTGATTTCTACTGTTCTCCAGTCTACTGTTCTCCAGATTTGCATTGCATTACATTGAAATGACTGTTGTCATTTCAGCTTTTAACTTTTTGTTCTCTCTCTTTTTTCTTCATAGTAGGTACACCTGGTCTGACGTTCTGTTGACTGTGAAATCATCCAGGGAGGACAGATCACCGACTATTACCATCTAATGTAGAACAGATTACTAGATCAATGTGTGCTTCTGTGCTTTTTTGTCTGTCTTGTTGTGTCTCCGCTCTGTCTTCTGTAACCCCAGTCGGTCGAGGCAGATGACCGTTCATACTGAGCCCGGTTCTGCCGGAGGTTTTTTTTTTCCCGTTAATGGGTGGTTTTTCTTCCCACTGTCGCTTCATGCTTGCTCAGTATGAGGGATTGCAGCAAAGCCATGTACAATGCAGACGACTCTCCATGTGGCTCTACGCTTCTCCAGGAGTGAATGCTGCTTGTCGGGACTTTGATGCAATCAACTGGTTTCCTTATATAGGACATTTTGACCAATCTGTATAATCTGACCCAATCTGTATAATATGATTGAACTTGATTTTGTAAAATGGCTTGAGATGACATGTTTCATGATTTGGCGCTATATAAATAAAATTGAATTGAATTGAATTGAATTTAAAGGCATACTATGCAACATTTTTCAGTTAATTGATGTGTTCCATACCGTTTTGGATGATTAAATGAGTCATTTCAGGTTGAACAAAGGTTTTCTCGGCCGCCCTGGTGGTCTGTAGGGGAAATACCGTACTTGCAACTGCAGGAGCCCTCGGCCCGCACCCACAGGCTCAGAAGTATCGTGCATCGCGAGAGTCGGTCTTGCATTACGGCGAGAACTGCTACACGCCCCCAGTGAAACGCATGCTCGGTGCTAGCGCAGTGGCGATATTTGTGCAGTTATCATGGCGGAACCGGCGATAAAACAGCGAAAGCCCATGTCGGAGCAGGCAAGAAAGAGGAGTCGTACACGGGTGAACATCGGGCAAGCTTTTTCCGAATGGCGAGAGCTAAAAGAAAGAGAAGTCTGCAAGGCTGACGCGGACCTCGCGTTTCTGCTGATTCGATTGTAAGTAACATTGGAATGGTTTCTCTCTCTCTGTGTGCATGTTCATACTTTCACTGTGTTAAGCCGGGCATACACTGTACGAGTTTTTCAGTCGTGGTACTTATATACATCTCAAACTGTGCGACGGAACCGCGGGGTTTAAAAGTTCACCACTCATCTGTGTGCTGATCTGTGTTCTCAAACTGTACGGCGCGACGCTCGGACGCGACCGGAGTGCTCACACTGTACGTCGTGCGGTGGGTGACAGGGACCCAGACCAGGGGGTCGAGCCCGGCTCGGGAGGCACCGGGCGTCGGGGGGAACGGAGGGGAGAGAGGAAAGACGAGACGCCCCGGCGGCCGCGCGGCATACGGAAACAGACGGCCAGCGCGTCGAGCGGACCAGAATGCTCGCCCTCCCCAACCCCCCCGTGAGCCGACGTCCAGGCCCAGCGGGTCCTGGGCCGGGCGGAGGTCGCTTCGGGGACGCCCGCTCCCCTCACTCCACTGGCGGGGACGGAGAGGAGGGGAGGGCGCCCCCTCGTAGCTCTGCTTGAACAGCAGGATGGTGATTCGTTGCGTTCGCCTGTCTGCTAAGCTCAAAACAACCGCGCCTGACTTGACGGAGAAACCAGGAGAACAGCTGAGCATCTTTACGACAGTGCACTTTTACTTTCGCCCTCTGGGGGGAGCCTCGCTGGAAAATCAACCCCGGTTGCATAGTATACCTTTAATTTTCTCAATGATGGTAGCCACTGGTAGCCATGAAATAACAGTGATCACCTGGGTCATTTAAGTACAAATAAAAATTCACAAGGTGCTTTGCCTTGACTATTTATGGTTGAATCTGGGCATACAGAGGGTAGAACATGAGGCAGAACCTGGTAGACAAACGTTCAGGTACACCTGTGATCTATATATAATGCATCTTCCCTGTCATTCCTGTTGCTGTGGAGTTTGTTTTGATCATGCCTGAATGCCTGCTCGGTTCTTGGCTGCTCTGCTTCCCTCATTTAGTTATCAGTCTCCTCTCCTGTGGAACCAACTCCCAGTTTCGATCAGGGTCAGACACCCTGTCTACTTTTAAGACTAATCTTAAAACTATCCTTTTTGACAAAGCTTATAGTTAGAGTGGCTCATGTTACCCTGAGCTACCTCTATAGTTATGCTGCTATAGGCTTAGGCTACTGGAGGACATCAGGGTCTATTTTTCTCACTCTACTGAGTTCTACTGTTCTGTCTTGTTGTGTCTCTGCTCTGTCTTCTGTAACCCCCAGTGGATCGAGGCAGATGAGCGTTCATACTGAGCCTGGTTCTTCTGCTGGAGGTTTTTCCTTCCCGTTAATGGGGAGTTTTTCTTTCTGCTGTCGCTTCATGCTTGCTCAGTATGAGGGATTGCTGCAAATCCATGGACAATACTGATGACTCTCCCTGTGGCTCTACGCTTCTTCAGCAGTGAATGTTGCTTGTCGGGACTTTGATGCAATCAACTGGGTTCCCTTAGATAGGAATTTTTTGACCAATCTGTATAATCTGACCCAATCTGTATAATCTGATTGAATTTGACTTTGTAAAATGGCTTGAGATGACATGTTTCATGAATTGGCGCTATATAAATAAAATTGAATTGAAATTAAATTCATCCCAAGCAGCAATACCTGCCGCTGCTAATGAAAGGGAGTTGGTTGCACCTGTGATCTTTTCTATATACCCACTTCTCCCTGTGTGTTGCTGCCAGATGCCAAAAAGCCTTTTTTCCCGTCTCAAAATTATTTTTCGTCTCAAAGAGGGCTATCAAAACACTATCAAGATGGAGGCATGGTGTATATAAAGTTATTTTATCATGATCAAATGGTTTTTGGTCTTTTATAAGCATATCACGTGGCTATATACCTTTAAACCTACTCATGTGTTCTGGCTGAATTATTGGGTCTTCTTCTTGGTGCATTACACTATAAAGGAAAATGGCAGATATGTGCATGGTTTTTTAAATCAGATGTTTTCATTTTTTTGGTGTACGTACACTTTTAGTATGGATTCCACACAATATTTTATAAATGAGACCTGGATTCTTTTTCTCCTTTGCCCAGGTAAAAGGGTTGTAGCTCATGTATAGGATCCATCTTTGCATAGTGGATTTTGATGTGTGGGAGGAGCAGGAAAAAGCACCAACAATGGCTCGTAGAGCTTGTTAATGTTGTTCTCATTCAGCTAATGTTCCTCTTTTTCCAGACAAAGTAGAATACTAGTTTTCTGCAAGTAAAATTATAGTTGTGCTGTAACTCATAAAACAGCTTTGGTGTGTTTGGCTCACTTTGATCATTGCAACAACATTTTGGGTTCTTGGGTTCTTTGTCCAACAAATTTCCAAAGAGAGCCATATTGCTGTTAATTTAACCTGTTGGTAGTGGTACAGTACATTAATCAAATCGCCGATCGACTACTGTTTTTTTATTGACTGCTATTGTTTTATTTAACGGTGATAAGCTGCTATTTATTTACCTGAAAGCCGAGGAGAATGCATAGATACCATGGCGGCCTATCATTGAGGGAGTAAACCAAATCTACACCATGGTCCACCGTCTGTCCCAGAGACTCATCTATGTGTGGTTCCACAATGTCAGTCAGCTGTGGCTGATCGTCACTGCCCTTGAAAAGAAACACAGCAAAAGAAAACAAGGTAAACGGGTTATCTATTCCAATCTAAACAGTTTCCAAGCCAAAAAAAGAAACTTGACTAGCAAGAGTCCTGGTTTAGCTTTGTCTTGTTGGTTTAGTCTCGACTGTGACGGGGTTCTACTATGCTTGGTCAAACATAAATGACTGGCCAAGGCCGGAGAGCACGTTAGTGCAATTTATTCAGTTTTTCTTTCAGGTGAGCCAAAGATGGCAGGTGCAAAATATATACAAGGATATCCAGGCAGGTTAAAAATAGACAAAAAAAAAAAAACAGTACCTTCCATGTTACAGTCATTCACCCTCAGTGTGACTTCTCTGGAGTCTAACCACAAACTGCCCCCATGTGGCGCAGAGCCCTGCTTTTAAAGCCACAGGCTCTGCCCACAGGAAGTCCGAACAAGCAAACAACAAAAACAAACAAACCAGAACAACTAAGCAATTACTTCTAACTCAAATAAATGAAAGTATACAAAATAATAATGAGGAAAAAAAATAAACTTGTAATCAAAAATAAAATACTCAATTTAACAAAACACTCAGTACTTCTTTTTTTTTTTTTTTTTTTTTTTTTTTTTTTTTTTTTTTAAATAGCTTTATTATGATTCCTGCAAGGAGAATTTCAAATTATATGGACATGACAATGGGAGAGTAAAGGAAGAACAAAAAGTGAAAGAAAAGAAAAAAAAAAGAGTAGAGGTGAAAGTAAGAGGAGATAAAAGGAAGAGAATGATAAAATGTCCTCTGTCTGCTCCATCACCTGGAAAGAGACACAAAAAGAACTGCACAACCAACAGACATAAAGCAACAGATACACTCGAATAACACCTAGGTGCCATTGCTAAATCATATATATTATTATGTAAGCTGACATGTATAATGTGATATTTGAAAAAAGAACGTGACACAACATAAATAAATAAATAAATTATAAGATTACTGTATATAAGTGAACACTTAATACCTGGGACCCAGCACCAGTGGGAGATGTGAAAGTGCACTAGTTAGGTGAAGATTATCCAGAAATAGCTTGATAGTGATTGTGGAGAACCAAAGACCCACCTTCCCCGAGCACAGAGGCAGGCGTCAGGGGACCCGTAGCCCCGGACTCCCAAAGGGGTCCCTAAAGCAGGTCGCCCAGGAGGGGCCGACACAGGATATCTGCAACCCCCCCCCCAAG
This sequence comes from Fundulus diaphanus, assembly GCA_037039145.1. Taxonomy (NCBI): domain Eukaryota; kingdom Metazoa; phylum Chordata; class Actinopteri; order Cyprinodontiformes; family Fundulidae; genus Fundulus; species Fundulus diaphanus. The sequence continues at coordinate 45,250,551 of CM073134.1, forward strand.
GAAGGAGCAGAGACGACCCCGAGGAAATCCCCCAGCCACCGCAATGCCGACGCCCTCAAGAGCCGCGGAGACGAGCCCGTGGGCTCCGCCGGCAGCCAGCCCCGCTGAAGTGGTCCCGGCCATGGGCCCTGAGGGCCAGAGGCCCCAGGGGCGCCCCGCCCCCGTGACGAGGGCCCCGGCCGCCCCCCGGGGGGCCAGGCCCCGCGAAGAGGCCGCCAGGAGCGGGCCGGCGCACGCCCGGGAACCCGCCCCAAACCCGAAGCCAACTAACGCGCCAGGGGGCCAAGGCGCCCGCCAATGAAGTGGAGGAGGGCAGGACGTGGGGGGATGGGCTCCGCACCTATCGGAGACTTGAGATGTTCTTGGGAGAGGGAGCGGACCACACCCATACCTGAAAAAAAAAAAAAAAAAAAAAAAAAAAAAAAAAAAACTCATTCACCCCATCCCTCCCTTGTGCCCCACTCGCCACACAAAAAAAAAAAAAAAAAAAAAAAAAAAAAAACACTCAGTACTTCTGATGACATCACGTCATCATGTGACTCCCTCCCAGCACACCACATTCCAGCAATAAGCCTGCTTGAAAACAGAACCGGGAAAATGTTTAAAACTGAAAATAAAAGGTTAGGATGAATGCTAACTGAAGCAAGAACACCATGTGTGCACCCACGATGAACCGCATTAGTTTAGCTGCAACAAAAGGTAAGTTAGAGATGGTGTATGTGCCTGTGTATATGTGTGTGCAGGCGTGCTCGCATGCTGACAGAAAGAGGATGGCTAAAAGATGCCACAAAGCAAAACATGGTACCCAAGTCTAATGAAATTTAAGAACAGATGAGAAACATCCAGAATTCTGCAAAGACTTTTAGACTTATACAAAAATGAGAGAGAGGAAAGACTGAACCATCCCAGAAGTGGGAAGTGCTCAGTGTGTTAGTTTAGATCAGAGGTCACGGATTAGCGGACCGCGGTCCGGATCCGGACCCACCTTCTGGCTAATCCGGACCCAACCTGATTTAAAACATTTATATATTACTGCATGTTGTCCGACGACAGTGTCTAACTCTGGGGTTAAAGTTCTCCGTCGCTGCGACGGATTTCCGTCATGTGGAAATTGAGCGCAAAGAGTCCCGTCTAAACTTTTTATTCAAGGTTTTACACTGAAGCTGCTCTCAACCAATTAAACCTGGCAGAGGCGGGACATTAGCCAATCAGAAAGAGAGTAAGGCGGGTCTTTCCAAAGCGGACACTGCCAGTCTGAGGTTTATCGGTGGTCAATCATTTTAACTTTTAGGAGAGCATTTTACTCTGGCTACAGATGGTATGAATGAAAGTAGCGGTGGTCAAAGGTTTTCTTTGGATTAATGCAAACCAGCAGGTCAGAAAGTTCAGCAGATAGAACAGCTGACAACAACTTCCCTCGGTAAGTGTTTCTGTCGCTATTCCTGCACTTAATCAATGAATTATTTCCACCTGTGGCCTGTCACCTGTCAGCGTTTATTCCCTCGCTGATAAACGCGGCGACCAACCATGGATCTCCCCGTGATTCGCTGTTATGTTTTATTTAAAACACAAGAAGAGTGACGCGCTAGCTCAGGCTAATTTAGCATGACCCTTGAAGAAGAAGAGTCGGAATGTGAAATAATGTGCCGCATTTGACTGGGTTTGATTCGGAAAAAGTAAAAAAAAGAAAAGAAAAAAACCTGCGCTGTTCTGAAGCAAAGAAGGCAGAGCTTCATCGGCTGTCGGTATGCAACAGTGTTCACCTGATGAGCAGCTGCGCTCCAGGACACTAAATAAAATGACAAGGATTTTGATGCTTACAGATTGTTAAGAAAGCTACATCAAAAAGATAAAATAAATAAACTGTAGCTACAACATGGACTGGAGAACGGGTTCTAACTGGGTGAGGCCAGAGAAAGGCGATTCTCAGAGAGTTTTTTTATGAAGTTAAAGTGGAGCGCGGACACAGGGTTCATCCTGGACAGGTCTCCAGTCACTGGGCTAAAATATAACACTTTTATTAAACTTCAAAAAAGTTAAATCATGCCTTTTTATAAACTGTAATGATTAATTGGTGAACAATAACGGGCAAAGCAGAGACTGAATTATTGTCATGTGCAATCTGTGTCAAATTAAAATGTATTATGTCATCATAGTGTTGGTGATGTGTCCTGCATTTCCAAGGCTGTGTTTGGCCTTGTATAATCATAGGATTGATTTATATTGAATGTGACAGGGAGCCAGTGGAGTTGATGTACAGGTGTGAAGATGATGTAATGATGAAGCTGCTGTCCTCTGAATCAGCTGCAGTTTATGGAGGGTTTCTGGAGGACAGGGATTGTAAAGTGGACTGTGGACCAGTTTGTCAACAGTGTGAAGGAAGAACTTGATGCTGCAGAGATGAAAGTAACCCAGATGATGATGTGGATGTGGAAAGTGATGGAGAGGCTGTCCAGGATGACGCAAAGGCTCTAAAGCTGAAAGGTGGCAGAGATACAGGAATTTTCAATGGATATTTTAAAAGTACCAGATTTAGTTGACTTTGCACACTAAGCAAGTGAGCCAACTAATGCAGCATGATGTCCACGGCCCGGGAATATATGGGCTGGTGAGAAAATCTTTTCAGTCAAACATTATTTTTGCTTCAACCCCTGTGCTAACTTCACTTGCGCCGCTTCTCTTGTTAATATGGCAAAGCCCTCCGGAGCGTCAGGCACCAGGATGCATGTGATGCAAATTAGCCAATAAGCTGTGTCAGTCAGGGTTGCGGCTGCTGGCTACTTTTTAGAAAAAAAAAAGCAAAATCAAAAAGCACTTTGGATTTTAAAATAGAAAAACGTTCTATTTTTATGTTATTTTTTTGTTTAAAAAGTCAATGTATAAGGTGGATGCATAAACATTTTATTTCAGTGTTAAATACTGTTTGAAGTAACGGATTGTAATTAAAAATGTGTCCGGACCTTTACTGGTTGTTGATTTTTGTTATTCGGACCCCGCTGATTTTTAATTAGTGATCCCTGGTTTAGATGGATGGGCAAGTCGTCAGAGGGTTTACAGTTGTGCCGGACTCTTTCAGCTTCCATTTTGCTCTGGGAGATCTTCAAATCTGAAGCTATTCTATTTTAACCTAACCTTGCTTTAAATATTCTCCATATTTAGCTTTACGTCAGATCTTTATGTGTTCCAGTTCCAGAGAGGTTTTATTTCAAAGCACTAGTGAACAAACAGCATCATTAAAACACATCAGACAGGCCAGGGAGAAGGTTTAAAAAAGAGTTATGTTCTAAAACATTAACCCAGACTGTACAGTTCCCAGAGCATTTAAAACACACTTACTGCAAAAGCTAGAAAAACATGGTCGTTCACCAAAAACTAACTCCAGTTATTGGGGGCCTGTGGTCTACAGCATTTATATGTGTTTCTTTTCCGGTATATCTGAATCAGATATTTGGGTCAGCCCAGTACTCTGGCACCCTTGAAACGGACATGCTGGGCAAGGTGAGCTAAGGGGGTAGAATCTGTCCAAGGAATACCTTTTATTTTGCACTCAACACATCTTGCCACAGACAAGCACACGAAACCCATTGTTGGATGGAACAGAAGACAACACAACCCTTAAAAAAACCTGTTAGAAGCTGAATGGTTTAGATCAAACAATACTCATTGTAATGGTTTGGTCAAAATCTAGACCTACATCCAACTGAGATACTGAGGCAAGACTTAGAAATGTATTTTTGATCCAATCTGGCTGAGTTTGAGCTAGTTTGAAAAGTAGAATGTTAGCTAATAAAGCTGTGAGATGCAAAAAGAGTAACACCTCTTGATACAGCAAAAGGAGTATGTACCAAATATTGACTGAGGGGCTGAATATAAATACACTCGACAGCTTTCAGATATTTAATTTAGAAAAAGCTACTGAAAAACCATACATAATGTTTCTTCCACTTCATGCAGTGGATTCAATTGGTCATCCATCACCCATTGAATTCTGCTTAGCTGAGATCAGATGCTCAACCCACCTCAACTGACTCTTTTCACATAAATGGTGCATAAAATCTAAACACATGACGTTTGTGGTTGTAATGTGACAAATGTGAAAATATCTACAAGTTTGAGTGCTTTTGCGAATGTATGTAAACTTCTGACTGGAACTGCACATTTCATCAAGGATTATTTTAATTTGATCAAAAAGACTTTAGAATTAAAATGGAGAAACATTTCAACTATTTTCAGTTCAGAAAAGTGATTTTCATCATCTGAAATAACTTGCAGTCATTTTTAAGATAATGTTTTTTGCTCTCTGTGTGAAAGATGCTCATTGAAAAGCCCTCCTGTTTTGCATCTGGCTCCTGACAAACCACCAAACAAATGTCAACAATATGTATCCGTCAGACTAAATCAATGAGCCGTTTTGAAATGGAAATAAGCCCCCTAACAACTGTAAATGCACAAAGAAACATTGACAGTTACCAGAAACTTTAGAAATCCTTTGATACATTTTAAATTGGTCCCTTAAAGGTTGTGAAACACCACTGCAGCTGTTTTATAGACACAGAAAGCAGGGAAACGTGGAGAGGGGAACACTGTTCATGACAAGAAGCATATTTCATCTGGTGTGTCTTCAAGTTTGCTGAAATACATCAGTACATTCTGTGTTGTTCTGAACCAATGATTTCTTTATGGATGCAACGTTTTGAATCAGTAATAAATAAGAAGGTGTGAGAAACTGCAGCAACAGCTTGCATGAATGTTTTAGAAGACGTATCAGATCCAGCACCGGCAGGGGGAGCGGGCTGTCTCTTCTAAAGAGACCCTTTCATTGTATTTCATCTTGACTCGTGTCACACACAAGATTTACAAAGCTGACACAGGCAAAAATGCAAGGCCATGTGTTTCCCTTTGTTTTTTATCTACTTTAGTGCTGCAGCCTCTCAGCAGGTAAACTCAAAACAAAAAGGTCCTGGAGCTAGCATGTGCATGCATTTGCTTCCATCTACTGGCTATCGAACTGCATTGTAGCAATTACAGGGCAGGCACGTTGTACCCTCGGTGATTTCATGCACACATACTTGTTGCATGATTTATAAGTAATAAGTAATATCATCTTTATTGTCATTGAAACATACATTACAACGAAATTTGTTCTCTGCTTTTAACCCATCACCCTAGGGGACCAGTGGGCTGCCATGTGCGGTGCCCGGGGAGCAATCTGGGGTTAAGGGTCTTGCTCAGGGACCCAGAGTGCAGGCGCTGAGGATCGAACCGGGTACTTGCATCCTTCTCTGAGTGCAAGCGCGCTGCTCTAACCACTAGGCCAACACTCCCCTCTGATTTATTTGAGTTAAAGTGGGACATTGCTCTTTGAATTGTCATTTAATTTAAAAATGAAAAAGCAAGAGACACAGAAATGTTGCTGTAACTCCAGATAAACTACTGTTTACATTTATTCTCCTTTTTACTTCAGTTCAAGTCATCTCATCTCAGAGATAGACAAAAAACTATCTATGAAGTGGATCATCTCATTGCAAAGTTCTTGCTCCATATGCGTGCGTTAAATGGAGACATGGTTTTAAGGAAGATAAAGTGTTCATCATTCAAGTTGCTGAGAACTGTTACATGAACAAAAACGGTTTACTAGCACATCCATAGACTAATAATCCACCATCATTATCAGCAAGACAATAATTGTTAAGATGGGCCAAGAGATTGTGGTACCTACACTTTAGTGTTCTGTTTTTTGTATTTTATGTACACTTCTGCTGGTTGGATTTTGTACTATACTGCAAAGCACTTTGTGATATTTTGATCTTTGTAAAAGACTATATAGAAAAGGCTATTTTATGTAGCAAATTATCTTTGTCTTTAATTTATTAAATTAATACTTTAAATTTATTTTTAATAGGTTGGACAGGACAGGATTATGTGTGATTAGTCAACACTAAATCTAGCTGGTGGGATATTTCTGTACGTGCATTCGTGTGCTGATATATGTGCCTTTTGACCTTTAAAGCAATGAAAATACAAATCTACATGTTGGAGCTGAGAAAACAGTCCGTTTGTTGGTCATTGACAGCAAGACATCCTGGAAAAAACAAACAAAAAGAAACTAGACCTACTATAATTTAAAGATACGTTTCAGCAAGAGAAAGACAAGGGATATTGTGGCCACATGACTAATGAGGCCTCTAGTTTGCAGAGCTTTGTTGATGACGTGCTTCAGATGATCTGTAAATTTGCAGTAGAAGTTAGAGGAAGTGTTCGGTTTATTTGTGCTGGAACAAGCTCACTGAACGTCAATCAATCTACTCAATCACTGTGGTTGCTTCACCTTTTGTTTTTACCCTACATTGAAAGGATAAGAGAATTTCTATGGTTTTAGGTTTGCTCCAAAATATTTTATGGGATATTTTCAAATCTTACTTGACACAAGTTAAAATGTTTGTTATTGTTGTACTATTGTTGTATTTTTATGATGTGTTCTGTGCGGTGGTGTTATGTTGTGTCCAGTGCTCCATTGTTACTGCCTTCTGGTGACAGCAGTCTGTGGAAAACTGTTTCCTATTGGGACAAGAAATTCTAAAGTAAGAAGCATGTTTTAGTCAACTTCACCTTTGTTTTTGGACTTTCAACCCATTCCTCTCTTGATACCTGAAACCTTAAAAGGAATGGGACAATCTGACAATCTGTGACTGGCAAACAAAGACTGTGTTGTCTTTGAAAAATTTCACAGGTTAAATTTAAAAACACATTCATTAAAAAGAATGGATTTGAAATGTTTCGGAAACAAATCATAAAAAACTTTGTGGCAAATTTAGGAAGAGCAAAATTATTATATCTACTGCTGTTACCTAGAGGTGCAACAGAAGGTCTTGTAATATTAAAATACCACAAGTCTCTGTCACAAAGCCATCACCAGTAATTGACTATTAACCTAAGATTATAATAGTATTTAAAAACATCATAACATGTTGTAATTATGAGACTTAATTTGGAGTAAGAAATGGGTGTAGTTCTTGGATTTCCCTGAAGGCATTTAGTAAAGCCATTTTAAGCAAACAACTCATCAGTTTTGCTATATTCTTAGGATGTTTCTGGTGAAAAATAATCCCAGGTAAAAGCACAAGACTGACCAGGAAATGGAGAAGGGACGGTGTTATGAAAAATGACATACAATTGCAAATGATAATTAGTATAAAAGGACCCTGGATTGGAAAGTGGAACCAGAGCTTTACCTCAGCATTGCTTTAGCCATAAACTATTTGTCGTCAAAGTCAAGTCCATTCCCCTTTTAGAGGACTTTTAAAGGTTACTTTTTAGACTTGGAAAGCAACAAAACGAAAATAAACTTTCAAAAAACTCAAAGTTAGAGATGCAATTGAGAGTAGATTCTGGAAAAGGTTTACACATATGGGAAAACAGACAAATGGAGCCGGCAGACAGCACACACAGCGCTATGGAACAGAAACCTTGACCCAGTGAAAAGAATTGTTTCTTCAAGTGATATCAATCTTTTATCTACTTCAATTGGTTTTTAACTTTTGAGTCACTAAGACCTCCAATGCAGCACTAAAACAGATTTAAAACTGATAAAATCAGAAAAGTGTAAGGAATAAGAAGAAACATTTTGAGTGCGAGACCATATACCAAGGTTTATTAAGCATTTTTTGTATCCTGAAGAAAAGACTACTAGGTTAGAAACACAAGTTATTGCCAAAACTGTGGAAGCTTTCAGATCTAGGCTCTGTGTGTTCGACCAGTATTTTAGTACAAACATATTTTTATTTGTTTGCTTACATAGTGTTCTTTAGTTGCAGTGCTAACTTTATGAACGAGCCTACAGGGGAATGTGTAGGTTTGTGCCGAGTTAGAGCACACAGCCACCTCCTGGCCACCCATCCCAGCTGTCTAATGAAACAGTGCGCTGTTCACAGCATGTGGAGTTGGCTGTTGGGATAAAGTGCGCATGATGATGATTGGTCAAATAGTCTACAAACTATCCGCTCATCTTTAAATCTGACAGTTTCCAGTGTCTTGAACAGTAATTATTACTATTCCTAGATAGCTATTGATGACATATTTGCTGGATCAAGCTATAGCTTCACATATTTGAGGGTTGTGGCAATTATCATTTGTCATAAGTTGTATTAATGATGAAAACTATTATCTTTGTACCTGCAGACTAACTTATAGAGCTTTTCAGCCGCAGCGTGCTCTAACAGCAAATCCATCCACACTCGTAAGATACTGCACATTCGTGGCTCATGAGACTGGCTGGATACCATCTGAGATCATTCTCATGACAAAGTGCGTTGTCTTTTGCCTAGAAATTCAACACCTGCTTTACACGTCCCAAGGAAACCTCTGACCACCTTTCTGCGTTCAGCGTCTTGTGTATAAGGTCCCAATAAAGCAATGAAATGACAGATGCAAAAGTTAAGCGTACCTGCTGAGCAAATGTTCCTTTCACATGTTCAATTAATTACAATATTTCTGAAAACCTATGCTGCCTTCGCTTCTTTAAAATGTATTTTTATTGTCACTATTCTCTCCTGGTCTCTGCCAACCAAAGCAGTGGGCATAAGTGGGAATTCGGAAATGAAACTTTTACGTGCAATGGTACTAAACCTCTAATCGAGCTGTGTCTAATTTAATGGAGTCACGTGAAGACACTCTATAAAGACTTGTAATTTTCTTGATCTTAATTATTTTACTCCTTTTATAGATTATTTCAACGTTTTCTGAAAACAAAGCAAAAAGTGGAATTTTATTTTCCATACAAATATTGCTAATATTTTGTTTTTCCAACCAACCCATTATTGTAAATTGGTTCATTGTGTCTTGTGAGCTTGATGTATGGCTACAATCCTACTGCCTACTGCTAACTTAAGATTTTACTGTAATAAAGGTATTTTTTGTCTTACTATGACTTTCAGGTGATAAACAATATGTGAATGTAGCTAATTATGATGCTGTGTGTACATGCGTTGACTGCCTGACATGCTCACACATCTGCGTACTAGCTTTCATGTTCCCAGTCCCCAAATAGTTAGTGGGGGAAAAAAAGGACAAATATCAATCTCTGACTCAGCTGTGAACACTTGCACGCCTGTGGAGTCTGTTTTGCACCATTCCCAAACTCACAGTGGGATTCATGTCACTACATAGAATAAGAAACTGATTTTCATCAGTAACTTTAAGCTTAATCAGAAGTACTGCACAGTCACCCCTACATGTAACATTGCAGCACAACCCAACACTTATTAGTGCTCAAGAGGAGGAAAAGCTTTCATAATGTGAGCGTGTAAACAAATTTAGGTCACCACGACAAAGATAATACCCACAACGCACACACTTCTCTTCATGACCACCGTTTTTCCAAACCGTGTCCATTTTAGGGTTCGTATTTTAACATTTTAACTAGGGTGGTTTAGCTGCTTGAAGTCTGGCGTCTAGATTGTGAGATCACTTTTTGCCTATATGTTTTTAAACCATTAAAATGAATTTCACCGAAATATTCTCGTGCTTGCTGAAACACACGCATGCTTTAGTCGCTGCATTCCACTGTGGCTTATATTCAGCCTTTACACTGCACAGTACTTATTTCATTCCTGTGTCCGTTATTTACAGAAAATAAACAAATAAAAATAAAACATCCTGGTTATTGATGATGTTTTATGTGAACTTAAATCTTTCAGTCACAAAGCACTGCTGAAACATTTAAAGAGCATTCAGATTACATTTTACTTACCCCAAATGCGGAATGGAATCCAAGCTCTATCTTCTCTTCTGTCGTAAGATGCATTCTGGTAACAGAGCTAAGACAGAGTGGAGTTTCTTCTGTTGGCCTTTAACAACGATACTCGATGGGATTAAAACTCTCGGCTGACTGCAGAAGTAAAAGGGATCCCGTGAACAACATCCACACGTCACCAGAGAAACGTGGTGTCACATTCAAGAAGAGTGCGGCTCTGGTATTTTGTAATCTCTTGTCCCACTCTGAAATGTTTCTGCTGTGCTCGTGAGCAAATGAAAGCTTTGGTTACTTTGACTTGCAGTCATGTGTCTGCTGATGTGTGACGATGGATCTAACAAGGATATCAGACGATTCGTCACAAATATTTCTCAGACTCATCTACTGCTATGCAGGTCTGGAGATGGAATATCTATGCAGTAAGTGTTACTATGAGACACCGTTGTTTCTTTTCAAAAGTGGACACCACATAACTTTTTTTCATCTCATGAACTCAATATTTAGCTCGTCTACTTTGTTTTATATCTCATGCTGTGACTTCCTGACAAGAAGTGATATATTCTGCATTTATTTCCTGACAAATCACTGTTAAATCTTATAGAGCTAAAGTTATTTTCATAGGTTGATGTCAAATTAAATTAAGTTCTATATTTTTCAATACCAACATTTATTGAATTTTCAATTTTCTTCTGTTACGATCTTTGATTGCTGCATTTGGAAAAAACTGAGGTCAATGGGCATGGACAAAATCTACTAAGGGTTTGTAAGAATCGCTTGCCTTGGTTAAAGCAGCACTGTGTACCAGTTAGCCACTAGGGCCACTAGACCTGTAACTTTCAGGTTTAGCATCCCTGAAGGTCACTGGCAACATTGCACCGTCGAAAAATTAAACAGTCTCCCTCCATGTTTTGGAATCTGACAGCAGACCACTTTGCACCAGCAGATTGAGAAGTCATGGAGTTGTTTGTAAAGACAAGGCCACATTCACCCCTTTAGATTAAATCCTACATCAGAGAACAAAAAAATATGTCTGATCAGTTAAGTGTCACATCTGTTTTTTTTTTTCTTTGTTTTGCCACAGCAGTGTGCTACATGACCCATTCATCCGACCCTCTCAAGTTACATGGTGGAGTGTTTGAGAGGAGCACCCCCCACAGAGTATCAATACATGCCAAGTGCTGCATAATGACTTTTCAATAAATAATTTAATATATGTCAAATCAAGCTAATACTTGGATCAAAACTTACACTGTGCTGCTTTAAGGAAAGTGTACATTGTTTCATGATGTGTTGAGTATGGTTTTTAGTGTGAAGCAGAAAGAAAAGATGTAAAACAACAGAGGCAAAGACGACAGAAGGAGAAGGTTTACATACCATCTAAAAATGGCTATAACATTCAGTATTATTAACTACTGACCATGGCATAATTTTTATGCACTGCTCAATATAATTCAAACATATTTTTAATCCCAAAGGGAAATTATTAAAAATGCCTGGATCTCAAGCTATACAAATACTTTCAAAAAATCTTCATGTATGGTAATAGCCATGGGCAGGAAGGATTTCCTGGCTCTGCCTGAAGAAACTCTGTTGATGAATTACAGTCTTATGAAGAGGATGCTCAGGTTTGTTAACTTTTGTTATAATTTTATGAATCTCTCGAGGCTGTGCACAAGCATTCAATTTTTACTACTCCCCAGTAAACCATTGATCTATCCAACAGATCACAAATTACTTTAAGGTACTTTTGCTGAGAGGTACTAGAACAAATCTTGTTAAGTCTTTTGGATAAGTCGTGTCTTTTTGTATCTTTTTTTTTTTTTTTTTGCTTTGCAGATATCTGGTATTGTTTTTGTAAATATGAACCATATAAACATGTTTTTCTGAGTGCTGTTAATGACAAATGCCCTAAATTATTTTTGACTTGATCTATTTAAAAGAACAAAATTCTAAAGTAAAAGAAGTGCAGTGATATTTTTATCTTCTTGTTAATAACTTGCTGTGACTACTATAGTGTGATTGTATGCTGATTCCATGCATCAAAATAGAGAACAGTCGTACAACCATAAGTAATACTTTAATCATCGATGTCCACACTTGTGAAATCATGGTCATGATTTGCATTTCTGTTCAGTACTTCTTGTGACACTATTATCACATTAATTCACTGCACCTAAGATATCTTCACGCAGAGAAAACAGTGGTGGAGTGACCATTATACAAGACAAATTGTTTCTATTTGAAAATCCTACTCTTTGTAGCAAAGTGGAGTATGCTATGTGTGGCTATGCATACAATAACCAGATAAGCTTAAGTAACTACTTCCTTTCGGCCATAGATAAGCTGCTGCTCCAACAAACTACACCAAAGAAGATAGTTGGTGCCACCACAGAAACAAAACCGGTCTCCGGAAGTACCCCATGCACTCAATTTTAGTCTTCTCAGCAGGTAGAGTCTGTCCTGGCCCTATAAAGAACAGTGTCATGACTCCAGGCTAATTTATTGTTCAGGTGAACACATTGGTACTAATAAGAGTCCACCATCTCAATGTCAGTTCCATGAATGTTCACCATCGTTAGGGTAGTAGGTCTGCACATGTGGAAATCCACCACTCCTTGGTTTTCCCTGGGTTGACAAGGAGATGGTTCCGCTGGCACCAGCCCACAAACTCCTGTATCCACTGTTTGTACAGTCGTCCTCCCCTATGATGACGTAATGAAGCCGACTATGACGGAGTCATCAGAGACCTTTTTAGATGGCAGCCCTAGACAATTGATGGAGAAGTCTGCAGTGTAGATGGTGGAGAGCAATGGAGCCAGCAAACTTCCCTGCGCAGCCCCCATAAAGCAGACCAATCTGTCAGACACACTGTCGTGTGTCTTCACAATACTGTGGGCCGATAGAGAGGGGTAGTCCAGTATCTACTGGGACAGGTGGTGGTCCACTCCTGACCACTCCAGCGAGTCCTTCAGAAGGCACGGCTAGATAGTATTAAAAGCACTGGAGAAATCAAAGAACATGACCCTCGCGGTGCTTTCAATTCAATTCAATTCAATTTTATTTATATAGTGACAATTCATGAAACATGTCATCTCGAGGCACTTTACAAAGTAAAATCATTCATATTATACAGATTGGTCAAAAATTTCCTATATAAGGGAACCAGTTGATTGCTTCAAAGTCCCGACAAGCAGCATTCACTCCTGGAGAAGCGTAGAGCTACAGGGAGAGTCGTCTGCATTGTCCATGGCTTTGCAGCAATCCCTCATACTGAGCAAGCATGAAGCGACAGTGGAAAGAAAAACCACCCATCAGCGGGAAGGAAAAACCTCCAGCAGAACCGGGCTCAGTATGAACGGTCATCTTCCTCGACCGACTGGGGGTTACAGAAGACAGAACAGAGACACAACAAGACAGACAGAAGAGCACAGAAGCACACATTGATCCAGTAATCTGTTCTACATTAGATGGTAATAGTCGGTGATCTGTCTTCCCTGGATGATGTCACAGCTAACAGAACGCCAGACCAGGTGTACCTACTATGAAGAAAAAAGAGAGAGAACAAAAAGTTAAAAGCTGAAATGACAACAGTCATTTCGATGTAATACAATGCAAAACTGGAGAACAGTAGACTGGAGAACAGTAGAAATCAGTACAGTGAGAAAAATAGGCCCTGATGTCCTCCAGTAGCCTAAGCCTATAGCAGCATAACTATCGTGGTAGCTCAGGGTAACATGAGCCACTCTAACTATAAGCTTTGTCAAAAAGGAAAGTTTTAAGATTAGTCTTAAAAGTAGACAGGGTGTCTGCCTCACGAACCAAAACTGGGAGTTGGTTCCACAGGAGAGGAGCCTGATAGCTAAAGGATCTGCCTCCCATTCTACTTTTAGAGACTCTAGGAACCACCAGCAGACCTGCAGTCTGAGAGCGAAGTGCTCTGTTAGGAACATACGGGGTAATCAGAGCTCTGATATATGATGGAGCTTGATTATTAAGGGCTTTATACGTTAGAAGAAGAATTTTAAATTCTATTCTTTCAGGTTTCTGTAGGTGAATCAGAGCCTGGTGCAGGATGTAGATAATGGTCTCATCCACCTGATGCCAGGCTGGTAGGAAACTATAGCGAATCCAACAAACACCTTACCAGGGGGCAGAGGTGTTGAAGACTAACCTCTTGAGGGTCAGATGCAAGGTGGATGATACCAGCCTGTCACTTCTAGGTGAATCGGATGTGATGTCTTTGGCACTGGGACCACACAGCAGGTCTCCCATAACAGCAGTACTTTCTCAAGCTTCAGACTTATGTAGAACATATATCCCATGATGTCATATGGTTGCTCTGCGCAGGATCGCTTGAGCCTGAAGTCGATGCCATCCGGACCTGCAGCCTTTCACACCTTGATCTTCCACAGTCAGTTCTTTACCTTTCTTGTTGAAAGGGATAGGATAATTATGGGGGAGGTGGGGCGTAGGATGGAGTCCTCTGAAGTGGAGGGTGTGGGTGATGGCTGAGAGGTGTGAAGTTTGGGGAAGAAAAGCAGTCGTTGGATGCACTGTATATACCTCATGCACCTTTTCCTCCTTTTGGCACCTTCTGTGATTATTGAGCTGATGTGACAAGTGAATTTCTCCACTGTGAGATCAATAAAGTCTATCTTATCAGTCAGTCATCAAAGATAGGGATGACTGGGCCGATGGAGATACAGTATGAGTGTCTGATCAAACCTGTTGAACAACTGGTCCAGATCATTCACCCACCCTAAATGTCCCACAGCCTGTTTGTGACCTGAAATTGTCTTCAGGATCTTCCCAGCCCCACTGATGTTGTTCTGCTGGCATAGCACTCAATCAGGAACCCATTATCCAAATGTGCAGACGTGACCAGCATGTGCTACTGTAATTGCTAACGCAAATCAGCCTATAATGTGGTAGTAGTGTCAGGATTTGGGTTTTTGTTTCAGCTGTTTGTTAATTTTGATGTATTAGTTAACTCTCCGGTCTTTAAAATCAGTTTTGGTTTTGGGCTCTTTCTTGTTTGGTTTCTATTATAGCTTGTGTGTGTTGTGTTTAGTCTTTGGTTTAGGTTCTGTATTAGTTTTGGTTTATGGAATAGGTTAGATTTTATTGTAGTTTGATTTTATTTATGTTTCCAGTTCAGTTTCTGTCTCTTCCCAGCAATCTGCCAGCTCACTCAATCTGTTTATCTGTCACTCCCCAAACACCAGTTACCAGCCAATCAGATCTGCTCACCTGTCAACCTCCAGTCACTAGCCAATCAGTTCAGTTCAGTTTCCACCTGTCACTTGTAATTAGTTTTCACTCCATTTCACCTGTGTACTCCACTATATAGTTCTGCCTCGGTCTTCAGTTCTCTGCCAGATCATTAACGAGCCCACGGTGAGTTTTGTTTCCAGCGTTCCTTTCTTGATTGACCTGTTGATGCTACCTGAGAGCCTTTTTGATTCTGAGCCAGCCTGTTCCCTGATCTGTTTTTCCTGCCCTGTCTGACTGATTTACCGGTTTACCGACCTGAGTCTGTCCCATGGTTATCCGAGCTTGCTTTGCCCTGTCTGTACCTCTGCCTATTTTGGACTGCCTTTTGTGTACCGGATTTTGGACTGCCATTTTGACCATTGAGCCTTGCCTGTCCCTGTTTTATTATTAAATACTGTTTTTTTGCCTTCACCTCACTTGTTTGGTTTGAATACTGGGTTTGCCTGATTCTAGTTCATAACAGAATGATCTGGCCCCCCTAAAACCTATCGCCAAACAAGCGTGTAGAGGTTTTTTTTTTCCTTCTCCGCTTAAATTTTTTGCTTTTTTTCCCCCTCCACAAGCTATGGCTTGGGAGGGTTCCAGACTGGCGTTCTGTCCCCCTGGTATCGGTCCCAGACGCCATCTCTCCAGCAGCCGCAGCAGCAGTAACTCGCTGCCTGCTCCGAGCTTACGATTGGGAGGGCTCTTTGTCACTAATTCAGGTTCTGCTCAGAATAGAAGGGATCACTCACCCAGCGACACCGCTGTCGGCTCTGCCCATGGGTTTTGTCCGGACCCGGCTTTGTTTGTGGAGGTCGAAGCGGAGGTGGTGCGGGATCTTCGCCCGGATCTTTTTCTCTCTCTCCCTCCAGAGGAGGAGATGCAGGGAACGCTGTGGGCTCCGCCGATCCCGGCTCTACCGACAGAATCAAACCTCCAGCAAGTCCTGCCGTCCCGCCGTCGGAGGAGGGGACGGAGACCTGTGGGTCGCTCCCTGTCCCGTTCAGTTCGGCCGACAGGCGAGTCAGTATCGCGCCCGTCCGTTGCCACTTCCTGCCCAGTGGATCGGAGTCCGGTGCTCCCCAGAGCTGAGCAGCCCACAGCGCCTCCTGGTGGCGCCCGTGATGCTGAGGATCTGGCTCTGGAGGACCAGATAAGAGCTTTTGCCCCTATTATTAAAGACCTTAGGGAGGCTCTTTTCAGCCAGTATTCAGAGGAGCTGGAGGCTAAATTAAAGGAGGTCGAGGGGCACTATAGAGCGGCTCTCCAGGGTTTCTATAGTGGACTCAATCCTGTCCCCAAGGGTCCAGCCGACGCCTCGGCACCTGCACCTGTCCCAGAGGACCCGCCCCCTACCTCAGCTCCAGTGCCGGCTTCCGGCAGCTATAAAGCAGCACTGTCTGCGCAGCCGGTCCAAGACGCTGCAACCCTGGAGGCTCCGCAGCCGGCTCAAGACGCTGCAACCCAGGAGGCTCCGCAGCCGGCCCAAGACGCTGCAACCCCGGAGGCTCCGCAGCCGGACCAAGACGCTGCAACCCCGGAGGCTCCGCAGCCGGCCCGAGACGCTGCAACCCCGGAGGCTCCGCAGCCGGCCCGAGACGCTGCAACCCAGGAGGGTCCGCAGCCGGCCCGAGACGCTGCAACCCAGGAGGGTCCGCAGCCGGCCCGAGACGCTGCAACCCAGGAGGGTCCGCAGCCGGCCCGAGACGCTGCAACCCAGGAGGGTCCGCAGCCGGCCCGAGACGCTGCAACCCAGGAGGGTCCGCAGCCGGCCCGAGACGCTGCAACCCAGGAGGGTCCGCCGCCAGTCTGCGACATGGGAACCCAGGAGGGTCCGCCGCCAGTCTGCGACGTGGGAACCCAGGAGGGTCCGCCGCCAGTCTGCGACGTGGGAACCCAGGTGGGTCTACCACTGGTCCACGATGAGGGGGTTCAGACGAGCCCTCTTTCAGGCCGCAACTCGGGGGCTCATCGGGACACTGGGCGTCGTGGCCCTCGCCCAGACGACAAGCGGCGTCGTGGCCCTCGCCCAGACGACAAGCGGCGTCGTGGCCCTCGCCCAGACGACAAGCGGCGTCGTGGCCCTCGCCCAGACGACAAGCGGCGTCGTGGCCCTCGCCCAGACGACAAGCGGCGTCGTGGCCCTCGCCCAGACGACAAGCGGCGTCGTGGCCCTCGCCCAGACGACAAGCGGCGTCGTGGCCCTCGCCCAGACGACAAGCTCCGTCGGGGGTCTCGCCGAGAAGACAAGCACCCAGAGCCCCATGGAGACTTAGAGGTCCCTGGACCTCTTCTGAAGCTCTTACCCCCTCACCTTTGGCTTGACAACCAATTTCCCAAGTGGATGACCAAGCTCTCTCTGTCGGAGGTTCTGGAAGGGTTACTGATGAGGTTCTGGGTTTTAAAGGGTCTGGGAGCATCTGAAGCCTGTAGCCAGGTCCCGTCTGAACCTGAAGCCTGTAGCCAGGTCCCGTCTGAACCTGAAGCTGAAGCCTGTAGCCAGGTCCCGTCTGAACCTGTAGCCTGTAGCCAGGTCCCGTCTGAACCTGTAGCCTGTAGCCAGGCCCCGTCTGAACCTGTAGCCTGTAGCCAGGCCCCGTCTGAACCTGTAGCCTGTAGCCAGGCCCCGTCTGAACCTGAAGCCTGTAGCCAGGGGCCGTCTGAACCTGAAGCCTGTAGCCAGGGGCCGTCTGAACCTGAAGCCTGTAGCCAGGGGCCGTCTGAACCTGAAGCCTGTAGCCAGGGGCCGTCTGAACCTGAAGCCTGTAGCCAGGGGCCGTCTGAACCTGAAGCCTGTAGCCAGGGGCCGTCTGAACCTGAACTCTGTAGCCAGGCTCCTCCTGAACTCTGTAGCCAGGCGCCTCCTGAACTCTTTAGCCAGGTGCCTCCTGAACTCTTTAGCCAGGCGTCTCTTCTAGCTCTTAGTCCGGCGCCAGGTTCTGTTCTCTCTCTCTCCAGGCGTCGGTTCCTGAGGGTCCTGTTCTGCCGACGGCCTCCGAGGTTGCTGCTCCGCCGCCGGTCTCCGAGAGACATGCTCCGCCGCCGGCCTATGAGAGATCTGCTCCGCCGCCGGTCTATGAGAGACCTGTTCCGCCACCGGCCGCCGGACATCTTTGCTAACCGGGGCCGTCCTACAGGACACCCGCCGGATTACCTGTCTCACAGGGGTCGTCCGCCGGGACGTCCGCCGGAGAGCCTGACACGCCGAGGACGTCCGCCGGAGAGCCTGACACGCCGAGGACGTCCGCCGGAGAGCCTGACACGCCGAGGACGTCCGCCGGAGAGCCTGACACGCCGAGGACGTCCGCCGGAGAGCCTGACACGCCGAGGACGTCCGCCGGAGAGCCTGACACGCCGAGGACGTCCTTCGGGACGTCCGCCGGAGAGCCTGACACGCCGAGGCCGTCCTTCGGGACGTCCGCCGGACAACCTGACACGCCGAGGCCGTCCTTCGGGACGTCCGCCGGACAACCTGACACGCCGAGGCCGTCCTTCGGGACGTCCGCCGGACAACCTGACACGCCTGGGTCGTCCTTCTGGACGCCCGCCGGAGAACCTGACACGCCTGGGTCGTCCTTCTGGACGCCCGCCGGAGAACCTGACTCGTCGGGGCCGTCCTCCTGGACGCCCGCCTGAGAACTTGATTCGTCTTGCTTTGTTTTAGTTTGTATTTGGACATTTATTTGATTCTAGCCCTCCGTCCTGCACCTCCCTCCACCCGCCCGGTCTAGTCTGTTTTTGTTTATCATTTGTCTTGTTTAAGGACGTCTGGTATCCGTCCTTAAGGGAGGGGCTCTGTCAGGATTTGGGTTTTTGTTTCAGCTGTTTGTTAATTTTGATGTATTAGTTAACTCTCCGGTCTTTAAAATCAGTTTTGGTTTTGGGCTCTTTCTTGTTTGGTTTCTATTATAGCTTGTGTGTGTTGTGTTTAGTCTTTGGTTTAGGTTCTGTATTAGTTTTGGTTTATGGAATAGGTTAGATTTTATTGTAGTTTGATTTTATTTATGTTTCCAGTTCAGTTTCTGTCTCTTCCCAGCAATCTGCCAGCTCACTCAATCTGTTTATCTGTCACTCCCCAAACACCAGTTACCAGCCAATCAGATCTGCTCACCTGTCAACCTCCAGTCACTAGCCAATCAGTTCAGTTCAGTTTCCACCTGTCACTTGTAATTAGTTTTCACTCCATTTCACCTGTGTACTCCACTATATAGTTCTGCCTCGGTCTTCAGTTCTCTGCCAGATCATTAACGAGCCCACGGTGAGTTTTGTTTCCAGCGTTCCTTTCTTGATTGACCTGTTGATGCTACCTGAGAGCCTTTTTGATTCTGAGCCAGCCTGTTCCCTGATCTGTTTTTCCTGCCCTGTCTGACTGATTTACCGGTTTACCGACCTGAGTCTGTCCCATGGTTATCCGAGCTTGCTTTGCCCTGTCTGTACCTCTGCCTATTTTGGACTGCCTTTTGTGTACCGGATTTTGGACTGCCATTTTGACCATTGAGCCTTGCCTGTCCCTGTTTTATTATTAAATACTGTTTTTTTGCCTTCACCTCACTTGTTTGGTTTGAATACTGGGTTTGCCTGATTCTAGTTCATAACAAGTAGTTGGAGGTTCAGCAGTGCTCTCACAGGGAACTGCTCCCTCATCACATTGTACTAGCTAGCATTTTCATTTAGAAATAAGTGTTTATATTACTTGCTTTCAAGAGGTTCAAAAGTGAAACAAGAACTGAACTGAATAATTAAGTGATTAATTAAGTGATATTTTACTTGTTTTTACTTGTTTGTCGCTGTTAATAAGAACTTATTCATTGGAAAATTGTAAAAGCGTTCATACTTAAAGTTTACAATCATCTTTGTGAAGACAGAAATCGATTCTAAGATGTCAATATGATCCCATAATAACATCTAGTCTTGAACAGTTATTACACAATGATTTATAATTTTCCAGACTGAAAAAAGCATAATTTAAAGAAGCATCCACAGCTACAGTGTCATGAAAAAATATTCAACCTCCTTTTACCAACACAAATTAGTGCATAACTTTAAATTGGAAGTAAAATTATCTATTTATCTAAATTCACAAATAATATTTACAAAAATATAGCATACATTTATATTCAGTCCCCTTAAGTTATTTTGTAAAACCATTTTTTTTGCTGCAAGTCGTTCAAGTCGTTATGTTGAAAGGAAATAGATTCATACCCCGAAACAGATGGATCTTTTAGCCCATTCACTGAATATAGCTGAAGCTCAGTCAGACTGGATGGGGAACATCTGTGAACATCCATTTTCTCAGTTACATTTAGGTTTGGACTTTGGCTGTGAGATTCTAACACAAGAATATGTTTTGATATAAACCATTCAATTATAACTCTGGGTGTATGTGGAGGAATGTTCTACTGCTGGAAGGTGAACCTTCAACGTGGTCTCAAGCATTGGGTGATGTGCACTATTAGTTTTCTTTTACTTTCAGAATTTTGCATGCATCATGTCTGCTGTCACTTACATGGCTTATGAAAAATTGCATACAGTTTTTCTTTAACTGATGGGTTGTCTTTTTGCTACTCCCCCATGAATGCAAGCTTTGTGGAATGCACGGGTAACAATTGTCCTGTCATCAGATTCTCATACCTGAGCTGTTGCTCCTCCAGAGTAACCATGGACGCTTTTAGTTGTGCCTCTAATGAATGCTTTCCTTGCCTTTCAGTTTAGGTGAACAGCCATGTTTTGGTTAGTTTACAGTTATAGCATACTCCAGGTGCTAAATATCAAGTCAAACATTATTTATATAGCACCTTCCAACAACGTAATGCATTGGCCAAAGTGCTTTATAGCATTACAAAAATAAATAAATACAGAACACATTAATACAAATAAAGTATCAAGTAAAATGCTAGAAATACAAATAAAATAAAAAATAAAAGCCCTTTTAAATAAATGGGACTTGAGTTTGGCTTTGAATGGATGCAGGTCAGTAATGGAGCTTAGATCATAGGGAAGAGTGTTCCATGATGTTGGACTAGCTACTGAAAAGCTATTGCTGACACCCAATATGCAGTTTAATGTTTGGGATGTTGTTTTATAGCTTACACCCACTTTAAAATTTTCCACAACTTTATCCCTGGACTATCTTCCATGTTCCATGGTTTTCACTATGCTGTTTGTCTCAGATGGCGGCTAGAGTTTGAAACTCTGACCATGACAAATCAAATTGTTCTGTCGTTGCAAAAATTAAAGTCTTCAGACTTGACTTAGACTTGTGCTCTAAAGACTTGATACTCAAGTCTTGACAGTAAGGAAGAGTGAAAGGGAACTGGTACCGAATGCAGCTGCTGCACGTCCTGTGAAAGGATACCATTGGTTATTTGTTCAACATAAACAGACAGGAATCTATTTCCCTTATTTTTCTCGGAGAAAAAAAAAAAAAAGCCTATTTAAATTTAGGATAGATATTTGAGCAGTTTTCAAAATAATTAAAATCAGTCTAACAGTTTTTTGGATGTTAAATTAAAAGATTAATAATTAAAAGACAGCTGTTAATATTAAAATCGTTAAATGTAATTATTAAATTCATGCTGTAGTTTAGGCTTCAAGACAAGCTGTTAGGCTCAGAACAGGTGGACCCAGTATTCGAGGCAGACAAACAATTTAGGTTTAACAGTTTATTAAGATCGGCAACGGAGCGGGAGGTGTCAGCGTCTACAGCGAGAGCCTCTGCAGGAGGAGACAACAGGTTAGTGACCTAGTTTCTCTGAAAGTGCTTGCACACAAACGTGTCGGTCACTAACCTGGTCTTAACGTCCAGCTCAGGTCTGGTAGCAGAGGTAGATCCCAGCTGGCGGGTTGCTAACCCGGTGCGGCGGTTGCCACTCAGAAATTCCCAGAAGCAGGTGTAACGGAGGTCGGGGGACAGGCAGGAGCTCAGAACCGTAAGGACAATCGTGGGCAGGAAGATCAGGAGGATGAACCAGAAGCCAATGTCGGGGACGAGATCCAAGGTCAGAGCCAGGTGGTCAGATGTCAGATGAGGCGCCAGAGGGAGATCCAGGACGAGGTTGGGACACAGTTCCAGGTTCGGTACACGGTCAGGCTTATGGGCTAGACGAGGTCAGGCAGGCTCGCTGGTCAGGTAGCAGGTCCGGTTCGATACACAAGCAGGCAGGGAGTAGGCAGGCTCAGAGGTCGAGAGGCAAAATAGGTCAGGATCAGGTAATCGGAACAAAGAACGCTGGAATAGATCTCACCACTGGCTTGAAATAAACTGGCACTGCTGTCTTGTCAAAGAGCTGGTTATATACTAGTGGGAACAGGTGGAACAGATCTGAGGTGATGAGGAATGGGCGGAGCTAAGCAGGTGTGTGACATGAGAAATTAGACCAGACAGCAGTGCCGAAATCATGACACAAGCAGTACTGGTTTGGAATCCTAACAGTGCTTCAGGGTTAGAGGTGCACTAGATGTCAAGGATTAGATGAGAAAAGGATTCAGTCTATGGAGACTTTCAACTAGTGATGGTGAGATGAAGCCTCATGAGGCATTGAACCACTTGAGCCAACTGGTTCGAGAAAGGGTTCATTTCTTGGAGCTTCATGTGCACACGAAACCACCTACTGGCGAGGTGTATAATCACAGCCAGCTGTATCTTAACACGTGTGATGCATTGATTTTTTTGTCTATTATGGCTCTTGGGAATGACTTCACAAAAGGTGTAGGACAAAATCATTTGTCTACATAAATTATGTATACACATATGTGTATAATAAAATATTGTTTGAATGTATTCTCTGTGTGTAATTATTCCCAAAATAGTAGTGTCATGTGATATGGCATGTGTAATAATCAGACCTCTCAATTTTGATCAAAAGTTAAGAGTGGGATTATGCTAATTCTGGGGGGGGGGGGATTATGGTCAACATTTTCCCCTCAGCAGCAACAATGAAGCACACAGAGGTTCCAGCTGCGTCTTTACACACGATCCTGCTGCTGATGTCTCCCTCTTTTCAGCTCAATGCACTTCTAGACTGTTACAGTTTATAACATTCTCATCACCTTTCACAGCGACAGGTTTCTCAGTCAGTTGCCGCGCTGACCAGACAAATCTCTATTGCTCTCGTCAGTGCGGCGGTGCGGTGGGCGGATCTTACCCCCGTTGGTGCGCTGCGTGCGACGGATAAACAGTGGGGAAAATGCATAACTAAATACTGTAAAGGGCTTCTATAAAGGGAACAGGGGTACTGACAGGTCTGAGATGAAGCCCCTGATGTTACAAGTTCTTTAAAATGACCCTTAAAAGTGCGGACCTGAATTAAAGCGCGAGGCAGCAGCCCACCGAAGCGCCACTGATTCTATGTTGTTAAAAACAAAAGAGCATGAAACACAGCTACTAACTCTCCTATTGACTTTAACTGGCACACGTTGCTACCGATGTGAGGACATTAAACGTAGTGATTCACGTTTTGAATGGTGAACGGTGATAAAAGCACCTGCTCCGAGGGAAAGGAGGGGGGGAGAGGAGCAAGCGCTGAGGCACAGAAATACGGTGCATGTAGTTAAAAAATGCAGAATTAATAAAAACAAAACTTATAAACAGACTAAGTGGCGTTTTAAACTGCATCTGGTTAGCAGAACTGTTTTATGATCCAGCGTGCAGCCATAACTGGTTTTGAATGAACCGGTCATCTGGCAAAAACTGAACCACTTCCCGAAGCAGTCACATGGTACAGCCGGGCAGCGAGGCTTCGGACGTCATCGTTTTCGGCTCCTCCCCTAAATGAAGCAAGCTTCGGTACGCGCTTTACGGAAACGCCCCCTCCATTACTCGACACACGCCTCGAAGCCTCGGCACATCACGTAACATCAATACTTTCAACTCAATTCAATTCAATTTTATTTATATAGCGCCAATTCAGGTCATGTCCCAGCGTCCCAGTCAGATAAAAAAAAAACTTTGACTGGGACATTGCAAGAACATTTTTCTTTTGACCCACAGTCTTATCACGGTCTTTTAAAAAGCACTATTAAACAATAATACATTTTTGCTGTGCATATTGGAAGTTTCGCAATCTCATTTGAAGAAGTAATTTCAGAACAAAAAACAACAGAAAAAGTGAGGTGAGTCTTCATCGTTCACCTCATGAATAAAAAGAAGGGCGCCGTTGGAAGCACACAACTTTCAAAGGACCTGCATTTGTACTCTCAACACTTTTAGTCATTTGTACCAACAAATTTGATGAAGGAGCTAACAGGTGGGCGTCACCCTCGGAAGCTAAAACCTACTGCTGTGCCGACACTTTTTATCCATTAAGCTAACTGCCTTGTGAGCGAAAGACACTGGGAGAAACAGAGACAGGCAACAGTAGAAGCCCTTTTAAATAATAATAATGCTGATACTGAATGTAAAATCCTGGACCCGAAATCGGACTGAAGACCAGACCCTAAACAGCTGTTAAAAGACCGAAGACCGGATCAGATTTCATACAGGTGAACTTCATTTAGCGGTATCAGAGTTGAAGGGTTGAATACAAATACATTCCACACTTTTCTTATATTTCTATTTGCAAAACAATTATTGTTTTCCTTTGACTCTACAATTATGCACTACTTTGTGTTGGAATAATAAAATCCCCATGACACATTCAAGTTTCTGGTATGCAACATGACAAAATGTCAAAAAAGTGGACTAGGTGCCTAACTCTTTTTTTTCTGTGAATGTGTTTAAAATATTTAAAGTTTCACATGATTTCTCTCCTCTAGGCAGACCCAAGAGAATATGTTTGGCATCATTAATTATTGAGGTCTCAGAGAATCAACTGAAAAGCGGCACAGCAGCTTGAGACTGCCTGTTCTGTAAATTTACCTTGACACGAAAACAAATCTAAGACATCTTTGTGAAGATTGAAGTCTGTTTTTTTTTTCTTCCGTTACTTATATCATCAACACAATAAGGACCTTTAGCTGGGTGGTGTCTGTAGGATTTAATGCTAGTTGAGGGGTAGGATTTGACTGTGTCCAGGAACCAAAGCAAAAGGAGGGGGAGGATCTTCAAAGTGGAACTTTGAAATTTTCCACAAAGAGGTAGTTTATAGCCCATTCAAAAGGTGTGTGAAGAGATTTTACATGGTACTGCATGGACTGAAAAGATTCTTTGTACCGTTGGCCTCTTAGTTCACATCACAAAAAAAATAGAACAGAACAGTCTCCGCGTCACGGACTCGACCCCGGATAAGCGGAAGACAACGGACGGACGGAGAACAGTCTCCATTCTTAAAGAACTTCTAGTCGTTGTTGTCATTATGTTAATATTAAATCAAAGTTTACAGTTTACCATATATTTTAAAGACTAAGTTATGAATCGCCGCAAATTTCCAACATTAGGCCGCTCCATAGACAGTAGCAAATGAAATATGTGAAAAAAAATGGATCACAGTTTAATCTACAGGCTTGAAGCATGAATTCTTGTGATGCTTGAGACAAAAGCTGTTCAGACAGTAACACATGACATGTGTGCAAACAAGTGACCAGCATGTGCTACTGTAACAACTTCCATCAACCTATGTGATTGTGAATGTAAGAAACCTGGTGTTGGCTTCAAGTCACAAGAAGAAAGTCAGGGTAGATAATTTGCATAAAAAAGAATGCTTATAGAAGACACGAAGCCGGAGAAAAGGAAATGCTCTTTTTCTGCCAAAGTTCATGAGAAGTTTGTTCCGATTCGTGACGCAGAATAATTCTTTAGGATAATCTAAGACAGAGTTTCAGAACCTTTTTAACCAAGAGCCCCCTTTTTTGCACTGACAAAAATTCTGCCCCCCCCCACACAACTGTAACCCTCACATTCAAACACACCTTTTCATGCACAAACTGAAAATGTTGTTTCATGGATACAAATTATTATTAAACATAAGTAAAACCAAATTCATGTTATTTCGCAACTGTATTAATAATACATACTTATCGATATAAATACATAGGATGGATATCAAGAGTATATAAAACACATTTCTTGGGATAATAACTGACAAGATAAACTGGAAGTCTCATATAAAAAATATACTTAGCAAATTTTTTAAGGAGCATTTCTGTCTGGGGCAAAGCAAAACATATATTCTGGACCACTGATTACTTTGCATTCTCTACTGTTCTCTGTGATATTCACCTTGTTGTGTAGATGCCTGGGGTAAGTACAAATGTAAAATACAATCACTATTCATACTGCAGAAAAGAGACATAAGACAAAGTCATAATTCTGGTTAGAGAGGTCACATAAATTCATTATTCTTAAATTCAAAAAACATACAAAAATGTCATACTTGGCACATTTTCAAGCAGCAACAATCATGTATAAATACACAATTTACTTCCTGGAAATATTAAATTTAAGAACAAACAGTCAGTGGTCACATGCAACGTTAACAGGTTTTTGTATTTGTTTGTCTTAGGGCAAGCAATGGCACAGTTTAAAAATCATTAAATAAAAAATTGTGTTCTTATAAATCATTTATGGATTTATTTATTAAATCTATTTATTTCTATTTAATTCTATTACTGGTATGTTGTAACATGAATGTTTGGGTAGAATGTTCTAGTAGACTGCTAGCGAGTTTCCATGGGATGAAAAAGAGCAAATACAGGTAGTCGTAATTAACACTTCAATAGCTATGTAGAGAGAATGGGTCAACCACTGGAAGACCAGACGAAGTGTATAATCTACAGAGGGGAACATGAAGTTGTCTGCAGCAGTAGCTCAGCTCCAGGACAGTGTCCCAGCTAAACAGAATGCCAGGCCAGATGTAGCTAGTACTACAAATTAATATTTTTGACAAGCAACAGCTTATTATGTAGAAGACCTCATCCTCCATGCATGGGCCATTTTGATTCACATGTGAAAGAACACTGAATTAAAATCTGTGTGGTGAGGTGCTTCCTACATAACTGTAGATATTGTGCATTTTTAGTCTGAAAAACCAACTGGATTAAAACAGTCCAAATACAAATCCAGTTCTACTGTTTCATCTAATGCTTACTAAGGATAAGTAATCACATTTGGAAAGACTTTGTTTTTGTAGAATCAATTTTATTTATCAAGAATTCCATGAAAACATCCTTGCTGAGAGTTGAAGGAATGGATGCTTCAACAGAGCTAACACGCTGTTCATGTTTGTCAACTGTACGGAAAAGAAATCAATTCAATTCAGTTTTATTTGTATAGAGCCAAATCACAACACATGTCATCTCAAGGCACTTTTCAAATTCAATCAAATCAGACAGATTGGTCAAAAAGTTTCCTATCTAAGGAAACCCAGCAGATTACATCAAGTCTTGACAAGCAGCATTCACTCCTCATGAAAGAGCGTAGAGCCACAGTGGACAGTCGTCTGCATTGTTGATGGCTTTGCAGCAATCCCTCATACTGAGCAAGTATGAAGCGACAGTGGAGAGGAAAACTCCCCTTTAACATGGAGGAAAACACCTGCAGAAACAGGCTCAGTGTGAACGGTCATCTCTCTAACGTTTTCTAAGAGATTATAAAGGTAATCTCTAATCTGTAACTGGACTAAAGTGCATACAGGCGAGTAGCGTGGGTCATTAATTCATTTAATGAACCAAAAGCACAACCTACAGAGAAAACATGATGAGCATGAGGCATTCCAGGCTCTCCAGAGCGCCGTTGAGGGTTCCAGCTTGAAGCTTACAGCCTAAAGAACCCTCAACAGAGCCCTGTTTGCGTACCCTGGTCCTCAGGTACCACGGTTTTGCATGTTTTAGATGTGTCTCTGTTCCAGCTCACCGGATTCAAATGATTGCATGACTTCCTCTGCATCAAGTGCTGCAGAAATCTCTTAATCGTTGATTCATTTTAGTCAGGTGTGTGGCAGCAAGGAGACACCTAAAACATGCAGGACAGGAGTACTTGAGGACCAGGGTAGGAAACCACTGCTGTAGAGCAATGTGGGAGCTGTACCCTCTACAGAGTCCTGGAGAATGGATTGGAAGCTGGGAAAACCCTCAATGGAGCCTTGGAAACATCAGCAGAGGCAAATCTACCTGGAGAACCTCTTCTGCACACTCGGGGTCAGAAACACGAGGCATGCCCTGTGATGATCCTGGCACTGGGGTTGGTTTTTCCTTCACTCAGTACACCTATTTCGGCTCCACCCCACCTGCAATCAACCTTCACCAGCTTCACCTGGTTCCACCTCCTTATAAACCACCAGCGCCAGATCGTCTCAAGCCAACAACCTGAGTACCTTCCAGCATTTTCTGATTGCCTGTTTCTGTTACCCGACCTTGACCCGTTTTTGGATGACCTGTTTCTCGCCTGCACCCTTGTTACCAAGCCTGCCTGACCCTCTTGTACCTCCGAGCCCGCACGTTAACGAACCCTGGATTGGACCTGACCCTGCCTTTGGATTTCCCCTTTTGGAACGCTGTGCGGACCCCGTGTACTGGAGATTACCCCCGGCCCTTCTTTGGATCACACCAGGGGAATCCCCAGCGGATCATCAGCCCGGCTGCCGCTCCACGGCTTACACCCCGCGGACCCAGTCCGCAGCCGGACCTGCAGCTCTCAACAGGTTAGTGATTCAGCTTCACTCCCTCCCGACCATTCCCCTCTTTATGCTGATCATTAACCCGTTGTCTCTATCACAGGAGGTTACCGGCTTGTGAGTGAGCTGCGCGTCACCAGCAGCACAGTCAGTTGCTAAATAAAGAGCCTGTTAAACTTTCCACTGACATGGGGTCCGTTCTTCGTACGTCGCTGGATTTGATTGTCGACGATTTGGCATGATCTTGGATCGTTTGGTTCTTCGAAACTCTTCTTGGACTTGCTGTCATAGCAACATGTGCGCAAGCTTAAGCCTGCTCGCGAGCATGTAAACAGGATTAGATCGCAGCTTTATAGCTTTATAGACGGGAAGTCTGTCCAGCCAGTGCACTTGGACCACCTAGTGGCAGAGGACGGGACAGAATTGTGGAACACCATTTTTTAATGTTTAATAAAAGACGAAACAAATAATGCTTAGTTCCTGTCGTTTTATTTAAACAATTTTTTATAAAGAAAAGCCAGCAAGTCATCTTTTGATTGCAATAAGAGATAGTTATGTAAAGTCAGCAATACTACTGTCAAATGGTGTATTAGAACTTACTCTGAAGGTCCTTTTGAAGCAACTCGATCTCTAGTGCAATTTTTCTCTTTTTCAAGTTGTGGAGTTCAATTTCTCCTCTTAATTTGTGTTTTTTCAGGTCAAAATACAATTTTTTTTGTTGAAGATGCCGTTTATATAGGGAACGGATGGCACTCTGTGTCATTTTGTGAAAGAAAAAGGGTGAAACATGCCTCATGCAACAAAAGTAAAAAGAACCTGTTTTTTTTCCCAGCCTTTTTCTTGGTGGCTGTTATAAACAGACAAACACATCATTTAACAGTGGCTTTTAAAAAAGAGGAAGAAGTTGCTTTTTAAAATACAGTATAATAATTAAAGGCTACCATTTTGTAGAATATTCTTGTACTTCACTTTTTTCCCCCATGTTCTAGTGGCTCCCGTGGAGGCTCTGACATAAAAGAACAAAGCAAAAATGCAAAAATACATACTGTAGAAAGTGATAGAAACATCTAACATAGACAGCACTTATGCATTTAATTTGTCTGCTACTTTTTACCAGCCCTCTCTCCTGGCTTTAGCAGACTTTGAGGTATTACCTGTTGTTTTAATTAATGACTCAAATTCAGCATAACCTTCCATTAAAAGCTCTTGTTCTGATTGGGAGAAAAACTGTGAGCATTCTTTGGCCATGCTGAACAGCCAATAGCAGCGTTGCTGATCATTGTTTCTACTATCGATACATTTCCCCTTTTAAACAAACGCATGAACGCACAGTTGTCTCAGATAACTCAATCCAGCGATACTAATCACAAACAACAGGTGTGTTCGAAGAACCCAATTAGCCGGTGTTCTGTCAGGTCAGCATACCCCGTCAGACCAGCTTACCCATAGTCAATACGCATGCGCGTGACGTCAGATTTTCGTACGGGGTATGCTAGGCTGACATATAAGTGCAAATACTTATATTATACTTCAATTAATCTGTATCCAAGATGACGTAATTTCCAATTCAAAATCATCAACGGTTGGCTGAGGGGGGGGGGGGGGTTGTACGGGACGCGTTTTGTGGATGGCTGCAGGTGCAGCTAGACCCTTCTCTAAATACACTTTAAACTACCTCAACGCGCGAGTATCCCTTTAGTTTTGTACGACAAATACACTAAACTACCTCAACAGGCGTGTATCCCTTTTGCTATGTACAAAAAAATAATTTAATTACTTTTTGGGTTTTTTTTAGTGGTATTGCGATCAGACGGCTTCGCAACCATGTTCGCGCATGCGTAAGACTATGGGTAAGCTGGTCTGACGGGGTATGCTGACCTGACTGAACACCGGATCATGATTAGCCGGATGAAATCATCTTGGATGTGTCATTTGATCTTGGATGTTTTAAGCAACTTACGAAGAACGGACCCCTGTTCTGAGTTGATTCTTGGGTCCGTTTCCCCGTTCCTTACATGCCCACTTGGTCACCCTTGTCGGAGATCAGAAACAGGAGGTGTTTTTTTTTCTCGAGCAACTCCAAGAACTTGATATAAGGAACAGGAGGCAATTACGTTTAAAAAATAAGCTTTTCTGATTATCTCAATAGAAGCTGGAGTTTGTAAATGGTAATCAAGTCACACCCACTAACCACTATTGGCAATAAAAGCTCATAATGTGTCTCTCATTATTTTTTGTTTACCTTAAAACAAAAAACGAAGATGTTCACTTGTAAATATTTGTGTGCCACTGGTTTAGTCTATACCCGCCATCCGCAACCAACGGACCTCGGTCCGGATACGGACCCATATGCCATCCCATCCGGACCCGGAATATATTGTTAAAATATTTGTTAATGTTGACGGGAGAATTAATTTTAAACCGGAGCATTTATTTTTTTCCCTATCTGACACAAGTGCTTTTACCAGCACTGCACTGAGCAAGGATTGGAAGCTACAAACCAATCGCGTGCGAGTCATACTAACCACGTGGTTCAACTAGCGAATCAAATCGTCAACTTGAACTCAGAGCGAGTTGTATGAGCAAACCGAAGCAGAGGTTTGTAGCCAGGCACAGACATCCACGCAGTGTGATATAAGGAAGAGGAGGTGAAAGGTGAGCGAAAAGCGATTGAAGCGAGAAACGCAGGGTGATACAGGAAGACAGGGCGTGAATTACAGTCAGAAGAGGTGCAAACACTATGGCGCTTTCTAAAAAGAGAAAAGTAGATGCCGAAAATCGAGCGTTCAACACGGAATGGACTGATGCGTACATGTTCATTCTTCCACCCGCGAGCACGAAACCAGTGTGCCTCATATGCTCCGAAACCGTGGCACTTATTAAAAGTGCCAATGTCAAGCATCACTATGAGACTAAGCACAAAGCATTTGACCAATCATACCCCCCTAAGTCCGAACTCCGGACGCAGAAAATTCGAAGTCTCACTGCCCAATATGATCAGTCCACCAGGGTATTAAGCCGTGCTTTCAGCGCACAACAGCGTGCTAATGAATGTTCCCTCCGTGTTGCTTGGGTTTTAGGGAAACACAAAAAGCCCTTTACAGATGCAAGTATTGTCAAAGAGTGCATGACTGAAATAGCAGAGGCGTTACTTGATGGTAAAGAAAAAGATGAGCTCTGTGACAAAATAGAGAAAATACCCCTGTCAGCCTGCACAGCCACAAGGAGAAGTGAGATACTAGCTCAAGATTCACTGTCCCAGCTGGAAGAAGCTATTTGTAAGGCACCGTGTGTTGGCCTGGCTGTGGATGAATCTACTGATGTGTCTGACAATGCTCAGCTATTGGTTTACATAAGATTCTTAAACAGGGAGAAAAATCAGTTCTGTGAAGACCTCTTAGGTGTGACTCCCCTGCAGACCACTACCAAAGGAGAAGACATCTACCTGGCCATTAAGGAAATGCTAGCACAGCGAGGAATAGAGCCAAAACAAGTGATATCAATAACCACTGATGGAGCCCCTGCCATGATAGGGAGAGAAAAGGGAGCTGTGGCAAGGTTGAAAGAAGACAACGCTGACCTGATCTCTTACCACTGCATTATTCATCAGGCTGTCCTTTGCTCCACCCTGTCAGATGAGTATGCTGAGGTGATGAAGACAATGATGAAAATCATAAACTTTCTCAGGGCATCTTCTTCTTGTCAGCATCGCATGCTCAGGGAATTTCTCAAAGAGGTTGATGCAAACTCTGATGATCTTTTGCTACACAACAATGTTAGATGGCTCAGCAAAGGCAGGGTCCTAGAGCGATTTTGGTCAATTAGACATGAAGTAACAGCTTTCTTGGAACAACTAGAAAGTCAGAAAGCAGCCAACTTTTCTGTCTTTCTAAATGACGAGAAAAACATGGGTATCGTAGCTGTTTTGGCTGATATCATGTCACACCTGAATGGGCTTAATTTGCAGCTGCAGGGAAAGAACAATTCCATTTGTGATCTGATGACAGCTGTCCGCTCATTTCAACGAAAACTTCAGGTGTATAAAGAAGATCTGCAAGGAGACTACACACACTTCCCAAAAGTGAAAGAACAGGTGCAGGGCCATAGAGATGTCTCCTCTTTTGTTGACTTTGTTGACAAGTTGATTGAAAACTTCAGCAAATGCTTTGATAGCTTCAGCATTGGAGAGGAGCTCACCCTCTTCATACAGAATCCATTTCTCATCACTGATGTCAGAGCATTCACAAATGATGTCACACATCACTTCAAGTGGGCAAACACTGGGGCTCTCCAGATGCAAATGATTGACCTCCAGGCAGATGTGGCCCTGAAAGAGCAGTTTGCAAGAACATAATCTACCACATTCTGGCTCCTGATGGTTTC
Organism: Fundulus diaphanus; assembly: GCA_037039145.1. Lineage (NCBI taxonomy): Eukaryota > Metazoa > Chordata > Actinopteri > Cyprinodontiformes > Fundulidae > Fundulus > Fundulus diaphanus. The sequence continues at coordinate 45,283,488 of CM073134.1, forward strand.
TGAGACAGCTTTCCCAGATCTGAAAAAAGTGGCCCTGTTTATCTTGACCATGTTCGGCTCCACATACAGCTGTGAGGCAGCGTTCTCTACAATGAACATAATAAAAACAAAATATCGTTCCAAGCTCACCAATGAGCATCTGCACATGTGCATGAGAATGGCCCTGACCTCCTTCAAGCCCAGATTTAAAATGTTGGCAGGGCAAGTCAAAGCTCAATTCTCACACTGAGCAAGGGAAATTGGGGGAAGACAGATGTAAGAGAAATCTGTAAGAGAAATAGTTCAGGTGTTTTGAGAGTTGTTTTGTTGAGCAGAAATATTGAGATTGTTCAATCAAAAGGAAACTGAAGCTGCTATTTTTTTTTTAATACATAATTTAGTTATTTCTAATTTAAACTGCAGCCACACAATGTTATCCTGTGTTTCAGTGCTAATAAACTTCTTTGAAATTATTTTAACCTGTAATATTATTTTTTTAACACCAAGTATTCCGATATTGTCATACTGCAAACAGACGATATTGCGGACCTCTGCTTGAGAAAATTTCTTTGAACTGGACCTCCTCACAGTTTTCTTGAATACCCCTGGTCTATACTGACAGTTTTGCTTGCTTTTGCTTGCTTTATGTATGTGTGCAGCTATTTATTTTCAATTTTGTCACTCTGTTTGATGGTAATAATCCAGTGACTTTCGATTGATGTGTAGACTGAATGTCGGCAGTTCCACCAACGGCATCTACTAGCGGACTTGTGATATCCCCACTTTTACTCTCTGATGTACTTTTTTTGTAATGTTAAGTATGCATTAAATAATGCAGCCAAGCTCAGTTTATTGTTCAAACGTTTTCCTTCCAAGGAAACCCAACAGATTGCATCGAGTCACTGACTTGCAGCATTCACTCCTCCTGGATGAAGTATAAAAAAAAATCCAGCCACCTGGAAGAGTTTTTAATTAAAACAGTAAGAAAACCAGATCAAACTGAACTGGCAAGGCTGTGATATAGTAGTATTGTTTTCATTAAGCTTTCACTTGCACATGCTGTAAATACAGCCATCTCAAAGAAATTAATCATAGCTTGATTATTCTCCTTTCATGAATTGCAACTCATAAAGTGGTTGTATTTTACTGCCAGTAATCTTTTAACATTAAGTCAACTACAGTCCCACACATGTCCACCAGATGGTAGCACAACAAAACCCTGCTTGTTAAACTCTTCTTGCTGACCAGGCCCTTTATAACATATTACAACATACACATGCCCAGAACAGTGGGGCTTACAAGCTTTGGCACCACATGTGATGTGAAGTCCACCCTTATAGTGGGTGTGCACCAGAATGAATGGATAACTGGGTTTGATAACTGACAAAGAATATCTAACCAGATCCAATTAGGAAAACGCCCAACTTCACCATCACATGTACCCCTTCAAAACAAAGTACTACATCAGCTACAATGATTTCATAACTGTACCCTTCTTTCACTTTAGGAGGGTAGAAATAAAAAAAAAGCCTTACCATAGAGCATTAAGTCACATTTACTGCACAAAAAGACACAAAATCATAACTTAACATTCTTTAATAAATGGGTCTATGCTTGAACTGCAGTGAGCCAACATGCACACAGTTCCACTCAGTCAAGTTTAGTACTGACAAGACCTCGAAGAGGGAGGCAAAACAAAATGCAGGTCAGTGTAGAAAATTATTTTTTCCATCTTTAGTTCAAACTTCAACTATTATATATTCCAAGTAAATAGGCCTACCAGTGTATACCTGTCCAAACTTATGCTGGTTTACGATAAATTCACAAGATTTCATTCTTTTTTTCAACCCTCTTCTCTGCCTCTGGATAGCTTATCTTATTGATTGTTTTAACTTGTATGATTTCTACTGCCCTTTTTCTGACTTCCCGATGTGTCACTGTGCTTACCACCACAGTTACAGCACTTTTCCTGCACATCATCTTCACATTCTTCAAATTTATGATCAGCACCACATTTGGGACACCTCTGGCTTCCCTTTCAGGCGGCAGCCATGTGCCCATATCTTTGACATCTTCAATTCTAAAAACCATCCATCCGTCCATTTTCCAACACGCTTATCCCTATCGGGGCCGCGAGGGATGCTGGTGCCTATCTCCAGCTGTCAATGGGTGAGATACATCCTGGACCGGTCACACAGCATAATCATTCTTCTTATTCAGATAACAAACATTAGTGGTGCATACCGCCACCTACTGTACATGAATGTGTAACTATAGCCTTCACCTACTATATTCTACGTTTTAGTTTTGTACATTGTAAAAATCAGAAGAATGCTTTAGTTATAATGCTGATTTCCTACCTTTCCTCCTCTGTTCCTAATATTCCTTTTAGACTCCATTCTTTCTGTCTCCTCTTCTTCATCCCCTTGTTCTTAGAGGTTGGCAACAAAAAAAGAAAAAAAAACTTGAGGTGCGCATTATTGCCACCATCTGGTTGATAGTTTCGTCTCTCAGGTTTGTGTATGCATGGAGAAAAATTTATCTTTTTAGTATTCAATTAATACTTTCAATCAAAATGTGTACTCAAAACGAAAAAAATATGTGATCAAAATAAATATAAAACATTAACCCAATATTTTATCAAAATAGATGATGTGATCAAAACAAATTTCCCTCAATATATATGTATTTAAAAATACTTGAAAAATCTAATTCTATTAATCCTATAAAACCATCTTCTTGTTCTTCCACATCTCATCTTTTCTGCAATTATTTCTTCAGATTTTGATTGATACTTTGTTTATTCTGTAATTTACTTTTATCTTCTGTAAAGTTCTTCCTCTAGTTGGTTGGATTGCAATCATTTGTGTTACATTGCACCAACTACTGTACAGGTATACATCTTCATCAAAGGTACCCATGAAAGAGCTCCACAACTGGAGGATCTGTCCATAGCACTGCAGTAAGCTGTACACTCTATAGAGCTGGGCTTTATGGAAGAGGGGCCAGAAAAAGCCAGTACTTAGGGTGGGTTTGATAAAAGGCTTGTGGGTGTCTCCCCAATTGTATGGAAGAAATCTGGTCAGATGAGACAAAAATTTTACTTTTACTTTTAATTTTACTTTTCAGGCACCAAGAAATGTCTGCCTACACTTACCTCCGCCTGTCTTTGTTCTACGCATCTGACCCATGCCCGGATTCTGGACTGCCCTCTGCCAAGCCCTGTGTTTACTTGAGTTAAGCTGTTAGTTTTTACTGCTTGCTTCTGCCACCACGGCACTGAGTTGGAGCCCTGAGACCCACGGATGAGTTCCAGCACAACCCCCTGAATCTTGACAATGTTAGTGGCTTTTATTCAGTGCATTGACATAAAAGCTGAGATGGAGGCTCCATTTATGCTTCTACTGCAGGGGTAAGGGACACATTGTTGCACGTTGTCCAGCGAAAAGATCAGGCTAATTGTTAGATTGGAGGATTCCACAGAGTCAAACCAAACATTCTTCCTCCTCTAACCATAGTATTCCCACATCCATTAAGATTGGCAACCAGACCCACTCAATGTCGGTGTTTATTGAGTCAGGGGCTGACACTGAGTTTATGGATGAACGGTTTGCCACGGACCTGGGCATACAGATTGTTCCTGCAGCTACATCTCGGAAAGTTCTGGCTTTGGGTGGTCACATTCCAAACTGGAGAGGAGGAAAGGAGCTTTGGATTGCTGTGCCGACAGTCTTTAACTCCAACGTCATTATGTGATGGAGCACCCCCGTGCTCTCCTGCTGATCACAGGGGATTTCAACCATGCCTCCCTCCGCTCCACCCTCCCCACGCTCACCCAGTACGTGACGTGTAAAACACGGGACAATAAAACGCTGGACCTTTTTTATGCTAACGTTAAGGACGCTTACACCTCCGCCCCCCTCCCCCCTCTGGGACGCTCAGACCACAACCTCATCTACCTGCTCCCCCATTACATTCCCCTGGTGAGGAGACAAAAGGCACAGAAGAAGTCAGTGAAAGTTTGGTCAGACGAAGCCAGTGAGAAGCTGAGGGATTGGAGCATGTTCCAAAGCTCTCATGGAGACGACATCAACAGCCTGACTGAATGCATCACTGACTACATGAACTTCTGTGTGGAGAGCATCGTGCCATCACGACGGCTACGATGCTTTCCAAACAACCCCCGCTGGGTGACCCCTGAGCTGAAAGTCCTCCTGAACCAGAAGAAGAGGGCTTTCTACTCAGGGGACCGAGAGGAGCAGCGTAGAGTTCAGAGGGAACTCCAGTGGAAGATCAGGGCGGCAAAGAAAAACTATGGGAAGAAGATGGAGGAGCAGCTGGCACAGAACAACGTCAGAGATGTGTGGAGAGGTCTGAAGAACATCTCCGGCTTCGGGCAGAGGACCAGCAGGGCTGCAGACGGTGACACCAAGTCTGCAGATGAGTTGAACACATTCTTCACTCGGTTCGACTCCCCCCACACTGGCCCCCTCCCTGCCGTCAACTATCCACACGTCGCCAACCACCAGCCCTCCAGAGACCTACCATCCCCCCCACCGCCACTCCTATCAACGACTGACCCATCCACACCTTCAGTCCTGCCTTCCTCCCCCCTCACAGTCACACCAATGCAGGTGAGAGGACAGCTGACGAGGCTGAAACAAAGGAAAGCCTCAGGACCGGATGGCATCCCCCCAGGCTGCTGAGGACCTGTGCAGACGAGCTCTGTGAGGTCCTCAGCTACATCCACAACCTGAGCCTCAGCCTCGGGGTGGTGCCCACCCTGTGGAAGACCTCCTGTGTGGTACCGGTTCCCAAAACGCCGCACGCCAGGGAACCGGCCCACTTCAGACCAGTTACTCTGACCTCCCACCTGATGAAGACCATGGAGCGGCTCATCCTAACACACCTGCGCACCGTGGTGAGCCCCACTCTGGACCTGCTGCAGTTTGCCTACCAGCCCAACATCGGAGTAGAGGATGCCATCATCTACCTGCTGCAGCGGGCGCTCACCCACCTGGAGACCACTGGGAGCGCTGTGAGAGTCATGTTCTTTGACTTCTCCAGCGCTTTCAACACCATCAGACCGATACTGCTGAGGGAGAAGCTGGAGGACGCTGGGGTGGACAAACATCTAGCTGACTGGACCATGGACTACCTCACTAACCGCCCTCAGTACGTGCGGCTGCATGGCTGTCAGTCAGAGGTGGCACTCTGCAGCACCGGGGCCCCCCAGGGCACCGTCCTGTCTCCATTTCTCTTCACCCTCTACACCTCGGACTTCACCTACAACACGGACAGCTGCCATCTTCAGAAGTTCTCTGATGACTCGGCCATTGTGGGCTGTGTGTCTGAGGGGAACGAGCTGGAGTACCGGTCGGTCATCATGGACTTTGTGGACTGGTGTGAGAAAAACCATCTGTGCTTAAACACCAGTAAGACCAAGGAGATGGTGATCGACTTCAGGAGAAGACCCCCACCTCACTCACCTGTGAACATCCAGGGGCAGGACATAGAAACTGTGGAGAGTTTCAAATACCTGGGTGTTCACGTCAACAATAAGCTGGACTGGACTCACAACACCGACGCCCTGTATAAGAAGGGCCAGAGCCGGCTCCACCTCCTGAGGAGGCTGAGGTCCTTTGGAGTGAGCCAGCCTCTGCTAAAAACTTTCTATGACTCTGTGGTGGCCTCAGCCCTCCTCTACACTGTCGTCTGCTGGGCTCCTGGCAGCACAGAGCGGGACAGAAAGAGGCTGAACAAGCTGGTGAGGAAGGCCACTTCTGTCCTGGGCTGCTCTCTGGACTCAGTGGAGGAAGTAGCTGAGAGGAGGGTGATGTCCAAGCTCACATCCATCATGGACAACACCTTCCAGCCCGTGCACCAGACTGTAGAGGAGCTGAGAAGCTCCTTTAGTGCCAGACTTAGACATCCTGTCTGTAAGAAGGAGCGTTACCGCAGGTCATTCATTCCTGCTGCTATCAGATTTTACAATGCTGCACTGTAACTGTGACCACAACTGTAATAATTAATGAGCAATAACTAATGTGCAATAATCTTTTTAATATACTGTACTACAACCCGTGCAATAATCCTGATGTAGAGACTTCTGCTGCTATCAACACCTGAACATAACTCAGCACACATGTATGTATGTATGTATGTACAAATGTATACAATGTATATGCACATATATACGCGTAAGTACGTATGTATTTAGGCGCATAGATATATGTATATATTTAAGTATATAGATATGTTTATATATATATAGATCACTAAGAATGTAAATGAGACATCATATGCCCATTCCTATTTCCTTTTTTTGTATTTTTTTTTGGTATTCTTTTTGATCCACTGTATATATGAAGACTCATTGTATATAACTGAATGCACCTTCCCTACTCTGCACCTTCTTGTATGAGGCGATGTGACGAGTGAATTTCTCCATTGTGAGATCAATAAAGACTATCTTATCTTATCTTATCTTAACCGCACATGGATGTTGGGAGTCAAATTCAGGCCTACAGCTTTCCGAAAATTAACCACAAAGTGTGCGCTCCCTTCTCTCTGGACATTTTCGTTGACCTGTGATGTCACGCAAAGGATTGTGGGATTGCTTATAGCTCTTTAGTGCTAGTAAGGGACATTGCAAGGTTCCTATGCTAAAGTGAGAGGAAGCACACAGGCTCCTTTTCCTACCTCCTTCCTTACTGACTGCACTATTTGGACAGCACTTATCATGGCGACCTCTGACACACTTCTGCTTTGTACTTACCCAAAATAGGTATTCGGATGGAGCTTCTAGCAGTTAAATCTTTCAGAGTTCAGCTGTATGGAGGCAGCATTACCACTGAAAGATGATGATTCTGGTGATTTATGGTGGATGGCAAACCAGCTACAACAGTGACTCTTCTCTGCCTCTGGAGTCCTTTTAAGCACGCCGTCTGATGACTACAACTTGCTGCAGTTGTGGGTAATTAGCTGCCTTCTGCGCCTGAGAAGGGGAGGCAGTCAGGAGCTGCACATACAGTACACAGGCCCACTCAACAGGGAAGAAGCCATTAATCCAAAAGCAACATAAAAAGCCTGTTTACAATTTTAAAATACACTCAGACCTAAATTTTTAGAGCGCTGTCATAAATTTGAAGTGTTTGGCTATAATGAAAATTGCTGTATTTGGAGGACACTGGGTCAGTCTGCAAATAAAAGAAAACCATTCCAACTGTAAACTCATTAGTGATATTATCATGTTAAGTGCACATTTTGCTGCAAGAGGGACCAGTTCACGTCACTAAATAGATGGCATCAAGCGGGATAAACATTGTTTTATTTTTTTCTAATTAAACCTTTCTTTATTTAACCAGATAAAAGACCTCTTTCACAGGGCTTTGCCAAGAAGCACAGCAGCACCTCATGATGGACAAGACAGAAAACAATAACAAAACAACCAAGAAAATATATAAAGTATGAGCAATTTCACAAAAAAAGGGTAGGAGTCGTTACATTGATAATATATGATTTAAAACTATAACTATTAGGATTGGAAACACATGCACTGTTTGAAGGATTTCCATTGTTGTTGTTTTTCGGACAGGGCAGAACGCTTTCAGTGAAACCATTTCTGACAGTTTCAGTTCAGATTGGAGGGCATTCCATCCAAGCAGAGGGGACAGATAAACTTCCTTTCTTGTTTCAGTTCGAAGACGAGGACCAGGGAAACGCAAAATGTAACTTGATCGTAAGGCATAATGGCTTTGAATTCTCTGGAGAAAAGTGCATAAAGCAGATATTTTCTGCACCACTTTAATGATAAGAGCTCATGACATGTGGCTTTGTTATTTCTCTATTATGCATTTCTTAAGCATACAATTCTCACATAACCAACATTTTCCCAGCTGAGCCACTGGGGGTCACCAAAGGCCTGGCTAAACCTTGAGCTTGCTGTGGGTCTGTTCAGATATCCACAGTCACTTTGTTATTTGAACATAGGAACTGTTGCCGGGAAAAGGGCAAACAGCGCCATTCTGCACCTCCAGACCATTTGTACAGGAGGCCCTCGGTCTTTGTGCTCTAAGAAGACAGAAGGGCCAGATTTACCTCTATAGAGGCAAAAGTGTTCATGTTAGTGACCTCCGATGACATTTAAAGCTATGCAGTCACTTTCTGATTAGTTGGAGCCTTCTGTCCTGTGATTAAATTTTTTGGTTTTCGGAGACTTTATTGGGCTGCCATGCCTGGGCATGTTGACAGGTGTTTTAAATTTCATTCTATTGTAGCCTATTTTTTTGCAGTGAATTTTTGATTTCAAATTCTTTTGAGACATCTTAAAAAAACTTTTTTTTATACATAAGTGGATAAAGTCTTCTTTCTGATGCCCTCTAATAGCATTTTAAATCTCACCATGGTGTCGACTCTCATTCCAGCAGTCAGGAGGACAACACACTGAATTTCGGAGGTTTAAACAAGTCAAGCGTTGACTTCATCGTGTCCACCTGATGTAAAATATCGGTGTTTATTCTTTTATTATTACTTTTACTAAGAAGGAATACATTTTGGGGTTGTCCTAATTTATTCCTCACCAAACATTTATTTTTTTATTTATTTTTATGGAAAATGTTAACACGCCTCTTCTTCCATTTTAAATGTTTATTCATATTACTTGAATTTTTCTTTTTTATGTTTATACAGCATGCAGACTTTCATAGGGTGTACTATTTTTAAAACCTGACTATATAATAACATAATTTTTTTTATGTAATTACTAAAATGATTTTGATGATTAAGAATGTTGTTGTGATGCACGTTTTGTATGTCTAATCTCTACGGAAGGCTACATTTCAAAGCTTATATGGAGAAAATTTTGTGGGTAGACATCTACCAATGCTTTCAATCCAAATGGAAAGCACATGTTCGGTAACAAGTTGTGCTCATGGCCATGAACATGTTGCCAACATGTTGACTGAATTAGATCGTTGCATTTCCTGTGATCACTTGCCATTTTTGCAAGGTTGTATTTCCTACGTAACAGGATGTTCGCAACACACAAACTCAATAATGACGCAAACAAAAACATGGATCCAGGAAAACAATCAATTTACTTCTGACACTGACACACAAAAGTGCTGCCTGGCCTCTGCTATGACCTCTCCACAATCAGTGTGTCAATGAATAACCGAGTCACTTGTGAGCTCATATGACCTCTGGCATTGATAGGTTTGACTGAATCAAATGTCTGCATTTCGCAATGATTAATCCACTCAGAATGATGAACAGAGCTAATGTAAATCAGAAATCAATAATGCATCTTGGTTGATATTTACATTAATCTCTAGATGTGCAAAACTGGTACAAACATACCCTAATGACCTGCCGCCATAATATAGAAATATGAAAAAGCCTCTCTTTATGCTTCTATTTTATATTTGTGAGCTATTCTATCTTGTAAAATAGATAAAATATGTTTAGGGTTATAATGTAACATCATTTTAAGAAGTCGCAGAGGAATTAATACTTTTTCAAGGTTCTGTAGTTTCAGTTCAGATGGCCATAATTGTTCTGTTTGTGAATGAACATGCTCATGATTCCCTTACTCCCCTACTCCTCCCTCCATGGTTCAATAGTCTCCTCTTTCCCTTCCCCCACGTTCATCCAGCGGCTACATTTTGTGAATGCGTGCTGACAGTGTCATCGTCAACCTCCTCTGTTGCCCTGATACAAGGCAAACGTAAATCATCTGGTGCCATGCAAACAAGTATGCGCACAAACACGCATCCACCGCATCCTCCCATTTTAGGATTAAGGGATTTAATCTTCATGGCAACAACCACCGGATGCTGCTGCAATCCGGAACCGGAGGGTTAGCGAACGGAGATAACAACAAGAGTGAAAGAAGCTGGAGCTTATTAGAAGGAGGAAGTGCAAGCTCCTTCACAAAGGGGCTGCAGACTGTTTCATATTCATAGCGATAGAGGAGTGAGGAATGCAGGGAGGTATAAACAGGATTAAGAATGGATGATCATTCATTCATAATTCTGTCGTCATTCAGATCGCCTCTCAGCCCAGTGAGCAGAGTGATCGCCCTCTTATGTAAGAGAGAGAGATGGGATATAAGGCAGCAGGAGGAATGGGGTGGGGGTTTAGCAGTGGGGTTAGGTTGAGCAGGGTTGTACTGACATATAAAACAGGGAAAATAAAATGTAACATAGTAGGTAAAGCAACAAATTTTCATCTTTATTGTTCTGTTTCAGATTTATTACAAGAATTGTGAATTTCACATCATAGGTCCTTAGCTGTGTCTGACGTACAGATGCTATGGCACAACTTACATATCTAACATTAAGAATTCATAAAGAACCATGTAGGTCATTCCATTAAGATGTGTCATTCTTTCTGTTGCTTTGTTCAGAATTATTGGGACTCTATGGTTTTGCAGCATCTTAAAGGAAAAAAACGACAGAAACCACTTCCATTTCTACAGTTAAAATAATTTGAATGAAATGACAGAGAGCTCCAAAGTTTTTTCTCCGATACAGTGCAGGGCAGTACTGTGCTGTTCCCTCATCTGTATCTGTATACTGTTAATCACTCTAACACGTTTTTCATCCTTTCAACAAAGATAAAGTCTGCTGTTTGGAAGGTCACATTGGGGGGAACAAAGGAATATTACTTATCACTGTCATTAGAACTGTTAGCAAGCTACTAGTAATTTAGGAAAGTGTATTTCTAAAATCTATTATCCAGTCCAAATGTACGAATAAATAAATACACATGGTGTCAGGATTGGGCAGGCTGTGCGGCATGCACTGCCTGTTTTTCTCTCTTTCAGGTGATCAGAGTTGACAGGTGGGCGTGGCGCGCACCTGCAGCTCGTTACGACCGCTCAGCGTGGAGTTAAAACCAGGTTGCAGTCAGCTGAAGGACGCCGGAGTGTTAAACCGTTGTGGTACACTTAGTGGCCACTGTCTCTCGACAGTTCCTTGTTCCTGCATGTTCTTGTTCTCGGTTCTAACTCATGTTTCCTGTCTCCTCGTAGTTCGCTCTGTGTTTTGGATTACTCACCGACTGCTCCGCTAAAGCGCCGAAGCTTCAACCAAGCTCCTGAATCCCTGTGCTCAGATTTTGCTCTGGTGTTCCCCTTGAGCCCCCTGGCTATTACAAACACGGACAAGAGAACCCCCCTTCCTGGATTCACCCTGGTTAGGCTGCTCTCTGCTTCCTGCCTCTGCTGTGGTGCTGCTCGGGCTTCCCGCCTCCGTTCCACATTCTAGTCCTCCTGTCACTCAGTCACCTAGTTCCACCAAAAGCAAGAATCCGTCTTCCACTCCGCTCCCCCCGAATAGGTTGCTCATACCTGGCGGTAAGCGCGGCACCACACATTTAGATTCCCGTACCAGCCTTAGTTTAAACTGTTCCTTTCTTTCCACAGTGTCTCGTATCCCGACGTCTCGATCATAGCTGGCGGCTCACTCAGTGAGCATTACTTCTTCGTGTACCCTTGAGCCAAATAAACATCTTAAACTGCTTTTGTCTCCCCTCCGTGTCCTGCATGTGGGTCAAACGCCCCAAAACCATGACACATAGAACTTCCTCAAGTAACAATTAGCTTCCTTAAACTTCAACCCCCCCCCCCCCCCCCAGGAAGATCTTAATAAGCTCTTTCAGTGTCAAACGTCCAGGAAAGCTTGAGGACCTGAAAATGACTCCCTTTCATGCCTGAGAGCTTGTGCTGAACAGATGGCCTCTGTCTTCACTCAGATCTTCAACAAGTCTCTAGCTATTTGAGGTTCCCTCCTGCTTCAACCACTCTGCCCAGTCCCCAATAAATGCACCATCATGGGCTTAAATGACTACAAGCCTTTAGCCCTGGTATCTGCGGGAATTAAGTCCTTTTGAGCGTGTTGAAGCTTCAGTTTGTTTTGTACATGCCCATCATTGTGTAGTTCGACCCATCCACAAGACATGACAAGAAGGCAGGTCCAAACTATAATGTTTACATAGGTCTGCAAAAGGGATCGTTGCGGTTGACCTTCCCTTCATCCAGAAGTTGCACAAGGGGGGTTAGCTAAAATTTCTGCAAATCCAACACATCCTGTCTGTTTGACCTATGCTGTCTTTTTGCTGCTGCCTACTGGACTGGAGTGGTACTGCAGTTTTCCTCACAACTTCCCCATTCGTCATTGGTCTATTTTACATAAATGGCCCTTAGCAAATGGAAACACAAAAAACCTGAAAGCCCCAGGCTTTAGTCTACCCTGGGAAACCAAGGCCTGGGGTTTTAAATTACGGGCTTTTTTTTTTTTTTTTTTTTATTCTCTGATTCCTGCGGCGAGAATTTCAAATTATGTGGACACTACAATGGGAAAGTAGTAGAGTAAAGGAAGAACAAGAAGAGAAAAAAAAGAAAGAGAAGAGGTGAAAGAAAGAAGAGATAAAAGGGAAAGAATGATAAAACGTCTTCTGTCTGCTTCATCACCTGGAAAGAGAGATGTAAAAAGAACAGCACAACCAACGGACATAGTGTAACAGATACAATAGAGTAACACCTTGATACGATTTTGCTAGATCATATGTATTATTATTTAAACTGACATGTATAATGTGATACCTGAGAAAAGAAAGTAAAAAAAAAAAAAAAATGACGGGCTTTCTGTGAACACTTAGTACCTGGAACCCAGCACCTGTGGGTGTTTTTTTTTTTTTTTTTTTTTTTTTTTTTTTTTTTTTTTTCCCAGTGTCCTGTCTAGCACTATGGCAATAGGAATTGATATCTCAATGCCAGATGGAGCTCGACAGATTTTGCTTTTACAAGTGGAGCAAACAGCTTCCGCCATAGTGCTCCACTTGATTTATGCTTGTAAATAGCTTTATTATGATTCCTGCAAGGAGAATTTCAAATATTATGGACATGACAATGGGAGAGTAAAGGAAGAACAAAAAGTGAAAGAAAAGAAAAAAAAAAGAGTAGAGGTGAAAGTAAGAGGAGATAAAAGGAAGAGAATGATAAAATGTCCTCTGTCTGCTCCATCACCTGGAAAGAGACACAAAAAGAACTGCACAACCAACAGACATAAAGCAACAGATACACTCGAATAACACCTAGGTGCCATTGCTAAATCATATATATTATTATGTAAGCTGACATGTGTAATGTGATATTTGAAAAAAGAACGTGACACAACATAAATAAATAAATAAATTATAAGATTACTGTATATAAGTGAACACTTAATACCTGGGACCCAGCACCAGTGGGAGATGTGAAAGTGCAATAGTTTAGGTGAAGATTATCCAGAAATAGCTTGATAGTGATTGTGGAGAACCAAAGACCCACCTTCCCCGAGCACAGAGGCAGGCGTCAGGGGACCCGTAGCCCCGGACTCCCAAAGGGGTCCCTAAAGCAGGTCGCCCAGGAGGGGCCGACACAGGATATCTGCAACCCCCCCCCCAAGGAAGGAGCAGAGACGACCCCGAGGAAATCCCCCAGCCACCGCAATGCCGACGCCCCCAAGAGCCGCGGAGACGAGCCCATGGGCTCCGCCGGCAGCCAGCCCCGCTGAAGTGGTCCCGGCCATGGGCCCTGAGGGCCAGAGGCCCCAGGGGCGCCCCGCCCCCGTGACGAGGGCCCCGGCCGCCCCCCGGGGGGCCAGGCCCCGCGAAGAGGCCGCCAGGAGCGGGCCGGCGCACGCCCGGGAACCCGCCCCAAACCCGAAGCCAACTAACGCGCCAGGGGGCCAAGGCGCCCGCCAACGAAGTGGAGGAGGGCAGGACGTGGGGGGATGGGCTCCGCACCTATCGGAGACTTGAGATGTTCACCTGTGGGTGTTTGTGAGAGTGCACTTGTGTATGTGAAATTTATCCAGAAGAAAATTGCTCAATAGTGGTTGTGAAGAACCAAAGGCCCGCCTTCCCCGAGCACCGAGGCAGGCGCCAGGGGACCCATAACCCCAGACTCCCATTACCATTTTATGTTCAATACCACAGTGTGAAGCACAAAAAAAGGTCTACAGTAGCTATCCATTTCGCCATTACATTGGTTAGCTTCTCTGAGTCATTGAATTGTTTGGTGATGTCTACAGTGTGTTTGGCATTTAAGTGGTATGTTAAGCTCAAGGTGCTCCGGTGATAAGAAAGTTTAACTTGGCAGTGGTTACAACTAACTTGTTTCTGTCATATTCGTTGCTGGAAGAACTTTAAACTGAAATGCTTGCTAACTCGATATGCTTGCATGTTTATTTGACGTTAACACGCGTTTTTTTGTTGTTGCTTTCTCGCGTGCCCCCCCCCCCGCTCTGCCAGGCAACATGCGTTAATGCGCGATAAAATAAATTTTGTCGTTAAGAGTCTAATGAATTAACGCGAAATTAATGCGTTAACTTGCCCAGCCCTAATAGTGACTTGTGCTAGAACAGTGCAAAGAACGCATAAATGTCAGTTACAGAAGGGGGTGTCTGAATCACTGAGGGAGACGTTGTAGAGATTGATGACCATAGGCAGGAATGATTTCCTGTGGCGCTCTGTGTTGTATCTGGGTAAGAGGAGTCTTCTGCTGAAGGAGCTCATCTGCTGGGCCAGTGTGTCGTGGAGAGGGTGTGAGACATTGTCTAAGATGGACTGGAGCCTGGACAGCATCCTCCTCTCTGCCACGGTCGTCAGAGTGTCCAGTTCCTTCCCCACAACATCACCGGCCCTCCTGATCAGTTTGTTTAGTCTGTTGTTATCAGCGACCCTCAGCCTGCTGCCCCAGCATGAGACAGCAAAGAAGATCATTCTGGCAACAACAGACTCATAAAACATCCTTAGCATCGTCCCACAGATGTTAAAGGACCTCAGCCTCCTCAGGAAAAAGAGTCGGCTTTGACCCTTTTTGTAGACCGCCTCGGTGTTGCTGGTCCAATCCAGCTTATTGTTAAAGTACACTCCAGGGTACTTATACTCCTCCACAGTGTCAACATGAATGTGTAACTATAGCCTTCACCTACTATATTCTACGTTTTAGTTTTGTACATTGTAAAAATCAGAAGAATGCTTTAGTTATAATGCTGATTTCCTACCTTTCCTCCTCTGTTCCTAATATTCCTTTTAGACTCCATTCTTTCTGTCTCCTCTTCTTCATCCCCTTGTTCTTAGAGGTTGGCAACAAAAAAAGAAAAAAAAACTTGAGGTGCGCATTATTGCCACCATCTGGTTGATAGTTTCGTCTCTCAGGTTTGTGTATGCATGGAGAAAAATTTATCTTTTTAGTATTCAATTAATACTTTCAATCAAAATGTGTACTCAAAACGAAAAAAATATGTGATCAAAATAAATATAAAACATTAACCCAATATTTTATCAAAATAGATGATGTGATCAAAACAAATTTCCCTCAATATATATGTATTTAAAAATACTTGAAAAATCTAATTCTATTAATCCTATAAAACCATCTTCTTGTTCTTCCACATCTCATCTTTTCTGCAATTATTTCTTCAGATTTTGATTGATACTTTGTTTATTCTGTAATTTACTTTTATCTTCTGTAAAGTTCTTCCTCTAGTTGGTTGGATTGCAATCATTTGTGTTACATTGCACCAACTACTGTACAGGTATACATCTTCATCAAAGGTACCCATGAAAGAGCTCCACAACTGGAGGATCTGTCCATAGCACTGCAGTAAGCTGTACACTCTATAGAGCTGGGCTTTATGGAAGAGGGGCCAGAAAAAGCCAGTACTTAGGGTGGGTTTGATAAAAGGCTTGTGGGTGTCTCCCCAATTGTATGGAAGAAATCTGGTCAGATGAGACAAAAATTTTACTTTTACTTTTAATTTTACTTTTCAGGCACCAAGAAATGTCTGCCTACACTTACCTCCGCCTGTCTTTGTTCTACGCATCTGACCCATGCCCGGATTCTGGACTGCCCTCTGCCAAGCCCTGTGTTTACTTGAGTTAAGCTGTTAGTTTTTACTGCTTGCTTCTGCCACCACGGCACTGAGTTGGAGCCCTGAGACCCACGGATGAGTTCCAGCACAACCCCCTGAATCTTGACAATGTTAGTGGCTTTTATTCAGTGCATTGACATAAAAGCTGAGATGGAGGCTCCATTTATGCTTCTACTGCAGGGGTAAGGGACACATTGTTGCACGTTGTCCAGCGAAAAGATCAGGCTAATTGTTAGATTGGAGGATTCCACAGAGTCAAACCAAACATTCTTCCTCCTCTAACCATAGTATTCCCACATCCATTAAGATTGGCAACCAGACCCACTCAATGTCGGTGTTTATTGAGTCAGGGGCTGACACTGAGTTTATGGATGAACGGTTTGCCACGGACCTGGGCATACAGATTGTTCCTGCAGCTACATCTCGGAAAGTTCTGGCTTTGGGTGGTCACATTCCAAACTGGAGAGGAGGAAAGGAGCTTTGGATTGCTGTGCCGACAGTCTTTAACTCCAACGTCATTATGTGATGGAGCACCCCCGTGCTCTCCTGCTGATCACAGGGGATTTCAACCATGCCTCCCTCCGCTCCACCCTCCCCACGCTCACCCAGTACGTGACGTGTAAAACACGGGACAATAAAACGCTGGACCTTTTTTATGCTAACGTTAAGGACGCTTACACCTCCGCCCCCCTCCCCCCTCTGGGACGCTCAGACCACAACCTCATCTACCTGCTCCCCCATTACATTCCCCTGGTGAGGAGACAAAAGGCACAGAAGAAGTCAGTGAAAGTTTGGTCAGACGAAGCCAGTGAGAAGCTGAGGGATTGGAGCATGTTCCAAAGCTCTCATGGAGACGACATCAACAGCCTGACTGAATGCATCACTGACTACATGAACTTCTGTGTGGAGAGCATCGTGCCATCACGACGGCTACGATGCTTTCCAAACAACCCCCGCTGGGTGACCCCTGAGCTGAAAGTCCTCCTGAACCAGAAGAAGAGGGCTTTCTACTCAGGGGACCGAGAGGAGCAGCGTAGAGTTCAGAGGGAACTCCAGTGGAAGATCAGGGCGGCAAAGAAAAACTATGGGAAGAAGATGGAGGAGCAGCTGGCACAGAACAACGTCAGAGATGTGTGGAGAGGTCTGAAGAACATCTCCGGCTTCGGGCAGAGGACCAGCAGGGCTGCAGACGGTGACACCAAGTCTGCAGATGAGTTGAACACATTCTTCACTCGGTTCGACTCCCCCCACACTGGCCCCCTCCCTGCCGTCAACTATCCACACGTCGCCAACCACCAGCCCTCCAGAGACCTACCATCCCCCCCACCGCCACTCCTATCAACGACTGACCCATCCACACCTTCAGTCCTGCCTTCCTCCCCCCTCACAGTCACACCAATGCAGGTGAGAGGACAGCTGACGAGGCTGAAACAAAGGAAAGCCTCAGGACCGGATGGCATCCCCCCAGGCTGCTGAGGACCTGTGCAGACGAGCTCTGTGAGGTCCTCAGCTACATCCACAACCTGAGCCTCAGCCTCGGGGTGGTGCCCACCCTGTGGAAGACCTCCTGTGTGGTACCGGTTCCCAAAACGCCGCACGCCAGGGAACCGGCCCACTTCAGACCAGTTACTCTGACCTCCCACCTGATGAAGACCATGGAGCGGCTCATCCTAACACACCTGCGCACCGTGGTGAGCCCCACTCTGGACCTGCTGCAGTTTGCCTACCAGCCCAACATCGGAGTAGAGGATGCCATCATCTACCTGCTGCAGCGGGCGCTCACCCACCTGGAGACCACTGGGAGCGCTGTGAGAGTCATGTTCTTTGACTTCTCCAGCGCTTTCAACACCATCAGACCGATACTGCTGAGGGAGAAGCTGGAGGACGCTGGGGTGGACAAACATCTAGCTGACTGGACCATGGACTACCTCACTAACCGCCCTCAGTACGTGCGGCTGCATGGCTGTCAGTCAGAGGTGGCACTCTGCAGCACCGGGGCCCCCCAGGGCACCGTCCTGTCTCCATTTCTCTTCACCCTCTACACCTCGGACTTCACCTACAACACGGACAGCTGCCATCTTCAGAAGTTCTCTGATGACTCGGCCATTGTGGGCTGTGTGTCTGAGGGGAACGAGCTGGAGTACCGGTCGGTCATCATGGACTTTGTGGACTGGTGTGAGAAAAACCATCTGTGCTTAAACACCAGTAAGACCAAGGAGATGGTGATCGACTTCAGGAGAAGACCCCCACCTCACTCACCTGTGAACATCCAGGGGCAGGACATAGAAACTGTGGAGAGTTTCAAATACCTGGGTGTTCACGTCAACAATAAGCTGGACTGGACTCACAACACCGACGCCCTGTATAAGAAGGGCCAGAGCCGGCTCCACCTCCTGAGGAGGCTGAGGTCCTTTGGAGTGAGCCAGCCTCTGCTAAAAACTTTCTATGACTCTGTGGTGGCCTCAGCCCTCCTCTACACTGTCGTCTGCTGGGCTCCTGGCAGCACAGAGCGGGACAGAAAGAGGCTGAACAAGCTGGTGAGGAAGGCCACTTCTGTCCTGGGCTGCTCTCTGGACTCAGTGGAGGAAGTAGCTGAGAGGAGGGTGATGTCCAAGCTCACATCCATCATGGACAACACCTTCCAGCCCGTGCACCAGACTGTAGAGGAGCTGAGAAGCTCCTTTAGTGCCAGACTTAGACATCCTGTCTGTAAGAAGGAGCGTTACCGCAGGTCATTCATTCCTGCTGCTATCAGATTTTACAATGCTGCACTGTAACTGTGACCACAACTGTAATAATTAATGAGCAATAACTAATGTGCAATAATCTTTTTAATATACTGTACTACAACCCGTGCAATAATCCTGATGTAGAGACTTCTGCTGCTATCAACACCTGAACATAACTCAGCACACATGTATGTATGTATGTATGTACAAATGTATACAATGTATATGCACATATATACGCGTAAGTACGTATGTATTTAGGCGCATAGATATATGTATATATTTAAGTATATAGATATGTTTATATATATATAGATCACTAAGAATGTAAATGAGACATCATATGCCCATTCCTATTTCCTTTTTTTGTATTTTTTTTTGGTATTCTTTTTGATCCACTGTATATATGAAGACTCATTGTATATAACTGAATGCACCTTCCCTACTCTGCACCTTCTTGTATGAGGCGATGTGACGAGTGAATTTCTCCATTGTGAGATCAATAAAGACTATCTTATCTTATCTTATCTTAACCGCACATGGATGTTGGGAGTCAAATTCAGGCCTACAGCTTTCCGAAAATTAACCACAAAGTGTGCGCTCCCTTCTCTCTGGACATTTTCGTTGACCTGTGATGTCACGCAAAGGATTGTGGGATTGCTTATAGCTCTTTAGTGCTAGTAAGGGACATTGCAAGGTTCCTATGCTAAAGTGAGAGGAAGCACACAGGCTCCTTTTCCTACCTCCTTCCTTACTGACTGCACTATTTGGACAGCACTTATCATGGCGACCTCTGACACACTTCTGCTTTGTACTTACCCAAAATAGGTATTCGGATGGAGCTTCTAGCAGTTAAATCTTTCAGAGTTCAGCTGTATGGAGGCAGCATTACCACTGAAAGATGATGATTCTGGTGATTTATGGTGGATGGCAAACCAGCTACAACAGTGACTCTTCTCTGCCTCTGGAGTCCTTTTAAGCACGCCGTCTGATGACTACAACTTGCTGCAGTTGTGGGTAATTAGCTGCCTTCTGCGCCTGAGAAGGGGAGGCAGTCAGGAGCTGCACATACAGTACACAGGCCCACTCAACAGGGAAGAAGCCATTAATCCAAAAGCAACATAAAAAGCCTGTTTACAATTTTAAAATACACTCAGACCTAAATTTTTAGAGCGCTGTCATAAATTTGAAGTGTTTGGCTATAATGAAAATTGCTGTATTTGGAGGACACTGGGTCAGTCTGCAAATAAAAGAAAACCATTCCAACTGTAAACTCATTAGTGATATTATCATGTTAAGTGCACATTTTGCTGCAAGAGGGACCAGTTCACGTCACTAAATAGATGGCATCAAGCGGGATAAACATTGTTTTATTTTTTTCTAATTAAACCTTTCTTTATTTAACCAGATAAAAGACCTCTTTCACAGGGCTTTGCCAAGAAGCACAGCAGCACCTCATGATGGACAAGACAGAAAACAATAACAAAACAACCAAGAAAATATATAAAGTATGAGCAATTTCACAAAAAAAGGGTAGGAGTCGTTACATTGATAATATATGATTTAAAACTATAACTATTAGGATTGGAAACACATGCACTGTTTGAAGGATTTCCATTGTTGTTGTTTTTCGGACAGGGCAGAACGCTTTCAGTGAAACCATTTCTGACAGTTTCAGTTCAGATTGGAGGGCATTCCATCCAAGCAGAGGGGACAGATAAACTTCCTTTCTTGTTTCAGTTCGAAGACGAGGACCAGGGAAACGCAAAATGTAACTTGATCGTAAGGCATAATGGCTTTGAATTCTCTGGAGAAAAGTGCATAAAGCAGATATTTTCTGCACCACTTTAATGATAAGAGCTCATGACATGTGGCTTTGTTATTTCTCTATTATGCATTTCTTAAGCATACAATTCTCACATAACCAACATTTTCCCAGCTGAGCCACTGGGGGTCACCAAAGGCCTGGCTAAACCTTGAGCTTGCTGTGGGTCTGTTCAGATATCCACAGTCACTTTGTTATTTGAACATAGGAACTGTTGCCGGGAAAAGGGCAAACAGCGCCATTCTGCACCTCCAGACCATTTGTACAGGAGGCCCTCGGTCTTTGTGCTCTAAGAAGACAGAAGGGCCAGATTTACCTCTATAGAGGCAAAAGTGTTCATGTTAGTGACCTCCGATGACATTTAAAGCTATGCAGTCACTTTCTGATTAGTTGGAGCCTTCTGTCCTGTGATTAAATTTTTTGGTTTTCGGAGACTTTATTGGGCTGCCATGCCTGGGCATGTTGACAGGTGTTTTAAATTTCATTCTATTGTAGCCTATTTTTTTGCAGTGAATTTTTGATTTCAAATTCTTTTGAGACATCTTAAAAAAACTTTTTTTTATACATAAGTGGATAAAGTCTTCTTTCTGATGCCCTCTAATAGCATTTTAAATCTCACCATGGTGTCGACTCTCATTCCAGCAGTCAGGAGGACAACACACTGAATTTCGGAGGTTTAAACAAGTCAAGCGTTGACTTCATCGTGTCCACCTGATGTAAAATATCGGTGTTTATTCTTTTATTATTACTTTTACTAAGAAGGAATACATTTTGGGGTTGTCCTAATTTATTCCTCACCAAACATTTATTTTTTTATTTATTTTTATGGAAAATGTTAACACGCCTCTTCTTCCATTTTAAATGTTTATTCATATTACTTGAATTTTTCTTTTTTATGTTTATACAGCATGCAGACTTTCATAGGGTGTACTATTTTTAAAACCTGACTATATAATAACATAATTTTTTTTATGTAATTACTAAAATGATTTTGATGATTAAGAATGTTGTTGTGATGCACGTTTTGTATGTCTAATCTCTACGGAAGGCTACATTTCAAAGCTTATATGGAGAAAATTTTGTGGGTAGACATCTACCAATGCTTTCAATCCAAATGGAAAGCACATGTTCGGTAACAAGTTGTGCTCATGGCCATGAACATGTTGCCAACATGTTGACTGAATTAGATCGTTGCATTTCCTGTGATCACTTGCCATTTTTGCAAGGTTGTATTTCCTACGTAACAGGATGTTCGCAACACACAAACTCAATAATGACGCAAACAAAAACATGGATCCAGGAAAACAATCAATTTACTTCTGACACTGACACACAAAAGTGCTGCCTGGCCTCTGCTATGACCTCTCCACAATCAGTGTGTCAATGAATAACCGAGTCACTTGTGAGCTCATATGACCTCTGGCATTGATAGGTTTGACTGAATCAAATGTCTGCATTTCGCAATGATTAATCCACTCAGAATGATGAACAGAGCTAATGTAAATCAGAAATCAATAATGCATCTTGGTTGATATTTACATTAATCTCTAGATGTGCAAAACTGGTACAAACATACCCTAATGACCTGCCGCCATAATATAGAAATATGAAAAAGCCTCTCTTTATGCTTCTATTTTATATTTGTGAGCTATTCTATCTTGTAAAATAGATAAAATATGTTTAGGGTTATAATGTAACATCATTTTAAGAAGTCGCAGAGGAATTAATACTTTTTCAAGGTTCTGTAGTTTCAGTTCAGATGGCCATAATTGTTCTGTTTGTGAATGAACATGCTCATGATTCCCTTACTCCCCTACTCCTCCCTCCATGGTTCAATAGTCTCCTCTTTCCCTTCCCCCACGTTCATCCAGCGGCTACATTTTGTGAATGCGTGCTGACAGTGTCATCGTCAACCTCCTCTGTTGCCCTGATACAAGGCAAACGTAAATCATCTGGTGCCATGCAAACAAGTATGCGCACAAACACGCATCCACCGCATCCTCCCATTTTAGGATTAAGGGATTTAATCTTCATGGCAACAACCACCGGATGCTGCTGCAATCCGGAACCGGAGGGTTAGCGAACGGAGATAACAACAAGAGTGAAAGAAGCTGGAGCTTATTAGAAGGAGGAAGTGCAAGCTCCTTCACAAAGGGGCTGCAGACTGTTTCATATTCATAGCGATAGAGGAGTGAGGAATGCAGGGAGGTATAAACAGGATTAAGAATGGATGATCATTCATTCATAATTCTGTCGTCATTCAGATCGCCTCTCAGCCCAGTGAGCAGAGTGATCGCCCTCTTATGTAAGAGAGAGAGATGGGATATAAGGCAGCAGGAGGAATGGGGTGGGGGTTTAGCAGTGGGGTTAGGTTGAGCAGGGTTGTACTGACATATAAAACAGGGAAAATAAAATGTAACATAGTAGGTAAAGCAACAAATTTTCATCTTTATTGTTCTGTTTCAGATTTATTACAAGAATTGTGAATTTCACATCATAGGTCCTTAGCTGTGTCTGACGTACAGATGCTATGGCACAACTTACATATCTAACATTAAGAATTCATAAAGAACCATGTAGGTCATTCCATTAAGATGTGTCATTCTTTCTGTTGCTTTGTTCAGAATTATTGGGACTCTATGGTTTTGCAGCATCTTAAAGGAAAAAAACGACAGAAACCACTTCCATTTCTACAGTTAAAATAATTTGAATGAAATGACAGAGAGCTCCAAAGTTTTTTCTCCGATACAGTGCAGGGCAGTACTGTGCTGTTCCCTCATCTGTATCTGTATACTGTTAATCACTCTAACACGTTTTTCATCCTTTCAACAAAGATAAAGTCTGCTGTTTGGAAGGTCACATTGGGGGGAACAAAGGAATATTACTTATCACTGTCATTAGAACTGTTAGCAAGCTACTAGTAATTTAGGAAAGTGTATTTCTAAAATCTATTATCCAGTCCAAATGTACGAATAAATAAATACACATGGTGTCAGGATTGGGCAGGCTGTGCGGCATGCACTGCCTGTTTTTCTCTCTTTCAGGTGATCAGAGTTGACAGGTGGGCGTGGCGCGCACCTGCAGCTCGTTACGACCGCTCAGCGTGGAGTTAAAACCAGGTTGCAGTCAGCTGAAGGACGCCGGAGTGTTAAACCGTTGTGGTACACTTAGTGGCCACTGTCTCTCGACAGTTCCTTGTTCCTGCATGTTCTTGTTCTCGGTTCTAACTCATGTTTCCTGTCTCCTCGTAGTTCGCTCTGTGTTTTGGATTACTCACCGACTGCTCCGCTAAAGCGCCGAAGCTTCAACCAAGCTCCTGAATCCCTGTGCTCAGATTTTGCTCTGGTGTTCCCCTTGAGCCCCCTGGCTATTACAAACACGGACAAGAGAACCCCCCTTCCTGGATTCACCCTGGTTAGGCTGCTCTCTGCTTCCTGCCTCTGCTGTGGTGCTGCTCGGGCTTCCCGCCTCCGTTCCACATTCTAGTCCTCCTGTCACTCAGTCACCTAGTTCCACCAAAAGCAAGAATCCGTCTTCCACTCCGCTCCCCCCGAATAGGTTGCTCATACCTGGCGGTAAGCGCGGCACCACACATTTAGATTCCCGTACCAGCCTTAGTTTAAACTGTTCCTTTCTTTCCACAGTGTCTCGTATCCCGACGTCTCGATCATAGCTGGCGGCTCACTCAGTGAGCATTACTTCTTCGTGTACCCTTGAGCCAAATAAACATCTTAAACTGCTTTTGTCTCCCCTCCGTGTCCTGCATGTGGGTCAAACGCCCCAAAACCATGACACATAGAACTTCCTCAAGTAACAATTAGCTTCCTTAAACTTCAACCCCCCCCCCCCCCCCCAGGAAGATCTTAATAAGCTCTTTCAGTGTCAAACGTCCAGGAAAGCTTGAGGACCTGAAAATGACTCCCTTTCATGCCTGAGAGCTTGTGCTGAACAGATGGCCTCTGTCTTCACTCAGATCTTCAACAAGTCTCTAGCTATTTGAGGTTCCCTCCTGCTTCAACCACTCTGCCCAGTCCCCAATAAATGCACCATCATGGGCTTAAATGACTACAAGCCTTTAGCCCTGGTATCTGCGGGAATTAAGTCCTTTTGAGCGTGTTGAAGCTTCAGTTTGTTTTGTACATGCCCATCATTGTGTAGTTCGACCCATCCACAAGACATGACAAGAAGGCAGGTCCAAACTATAATGTTTACATAGGTCTGCAAAAGGGATCGTTGCGGTTGACCTTCCCTTCATCCAGAAGTTGCACAAGGGGGGTTAGCTAAAATTTCTGCAAATCCAACACATCCTGTCTGTTTGACCTATGCTGTCTTTTTGCTGCTGCCTACTGGACTGGAGTGGTACTGCAGTTTTCCTCACAACTTCCCCATTCGTCATTGGTCTATTTTACATAAATGGCCCTTAGCAAATGGAAACACAAAAAACCTGAAAGCCCCAGGCTTTAGTCTACCCTGGGAAACCAAGGCCTGGGGTTTTAAATTACGGGCTTTTTTTTTTTTTTTTTTTTATTCTCTGATTCCTGCGGCGAGAATTTCAAATTATGTGGACACTACAATGGGAAAGTAGTAGAGTAAAGGAAGAACAAGAAGAGAAAAAAAAGAAAGAGAAGAGGTGAAAGAAAGAAGAGATAAAAGGGAAAGAATGATAAAACGTCTTCTGTCTGCTTCATCACCTGGAAAGAGAGATGTAAAAAGAACAGCACAACCAACGGACATAGTGTAACAGATACAATAGAGTAACACCTTGATACGATTTTGCTAGATCATATGTATTATTATTTAAACTGACATGTATAATGTGATACCTGAGAAAAGAAAGTAAAAAAAAAAAAAAAATGACGGGCTTTCTGTGAACACTTAGTACCTGGAACCCAGCACCTGTGGGTGTTTTTTTTTTTTTTTTTTTTTTTTTTTTTTTTTTTTTTCCCAGTGTCCTGTCTAGCACTATGGCAATAGGAATTGATATCTCAATGCCAGATGGAGCTCGACAGATTTTGCTTTTACAAGTGGAGCAAACAGCTTCCGCCATAGTGCTCCACTTGATTTATGCTTGTAAATAGCTTTATTATGATTCCTGCAAGGAGAATTTCAAATATTATGGACATGACAATGGGAGAGTAAAGGAAGAACAAAAAGTGAAAGAAAAGAAAAAAAAAAGAGTAGAGGTGAAAGTAAGAGGAGATAAAAGGAAGAGAATGATAAAATGTCCTCTGTCTGCTCCATCACCTGGAAAGAGACACAAAAAGAACTGCACAACCAACAGACATAAAGCAACAGATACACTCGAATAACACCTAGGTGCCATTGCTAAATCATATATATTATTATGTAAGCTGACATGTGTAATGTGATATTTGAAAAAAGAACGTGACACAACATAAATAAATAAATAAATTATAAGATTACTGTATATAAGTGAACACTTAATACCTGGGACCCAGCACCAGTGGGAGATGTGAAAGTGCAATAGTTTAGGTGAAGATTATCCAGAAATAGCTTGATAGTGATTGTGGAGAACCAAAGACCCACCTTCCCCGAGCACAGAGGCAGGCGTCAGGGGACCCGTAGCCCCGGACTCCCAAAGGGGTCCCTAAAGCAGGTCGCCCAGGAGGGGCCGACACAGGATATCTGCAACCCCCCCCCCAAGGAAGGAGCAGAGACGACCCCGAGGAAATCCCCCAGCCACCGCAATGCCGACGCCCCCAAGAGCCGCGGAGACGAGCCCATGGGCTCCGCCGGCAGCCAGCCCCGCTGAAGTGGTCCCGGCCATGGGCCCTGAGGGCCAGAGGCCCCAGGGGCGCCCCGCCCCCGTGACGAGGGCCCCGGCCGCCCCCCGGGGGGCCAGGCCCCGCGAAGAGGCCGCCAGGAGCGGGCCGGCGCACGCCCGGGAACCCGCCCCAAACCCGAAGCCAACTAACGCGCCAGGGGGCCAAGGCGCCCGCCAACGAAGTGGAGGAGGGCAGGACGTGGGGGGATGGGCTCCGCACCTATCGGAGACTTGAGATGTTCACCTGTGGGTGTTTGTGAGAGTGCACTTGTGTATGTGAAATTTATCCAGAAGAAAATTGCTCAATAGTGGTTGTGAAGAACCAAAGGCCCGCCTTCCCCGAGCACCGAGGCAGGCGCCAGGGGACCCATAACCCCAGACTCCCATTACCATTTTATGTTCAATACCACAGTGTGAAGCACAAAAAAAGGTCTACAGTAGCTATCCATTTCGCCATTACATTGGTTAGCTTCTCTGAGTCATTGAATTGTTTGGTGATGTCTACAGTGTGTTTGGCATTTAAGTGGTATGTTAAGCTCAAGGTGCTCCGGTGATAAGAAAGTTTAACTTGGCAGTGGTTACAACTAACTTGTTTCTGTCATATTCGTTGCTGGAAGAACTTTAAACTGAAATGCTTGCTAACTCGATATGCTTGCATGTTTATTTGACGTTAACACGCGTTTTTTTGTTGTTGCTTTCTCGCGTGCCCCCCCCCCCGCTCTGCCAGGCAACATGCGTTAATGCGCGATAAAATAAATTTTGTCGTTAAGAGTCTAATGAATTAACGCGAAATTAATGCGTTA
Source organism: Fundulus diaphanus (assembly GCA_037039145.1). Lineage (NCBI taxonomy): Eukaryota > Metazoa > Chordata > Actinopteri > Cyprinodontiformes > Fundulidae > Fundulus > Fundulus diaphanus. The sequence goes on from CM073134.1 coordinate 45,310,532, forward strand.
ACTTGCCCAGCCCTAATAGTGACTTGTGCTAGAACAGTGCAAAGAACGCATAAATGTCAGTTACAGAAGGGGGTGTCTGAATCACTGAGGGAGACGTTGTAGAGATTGATGACCATAGGCAGGAATGATTTCCTGTGGCGCTCTGTGTTGTATCTGGGTAAGAGGAGTCTTCTGCTGAAGGAGCTCATCTGCTGGGCCAGTGTGTCGTGGAGAGGGTGTGAGACATTGTCTAAGATGGACTGGAGCCTGGACAGCATCCTCCTCTCTGCCACGGTCGTCAGAGTGTCCAGTTCCTTCCCCACAACATCACCGGCCCTCCTGATCAGTTTGTTTAGTCTGTTGTTATCAGCGACCCTCAGCCTGCTGCCCCAGCATGAGACAGCAAAGAAGATCATTCTGGCAACAACAGACTCATAAAACATCCTTAGCATCGTCCCACAGATGTTAAAGGACCTCAGCCTCCTCAGGAAAAAGAGTCGGCTTTGACCCTTTTTGTAGACCGCCTCGGTGTTGCTGGTCCAATCCAGCTTATTGTTAAAGTACACTCCAGGGTACTTATACTCCTCCACAGTGTCAACAGGGACCCCCTGGATGGAAACAGGGGTCACAGGTGTTTTTGTCCTCCTCAGATCCACTATTAGCTCCTTAGTCTTTGACACGTTGAGCTGCAGATGGTTCAGCTCACTCCAAGTGACAAAGTTGCCCACCACAGTCCTATATTCACTCTCATCACCCTTTTCAATGCAGCCAACTATTGCTGAGTTATCAGAAAACTTCTGAAGGTGGCAGGACTGAGTGCAATAGTTGAAGTCTGAGGTGAAAAGGGTGAAGAGGAAGGGGGAGAGGACAGTCCCCTGAGGGTCTCCAGTGTTGCTGACTACCCTGTCAGACACACAGTTCTGTAGGCGTACATACTGTGGTCTGCCCGTCAGGTAATCAACAATCCAGGACACGATGGGGGCCTCCACCTGCATTGCCGTCATCTTCTCACCCAGTAGAGCCGGACGGATGGTGTTGAAGGCACTGGAGAAATCAAAGAACATGATTCTCACAGTGCTCGCCAGCTTGTCCAGATGAGTGTAGACTCTGTTCAGCAGGAAGATGATGCTGTCCTCAACTCCCAGGCGGTGCTGGTAGGCGAACTGTAGTGGATCGGTGAAGGGCCTGACCATGGGCCTTAGCTGCTCCATGACTAGCCTCTCAAAGGTCTTCATGATGTGGGACGTCAGTGCCACCGGTCTGTAGTCCTGAGGGCCGCTAGGGCACGGCGTCTTTGGCACAGGAACAAGGCAGGACGTCTTCCACAGCACGGGGACTTTCTGGCGGAGCATGCTCAGGCTGAAGACTTGGCTAAGTACTCCACACAGCTGATAGGAACAAGCTTTGAGCACCCTGGGGAATACACCATCGGGCCCTGCAGCTTTGCCGGAGTGGAGTCTGGTTAGCTGTCTTCTCACCAGGTCAGGAGTGAAGGACACTGTAGAGGTAACAGTAGGGGGAGGGGTGAGGTCCTCAGGTTGTGGAGGACATGATGTAAAGCAGGGGGGAGGGGTGGAGTCGGTGGATGTGGATTGAGGTGGTGAGGAGTAGACAGGGGGTCTGTGAGGAGGAGGAGGAGTGGGGGAAGGTGGGGTGGTCGTTGTAGGGAAGCCAGCAGCAGAGAGTTGTGGGGGATGGGCCGCAGTATCAAACCTATTGAAAAATAGGTTCAGTTCATTGGCCTGGTCCACGCGACCTTCCAAACCCATGCCAGTAGACTTCTGAAACCCTGTGATGGCTCTCATCCCACTCCACACATCCCTCATGTTGTTGGTCTGGATTTTATTCTCCAGCTTTCTCCTTTATTTGTCCTTAGCCTCCTTGATTTTACGTTTGAGTACCCCCTGCACTCTCCTCACCTCACCACGGTTGCCATCTCTGAACGCCCTCTTCTTCTCATTCAGGATGGCCTTTATGTCCTTGGTGATCCAAGGTTTATTGTTGGCGTAACAGGTGACATCCAAGCTGGAACATTGCAGTCCACACAGAAGTTGATATAGTCCGTAATGCACTCTGTGAGCCCATCGATGTCCTCCCCATGGGGATCACAGAGTGCAGTCAGTCACCTCAAAGCAGGCCTGCAGGCCTGCAGTGCCTCATAAGCCTCCTCCGACCACCTCCTCTCAGTTCTTGTGGTCGTAGGCTTCCTCTTCACCAGAGGCACATAACAGGGTTTGAGGTGAACCAGGTTGTGATCTGATCTGCCCAGAGGGGGGAGAGAAGAGGAGATGTATGCATCTTTAATGTTAGCATACATCAGGTCCAGGGTCCTCTCCTCTCTGGTAGGGCAGCTGACATACTGTTTGAAGGTCGGCAGAACTTTGTTCATGGTGACATGGTTGAAGTCTCCCGAAATGATGATGAGGGCATTAGGATGTTGGGTCTGTAGTTAGGAGATGGTGGTGTGTATGATGCTGCAGGCAGATGTTGGGTTTGCAGAGGGAGGGATGTACAGGACAGCAGCGATGATGTGTGGGATCTCTCTAGGCAGCTGATATGGACGGAGTCCAACGACTAGCAATTCAACATCCGGGCTTAGGAGCTGTTCTTTAATGTGACCCAGGTAACACCATCTGCCGTTTACTAGAATGGCAAGCCCCCCTCCTTTCCGCTTACCACTCATAGTGTCCCGGTCGGCCCGGACGGTGTGAAAGCCATCCACGGAGACAATCTGGTCCGTAATGTCCTTGTGCAGCCATGTCTCAGTGAAACACATCAGACTGCACTCTCGGTACTCCGGTTGACTCCGCGTTAGCGCCGTTAGCTCGTCCATCTTGTTACTAAGGGAACGCACGTTTCCCATAACAACAGAGGGGAGACACCGCTTAAATCTTCTCCTTTCAATAAGCCCGTCCCGTCTCGACCCTCCTTTCATCCCCCGACGTTGCTTTCCTCCTCTGCAACCTCGATGTGTTTTTCTCCAGAATTCGGGTAGTATTTCAGCTGGTCTGGCTACCACGCCGGTCGGCATTAGAGCGATCAGCTGTTTTCCGGAGTAAACAAAGGCAGCGTGTCCCGGTGGGAGCGGCATGATTAAAACAACACGAAAAAAACACGAAAACTCTCTGAAAACGACCTCGTTAGAGAGGACAATACTTCACAGAGTTACCGTGAAAAAACAAGAGCAATCAAAAAAAGATAAAAGTAAGAAAGTTAAAAAGCAAAACAGAGCAATGTAACGGCAGCATGCTGCTTTTGCGCATGTGCACTAGGTATTAGCATCTAAATATAACATTATAGTCAAAATGGCCTTTAGAAATTAGTTTTTTGGGGGTAGGGATCTACGCTCTTGTCTTTAATGGCATTTATTTTTCTTAAATTACTTTTCCTTTTAATACTTGAGTATAAAAGTATATGTGGCCAATATGGCCCCACGCTCCATCTTGATCACAAGGGGGGAGCAAACAACTCAAGAACCCAAACAGTGAAACAATCCAGTTCAAGATGATTTATTCCACAAAAAGAAAGTCACAGAAATAGTGGCACCATAAAAGAGTCCTTTTCTTCTTCCTTTAAAATCCAAAATTCACTAATTGTCTTAAAAGTCACCAATTAGGGCCAGGGGTTGAGCTCCGCTTAAAATTATGCTTCTGGTGGAGGCCACCCGTCTGCAGCACACCTTCTTCGATCCCCAGCTAAAAGAAACAAGTAGGAAGACGCCAGCCTCTCTGCTCCAAGACTCCCTCGAAGGACCTTCGTCCGACCGATACTCTATTCAAAAACAGAGTGCTACTTACAGGCGCGGGCAGAGGTTCCCTCTGCCCTGATCCTCTGTACTGGGCCGTCTGTTCTGACATGCGGATCACACCTGCTCCTTTGCTCGGCAGTGTGTCCGTGTCTGTCTCCTGCAGGGTCAGTTTCTCCCTGCCCTTCTATCCAAGCTCCTTTTATAAGCCTCTGCTGACACCTGAGCGCAGCTGTGCAATTAATGAGCTCCGCCTCCTCAGTCAACAGGCTTCAGCCCAGTGTGTTTGGATTGTTAAAGGGGAAAGCAGAAAAAAACAAAACAATCCAAGCATGCAAAACACAACTTCATTCTCTGTTCTTTGTCTCTGTTTTTTGTACTTTATCTCTAAAGCTTTCTATACATTATCTTTATTGCTATTCTTTACCAAACCCTAAGCCTGATTTTAGTTCTGCGCTGCATTTCAGTAATTTCCTAACTCATCAGAAGAATTGTCTCTTAAAGCACACTATTGACTTGAGAATATTTCTGACCAAACTAATTCTGAAGAACTCCTCTCAATATTTAAAGAGAGTAGTTTCTGACCGAGTGCTTCCAATGGAGAAAGGTTTGAAATAGAAAGGAATTTTAGGAGGGCAATAAAATGAAATGAGGGATGAATCATGTCGCAGTGACTAACGCCTTGCATAACAAAGTCTGAGAATTCTTGCTTCTCGTCAGCAAGCGCCTACAAAGATAATGTTTTGTAAGCCACCCACGGTGCCTTCCTCAAAATCAATTCTTGCAGGCACACTAACACAGTTTGGCATCTCATACACAGACATGGTAAGTATTTAGGATATACTAGATTGGTATAATATGAAAACATCAATTGACAGTATTGGTGGGCAGAACAAACTATTTGTTGAATTTCTTAGCAGCATTTTGGAATTGCCCTGCTCCAGTCAGGCTTTTATTTGTCCCAGATGTCTATCTACATCAGGGGTATTCAAGAAAACTGTGAGGAGGTCCAGTTCAAAGAAATTTTCTCAAGCAGAGGTCCGCAATATCGTTTGTTTGCGGTATGACAATATCGGAATACATGGTGTTAAAAAAAATAATAATACGGGTTAAAATAATTTCAAAGAAGTTTATTAGCACTGAAACACAGGATAACATTGTGTGGCTGCAGTTTAAATTAGAAATAACTAAATTATGTATTCAAAAATAAAGTGCTTAAGAAAAAATAGCAGCTTCAGTTTCCTTTTGATTGAACAATCTCAATATTTCTGCTCAACAAAACAACTCTCAAAACACCTGAACTATTTCTCTTACAGATTTCTCTTACATCTGTCTTCCCCCAATTTCCCTTGCTCAGTGTGAGAATTGAGCTTTGACTTGCCCTGCCAACATTTTAAATCTGGGCTTGAAGGAGGTCAGGGCCATTCTCATGCACATGTGCAGATGCTCATTGGTGAGCTTGGAATGATATTTTGTTTTTATTATGTTCATTGTAGAGAACGCTGCCTCACAGCTGTATGTGGAGCCGAACATGGTCAAGATAAACAGGGCTACTTTTTTCAGATCTGGGAAAGCTGTCTCAGAAACCATCAGGAGCCAGAATGTGGTAGATTCTGTTCTTGCAAACTGCTCTTTCAGGGCCACATCTGCCTGGAGGTCAATCATTTGCATCTGGAGAGCCCCAGTGTTTGCCCACTTGAAGTGATGTGTGACATCATTTGTGAATGCTCTGACATCAGTGATGAGAAATGGATTCTGTATGAAGAGGGTGAGCTCCTCCCCAATGCTGAAGCTATCAAAGCATTTGCTGAAGTTTTCAATCAACTTGTCAACAAAGTCAACAAAAGAGGAGACATCTCTATGGCCCTGCACCTGTTCTTTCACTTTTGGGAAGTGTGTGTAGTCTCCTTGCAGATCTTCTTTATACACCTGAAGTTTTCGTTGAAATGAGCGGACAGCTGTCATCAGATCACAAATAGAATTGTTCTTTCCCTGCAGCTGCAAATTAAGCCCATTCAGGTGTGACATGATATCAGCCAAAAAAGCTACGATACCCATGTTTTTCTCGTCATTTAGAAAGACAGAAAAGTTGGCTGCTTTCTGACTTTCCAGTTGTTCCAAGAAAGCTGTTACTTCATGTCTAATTGACCAAAATCGCTCTAGCACCCTGCCTTTGCTGAGCCATCTAACATTGTTGTGTAGCAAAAGATCATCAGAGTTTGCATCAACCTCTTTGAGAAATTCCCTGAGCATGCGATGCTGACAAGAAGAAGATGCCCTGAGAAAGTTTATGATTTTCATCATTGTCTTCATCACCTCAGCATACTCATCTGACAGGGTGGAGCAAAGGACAGCCTGATGAATAATGCAGTGGTAAGAGATCAGGTCAGCGTTGTCTTCTTTCAACCTTGCCACAGCTCCCTTTTCTCTCCCTATCATGGCAGGGGCTCCATCAGTGGTTATTGATATCACTTGTTTTGGCTCTATTCCTCGCTGTGCTAGCATTTCCTTAATGGCCAGGTAGATGTCTTCTCCTTTGGTAGTGGTCTGCAGGGGAGTCACACCTAAGAGGTCTTCACAGAACTGATTTTTCTCCCTGTTTAAGAATCTTATGTAAACCAATAGCTGAGCATTGTCAGACACATCAGTAGATTCATCCACAGCCAGGCAACACACGGTGCCTTACAAATAGCTTCTTCCAGCTGGGACAGTGAATCTTGAGCTAGTATCTCACTTCTCCTTGTGGCTGTGCAGGCTGACAGGGGTATTTTCTCTATTTTGTCACAGAGCTCATCTTTTTCTTTACCATCAAGTAACGCCTCTGCTATTTCAGTCATGCACTCTTTGACAATACTTGCATCTGTAAAGGGCTTTTTGTGTTTCCCTAAAACCCAAGCAACACGGAGGGAACATTCATTAGCACGCTGTTGTGCGCTGAAAGCACGGCTTAATACCCTGGTGGACTGATCATATTGGGCAGTGAGACTTCGAATTTTCTGCGTCCGGAGTTCGGACTTAGGGGGGTATGATTGGTCAAATGCTTTGTGCTTAGTCTCATAGTGATGCTTGACATTGGCACTTTTAATAAGTGCCACGGTTTCGGAGCATATGAGGCACACTGGTTTCGTGCTCGCGGGTGGAAGAATGAACATGTACGCATCAGTCCATTCCGTGTTGAACGCTCGATTTTCGGCATCTACTTTTCTCTTTTTAGAAAGCGCCATAGTGTTTGCACCTCTTCTGACTGTAATTCACGCCCTGTCTTCCTGTATCACCCTGCGTTTCTTGCTTCAATCGCTTTTCGCTCACCTTTCACCTCCTCTTCCTTATATAACACTGCGTGGATGTCTGTGCCTGGCTACAAACCTCTGCTTCGGTTTGCTCATACAACTCGCTCTGAGTTCAAGCTGACGATTTGATTCGCTAGTTGAACCACGTGGTTAGTATGACTCGCACGCGATTGGTTTGTAGCTTCCAATCCTTGCTCAGTGCAGTGCTGGTAAAAGCACTTGTGTCAGATAGGGAAAAAAATAAATGCTCCGGTTTAAAATTAATTCTCCCGTCAAAATTAACAAATATTTTAACAATATATTCCGGGTCCGGATGGGATGGCATATGGGTCCGTATCCGGACCGAGGTCCGTTGGTTGCGGATGGCGGATCTACATGATCTACACAACACTGGCTGCTCTTTGCAGATATCTGAGAACAGTGACCAGAGCAGGTGACATCGCATAACACTGAAGTAGCAAATAGGCTCTCTGTTTCATTGTGAATATGAGTGTAAAAGGATAAAAAAAACAGATTGCAAGTAATGTAGATTTTCCACATTACAGTTTTTCATGGAATCCACTTAGTTTTTTTAAAGTAAGTTTCTGTTAAAAGCTTAGACGTAGTTAACATCTTGACCTGAAATTGTATGGCCCTATTTTCTGTATTTTCTAAAAGGAAAAAGGCCAGAAATCACTACTATACAAAGTTCTTATGTGACGTCACATATCCGGGCACTCTGTTGCTAAACGCCATGTTGGCAGGCAGAATTGCTTTAGAAATGGCTAAGTAAGTTTGACTATTTTATTTTTTACACGAGCTAGCATTGGTTATTTCATATTGGGTGAAATAACCATGCAGACGGTTTTGGAAAAAGCACTCTTTTCCCTACATCCCAAAAATTAGTTACTGTAGCACCAGCCAAATTAGCTTAGCTAATGTAGCCTGTATTTGCAAGCTAGGAGGGACAAGTACATATCATTAATAGAGCTAACTACAACAGGGACGTACCAAAACCTGAACAAAATAGTTCCAGCACACATACAGTTAAACAATGACATTGTTTATAAAAAGGATTGGTATATATTTTGGTTTTCTTTTACCGGAATAAAAGTGATTGGAGCAGATTCTCACCATTTTCGATGGCTGATCCATGCGGTTGATGTTTCCAAGCCAGACTCACTGACGTTCAGCACTCATCTCCACCATTCACGGTCCTTCGGATTTCCGTGTATGCTATTGTAATTACCCTGCAAGTCATCAGAACCTTGTTTTTCACATGAAGAGTTTGAAAGTAATTTACAAAGCTGTTAAAACACTAATGTATGTGTCCATGGATTTCAGGCCGTGAAGCTCCTCCATTGTGTAGGCTCTTTTTCTTTTCACTAAGTATTTAACTATGTCATAGTAAGATATCAGAGGCACTTTGTCCATGTTGTCTGATATTTTTCTGTTCTCTCCCGAGAACATTGTTAATGTGTCGTTCTCTGGCACATTCGTCAAGAGTATCAATATACTTTCTATTTGTTTGCCTGCAAGCCATGATGATTGTGGTTGTTGTTATGAAAATATATAATCATTTATATGATAATAGTGTATTTTAAAGTTATACAGATATTAACCTTTAACACAGTAACCTGGGATGAGGAGTTCTTTGCAGAATACAATGGCTGCATTCAGGCTTCAGTAATGGTACCAGGTGCAGGACAGAACGGCAAATATATGAGAGTTTTGCAAATTAGTTAACGGTTTTTAAAACTTTCCCATGGCTCTGAATGTTATTTTAGTTGACTCCCGAGGAACAGGCCGGGGCTATAACTTACATTTAACAGCTGAAACTGGCAGAAAGCACATATCTGCTGGAGACTGGTTGTCTCCAGAGTGGGGGGGGGGTTAGCCCAACCCCCTCAGGAGTTCGTGTGTGGTTAAAAAGAAATGTTTTGGGTTTATACGACGAGACTGCAACTTGCAATTCATGGAAGGCACTTCGGGATAAAATAGGCTATCCGCGTCATTGATAAAACTTGTAAGTGAGTCTCCCAACTTGGAATTCCAAATTTTAATAAATATATATATGCTTTAAGTGTTTGGCCTCTGATCATTTGTCTCTTCTCTTGCTGCCAAATCATCGAACCGGATGGGTGAGACGGGCCGTGGTAAAATGGAGAAGGAACGGGCCCGAGTTTTAACACTTGGTGCGCGTGACCCGGATTTGGCTGTAAGTAGAGGAACCTTTTTGAATTTGGGCACGAAGGAGGAATTGTCTTCAGCATCACGGGTCGACCCGAAAAAAGGTAAGGAGATTTTTAATTCTCCATTGGCAAAACTAGACGTTTAGGCTAAATTTAAGTGGTGCTGTGGATAAGACACTCTCTTCTCAAAATATCAGAGGTTGAACAGAACAACTAGGATGAAAATGGAATTTATGTTGAAACCGAGAAAGGACTGAATGGGATTTATGTTTAAGTCTACGTCAAAAACGTAAAATAAGATAGAAACGATAAAATATAAAGAAAAAAGATAAAATACAAAGAAAAAAAATAGTTCTAAGGATTGGCCACTTTAACTTCAGGCTGACGAGTTCTGATGAAATCTCTAGAAGAATAGAGATTGAATAAAAGGGATCCCAGAGAGATAATTTAAATTGTCTCTCAGCTTCCAAAAACAGGGTTTTCGGAAGCACGGCAGTGAGATCAGGCGATTTGTTTAATACAATTAGAGAAGGTTCTGCCGAATACGGAAGGGACAAAGGTCTCTCCTTGTCGCGCAAGCTGTCTGTCTTTAGATGTTGTGTTTGTCATGTTTTGTCCAACATTTTGTCTCGGTTAGAATGGGATCCATTGTGTGAGAAACAAAAGCGGAGTTCGCGGTTCCTAAGTGGGTCTGTTTGTGTGTGTGTAGACACGAGGTTTGTGTGTGTGCGCACGAGTGGTTACGTATATGTGTATGTCTGGCTGTGTTTCGCGTTCGCACGTGTAGTAGTTACGGTGGAAAAGTACTGTGTCGAGTTGAGTGTGATTTGGAGAAACAAGTAAGAAGGCGAGGATCATGTCGAAATGCATGAAAAGTTGGACAAAAAGACGCAGTCTGAGTGGAGACAGAAAATCTTGGAAGCTGTTACGGCAGAATTGAAACGACTGGAAAATGGTGAGCCGCTTGGCAAGTATTTGGTAAAACAGTATGTTAAAAGTAAGAAACATATCAAGGAATGTACGCAGAAACAACAGAAAGTTGGTTTGTTGCATTTTGGGAAACAAACCAAAACCAGGAACAAGACCAGGAACAAGATAAGGCAGAAAGAGAGGTTAAATGTTGGGAAAAATTTTTTGGTAATTTGGCAGGGAATTAAACATTTGTTTAAAAAACAGAACAGTTTCCAGCACCGCAGGGCAGGTCTCCACCCCCATATAACTTAAACACTCCTTCTGCCAGACTGTATCCAGTCCTGGACGTGAGGGGTGGAGAGTTAGTGGTAGAATCAGTCCTCAGTTACACCCCCAGGACTAACACATTTCTAGACAACACTCAACAACCACATACATCACTTAACACTCACCCCTTTGAAGTCATGTGAACCATTTCTCGCTCGAGCAGCTCGCAAGAACTGGTCTCAGTCCGTTGAAGGGCTTCCCTCCCCGCTTAGTGCCCACCCCATTTCTCAGATGACGAAAGCGGGTGCTGAAGAGCACATGTGGAGGACTCAGGAACTCGGAGAAAGATCGCCCCCTTGGGGCAATCCTTCTGTATGTTCAGAGGAAACACAGCAAGCAGCAGACTTAAATCAGGTTGATCACAAGAAAACAGGAATTAGAACACCAGCAGCTTCGACTGATGTCAGGTTTAAGAACCAACAGTCAGCAGAACCAGAGATAAAGTTAAAATGGCGCTCAAAGGTGTTTGGCAAGAGGACGATTCTGCAGATTTGACAGATGTGCCAGTTTTGGAGTTCTCCCTGGATGGAGAAACCGATGCTGAAGAATTTATGGTAGATAATAATGGGTTATATCATTCTACTGAAGAAGCTGAATTTGCAAGGAGGCAGAGAGCAGCAAAAACAGGAGGTGTGAGGAGAAATTTAAAGGACAGATTCCACAGCATGCATTCAATTACAACGCGTTCTCAAGGTCCCACAAGAGTGCAGATGCCCTTGTTACAAAATTATTTGGGGACAGAAAAATATGTCCCTTACTCATTTGGTGATGTGCAAGCCCTGGTGGATAAATTGCCCAGTATTGCAGCTGGTGGCAGACTGTGGCTGGCTGAATTAGATAATTTGACCAAAGGCACGAAACTGGCCCTGGGTGACTTTAAAGCCATTCTAGGACGATGTGTCCCGCTTCAACTGCAGATAACATTGAATATGAGGCTTAAACGTCCCGTATTAGGGATGAAACTTCATTGTCTTTAGTAATTACTCGTTTGGGAAATGCAATTAGAGAACATCTTCCCTTATCCACCCCAGCAGTGGTTCCCAAGTTTGATTGGGACCCACGACAGCATCCAAAAGACTACATAACTCAAGCTGAAGAGAAATGGATCAAACACACAGGTGTAAATGGACAAACTCTTCCCCTTTCAACATCTGCCACTAACCTGGGTGTTAAAATGGACTTGCATTTGACCATTGAGTCTCACATCAAACACCTCTGCAAGATCTCCTTCTTCCACCTCAGAAACATCGCTAAACTTCGTCCCACACTCACTCCGGCAGATGCAGAAAAGCTTGTCCACGCTTTTGTCTCCTCCAGGCTGGACTACTGCAATGCGCTCCTCATCGGGATCCCTGGGAAAAGCCTTCAGAAGCTGCAATATATACAAAACAGCGCTGCTCGGATCCTGATGAGGGTGCGCAAACATGACCATATCACTCCCATCCTCAAATCACTTCACTGGCTTCCTGTCACACTCAGAATTGAGTACAAGGTCTCCCTCCTTACCCACCAGTGCATCCATGGTGATGCCCCAGCATATCTTAAGGAACTTCTCACCCCACAGACCTCAACACGCAACCTCCGATCTACCACAACATATCTGTTGAAACTACCAAAGACAAAGCTCTGTACAATGGGAGATCGGGCTTTCTACTCAGCTGCTCCCAGGCTGTGGAACACTCTCCCTGGCCACCTGAGGACCCCACAGACTGTGGATGCTTTTAAACGTGGCCTTAAAACCCACCTTTTTAGGAGAGCTTTTAATTGAACTCTTTCTTTTGCTTCGTTTTTATTTTTTAGCACTTACCCGTTTTACTATGTAGCACTTTGGGATTTATTTTAAATATAAAGTGCATTACAAGTCCAAAGTATTATTATTAAATCCAAAAGGGGATAGATCTAACTTAGGTGAATTGTTTAGAGAAGCAGTGTTAAAAGGGGTACCTTCTTTAGTGTCACAGCTGATGAAACAAAATCCGGATATGCCTGGATGTGAATATGCTCGCTGGGAAAAACATTTAGTACATCATTTGCATGTTGCTCAGGATGAGGAGAGGAAACAAGACAAAGAGGAATTACAGGACCAATTACTGAAAATGCAGTTGTTGGACGCAAAACGGAAAATAAGTAAACAAAAAAAGGAAAAGGCTGAACATGTGATGGTATCAGCAGTTGCATCTCCTGGGGCTCCATCCCCGACGGTGACACCTCAGTTTAATCCAATACAAGGGGGAGGCATGCCCCCTCCTGTTTTTTATCCTCCATATAATCACAGGTCTGCTGGTCCTGGATGTGGAAACAGGTGGCGGTCTGCTGATCAGCGTGGTCGTGCAGGTTGGGGCCAGGGTCTGAGAGGATGAGGCGGATATGTCGGACCTTTGAGAACACCTGTCGACATTTGCTACAACTGTGGTCACGCTGGACACTGGGCAAGAGACTGTGTAGCTTCACCGGCAGGTCAGCCTGGCATGGTGCCACCGAATCCTAACATGGCCCCACCTCCACAAGGTCAGTACCCCCAGCACGGGGATAACGTTTCATATGGACAATTTTGACACACCCCTGAGGATAACTCCAGCAGCGTGAGCACTGCAGACCCCATGCTGCCAGCGAAAGTTGGAGAGGACTACATGAACTTTTTAGTCGACACTGGAGCAACATATTCCACTATTATCAACCAACCATCTGCCTCTGTGCTGTCGACTAAGACTGTGTCACTAATGGCTTTCTCAGGGAAGGAACAGCGTCTGCCGTTGACTTTACCACTTCCGGTAGAAGTGGGTAACCAGAAAATACATCATACATTCGTATGGTCTCCTTCTACACCTGTCAATTTATTAGGAAGAGATTTGTTGGTTAAACTGGGAACCACAGTGCTTTGTGGACCTCAAGGTTTGACTGTTACCTTTCCAGACAGTTCTTCCCTAGCGTGTGGTCACACTTTCCAGGATGGACAATATCTGGTTCAACCTGTGGGGGAAGAGTTTGCTGACATCTATTGGGGACTGTTAACAGAACCTGCTGAAACTGGTGTTCTCTTAGTGTTCCAGCTCTGGAAGCCTTGGATTCAAAGCCTAAGTTCCTATCTGACGCCACCTGATCCGCCGCATGCTACTCTGTTCTACGACAGGAACCACACAGACTGGTATCAAGAATCTTTTGCAGCAGAACTTGAAGGTAAAACATGGACAGTCACGTCTAAGAACATATATGTGGCCCCTGAGGGTGTGGCAGCTGCAGTGATGCTAACTCCTGAACAACAGCAATGGTATATGATGTCAAATGAAGCGTTTCCTCATATCTCTCTTTCTCTCTATGCTGAGCATCAGGCAAAGGAGTTAGGAGGTATGGTTAAACGTTCCTTCCAGGCCACGGACTGGGCACCTACCAGCGTTGCAGGTTTGTTGTTTTCAAACTCTACTAATACTTATCAAATTGTCTGTGAGGTAACTGACAAGGTTCTTTTGAAACATGAGCTTTTAACTTGATACCATGGCAGGGAGCGTACTGACCATCATAAAGCAGCAGAGATGTTGGATGCTCTCCCATCACAACTCTGGGCAACCAGTCCCACAGATGTGGGATTAGTTTCATGTGCTCCAGTTTCATTTCAGGTTGCGACTGACTCTCCTGTTTGGGTGAATTGGTATCCACATAAACCTCAGGCAGAGGAAGGCATCGCTGACACCATTGCAGGCCTTTTGGCAGCTGGAGTATTAGAACCCTCTGTCTCAGCCTGGAACACACCCATTCTTCCAGTGGAAAAGAAAAAAACTGGTAAATATCGCATGTCACATGATCTGTTTTACACACTCTCTGTGCCTGACCCATATGTGGCCATTTCCAGTTTGGAGCCCTCTCATCAGTGGTACACATGTAACGCATTTTTCTGTCTTCCTTTGGCTGAAGAATGCAGAGATGTTTTTTCATTCACTTATAGAGGTTGCTAGCTACGTTACACCAGACTGCCACAGGGATTTGCCCTATCACCAGGTATCTTTAATCAGGTTTTGAAAGATGTTTTACAGACATGTTGTTTTATGAAATGTTTATTTCAGGATCGGGAGAGATCGACAAACACAAATAAGGACTCAAACACTGTTTCTGTTAGAATATAAGGCACACATTTATTATTATTCCCCACAGAATACAGCACATCAAAACAACTAGCTCTTCACACCCGCAAAGTAGCAAGCAATAAAGCAACAAGCTTTCAAACAAACGTGACGCTCAACAGATTCTCAGAATCAGCCCTTACCATTGACATGAACAGGAAGCCCTCAGTCCTAGGTTAAGATCAGCGTTCACGATGCCGGTATCCACACACGAACTCACGGCAGACTCACCGGGCTGAGGGCAGTCTCCTCTTTATATACTTGTAAACAAAGAGTCAGATGTGGAGCGAGAGTGGCCATTTCTCCCTCCACAGCTGATCTGTTCGTTCCGTTTCCAAAGCATGTTTCCAAAACAAAACCCGTTCCCAGCATCTCAGCAGTGTGTGAAGCAAAATAATATTGCGAAAACAGCAAATCAAACAAAATAAAGAATACAGAATCAGTCTTTCCATCAACACATTATCATAACTTCCCAACACAAATTATAACACAATAACACATGTGGTTCTTAGTTTCATGTGAACTCAGGTGCGAACACCACAACAGCAATAATCAATGTGTGAACTGGCCAGTCCTCTCTCTTATTTAACTGACCAGTCTTCTCATTTATATATCAAAAGTTAAAACAAGTTATAAAACTGAGCAGGTTTTCCCATAATACATTGTTAAAGAGCAAAAATAATTCTTTAATATAACACATGTCCTCTGCCGAGAAACACCACTCTTATTCAGTACGTAGATGACCTGCTGCTGACTTTCCCTACTGCCGAACTCTGTCTTCAGGCCACTTCTAGTTTTGAGACACCTTCATCAACATGGTTTCAAGGTCAGTAAGGATAAATTGCAAATTGCCAGGAAACAGGTTTCTTTCCTGGGCCGTGTTATCTCCGCAGGAACAACCAGTATGTCTTCCAGTCATAAGCAGAGCATTTTAACACATCCTAAACCGCTGCGCGTGAAAGACATGCTGTCTTTTCTGGGATTAACTGGTTACAGTCGTAACTACATTCCCGGGTACACTGATCTGACGCAACCTTTGAGGGACCTCGTGAAGACGCAAGGTATGAGAAAACTAAATAATGTTTTGATTTGGACTCAGGAAGCGGAAGAAGCATTTGTTTTGCTTAAACAAAGACTTGCATCTGCTGCTGAATTCACTCTTCCTGACTACTCTATACCATTTTTTCTTGATGTTTCTGCAACAAAACTAGCACTTAATCGAGTTTTGTTCCAGGAAAGAGGCGAAGAGAGGAAAGATCTAATGTACATATCAGTAATGTTGGACAACATGGAAAAACGTCACCCCCAATGCACACAATATGCAGCAGGAATAGCCAGATTGATTCAAAAGACTGCACATTTAGTCATGGGACATACTTTAGATATTTTGACAATTCATAGTGTTGTAGCTTATGTAAATTCACAAAGCTTCACTATGACTGCACTCAGACAACACAGGTTGTCCAAAATCTTGGAAGCACCTAACATCACATTCACACACGAAGGCATAAACATGGCAGATGGCATGAAGGATGGTGAACCCCATCAATGTGAGAAACTGGTGTACAGGATGGAAAAGGTGAGACCAGATTTGGAAGCTAGTCCTATTGAAGGCCCACAGGTGAGACAGTTGTTCATAGATGGGTGTTGTTTCAGACATGAAAGTGAAGGACTGAAAGCGGCATATGCTGTAGTGGAACAAACAGACACAGGATTTGTAACAAGGAAGGCAGAAAGGTTACAAGGACCTCAGTCAGCGCAGAGAGCAGAGCTAATAGCAGTGGTTGAGGCATTGAAGCTGGCAGAACGACAAGAGGTAAATGTATATACGGATTCAGCATATGCGTCAGGAGCAGTTCATGTGGAATTATGTCAATGGTTGAGAGCAGGATTTTTGACAGCGGGAGGAAAACCGATAAAACACGAGATGAGAGAACTTGCTGAAGTCTTGTTATTGCCGGCCATAATTTCTGTGATCAAGTGCAGAGGACACGATTACAGTAATTCAGACATTGCATTAGGGAATCAGGCTGCATACCAGGCTGCCAAAGCAGCTGCTGGATATGCACCTCAGATGATGATGGTGACTGTGGAAGAGGAGCTGAGAGAAGATTTGGGCATGACAAAGATCAAACAGTTGCAGAGCAGAACAGCTCCAGAGGAAAATAATATGTGGAGGCTCAGAGGAGCGTCAGAGCAGGAAGGATGCTGGAGAGGGCCAGAGGAAGACTGGTGTTTCCTCCAGGATTGAAACAGGAGTTTTTTTTCTGAAACACACGGTGTAGGACATGTGGGTGTAAGACAGATGATGGAAAACTTGAAGCAGTGATGGCATCCATTTTTGTTGGACATGGTGAAACATTTTGTAAAAAGTTGTACAGTGTGTGGTCAATATAACTCAAAGAAGACTGAAACCTTTGCAGGGAAAATTTCCTTTGATCACAATCCCTGGGAAGGAATTTATTCTTGATTACACAGACATGGTGACCTCTGTTGGAGGCTTCAAGTATTTGTTGGTGTGTGTGGACGCTTTTACAGGGTGGCCAGAGACCTGGCCTGCTAAAAGAGAGGACAGCAAAACTGTGATAAAATGCCTTATTAACCATTACATTCCCAGGCACGGGTTCCCTGAAAAGATAAGGACTGATAATGGAACCCACTTCAAGAACCAGGACCTGCAACGAGTGGAGTCCAGTTTAGGACTCACACACAGGTTTGGTACAGTATATCACCCTCAGTCACAAGGAAAAGTCGAGTTGGATGAATCAAAACCTGAAAAACAAATTGGCTAAAATCTGTGCACAGACTAAATGATCATGGGTTGATGCCTTGCCTCTCGCTCTGATGTCAATCAGGTCTTCAGTCAATTCCACCACAGGATACACTCCTTACGAGTTGGAGACCGGAAGAAGTTTTCCTGGGCCCTTACGTCAACCACCGGGAGCTACAGGTGACTTGCAGAATCTGACGAATAAGGATTATTTCTCTCAGTTACAAACTGTTGTGGAGGCATACACCAGAATACAAGGAAATCCCAAGGAAGGAGGAGGGGCACCACCCCCAGACGTTGACTGGGTTTGGCTCAAGATCATTAAAAGAAAGTGGTCGGAGCCGAAGTTCACGGGACCCTTCCAGGTGGTCGAAAGAACCTCACATGCGGTGAGATTGAGAGGAAAGGGTAATACGTGGTTTCATTGGAGCCAGTGTGCGCCAGCGGCAGAACCCCAGAGGTCGTTGAAGGAGGTTCAGGAGGTCTAAAGGAGCAGATCAGCTGATTGGGCTCAGTCAGCTGTAAACAGAACCAGATACAGGGACACAATAAGGCCCTCTGGTTCTTGACACTACAGGCAATCTACCCTGTGTGTTGAAGATCTATTCCGAAGATCTATCACGGTCATATTGAGTGGCTGTGGGAAGCCACCATCCTTCTAAGAACGTCTGGAAGAAAGAAAACGACGTTGTTAAAAAAAAACTTTGTAAACATTTAAGTGGTTTTATATGTTTTTTATCCTTCAGAATTTGACTATAAAAATGTTGGGGTATTGCTTTAGTTTTTATAATATTTTTGGTCTTGTATTTGTGTGATAATTTGGCTTGTTTTGACTAGACTACTGTTAACAGGTTACATT
Source organism: Fundulus diaphanus (assembly GCA_037039145.1). Classification (NCBI taxonomy): domain Eukaryota; kingdom Metazoa; phylum Chordata; class Actinopteri; order Cyprinodontiformes; family Fundulidae; genus Fundulus; species Fundulus diaphanus. The sequence goes on from CM073134.1 coordinate 45,328,700, forward strand.
TACTGGTGAAGGGCCTCCATGGTAAGTTGGTAATAGACATATGATTTGTGTAAGCTGAAATGAGAATTATACTCTAAACCATACTTTAAAAGAAACATTTTTCAGGTGAAGAAGTGAGTGAACCCCGATCGAAAGATACGATTCTCTCAATACAGAGTATTCCGGTTAATGTGTGAAGTTGAAAATGGAGCGGAAATTTGGTAATTGGTTAATTCAGTGGAAGCTGATTTTGGGTTTGTGGATTCTGATTCTTATGTTGGGAATGTTTACTTTGAGCAGTGTTATTCAGGGAGCAGGTACTGCTGGTCTTATTAGACATCAGAAGCGGGCCATTCAGGATGAAGATGATTGTCTGACTCAACATCGTGGTATTGAATTGCATTACACATTAGGAACAAGGGTTATATTTGAATTTGAGTTATGTTCAGTAATACATTGTGGAAAAGACCCATCAGTCTGGAAGGAATTTGATATTTATGCTTGTGTGTTGCCGAAGGGCATTCCAACCTTTCTAATAAATTATTACAAGAAGCATTAACCCTTACTAGAGGTCATCATCAGGTAGAACAAGGTGTTAACCCCATTATCCTGATCATTTCAGGATTGAACATTAATCCTTATTTTGGGGCAAACACGGGTTTATTCTGAGTACAGTAGTGGAGTAACTATGCCCGAACCTTGTAGTATTAGTCCGTAAGGGTTTTATCTCGTCCTTGGAGCGGGTACATGGGGTGAAGGTCCCGTTGGTTTGATTAAAATCTCTTTACATAATGCGACTACTTCTGCTAAACAGGTTCTTTCATCACATGTCGGGAAAGACTTATCCTCTTTAGGAGGACTTCTTGTAGATTATAATAAACTCACTCCTGGAAACATCATTGGGAGTTTCACAGGGGATATGAGATGGAATTTGTGGGTTTCTTAGATGGCCCAGACTGCTAGACAATATACTGTTGATAATTGTGTGGCTTGTGCTGCAGCTAGGCCAATTTTAACAACGGAACCAGCACCTTTATTTCCTCTTGAGGATCCTAGAGGATATGATTGCATTTTGGAATTGACGAAAGGCAACTCTGCGAGGTGCGAGTACTATCATGATCTTTTCCCTCCTATAAATAATAATACTAAACCTGGGCCCTTTACTCCTTGAAATCAAACTAAGCAGTATGTGTGTTTTAACTTCACAGGGGAAGGGACAGAGGATTCATCAAGGTTAGGAGTAATTCCACCGGAGTGGTGTAAATTTCATTTTCATGGAATAGGTACTTGGGCGAGAGCTGGATTGTATTACTATTGTGGTGGTCAACAGTTGTTTGTCCGGATTCCATCCGGTTCAATTGGAGTGTGTGCAATGGTAAGATTGGTGGCACCACTGTTGCTCATGGGACCAGGGATGATGCAGGGAAACTTGTTACATAGAATTAAGCGTAGTCCTGAGTTTGATTTAACACGTAATTCTCCTACATATATTGATGCTATAGGGGTTCCGAGGGGAGTCCCAGATAGGTACAAATTAGCTGATCAGGTGGCAGCCTGATTTGAATCCATATTCCTTTGGATAACCCCTAATAAGAATGTTGATAGAATTAATTACATACATTATAATGTGTTGCGTTTGTCTAATCTGACTAGGGATGCAGTAGAGGGTTTGGCTGAACAATTAGCTCCTACCTCTCTTATGGCTGTTCAGAATAGGATGGCACTGGATATGCTTTTGGCCGAAAAAGGGGGTGTTTGTGCTATGTTTGGAGATATGTGTTGTACATTTATTCCTAATAATACAGCACCAGACGGGTTGGTGACTAAAGCTTTAGAAGGATTAAGGACACTCAGTGAAACTATGCATGAACAATCAGGTATAGATAATCCTTTAAATAATAATAACAAATGGCTGACACAGGCTCTGGGTAAATGGAAGAATTTGATTATTTCTATGATGATTTCCCTATCAGTATTTTTGGCAATTATGGTTACATGTGGTTGTTGTTGTGTTCCTTGTATTCGTTCACTTGCTGTTCGATTCATTGTAGCCACTATAGAGAAGGGCACACTTACCTCGTCATCTCACAATACTCAGATGTTACAGATGGGAGAAATGCATTCTCTGCAGGATACAGGATTGGAGTTGGTACAATATCATGGGGTGATATGATTTTTAGCGGGGAATTTCAGGGGTAATTCAGAATTGATTTTGTGTTGTGTTATGAATAAATACTGTTTCACAAGTGTTTGGTTTTGAGATACTGCCCTATTAGCTAATGCAGTACGGTTTAGTAGAGATTCTATAATCATAATGATAATAATAAGTTACTCATTTATTTTTTTCTGATTTATTTCACTATGATGGTTTTAATTTGTATTACTTGTTAATGTTAAGTGCTGCATGTTTTGTTTTATGATGCTTTGCCTCAATATGTTTGGCAGAAAGAAAAGAGTGTATTTGTGTGTCTCACCTTCTTAGCTGTGTGATTGTATATTTAGAACACAGATTTTATTGAACTCTCTTTAGGAGAGTTCAAAAGGGGGTTTGTTATGAAAATATATAATCATTTATATGATAATAGTGTATTTTAAAGTTATACAGATATTAACCTTTAACACAGTAACCTGGGATGAGGAGTTCTTTGCAGAATACAATGGCTGCATTCAGGCTTCAGTAATGGTACCAGGTGCAGGACAGAACGGGAAATATATGAGAGTTTTGTAGATTAGTTAACGGTTTTTAAAACTTTCCCATGGCTCTGAATGTTATTTTAGTTGACTCCCGAGGAACAGGCCGGGGCTATAACTTACATTTAACGGCTGAAACTGTCAGAAAGCACATATCTGCTGGAGACTGGATGTCTCCAGAGGGCGGGGGGTTAGCCCAACCCCCTCAGGAGTTCGTGTGTGGTTAAAAAGACATGTTTTGGGTTTATACGACGAGACTGCAACTTGCAATTCATGGAAGGCACTTCGGGATAAAATAGGCTATCCGCGTCATTGATAAAACTTGTAAGTGAGTCTCCCAACTTGGAATTCCAAATTGTAATAAATATATGTATGTTTTAAGTGTTTGGCCTCTGATCATTTGTCTCTTCTCTTGCTGCCAAATCATCGAACCGGATGGGTGAGACGGGCCTTGGTAAAATGGAGTAGGAACGGGCCCGAGTTTTAACATTGCCTAGCATTGGCTAGCGCTGCGCTTGCCTACCAACATTGTAGTTTAATGGCGTGGATCACCTCTGTTTTAGACTTGTGGGAAATATGTATTGCTACAGTTCAAAACCTTTTTTAATTAGATGATAGAGAAAGTACCAGAGTGAGTGGATTTTTGTACGATTTCAGTAGAGGACAAAGATACAGATCATTTAAAAATACCATAAGCAGTCCACCAAAGGAACCCTTAGGATCATCCTTGGGAACTTTATCAAACCATTATTAGTTATTGCTTTCAGATGAATGGCGAAAAGTTGCCCTTGACATAAAAATACGATTTAGTATTATTTTAATACAACAGTTTTATTATGTCAGAGACCACAAGTTCGAAAAAGTATTTTTTTTCTTCTCAGCTTTCATTCTTCCAGACTATTTTCTTTTCCAGCTTTAGAAAGTATTTCTTAATTTCTAAAAATGCAAAAGGAAAACAAATAGAATGAAAGCAAAAGTCAAGAGTTTCAAAATAGAGTTGAATAAGGCTTCTATATGTTGTACTGTAATATTTTTTTTGTTTTCTTCTCCTGATAAGAAGTTAATAATAAACAGCCTAAATAACATTTCGTTCTCACAGTAATGGTTAAAAATTATTTCAATAGGTTGAGCTCAATGACATATTAATCTACAAATTACTCCTCTTAAAATATGTACTTTTTAAATTACATTTAATTGTTTAAAACATAGTAATTTCAAAAGTAAACGTTTGCAAGTTGATGACTTTAGAGTTTTTAAACTTCGGGTATGTTCCAGTGCTGGGGCTGCATCCTTCGTTGATCACAAGAATGAGAAGACCGGAAGAGGTATGCTGTAATTTGGATGATCTAGTCTTCACAGGCTGTCCTTGGCCTTACCTCAGCATGATTCATGTTGTCTGGCAACCAAGACCGCGCAAAGTACAGCTGTAAAGTCAAACAAATGGAGCATGGATGTTAATCCTGCGGCCTATTCTCCAATGTACCATATTTTTCAGACTTGTACTTTTTAACTATTTCCGCACTTAAAATCCTTACATTTTCTCAAAAGTTGATTGTGCACCTTTAAATCCGGTGCACCTTATATATGATTACCATTGTGCTTACTGACTGATTTTATGTGGTACAATGTACTAAGAAATCTGTTAAAATGTGCAAGTACGACTTTGGTATGCAATGATGGCGCTCTGCTCAATGGATATTCGGAGCATTACGGTACACTGTGTCACTATCTGATCAGACCCCTGAGCAGGCTAGAGACGGATAACGCTCCCATGGACTGTGAACAAATATTGGATGGCATGCTTTGGGTGTAAAAGCTAAACTCTCCAGTGCAGTTGAGTTTTTTTTTTATTAGACAAAGTGGATTGGGATGGGTTGGCTTGCCAGAGCACAGTCGTCATGATCTTTTACAGGAGACAGCGGAGACCACTCGTTACAAACAAGGATTGCTGAGCTGTCCTATTACAAGGGATTGATTCAACATCTACAGGCTACTGATTCCAGAAACAAAGAATCAAGAAGCTTTATTATCATTATGTGTTTCCATGATGAAATTTTTTGTGAGGCAGACGCTGGCTCATAAATACACAACACGCAGACATTATCTTCATCTTTTTTTTTACAGGTCGAATGCAGTAGCCAACAACATCACTCTCTGATGGGCTTAGGCGTGCATATAGTCCTTAGCAGCAAATTGACTAATTTTCAAGTCAAAAGATTGGACAGCAGACTACAATACTGTCCAATGAATTTTGTTACACAATTGTGCAATTTGCATGGGTGTCAAAACAGACAGTTCCTGAGAGATTGAAGTGTACAAATACACATTTGCAAGTATGACAGTATATATGGTTTGATTTACATCACATCAGAAACATGTGTAACCAGTAGTGTGTTTGAACTGGGCTGATGGTTTATTGATGCAGCTCCCATAAAACACTATTACGCTGAGGCACAAAATGCTTTCTATTGTAGCTCTGTAGAAGTTTTTTTTAATAGCTCAGTGGAAAGTCAATCAATTTCAGTTTACTGAGAAAGAAGAGCTGTTGTTGAGCCTTCTTCACCAGGTGGGAGGTGTTCACAGTCCAGCAGAGGCCAGAGCAGATATGAATGCCTAGGAACTTTTAATGTTTTCTACATGCTCCACCACCTCCCCCTGTATTCAAAGAGGAGCCTGATCACTCTTCCTGGACCTCCTGTAGTCCACAGTGACCTCCTTGGTGTTGCTGGTGTCCAAGATGAGGTTGTTCCTGGAGCACCACTGTGTCAGATTGCAGATCATCTCTGTAGGAAATTAAACGCATCATAGTGGGTTTTCCGTAAACTTCACGACCGTGAGGTAACCACCGTGATTACTGCAAACACCATGGACTCCAGGCTGAACTATTAAGACTAATCAAAACTATACTGAGACCTTTCCACCCTCCCAAAATCAAAGACTTGACTGTTTCTTTTTGCATTTATTCAGTACATTACCAAACTTGATAGCCTGTGTTGTGTCATTGAATGTGTTTTATTATCTTAATTGTGGATCCAGCACAGCATACAGGTCAGAGTAATTCCTGCCAGTCTCTAAATAAGTATCATAACGAGTGAGAATCATGTTACCTTAGACAGTTATTACTTTTGAGATGTCTCTTCTCCATGTGAAATATAGAATAAGAGGCAATGCTGTATCTTTCATTTTAAGGTGGATTTCCAATACAAGCAAAAGGTAAACTAATTAGATACAACATTTATTAACTTTTCGAGCCTAGAGCAGGAAAAACTATATGTGGCAAAGTAGTTTTCTTGGAATGATTCACAGTTTGTCTTAAGCAGTTAAAAATACAATTGAAAGAATGACAAAAAGGTGCAAAAATTGATAGCCGGATAGATGGATGGATGTGTAGTGCCACCGAAAAACAATAAGCCCCCTCCCTAACAGATTTCCTCTGTTAATGCTTTTTTGTCACACTTTTCCTATAATCAAACAAAGAAAACCCAAGTATAAACAAAAACAAATGAGGATTTGAATTGTAAAGAAAAACAAAAAACACTTTCACTATGTACACCAGCCCCCATATATACCATAGATAGTGTCTGTGTGTTTGAAATCATTTGTAGAAATTTCTCCTTGAATTGTATTTGTCGCTTTCTCCTTTTTTTAAAACGACGGCCTACTTGTCATTGAGGCTCCCTTGTCTGTCATCCGCCCAAACACAAATATCCCTTTTGCGTCACACTGCAGAGCGATCCAAATCTGGGCTGAATTTTGTTGTTCCGGCTACCAAAATAAATTGTCTATGGGTGAAGATGAGTCAGAGTATCCCACAACTCCTCCCCTTTCCTTTCTTCCTTCATATCACTTGGCTTTTATTATGCCTTTTTTATTTTATTCCACCAACATTTCTTTTCTACTTAACTTTATTTGATCCCTCTTTATTCTTTTTCAGTCTCTCTCTATAATTTTTGCTGCCTGTGACCTTTTTTATTTAAAGATAGATAACTAATTACTACAATAATTCTAGTTTAAACTGTATTTTTTTAGAACATTTAAGAAAGAATTGAGATTTACAGAAAATACATTAAGTTGTTGCATATACTCTTTTGTACAATGTATATTGCAGGAAATTTAGAAAAAGTTTTTTTTGGGGGGGGGGGGCATTTAGAGGAGCTTCACTGTCTGCCAGCGATGGTACGATTTCCACATACCCCTGTGGGGCTGTGGGGCAGGGGTTTCTTCACGTGGTTGCTCTGCGGGTTTTGTGGCTGCCATAGCTATCTGTCTGGGGGGGGTTTCTGGCCCCGGGTGTGCCCACTCCGGTGCACTGGAGGGATTCCAGGGCATCCGGTGGGCCTCCTGCTGGGGGCATGGATTCCACATTTGACTCATACATGGTGGTGGCCTTCGGCACCCATCACTGAGCACAATTCATATTGCACCACATATTTCCCCTGTATTTTGCCTATTGTTTTCAGGTTTTATCATTTTTGTCTACATATTTTCTTTGTGTCTCCGTCCTTTCTCTAATTATTTATTCTGTCCTTGTTATCTGTCTTCCCCTCTCCCATGTTTAGCATCAGTTTGTACATAATACCTTAACAGCAAATAGATAAGTCATCAAGGGTTGTGCGTCAATGGGGGAAGTATAAAGCCTTGCTTGGTAAAGCAAATATGTTTGTCATAACTACGGCAGTCAGAGAAACATTCCGCTTGCCATGAAGCTGGACTTGAGGAGGGGGAAAAGAAAACAACTGACAGTAGAAATTGTTGTGCCTCACAAGCTGGCTTTTGAGTTGACGATTCATATTCTTCCTAGGTCATTTTCCAACATGATAAGATGCATATTAATTCATTGAAAATATATTTATTAGCCTCAAAAGCTAATTAATATCAAAACACAGCATAATTTCGCTGTGGCTCAGTGAACATGATTTTGTATAGCCATTTAGCAGACAGATTGCTGTGCAACATTATAAGGCCCTTTCAAAATAAAGCTCCCAATAAACCTGTAAACTCAATCACCCATTTCATGGTTTCTTGTAAGCACCACTTGACATTAGTATCTCCCACAATTAATGTGCACTGAAATGATAGAATCAGTAGCTTCGCAGCCCCTGCTTTGCATCTGCTGTCAAACCTGGCCCCATAACTACCGCCAGGGCTCTTAACTCTCACACAATAACCGTATGACAGACGCATTTCCCTAACTTCTCACGCATAGAAATAACAATGGGCCATATGGGCTGCGGATGATCCATTCAGAGCACTGTGTGACGTGACAGCTTTGATTTGCCCCATCTCTGCTGCCTGCACTTCCCCAGCCAGCCTGATTGAACACACCTGCTCACAAACATCTCCTCCTCCTGTGTGTAGTTATTAAGTCTGTTCCCTTCCTTCAAGACGTGAGGTGGAGGTTTACTCTGAGCATCCAGGGGTCCTCATGTGGAACAGATGCAGAGGGACTTTCACCTGAGCTGCTCTGGCTATAATAGAAAACAGTACAAACCCTCTTTTAGAGGATACTTACAGGAGTTTGCTGAATTTATTAAGATTATCCCACATAGAACAGTAGCAGAAGGTTCAAAGCACTTATTGTATTTGAGTGATCTGTCTAAGGTCAAATGATGAGAGCAGGAAGCACACTAAGCATGACTCAGACATACACACACATATTATCACATTACCCAGTCTTACTTTGCATTAGTCAGACTGCATAAAAACAGAAATGTATTCAGTTCATGGTCTTGCTGATGACATCAAGGGACCCAAGCAGTCAGAGGGTTCTCGGTCTTTATGTCTCCTACGGCCACTTCAGCATTTAGAAGGCATGTGGCCTCATCACCGGGTCATTAAAATTTCATGGGTTTTTTTTGTCTGCAAATTATTGTTTGAGCAAAATGCTTATTTCAGTGTGGACCAAGGTGGATAAATGATTTATAGGTACCGTTTAGATTACACAATTTAAGGGAGTTATACAGAGCATTGTGTCTCAAATCTTGTTTGAGAGGATGTAGTTTGCAGCAAGTCTCTGCAATGCTTTAAAGACAAAACTCTCCCAGTTTCAGTACAAAAACTAATTGTTTTTATGTTGTAGAAGTAGGTAAACTATTTGTCTGTGCGTGGTGACTTGGTATTTATCTTCATGCAATTAAACCAAAGAAGAAAAAAAAAATCTTACCTGATCTGAAATGTGGTGGCATGTTTGTAAACAAACAAAACTGAATATTAACTGCCACCTGACGACAAACATCAGGCTGTAAAGATGGAGAAATCCTGGAACAAAACAATTTTACCATGCTGGACTGAGCCGGTCAGGGAGGAGTTTGGGGTGGGGGGTCATTGTGCTAGTCTGACAGTGTGTGTGTGTATGAGTGTGCACACACTCAGAAGTGTGATCCACTAGCCGGTAGGCTAATGATAAACAGGAATAAATCTGATTTGTCAGCTGTATTTCTTGATAAACTCAGATATAAAATATATTTTTCCTGTTTTGCAAAACTTCTGACAAAACAACTATTTTTTTCTTTATCTGTTAAAAATAATTAATATGGTCTCTAAGTAAAACTTTAATAGCAGAAGTTCTCTATTAAAAACCGTTTCATGCATCCTGAGTGTTTGGAGTGATTGTGTGAAATATTTGATCTTCCTCTTTCTTTTACAGCAGCTCCCAAACAGCCAGTACTACACAAAATGTACTTGTTTAAATTGGGTGGACCAAATCCGTTTTGGACATTATTTTTCTTAGCCACTTAAGATCAGGCACAACAGGCCAGTTTATTGCTTACACAGCTTTATCTCTGTCTATGTAATTTAGTGCTCCTTATTTGGAATCTTAGAAGAACAGGCCCAAAATGTACAATCCTGCAAACCTAAAAAAAGAGCTTGAACCAATGAGAGGCAGTAATGTATTATTTACAGACATACAGTATATGTTATCTAAAAACTGTCAGATCTTTGCAATTCCTAGCCCTGTACCTGTTATGCCCAGACAGACAAAGAACCCGTTATTGTCACAATCCCCAAGTGTTTGAATAATTAGTTTTAGATCGTGCATCCATCAGTTTTTCACTTTTTAGTATTGTTTATTAGTCTGTAGATTCTGTTCTTTCCTTTTTGCTTCCTGATATTTTATATTCTTTTCATTGGAAATTGAGTCTGTTCATGTCATGATAAGGACGTGAGACTCTGAATGAGAGCAATTATTGAGGCAGACGGTTTAGTTAAAGTGTTTATTGTCAGAATGTAGATGAACAGGATCCAGGTGTCAGCGGGTTGGAGGTCTTGTGGGCTCTGCTGGGAAAGATTGAGAGGCTGGTGAATAACTTGGGTTTGGATTGTGGAAAAATAATGTTGGGGGGACAAACTCACTGAGGAGGAGGCTTGGGTTCGGTCTGGGGGAAAAGTGCTGTCCAGAAATCCGGGTTGCAGATCCGGTTGCTTTCTCTGTGTTGGTTTGTAGGAGGGTGGACAGGCAGGCGAGCGCAGGCAGGAGGGCTGAACAGAAAGATCCGTGGTTCTTCCCGGGTTCGAGGCAGTTTTGCTGGTGTCTTCCTGATAAGGGTCCAGAGGCTTTGGTTCCAGGTATCTCACTGGTAGGATCCAAGATTCTAGGACAGGGGTGGGCAATCCTGGTCCTCGAGGGCCGGTGTCCTGCATGTTTTAGTTCTCTCCCTGGTTTAACACACCTGAATAAAATGATGGCTCGTTAGAAGCCCCAAGAAGAACACTGACATGCTGAAAAGGTTGTTGGTACTACCAGGGAGAGAACTAAAACGTGCAGGATGCCGGCCCTCGAGGACCAGGATTGCCCACCCCTGTTCTAGGAGGAATAAAACAAAGGAACTTGGTTAGGTTCAGGTTGCACGGGTTCTAGGGTTAAACAAGGAGTTAGGTCTGTACCACACTGAAGCGTAAACGAACTGACGCCCTTCTCCTGGTTCCAGCTCCTTATAAAGGGTGGAAATCAGCTCTGATTCAATTCAATTCAATTCAGTTTATTTATATAGCGCCAATTCATGAAACATGTCATCTCAAGGCACTTTACAAAGTCAAGTTGAATCATATTATACAGATTGGGTCAGATTATACAGATTGGTCAAAAATTTCCTATATAAGGGAACCAGTTGATTGCATCAAAGTCCCGACAAGCAGCATTCACTCCTGAAGAAGCGTAGAGCCACAGGGAGAGTCGTCTGCATTGTCCATGGCATTGCAGAAATCCCTCTTACTGAGCAAGCATGAAGCGACAGTTGAAAGAAAAACCACCCAGCAGAACCGGGCTCAGTATGAACGGTCATCTGCCTCGATCGACTGGGGGTTACAGAAGACAAAGCAGAGACACAACAGGAGAGACAAACAAGCACTGAACCACACATTGATCCAGTAATCTGTTCTACATTAGATGGTAATAGCCGGTGATCTGTCTTCTCTGGATGATGTCACAGTTAACAGAACGTCAGACCAGGTGTACCTACTATGAAGAAAAAAGAGAGAGAGCCAAAAGTTATAAGCAGAAATGATGACAAGCAATGCTTAATTGAAGAACAGTAGAACTCAATAGAGTGAGAAAAATAGATCCTGATGTCCTCCAGTAGCCTAAGCCTATAGAAGCATAACTATAGAGGTAGCTCAGGGTAACATAAGCTTTGTCAAAAAGGAAAGTTTTAAGATTAGTCTTAAAAGTAGACAGGGTGTCTGCCTCACGGACCAAAACTGGGAGTTGGTTCCACAGGAGAGGAGCCTGATAGCTAAAGGATCTGCCTCCCATTCTACTTTTAGAGACTCTAGGAACCACCAGCAGACCTGCAGTCTGAGAGCGAAGTGCTCTGTTAGGAACATACGGGGTCATCAGAGCTCTGATATATGATGGAGCTTGATTATTAAGGGCTTTATACGAAGAAGAATTTTAAATTCTATTCTTGATTTAACAGGAAGCCAGTGAAGGGAAGCTAAAATTGGAGAAATATGATCCCTCTTGTAGATTTTCAGAACTCTTGCTGCAGCATTTTGGATCAGCTGAAGACTTTGAACTGTATTTTGTGGACTTCCTGATAGCAAAGAATTACAATAGTCCAGATTGAAGTAACAAACGCATGGACTAGTTTTTCAGTATCGCTCCTGGACAGAATTTTGGCGATATTCCTGAGGTGAAAAATGGAAACTCTAGAAACCTGTTTAATATGGAATTTAAATGACATGTCTTGGTCAAAAATAACACCAAGATTTTTTACTTTATTACCAGAGGCTAAATGAATGCCATCCAGATTAAGTGATTGATTAAGAAGTTTATTTTTTGAGGACTCTGGTTCAAAGATTACAACTTCTGTCTTGTCAGAATTTGAATGCAGAAATTTTAAAGTCATCCAGCTTTTGATGTCATCAAGACATGACTGTAGTTGAAGTAATTGATTGGATTCATCAGGATTTATGGACAAATATAACTGAGTGTCATCAGCATAACAATGGAAATTAATCTCATGCTGTCTGTGTAACGTGCGGGGAAAAACGGATCCAATTATCGACTCAGAACAGGTTAGTCTGTAACAATTAATAGGCTCTTTATTCAGGAGCTGAGTGTGCTGCGGTGACGCGTAGCTCACAAGCCGATAACTTCCTGCGGTAGAGACAGCGGGTTAGTGATCAGGATAGGAAGGGAAATGGTCGGGAGAGAGTGAAGCTGAATCACTAACCTGCTGAGAGCTGTAAGTCCGGCTGCAGGCTGTGTCTGCGTAGCGTAAGCCGTGGGGGCGGCAGCCGGGCTGATGGTCTTCTGGAACTCTCCTGGCGTGATCCAGAGACGGTCCAGGAATAATCACTTGTTCACCGGGTGCACACAATGTTTCAAAAAAGGGGAAATCCAAAGGCAGGTCCAGGTCCAATCCAAGGTTCGATATCTTGCGGGCTCAGAGGTACAAAGGGAGAAGGCAGGCTCGGTAACTCAGACAGAATGGGGTTCAGGCTCACAGGTAGGCTTTCCAAGGTCAGACAAATCCAGGGTTCCAAAGACAGATCAGGGTCGGGAAACAGAACAGGCATGCAGAATCAAAAAGGGCTTGAAAGTACTCGAGAGTTAGCTTGAGACGATCTGGCGCTGGTGGTTTGTTTGGCGGTGGTTTATAAGGAGGTGGAACCAGGTGAAAACAGTGAAGGTTGATTGCAGTTGGGGTGGAGCCGAGATAGGTGTACTGAGTGAAGAACAAACCAACCCCAGTGCCAGGATCATCACAGAGCCCCCCCCCCCCTTAAGGGCGGATTCCAGACGCCCTTGGCTGGTCAGGACGGGCCTTGTGAAACTCCTGAATGAGGGACTTGTCCAGGACGAAGCGGGAGGGAACCCACTGGCGTTCCTCCGGGCCATAACCCTCCCAATCGATGAGGTACTGAACACCCCTGCCCCATCTCCTGGACTTGAGAATACGCCTCACGGTATAAACCGGGGAGCCGTCAATGATACGAGTGGGAGGTGGGGGTTGGGGGTTGGGTAACAGGTTGGAAGATTTGACGGGTTTGACCAGAGATACATGGAAGGTAGGGTGGATCTTCATGGATGGTGGCAGGCGAAGACGGACTGCCACCGGGTTCACCACCTTAGAGACGGAAAAAGGCCCAATGAAACGGGGTGCCAGCTTCTTACACTCTACCTTCAGAGGGAGGTTCTTGGTGGAGAGCCAAACTTTATCCCCTGGGAGATATTGCGGGGCTGGAACCCGCCGGCGATTGGCCGCCCGGGCCTGATTCTCGAATGGCCCTCTTAGCCCTCCTCGAGGCGCGCTGGCACCTCAGCGCGGAAAGATGTGCGGACGGAACTCTAGACTCCCTCTGCTTGACAGAGAACACCGGCGGCTGGAACCCATAGACGATGAAAAAGGGAGAGAGTCCAGTGGAGCTGGAGGGCGAGGAATTTATGGCGTGCTCTGCCCAGGGCAGATTAAGTGCCCACTTTGTGGGGTTAGACTTACAGAGGAGGCGAAGCTTAGCCTCCACCTCTTGGTTGAGCCTCTCTGTCTGGCCGTCGGTTTGGGGGTGGAAACCAGCAGAAAGGCTGACAGAGATTCCCAACAGGGCGCAGAATTCCTTCCAGTAACGGGCCACAAACTGAGGACCCCTGTCAGAAACAATGTCAGAAGGTAGGCCATGCAGTCGGAATACCTCCCTCGCCAAGATGAACCCCATCTCTTTTGCTGAGGGGAGTTTTGGTAATGGAACCAAGTGAACCATTTTTGAGAAGCGGTCCACTATGGTCAGGATGACTGAATTGCCCTGAGAAACAGGCAGGCCCGTGATAAAGTCCATTGATATATTGGACCAAGGTCGGGAAGGTACAGGTAGGGACCGCAGGAGACCAGATGGTGGTCGCCGGGAGACCTTTGCCTGACAACATTGTGCACAGGCGGAGACGAAGTCTTTAACATCCTTAGACAGTGTGGGCCACCAAAACTGGGAGCGAACGATGCGTATTGATCTGGTGATGCCGGGGTGACAAAAAATACGAGAACAGTGGCAGAAATCGAGTACCTTGCCCCTTAGTGGTTCTGGAACAAAAAGTCTATCCTTGGGACAAGCCTCAGGAACAAGCACTCCAGCAAGAGAACTCCTGACCTCACGCTCGAGGCCGAGCCGAGTAACCCCCAATCTGACTGATTCTGGAAGGATGTGACCCTGCTCCTGATCAGGACCCTCCCTCTCATCCTCGAACATCCGGGAGAGGGCATCGGGTTTAGTGTTCTTTGAACCCGGTCTATAGGAGAGGGAAAAAGTGAAGCGACTGAAAAAGAGAGCCCACCTAGCCTGTCGGGATTGAGTCTCTTGGCCGTCTTGAGATACTCCAGATTTCTGTGATCAGTCCATACAAGGAAAGGATCTTTAGAACCCTCCAGCCAATGCCTCCACTCCTCCAGAGTCAGTTTCACTGCCAGGAGTTCCCGGTCGCCAACATGGTAATTTTGCTCTGCTGGGGACAACTTTCTAGAAAAGAAAGCACAGGGATGTACTCGACCCTCCTCGGTCCTCTGACTAAGGATTGCACCAACGCCGGAACTAGAGGCATCGACCTCCACAATAAACTGTCTCTCCGGGTTGGGAGAGACCAAAACCGGAGCAGAGGTGAATAGACGCTTTAACCGCTGGAAAGCCTGGTCTGCCTGCTCATTCCAGGCAAATCTCATCTTAACAGAGGTTAGGGCGTGGAGCGGAGAGGCGACTTGGCTAAAGTTTCGTATGAAACGCCAATAGAAATTTGCAAACCCCAGGAATCTCTGGAGCTGCTTACGGTCGGAAGGTGTGGGCCACTCCGTGACTGACCGGATCTTGGCTGGGTCCATGGACAGTTGACCCGGTGACAAGATGAAACCCAGAAAAGAGGTGGTGGTCACGTGAAATTCACACTTCTCGGCCTTCACATACAACTGGTTCTGTAGCAGACGGAGCAGGACTGAACGGACATGTTGCTTGTGGGTTTTGGGATCTTTAGAATAAATAAGAATGTCGTCCAAGTAAACAAAGACGAACCTGCCAATCATATCCCTGAGGACCTCGTTCACCAGGTTCTGAAACACCGCCGGGGCATTAGTAAGACCAAAAGGCATAACTAAATATTCATAATGACCTGTGGGCGTGTTAAACGCTGTTTTCCACTCATCCCCCTCTCTGATGCGAACCAGATGGTACGCGTTTCTTAAGTCCAATTTAGTGAAAATCTTAGCCCCACTGATCTGATCAAAAGCCATGTTCATAAGAGGGATGGGATATCGGTTCTTGACTGAGATGTCGTTGAGTCCCCGGTAGTCAATACAGGGACGGAGTGAACCATCCTTCTTCCCAACAAAGAAAAACCCTGCGCCTGCAGGGGAGGAGGAGGGACGGATAATGCCCGCCCTGAGGGCGTCATCAATGTAACGCTGCATGGCTTCAGACTCAGGTGTTGTGCCATGTCAGGACGTGACAGACTGCATTTCCCATGATGCATGGTGGTCAAAATGGCCACCAACTCCCATCATGCAACGCGGCCCAAAATGGCCGGCGCCCTAGCAACCGATAACGTTGCTAGGGTAAAGTTAATAAAACTCGGTTGCACCCCGCAATCGATCTTCTTCCCTGGCGCCCTGCCAACCGAGAAGACACACACACACAGCTGTTTCCGTTGGGAAAATCCCACGCCACGTGCTCGAGTTTCTCGCTGGACCGAGATTTTTTCGAAGCAAAACCATTCCCTGTGCAGACAGGAGGTCGACTCAAAAAGGTACCTTTAATTCCCTCTGATCAAATACTGGAAGCCGCCTTATCTCCCAGTGATCGAGAGAGGACGACGCGTTGTTTGGCCCAACAAGCGTCTAGGAGCCCAGAGAGAGAGAGAAAGACGAAGGAACTCTCTCAGTCTGGTCCCCGCTGCAGCCTGCGGACCCTGCGGTCGTCAAGACGCGTTCAGGACGTCGCGTGATCCAGAGCGCTCCGGACCGAAGCCGGGACTTTCACTCCGGACCACCTCAAAGTAACGGGGTTCTCCCCTTTTATTTCTGTTTCACCAACAGGGTGTTTTAGAAGTGCCTGGGCAGACGTAGAAATTTGTAGGCTTAGGTTAATGCTTTTATTCCACGACGAAGTTGGAATTATATTGCTGAATATCTTCTTTGTATGTGCATGCATTTTACATTTGATTTTGCTGTGTTGATTGTGGTTTATCTATAACCCCGCCGTGGGTCACTGTTTCAGTTCTTTTCATCTTCTTCCCTGCCTTCCCCCCTCTCTCTCTTTTCGCTTCTTCTTATCAGTTTAATCTCTTTGTCCGAGCTCATTCCGCGGCTTTGCTTTAAACTACCAGTTAGCCGCGCCCTCTCGAAGCGAGGCATTACCCCATCAGCGTAAGCGTGGTTACGTCATCAGAACCTCCCCTCACGCTTCACGTAAATTGATAGACCATACGTCATCGTAGCGGCCATCTTGGGAGGGTGTCGGATGACTGGGCTGTAGCTTAGCTGATAGCTTTGTAAGGCATCAAAGCGTCCGGTAGGACTCCCACAGCTGCTCTGTCTGTCAATGCTATGTCAAATGCCGATGTTCTGAATGTGGTTTAAACAACCGTGAGCTGAACTAAGAGTTGCAACCGCTCATTTTAATCCATTTGTTTTTCTTTCCTTTCGTTTTGTTTGTTTTGTTTATTCTTTTATCTCCATATATATTTTGCGTGTTAGTTAGTAGTGGGTAAGATTTCCAAAGTCGTTGAATCAGAGAATTACTGTAACAGGGAATTGCTTTTGGTTCAATAAAACACCACTGCGGAATAGACATTGTTTTGTGTTCAATCCAATTCACAGTTGCCTGGTTATTCAGAAATCAGAGCTAACCTCCTTTGGAGTTAACATCTGACATTAATACAGAGACAAAATCATTGGATGGTGATAGACGAATAAGGATTTAAACTCTAATTGCAGTTACATTGGGGTTCTCACAGCCTGCCGGATAAACCTCGTCGGTCACAAGTCCGACCAGATCATTTATCCCAGCATAAATGAGTTCATAACAGCAAATTAACTAATGCATTAGTGGTATAAATACTTACAAGCTTATAGCTAACATCACCACCATTTGAACTATATTTTGTTGTAGCGGAATTTTGAGTTGAATTATTTATTATTTAAATTATAATGCCAAATTATAATTAATAATAATAATAAGCATATTCAACCATCTTCTGGCATAACATTTACTGGCGTCCCTGGGTGGGCTAGTCTACTTATTTGGCGTTCCTTTAGACTAAACTGAATAACCAGCAACTTATGAATTTAATGAACACAATCTACATTCCAGCATTTTGACTGCTCACCTTGCCAAAAGGGCTATTCAGTCATAATTGATTAAGGAAGTACTCCTACTAAATATGTACGTGTTTGTGGTGGTTTGAGGTTGTTAACCTGAGGTTTGAATATTGATTTCTAAACCTGGAGTTAGTTAGACTGAACTGACTAGAACGTACAGCGCCTCCAACGTCTGCTACTGATCAGTCACCTTCTGTGTCGTGTTCTGCTTTGAAAAGAGAGACCTTGCCTCCATCTGGTGGACGTGTGTGTAATTGCATCATAATTGTTTTGATGAGGGAAACGATTCCCCATCTGCTGGACATCGTGTGTAATTACAGCTCAGTCTTCCCAAAAGTGAAGGGCACCCTGCCTCCATCTGGTGGCCAGGATAGGTAGTTGCAGTCACGGTTAAAAATTCAGGTGAAAGCACTCGGCTTCCCTGAATGGATATTTGAATGCCAGTTTCTTAAAACTTTCTTTATGGTTACTCCTGTTAATAATTTTTGTCAACTTATTATAATTTTTTTATTCCTTTTGAATTTTTTTTTTATATATTTTTAAACTTTTAATTTTGTTAAATTATTTTTCTTTCTTTTCCCCCTTCTGCTCATCATAAGTGGTCAAAATTGAGCTGTGATTTTGAAACTAAGGTTGCAATTTAGCGGTTTTTAACTGTCATTCTTTGCCACCTCTGAAGTTCCAAACACTTTGCTATTTTCCACACATGTGTAGAGCACCTGTTCTTAAATAACTTGCATCACAAACAAAGCCACAGCTTTATCACTTAATTACTGGCCGAAAGGTTAGTGGTCCATGTCACTCACAGTTAATATTCTCAAAGTTAAACAAGCATATTAACCGTTCCTAAACATAGGAGTTGTAAGTCGCAGGGTTGATTTTCCCCTGCGCAGCCTAATTAAACGCACGTATTTGACCACACTTCCTGCAGTAAAGTGTCAGTCGTAGTGCGAGTCGCTGTTGACAGTTAGTGAAGCCACTTAACAGTTGTTGTTAGCAGTGTTGTTTAGCGCTGAGCTAAACTAAAGTGTATGCGTTGTTGCTTAGTGCTAAGCTAGAATACAGCGTTGTTGTTTGTTGTCTGTTGTTTAGCGCTAAGCTAAACTACAGTGTTATTTGATTGTTGTTGTTGTGTAGTGCTGAGCTACAGTTGTTGTGCTGCTGTCCATAGCTGACAAAGAATGGATAGTAAAGGTTCTTCAGTCAAAGGAGCTGAAGGTCCACAATCCTCCATTGGAATGGAGGCTCAGGGTGTCATTAGCTCACTGCTTAAAATGACACCGGAGGACCAAGACCGCTTGAATCAGTTTAACATAGAGGACTGTGAGAGAAGAATTCAGGAATTGGTGGAGGAGGTTCAAAGCAAGCCAAAGGATAGATTGGTAGCAGATGTTTTGGGTGAATTATCTGCGTTATACCACCGAAGGTTAACGCTAGAGACCGATCTGCGTAACAGAGAGGTTGAGATGCGGATCGCAGCTGAGGAAAGAGTTAGGGAGCTAGAACAGAGAAGTGTTCAGGGCAGCTGTCATCTCACAGAGGAGCGAGAGGAGGATCTCATTAGCTTGCAGCCAGAAGGATCTGAGGGAAAACATGGGGATCACACCTGGAGGACATTGGATGAACTGGGCCCTCAGACACCTTCTGAGCAAGGGGTAAGCGAAGGTCAGGACAGATATAGCAGTGTGATACGGAAAGAAATGCCTAAACAACTTACGGTTGCAATCAGGACTGATGCACATGATGCAAATCATGGGAAAACACCTGCTTCCCACCTGACCCCTGACACTGTCTGCTATGATCCTTTCCCCCCACCAGGGCGACGGGAGCACCGTTCCTGGGACACAGGTAAACCCCACTCCTCTGAACTGCGTCCACGGACAAGAGTTCATGACAGGGAGGGTCCCCCGGCGTCCCACGAACGGCCGCCGATGCCAGGTAGGTGGTCAGAACCAGAGCCCCCCTGCTATCGTGGTTACCGCAGGCAGGAGTCGTCAGGAGAGGACTCAGATGGACCAGCCCCGATCCCTGAACAGGGACTGCGGATGCGTCAGCTTGAGTCCCTGGCCCGAGACATAGAGCGTTTTGATCCTAGCAATACAGAATCCACCATTGATGACTATCTCAGAGAGGTAGAGCGCTGTCTGCTAGACTTATATAGCCCCTCGGCTCGAGAAAAATTGAAGCTTATCTGGAAAACCACGTCCAGAAGTGTCCATGTTTTCATAGAAAGCCTCCCTCCAGCTACACGTGACCGTTACTCAGCTCTTTGTCAGGCTTTAAGAGAAGAATATTCTGTGTCCACAGACCCAGCTTCTGCGACTCTTGGAGCTTTTGCAATTCAGCAAAAGAGAACTGAAGCGCCCAAGGAGTATTACCGCCGTTTAC
The DNA here is from genome assembly GCA_037039145.1 of Fundulus diaphanus. Classification (NCBI taxonomy): domain Eukaryota; kingdom Metazoa; phylum Chordata; class Actinopteri; order Cyprinodontiformes; family Fundulidae; genus Fundulus; species Fundulus diaphanus. The sequence goes on from CM073134.1 coordinate 45,348,553, forward strand.
GGGCTGCTTACTTTCAGGGACGAAATGCTCCCGGCTTGGAGGAAGACCACACTTTCAAATCTTTGTTCCTCCATAATCTTCATGAAAGCGTGCGTTATGAGGTTACCATGCATTGTAGAACCAAGAGACTTACCATGCAGGAAATCAGGAAATACGCGCAGGTTGCATGGGAAACACGTGTCCGGCCCGACAAAGGAGCCGACAGTGATAAAAAGGTTCTACAGGTTCAGATCGAACCAGAAAAGAGGTTAGGTCTGGAGGGACATGAGATGCCTCCCTTCAAACCTAAAACTAAATTTGGTTCCAAGAAGCAACATTGTTTTGAACCGCAGCAGAAGAAAGCTTCTCATGATAGGAGAGGTCAGCATGACAGCATGGAAGGTGAGAGGTTTCAAAAATGGCACAGGCCGGATCCAGCCCGACACGGTAAGCAAACTGACAGGTTGGAAAAGCAGAAAGGCACACATGACAACAAAGGCTGGAACCTGCGCATGGAAGAGTCAATGAGAAAGGAGATGGAGGAGACTTTTCGCAGGTTGCTAGCTGACACAGTGCGTCAGATCGCGCCGCAGCCGTCCTTGCCACCATCCAATCCTGCCGACCCTCCTGGGAAACCAGGCCCAAGACCCACGTCAGCATGACTAGGCGTGGACCAGGCTCCCTCTTCTAACAGAGTTTATCTGATTAAGTGGGGGAACCAACCAAAAATTCACCAACAACCTTCTAAGATCCCATCAGCAGGTGATCAGAAAACCCCTTTTCTAAGGTTTTTAGGTGAACTAAACCATCGTGAAAACGCGCATCGCTTATACTGCTCGACAGTTATAGGAGGATGTGTCACAGCAAACGCTCTTTTAGACACAGGTTCCGAGATCAGTCTAATGTGCTCAGATTTGTTTGATGAGGTGACCAGAGCTATGGTGTCTCTTGGGAAACCGTTCCAGGTGGAGACCTGTAACGTGGGCATCACCAGCTACACTCAGGATCAGTCATGCATCACCAAACGGGCGTGGTTAGACATCACTTTCCGTGACATGACCCTTGTTCACCCCATCTACATCTGTACTTTGGACACGGAACCTTTTCTTGTGGGTCAGGATCTGTTGAACAGGTTAGCTCCACTCATTGACTGCCATCATGGTCATCTTTGGGCCCAAGTGGGGACCCCCAAGCCTCTTACTTCTGGAAGTGGACCATCCGTCCCTATCCACCAGGTGACCTGCTCAGAAGAGCCCAAAGAACTCTTAGCACCATTTCTGCCTTCAACAGAGCCGATTTCAAAATCCTCTGCCACACCACCGCTTCTCAGCGATCAGAGAACTTCTCTCTGCAGCCACACATCTTTCCTTTGCTCACTTAAACACTCTGGAGGTGAACCCTATAACCCCAGAGTGGCCGAAGGTGTGCACCTGGAAAGCACATTCATGCCAGACGTGCTGCTGGCTCTTTGGTCAGAGAAATCTGCGATCAGCAGAGATCTGTACAGCTCTCTGTGCCGTGAAAAGCCCCATCTGGCTGAAACAAAACACAGCCACTATTTGCTCTCAGCAGACTGGCCTCGCCGGCTTCTGAAAGCAACGGGGGTGTGCATACTTTATGCACAGATTGGCACAAGGCAGCTCTCTCATCCTTTCAGCATTGTGGAGAATTTACATTCTCCAGTGTTTGTTGGTGCTGATTTTCTGGTACGGCTAGGTGCACAGCTGGACACTTGCAATCAGGTCCTGTGGGCTCAGGCTCACGTGACCCCAAGTTCCTTCCTGGGCACCCCTGAAGTCATGCGATCAGGGCAAACAATCCCACAGGCTTGCCAGGTGGCTAGCGAAACAAACATGCTAATACCACCACAGACTGCAGGTGTACCTATTAGATTAGCCATCCTGAAAGGACAACAAATACAGAACACACAGGTTTTCTTCCAACCCCTTTCTTATTTCCAGGAATCCAACCTGGTCATCCGGGGCACACCCCTGCTTGAGCTGAACAACCGCTCAGCTTACCTTTTAGTGGAGAATCCAACCCACATGCCGATCCAAGTGGTGGCGAAGAAACCTCTTGGGGTGCTCATCGAAAGCTCCTTCCACGACCTTGAGCTGAGCATTCCCGTCATTGGAGACCTGCCTTTATCCTTGACCAGCAGACAGGACTCTTCAGACACAGTGTTTACTTTCCCTTCCAACATGATCCAAATCAGGCGACATGAAGCTCTGCCTGCTGGATCTATTTGTGGTGCTACGCTTGAAGCTGAAGGAAACCTGTTGGGGTATGCGATAGCAACCAACCCAACAGAACCGGCACCAAATCAACCAGAGAACCAGAACTCATCCACTGAGCCCTGCCCTAGTTTCAAAACAGAAATTATGCAGCAGCTGGAACAAGCTGATGCACTGACCACTGAAACAGAGAGAACAGCACTTAAAGAGCTACTCCATGAGTTTCAGCCCATTCAGCCCAAAGATTCAAACGAACTTGGGATCACATTGACACTCGTCCATGACTCACCAGTAAGAGGACACAGAAGCTGCAAAGCTAATCTGAAAACTCTCCTACAGGTGGCGTCCCGGCCTTCAACGGCCCAGGACACCCAGGAGTATGTACAAGGCTGCTTAACCTGCTGCCAGTTACAACCCACACGACCGCTAGACCGAGCCCTGCTTCAGCGAAGGGGGGTTACATTTCTGTGGTCACATCTGCAGACTGACTGGATCGGTCCAGTCCCCAAATCGTCAAGAGATAACAAATATCTTTTGACAATAACAGGCAGCTTCACAGAATGGGTCAAATGTTTGCCGGCACCGAACGACACCGCCGTCACCACAGCAGCCCTGCTGCTAAATCGCGTTTTCAGCCGGTGGGGCCTTCCCCTGCCCATCGACTCGGACAGAGGAACGCATTTTACGTCAAACATCATGACCGCGCTTTTCGACATGTTGGGCGTGGAAGTTAAATTCCACATCCCCTCACACCCACAGTCATTGGGACAGGTGGAGCGAATGAACCGCACCGTGGTCAGTATGTTAAAGGAACATGCCAGCAGCCATGGCAGGGACTGGGACATAAAGCTTCCCTTGGTCCTAATGCTAATCCGCTCTACCTCACCATGCTCCACAGGGGTGACACTTTTCCAGACGATGACAGGGAGACAAATGACACTTCCTCTGAATCTCATCTACCAGCCCGAAGACGTCAGTGTGACAACCGTCTACACGGCACACCAATGCGTCACTGATTTAAAAGACCATCTCCAAACGACTTTCACGTGGGCTCAAAAGAACCTAGAGGCCAGCGTGCAAAGTCCGGAGCACAAATGGGTTCATGCGAACCAAATTAAACCGTCCACCAAACTCTCCTCACAGGGAACGGAGTCTAACTCCGCCCCCGCCGAAGAGAACAATGCATAGCATTAAACAGGACAAGTGCATGTTCAATCAGGACATTTTAAACGTGCACTAATAAAACAAATGTCCATACATAACTTCACGTCTATAGATTCACACTCAGCAATAACACCATGCATTTCTTTGGAAACGCTCACAGAAGTGGTAAAGAATGACATGATGTATAATCAGGTTGTTAGAGATTTAATGCAGGACCTCACTCGAGAGGTTAGCTCATCCGTAAATAGCCTTGCTGAAGGACGGATTCCTCCGTACTTGGTACCAGTAGATTTGGTTGAAAAGGTTCTCAAATCTGCCTCTAGTTAAACACTGCAACCACCACAAACACACCTGGCTTACAGCCTAGGTAGTGCAATTCCAATATTTGTAAATCCTGACAACTTGGAGATAGGATTTATGCTAAACCTTCCCATCATTGAAAGAGCTAACGTGTATAGGCTTAAATCAGTATTGAATGTCGGTTTTCGGCAAGGTGAGACCCACGTACACCTACAAACCCCCTCGATGCTAGCCTATCATGATGCCGACCCCAAACGTTATTTAGTCCCTAATTTGGATTTGTGTACCAAAACCAAGGACATCCACTGGGTATGTCCATGCAATCCATTTTCTGTTCCTCACCTCAAGGTGCTGTAGTCCACATTGGAAACATGGTTCTGCATCACCTTGACGTTGACAAATATGACTCAGAGATTGAAATAATAGATGTCTTTAAGAGATACAATTTCAGCATTGATGTCGGCATTGAAAGACAGCTTTTACTTGCAGGCACCCAGCTGATTAAATTCAGTCTCACTCCATCAGAGTTGAGCTCGGTCCCTCTGCTTCGCTTCCCCAGAGCTACAGAGTCGACCGACACTCACATTATGACCATTATTGTGGTTCTCCTTGTATTTAGATGGGCCATCACTACGGCGATGGCATATGCAGCATACAAGCAGATCAAACAGTTGCAAACCAGGATTGACACCCTCACCTTCGTCGCCCCAGGTTCGTAACATCAGCTCCTCAAAGGCCACAAGCTGATTAGACTACGAACCGCTGTCTCTCTCCTTTCCCTTTTCCCTCTCTCCTTTCCTTGGTTCAAAGTTCAAACCTTATGACCAATGAATGTATCGACAATGGTGATTGTGAAGTTTGCATTCTCTTTTTATTACCTTATTGTTTGCCTTATTAGTCAATAGACATTACTAGCTATAGCTTAGTCTGCCCAGGCTAGGTCACTGACCCAGGCACAATAAATGCTTTGTTTTTTTCCCTTCCTCTTGGATGATGAACTGAACTGCATGAATCCCGAAGGACTACTAGAAAGACTATTAGGTTGTTCCACTCATGCACAACGGATCTTCGTCACGCCAGAATGGACTTGGTTGTAGCTTTAAAGACTGTGACCAGCATCCCACTCTTCAAAGCTAAAGAGGGGTATGTTGTGCCATGTCAGGACGTGACAGACTGCATTTCCCATGATGCATGGTGGTCAAAATGGCCACCAACTCCCATCATGCAACGCGGCCCAAAATGGCCGGCGCCCTAGCAACCGATAACGTTGCTAGGGTAAAGTTAATAAAACTCGGTTGCACCCCGCAATCGATCTTCTTCCCTGGCGCCCTGCCAACCGAGAAGACACACACACACAGCTGTTTCCGTTGGGAAAATCCCACGCCACGTGCTCGAGTTTCTCGCTGGACCGAGATTTTTTCGAAGCAAAACCATTCCCTGTGCAGACAGGAGGTCGACTCAAAAAGGTACCTTTAATTCCCTCTGATCAAATACTGGAAGCCGCCTTATCTCCCAGTGATCGAGAGAGGACGACGCGTTGTTTGGCCCAACAAGCGTCTAGGAGCCCAGAGAGAGAGAGAAAGACGAAGGAACTCTCTCAGTCTGGTCCCCGCTGCAGCCTGCGGACCCTGCGGTCGTCAAGACGCGTTCAGGACGTCGCGTGATCCAGAGCGCTCCGGACCGAAGCCGGGACTTTCACTCCGGACCACCTCAAAGTAACGGGGTTCTCCCCTTTTATTTCTGTTTCACCAACAGGGTGTTTTAGAAGTGCCTGGGCAGACGTAGAAATTTGTAGGCTTAGGTTAATGCTTTTATTCCACGACGAAGTTGGAATTATATTGCTGAATATCTTCTTTGTATGTGCATGCATTTTACATTTGATTTTGCTGTGTTGATTGTGGTTTATCTATAACCCCGCCGTGGGTCACTGTTTCAGTTCTTTTCATCTTCTTCCCTGCCTTCCCCCCTCTCTCTCTTTTCGCTTCTTCTTATCAGTTTAATCTCTTTGTCCGAGCTCATTCCGCGGCTTTGCTTTAAACTACCAGTTAGCCGCGCCCTCTCGAAGCGAGGCATTACCCCATCAGCGTAAGCGTGGTTACGTCATCAGAACCTCCCCTCACGCTTCACGTAAATTGATAGACCATACGTCATCGTAGCGGCCATCTTGGGAGGGTGTCGGATGACTGGGCTGTAGCTTAGCTGATAGCTTTGTAAGGCATCAAAGCGTCCGGTAGGACTCCCACAGCTGCTCTGTCTGTCAATGCTATGTCAAATGCCGATGTTCTGAATGTGGTTTAAACAACCGTGAGCTGAACTAAGAGTTGCAACCGCTCATTTTAATCCATTTGTTTTTCTTTCCTTTCGTTTTGTTTGTTTTGTTTATTCTTTTATCTCCATATATATTTTGCGTGTTAGTTAGTAGTGGGTAAGATTTCCAAAGTCGTTGAATCAGAGAATTACTGTAACAGGGAATTGCTTTTGGTTCAATAAAACACCACTGCGGAATAGACATTGTTTTGTGTTCAATCCAATTCACAGTTGCCTGGTTATTCAGAAATCAGAGCTAACCTCCTTTGGAGTTAACATCTGACATTAATACAGAGACAAAATCATTGGATGGTGATAGACGAATAAGGATTTAAACTCTAATTGCAGTTACATTGGGGTTCTCACAGCCTGCCGGATAAACCTCGTCGGTCACAAGTCCGACCAGATCATTTATCCCAGCATAAATGAGTTCATAACAGCAAATTAACTAATGCATTAGTGGTATAAATACTTACAAGCTTATAGCTAACATCACCACCATTTGAACTATATTTTGTTGTAGCGGAATTTTGAGTTGAATTATTTATTATTTAAATTATAATGCCAAATTATAATTAATAATAATAATAAGCATATTCAACCATCTTCTGGCATAACACAGGGGTGGACAGGGAGTAAAGGCGGCCCCTGGGGGAGGTGGTACCGGGTAACAAATCAATACAACAGTCAAAAGGACGGTGAGAATGTAGGCTTGTGGCCTTTGCTTTATTGAAGACCTCTCTCAGTTCATGGTATTCGGAGGGAACCTTAGTCAGGTCAGGATAGACGTCCTCCGCGCTCTCTTCTGGTAGTGGGAGAGGTTGAGCCGAGTGAAGACGGGAGGCCGAACAGGTAGGAGCCCACCCGGTAACCTCTACCCTGCACCAGTCAATGAGAGGATTATGCTTCTTAAGCCAAGTAGCACCAAGGACCACTGGTACCTGGGGGGAATCAATAATCATAAAAGTGAGGCTCTCCCTGTGGTTACCTCCAATCAGCAGCTCAACCGGTTCAGTGATGAGGTGGGAATGGTTAAGTTTGTGGCCGTCCAGCGCCAGGATGCTGCGGGGGAACGGGCCCGGAACGAGCCTGATGTTTAGCTTCCTGGCCAGCCCCTCGTCCATGAACTCGGTATCTGCCCCCGAATCAACAAAAACAGACAGGTTATAAGACTTAGCAGCGACGTTGATGGTAGCGGGTAAACGGAGATCAGGGGAGACGAGAAACTTAGTACGGCTCAGTAGAGAACCTCCTCTTCTAGGTGAGCCTGCCCCTTTAATTGGGCAGTCACAGACTCGGTGTCCCTCTCCCCCGCAATATAAGCAGAGATTGCATCTGTACCTGCGGTCACGCTCCTCTGAGGACAATTTAGCCCTCCCCAGCTGCATGGGTTCGGGTTCGGTTGACCCCTGAGGATGTGATGGGGCTGCTGGACCAGGTGAGAACGACCATGAACGATGAGGGGGCACGAAGCGGCGATCCCTTCGCCGTTCCACAAGACGGAGGTCGATTCGAGTTGCAAGGTCCTCCAGTTGCTGAAGGGTATTAGGATTGACTCACAGCTCATCAGCACTGGTTCCCCCCAGGGCTGTGTTCTTTCTCCTCTGCTCTTCTCCCTGTACACCAACAGCTGCACCTCCAGTCACCAGTCTGTCAAGCTCCTGAAGTTCGCGGACGACACCACTCTTATCGGACTTATCTCTGATGGTGACGAGTCCGCCTACAGGTGGGAGGCTGACCATCTGGTGACCTGGTGCAGGGAGAACAACCTGGAGCTCAACGCTGTAAAAACAGTGGAGATGGTTGTGGACTTCAGGAAGAACTCATCTCCAACTACCCCCATCACTCTCTGTGACTCCACCATTGACACTGTGGAGTCTTTCCGCTTCCTGGGAACTATCATCTCCCAGGACCTAAAGTGGGAGCTGAACATCAACTCCCTCACCAAAAAAGCCCAGCAGAGGATGTACTTCCTGCGGCAGCTGAAGAAATTCAACCTGCCAAGGACAATGATGGTGCAGTTCTACTCCTCCATCATTGAGTCCATCCTCACCTCCTCCATCACCATCGGGTACGCTGGTGCCACCGCTAAGGACAAGGGCAGACTGCAGCGTGTCATCAGGTCTGCAGAGAAGGTGATTGGCTGCAATCTTCCACCTCTCCAGGACCTGCACGCCTCCAGGACTCTGAGGCGTGCAGGGAAGATTGTGGCTGATCCCTCGCACCCCAGTCATGGACTATTTCAGACACTTCCATCTGGCAGGAGGCTGCGGTCCATCAGGACCAGAACCTCACGCCACAAGAACAGCTTTTTCCCATCTGCTACTGGTCTTATGAACAAGGCCAAGAGCCGCCTATGACACTGTACACTGTCTCTCTCCCCCGTTCAGGACTACAAGCTTCTGCGTTACATTAACGCACAGTCCACTGAATGTATATTACTTCTGTATATATATTGATTTTATTCAATTTTACTTTATTTTATTGTATTCTTATTTCTGTCTGCACCATCAACACCAAGTCAAATTCCTTGTATGTGCAAACCTACTTGGCGATTAAACTTGATTCTGATTCTGATTCTGATAATCCCGGGTAGCAAGTTCATCCTTAACCCTCTCACTCAATCCCTCGAAGAAAACGTCCATCAGAGCTGGTTCGTTCCAAGGACTTTCAGCAGAAAGAAGATGAAACTCGATTATATAATCAGAGACTGACCTCTCCCCTTGCCGGAGAGCAAAAAGCCCCCTTGAGGATTCCCGACTGGGCAATAGTGGGCTGAAAACCCTGATGAGTTCCTGGGAGAAGGCATAATAAGAATGACATCGGGGAGAGTCGTTCTGCCACTCAGACGCTCCCCACAATCTTGCCTTTCCAGCCAACAGGGAGATTACATAGGCAACCCTTGATCGATCTGTGGGAAAACTTGATGGCTGTAATTCAAACAAAATCTCACACTGAGTGAGAAAAGCCCTGCAATGTTCAGGATCGCCTCTAAAAAACTCGACGCGGCTCGGGAAGTGACGTCTCTGGGCGTGGCCCGGTGACGGAGGCGGAAGTTTGCGGAAGTGGCGGGTTCGGAGAAGCCGGGCTGCGTAGGTGGGCTAATATCTCCGCTACGCCTTCCTCCAGCTGAGAAATGGACCTCTCAACACCGGACCGCCACTGATCATCTGAGGATGGATCCATGTCTAAGTGGCCAGATCGTTTCTGTAACGTGCGGGGAAAAACGGATCCAATTATCGACTCAGAACAGGTTAGTCTGTAACAATTAATAGGCTCTCTATTCAGGAGCTGAGTGTGCTGCGGTGACGTGTAGCTCACAAGCCGATAACTTCCTGCGGTAGAGACAGCGGGTTAGTGATCAGGATAGGAAGGGAAATGGTCGGGAGAGAGTGAAGCTGAATCACTAACCTGCTGAGAGCTGTAAGTCCGGCTGCAGGCTGTGTCTGCGTAGCGTAAGCCGTGGGGGCGGCAGCCGGGCTGATGGTCTTCTGGAACTCTCCTGGCGTGATCCAGAGACGGTCCAGGAATAATCACTTGTTCACCGGGTGCACACAATGTTTCAAAAAAGGGGAAATCCAAAGGCAGGTCCAGGTCCAATCCAAGGTTCGATATCTTGCGGGCTCAGAGGTACAAAGGGAGAAGGCAGGCTCGGTAACTCAGACAGAATGGGGTTCAGGCTCACAGGTAGGCTTTCCAAGGTCAGACAAATCCAGGGTTCCAAAGACAGATCAGGGTCGGGAAACAGAACAGGCATGCAGAATCAAAAAGGGCTTGAAAGTACTCGAGAGTTAGCTTGAGACGATCTGGCGCTGGTGGTTTGTTTGGCGGTGGTTTATAAGGAGGTGGAACCAGGTGAAAACGGTGAAGGTTGATTGCAGTTGGGGTGGAGCCAAGATAGGTGTACTGAGTGAAGAACAAACCAACCCCAGTGCCAGGATCATCACAGTCTGATAATTTTGCCAATCGGAAGCATATATATAGTAAAGAGAATTGGTCCAAGGACTGAACCCTGTGGTACTCCACAAGTGACCCTAGAGTTTGAAGAAGATTTATTATTAACATGAACGAATTGGAATCTGTCCGATAGATAAAATTTAAACCAGCCTAATGCTTTCCCCTTAATCCCTACAGTATGCTCATAGTCATGTTGTGCACCTGCCCGTCCAGCCCTGCAGAGGAGGGAGAGAAAGAATACCAGACCTGCACCTAGACCACAGAGTATGACAGTTCATTCTTGCTTCTGTTAGATCTTTGTTTTCCCGTCGGCCTGTGTTTCTGTCTTCAGGGCCCAATTTCAGAAAGCTGGTTTAGTGGATATCATAGTCATTTCTGGGGTTTATTCCTGCACACTCTGGCTTTTCTATTTCGGAAAGCTCAGAAGCCTTTACAATGAGTCAAATATGACAACAAATTACTCCGGGAAAAAACCCTGCTACCGAGCAGGGTTGTTTGAGCTAACCCTGAGTTTTTCCTACTTCTTGGCTGAGATCTGAACGAGGAGGTGTTGGAAAAGGCGTGTCCTTTTCTGGAGGAGCCTGTATGCTGAAGCTCAAATACTCCACAGAAGTTTCAGTCGGGAGAAGCTGATCAGACCATGATTAAATGATAATCGTAATCATCATCCTTATTGTCATGGCAACATATATTCCAATTAAATTTGCTCTCTGCATTTAACCCATTCCCTTGGGGAGCAGTGGGCTGCCACTCTGCGGCACCCTTCACCCCAATCCCTTAACCCCAATCTGGGGTTAAGGGTCTTGCTCAGAGTGACAGTCTGTGGGAGTTGAACTCAGAACCTCCGTAATACAAGCACAATGCTCTAACCCCTAGGTCACCACTCCCCTTACTGGGCCACCAGCCCCCTTAATGTCTTATCATTTGAGGATTAGTTTTCAAGCGTTATCATTTTCTCTGCTGTCAATTTATCTCAAGCTTGTCATCTTGCTTTTCTACTACAATGAGGCGACACTCTCAATTTCAGAGGCAGCTTGATGTTGCGCTGTCAGGAATGTTACTGTTGCTCTGAGTTATAGTAGAGTTTAAAGGTTTTCCATAGTCTGTGACCGACAATATTAATAAAATAAATACATAGAATGTAAGCAATAATTTATTCTGTGTCAAATTTTGAGACTTCCAGCTCTAATATTCCATTCATATATTTTAGCTTCCATTCATATATAACCCCCCCCCCCCCCCTCCCAACCCCCTCCCCTCCAACACCGTTAGGGCCATGGTACATTTCTTCACTTAAATAACGGCACCTTTACTTCAACTTATATAAACTTATATAAAATATATATAGCCTATAACTTATAACTTAACCATACCTGATTAAACTGTATTTTCATACAGTTAAAGAAATGTGAATGTAATCATTTTCTTTTTATTAAGGAATGTTCTACTGTTTTAACTTCACACAGGAAGAAACAGATGTTTCTCCTAGACAAGGAATCTCTTGCTGTATATGTTAATCCTACACCTCTTTGTATGACAACCCCATGTTGTAAAAACCCCCTTGTCCTTTCTTTTGTTTCTTAACCCCCATGTTGTGAACTCCTGACTCCTCCTGTCCCTTCTTTGATGTCTGATAATAAAAGCAAAGAGACACAGGTAGCCCAGCGCAGATGGACCCGAGACTGTGATGAAACAGGCCTCACGTTTCTGGCCCCTCTGCCCTCTTTCAGCTGTGAAGAGTCTAAACTTGTGTTTGTGTTGGTTTTCTTTCCAGGATAAAAGGGTTATTAAACTTAACTCTATCACATACTATATCTTGATGAGTGTAGTGTTAGAATACAGCTTTAGTTTTCTGTCAAAGAACACTGATATCACTCATGCATTGACTTTTTCAGCAGTTCTCTGATGCTAGCTCACTTTTTCTGCTGTAACAGCATTTTTTCTTTTTGTTAGTTATGGTTTAATATTCTCCAAATGTATTCATTAAAGATATCTAATTCCACTCACGGGAAATGCGCACTTCGAGGCCTCTTATTTCCTGCTGCTGCCATGGTGAATCACATTATCTGTGTTCCATTGATGAAGGCTCCTTTAACGCTCATGCTCGCACTTAACTCATGGTTCATTGGACACTGTGTTTAGTTACCTGACTGATATCACCTGTTTTGAAACCGAAAATGCTGAGCATGACAGCGTGGGGTAGAACTACTCAGAGTAGCAGCTTTCTAGTCAGGGTAGATCGGCTGTTCTTTCTGAAATGGGACCCTGGTGACATGGTGTTGAGCTGTGTGTCATCTGCATGGTTATGATAACTGATGTTTTTTTATGATCTGAGCTAGAGGAAGCATGTAGATATTGAATAGGAGGGGACCTAAGATGGACCCTTGGAGAACCCCGCATGTGATTTTTGTGGTCATTACTCCTTGTGTAACTTCTGCAAATTTGCTCTGTTTGAAGTACTAAGCTTTGATCACGCTCATCCAAAGTTCCTGTCTGCCTTTTGATCCAACTTTTAACATACAAAACATGTCAAAAAGAACTATTCATTTTGTGGGCCCGCTCCTCACCTCAAGATGCCAGTGCCTCAATCACAACTACCATGTATGTCACAGCCTCACCTTCCTGTTCCCGAGAACTTTGACGAGGGGCTTCCAGATGGGCTCGCCTATTGAGCCTTACAGACAGGAGCCAGCATGCGCACCGGTGCACGTTGAAACCTATTATTTTCAAAAACAGGTTCTGCGCAAGGGTACACAAGCGCTACGTTGAGCAAAGTACAAAGGCAGCGCACCTCTTTGCGAGCTCCGTGCATGCCATGGTCAAAGTTGAACTATTTTCAACTTTGACTGCTGCGCACAGTGACATATACACGTGTGGTTAATAAAAACTGTGCCCTCCAGCCATCAGCCGGAAAGCCCAGGAAGCAAAATGGGGGAGAATTCCCAGGTTGATCACATTGATTGTATCGCGGTGGAAACTGAGTTCTTTAACAAGTCTCCAAAGCTTATCCTATGACCTGAACGTTTTGTTCCCCCACACCCTCTTCTTCCTTGCTGCTCTTTTTCTCCTAACTAGCAGGGATAGTGCTAGGACTAGCTTCTTAGAAGGGGACAGATACATATTTGCTGCTGATAGCAAAACAGGTAGCGCAGATCAAGCCCAGCCCTGCGCCAAACCCTGCGGCAAGCGCAGCACAAACCGCGTCCTGTTTGAAAAACCCATGTATTCTGCTCCTGCTCCCTAGTTCTTCAACCAGCAAGCTGAGGTAGGCTCTCCTCCATCTCCTGCTCCTGATCCCAAGTTCTCAGATGAATGGGTCCAGATTGGCTTCCCTCTGTCTTCCAATCTCCTTTCGGGTTCTCCATACTGCCATGACCCCCTGACAAGATACTCTGTGGAGTTTCCCTCCTCCACCGCTAGCCTTCAGTGTTCTAAAGCCACTGCCAGCCTTAAGATTTTCATTTGTATTTTGATCACTTCTGTCTGATGAATTCTTTATCATTGTTTAAAAAGATTTTGCCATATTCAGTTCATTGTTAGATATCTTATATAGGTTAATTATTTCACTTTTAGTTTTTTTTACTTTTTTCTTGTATTCTGTTCTCTTTGTTATTTTAGCACATCCCCATGATCAGTGTTAGTATATTTCCCCCTTAGTTAGTGGTTTGTCTGGCATCCAATGTCAATCTTCACCCTTCCCTCTGTTTGTAAGCTCGCTGGTTGCCGCTGGTCATTGCTGGTTCCTCATTTTCTCTGCCTGTGCTCCATGTCCTGTTCTCCATGTGTAAGTTCTGTAAGATTTTTGTTTTATTTATTAAACCTCCTCCATGCTCATTCCAAGTCACTTTCTGTATTTTGGTCTTACTTTCAATATACAAAACAGGACTTTATTAAAGTGTTCTTAAATTTAGAGGCACATGTTAAATACTAAACAAACCTTACCAAATTTGTTTCTTCTTCATTGCAATCGATGCTGTATTAGAAATATGACATCTTAAAGTTTCACTCAGTTTCCCAAACCTCAGTTTGTGCCCTTATACATTAGCAAGTACCTTGCAATTTTTTGTGTTTCTGTTTAGTAAAGATGTTGGAGTTAGAGAGAGCAAACATCTCAATAGAAATGATGGATAGTGACTCACAAGAGTGCAGTGTTGAAGTTATTGAGTGTAACTTTTTCCCACTGACTCACCATCACTGTGCAACATTTCAATTTTGAGGTCAAAGTTGGAGTTTTCACAACTTCACTGTATAGTGAAGATAAATTGTGGTATGGTGGAAAGGAAATGACTCATCTGACAAGTTTACAGCAATGTGAAGTAATTCAGTCTTATTTGTTGCTATGGAAAAAAATCTTATTCAAATCCTAAATGATTCATTGTTTCTAAGATGCTATGAATATAACCCAGATTACATTTACATAGTCTATAATTAGATGAGTGAAAAACACTTTTTGAATATGTAGGTAGATTATTTGAAGCTTTCACACTTAGCTTACTGCACTTGTAACACTTCTGCTACTGTGGGTGCCTTTTCATGTGTCCTTTTTAGTTTAGGTGTTTAAAGTTTTACAGTTCAATTGTTACATGCAATAGTTTACAAACAAATTAAGGCAAGTATGAACAGGGGTGCATAGATACACAGATATTAAAAATGTACATTCTTTTCAGATTGAAGCAGGTAAAATGTATACTGAACAGACTGGATTAGTCCAAGGACCCATTTTGACTTGTAAAAACCCCAACCCTTATAGGCCTCAATGCAAATAACATTATAAGTAAAATCAGAGTATAAAACTCAATTTTGTCCAACACTCCAAAACCTTTAAAAAGTCTCCTCTTGCATGTATTGGAGTGGTGACGTAACCAACAACCATGTAAAAACAGGTGAACTTCCCACAAGGTGCACTTTGAAACTCTCCCTATGAAAAGCTTTTACTGAATCTGTGTTGAACTGAGTTCAAATTCTAACTATACGCAAATGGATCAAAATTGTCTTTATAACCAATATATCCCGGAGCCGTCCTGCCAGGACATAACTGTGCACTGGAACTGTGGAGTTTTGTAATTGTAGAATATCTTTCACAATTACAAAAAAAAACATTACACCTCTTCAGATTCTTAAGTACAAATACACAAATTATATGTTTTGTGTCACACATTTAAAACCCCTTAAATTCTCAGTTTTGCTCCAAATGGTGCAAAACAAACTCACACACCTGTATCAACATTATCCCACAATGTTTTTTGAATCATATTTTTTTTCCATAACACAACTAGAAATCAGTAAATACAACTACACAAATCTGCTGCTATGAGTCATAAATACACATATTGCCGTGTTACCGTTGAAGGATCCACCCAACGAAGACAGGTTGTTGCATGCTAGTAAGTGCGTCGGGAGTCTGCTGCAGAAAGTCAACCATTCAGCGCTTATTGAATCACCAAAATGTACCAATTATCTCAACACGCAAACATTAAAGCTAAAGTCATTATTTGTCTATTTAACAGAACTACAATTTCTCTTGTAACTTGAATTATGCTTTGACTGTCTTACACGGCAGCTGTGCACCAAATTTTCCCTTGTGATACAATAAAGAACTGAACTTACCTGAACTGAACAAACGCTAAAATGAACCATGACGTTCCTTAAACCCATGCTGTGCTATCCTGAGACGCTATCCTGAGACTTCACTTGTCCACTTCACTTGAAATAAATGGCAAACATATGGTTTTCACTTGCTGTCTGGTTACGTTGGCCAGTGATGTGACCACTTTGGGGCATTCATAGAGCATTGGAATTCCCAGATATGAAGCAACTCTTCTGATAAGAATAACACATTTAACACAAAGGTGGCATCAAAGAAAAGTTGCTTGCTTGGTCATGACACAGCAGAACACCATACGTTCCACACCAATGAGCTCAGGAAACACTCTATACAGAAGAGGAACACATTAAAAGTGACACACAAGGTTCAAAGAGGTGACAGGACTTGATATTCCACAAATTTCCCTCCAATTCTTAAATTTTAAATCCAGATATGTAGTATGTTTTCCAAAATGCCATCTTGCATGGTAAGATAGAAAACACTGTGAAACAGTTAGACAGGAAATATTTGAAAAATGTTAAGTTCAAGCTGTGTTAATACTGAAAACACTGCACTTGTAAAACAAACACGAAGTTGTCCAAATCCCAATTTTTTTACTTTCTTTTTTTCCACATAAGAAATCTGGTTTCATGATAATCCCCTTCTTTTTCCTCTCACCGATTATTTTTTTCAAACTCAGCAAATTATGTTTTACCTAATAGCAAAATAAAACACAGCAAAACTATAAAGTAAGTTTCTATTTCACTGGGGCAACACTACTGAAAAACGGAACTAAAAAATATTATTTCCTTGGTTGTAGCAGAGCACTGCCAAATTTTGGAACTCACTGTATTTTACGGCATCAGTTGAGTCTACTCTGAACCCTGGCTTCCGCCCAGCTGTGACACCATGTTGAATCATTTGCTTGGCTTTAACAGTTTAGATCATTTCACAGGGGCTATGAGCAAGGGTGAATG
Organism: Fundulus diaphanus; assembly: GCA_037039145.1. Classification (NCBI taxonomy): domain Eukaryota; kingdom Metazoa; phylum Chordata; class Actinopteri; order Cyprinodontiformes; family Fundulidae; genus Fundulus; species Fundulus diaphanus. The sequence goes on from CM073134.1 coordinate 45,365,055, forward strand.
AGGGCATGACAGAAAATACTCTCATCTTTATCCTCACTCTGTTCATACTATTTAATAAATTTGCCTCAGTGAAGGAAGAGGATCAACAGAGGAATGAGATCCAGCTGTCTTTTTGAGGATGTGCTCCTAAATCAGCCACACTTGTGACCTATGATGGTCCTATTTAAAGCCCACAGGAAGCCAGCGTTTAAAATTACACCCAGGAAGCCAAGTTTTAAACTGACAAGTGAAAAATTATGCAATGGACATTAGAAAAGATTCTGTTTCATGACCTTGTTGGTGATCTTTTGATAGAAATAAGACATCATTATGCCTGCAGTAATAAATGGTATTTTATTCTAAAAACTTAATGTGCATTTAAATCCCTGTTAGCTTTAACAATTTATTACAACATAAATCCTTACCAGTAGTTCCCATGCACTGTGTTAAGTGTTTTTTTTGGGGGTTTTTTTATTGCCATTGACTGTGGAAACGATGCACTGCTAATACTCTTAGATGGTTTCACACCTGATATTCTGCTAGACTCGGTTCGATTGGGGACCAAATTACAGATTTTCAGCTGGTGAGGTTTCCTTTCATGCTGTACTTTGTCAAATGAACCAAACCTTTTGTCCAACCTGTTCAACCCCTCGCCTGTGGTGGCATTGCACCAAGAAACAGAGAAAAAAGAGGTCATCAGCACCATAGCACAACTTCCTTTACCAGGAAAATGTAAACAAAATGGAATGGCAACAGATTTTAGCCCTATTGTTGAAATGCTGTTTTTGGAAAGTGTGCCAAACAAGCACAATTCAAAATTTGGGTCAGCACGAGTAGAGGACCACGGAGATTGTTATATTTTACACAAGGTGGGTGAGACAGCTCTGTATGAGGCGACGGCATGCAAGCAGGGGCACATACAGCTTCACTGAACTGATGCCCAGTAAGGTATTTGCAATATATTAGTCACTTGAGTATTATTGCTCATTTAGAATCATATTTACCCAGGTTGCCATGCACTGTAGTCCGCTTCCTGCTTTCAGAGCGGCCTCCGGTCCGCTTGGCAATGGAACCGTATTCGAACCACACCAGATCTCAGTTCAGATCAATATGTTTTTACAAGGAATGCACAATGTGCAGTAATACGGTTAAAGTTTGTTCATTAAGAAATAAATTTAATGGAGGGTATACTTTGAGATATGTTCATACAGATGACAGACATTATCCTGGCTTGTTCCTTTTCTCAAAAACATTTGTATTCTACAATGTTGCCACTGTTTTTGCCTTTTTTATCTTATTGTTACAACTCATTTTGGCATGTGTCACAACTCACCCCAGTAGTTGGGTGAAATTATAAAGCCACCACCTTTTTCCTCTGGAAGATCTCAATTTGCCTTGTGTAAGTTGGTTAAAACTTAGCTTAATTTAGTAATATCCGCTTATCCATGCATGTCCAATATTAATTATAGGAATGACTCTTATCATGAAAGGTGGTATTTCAGAAGAAGGGTCTCCATCCAGCTCATGGAAAGCAATAGCTCAGAAAAAAATATTTTTGTTAGTATTTAGGTAAGACATGGAGTCAAAACCTGGTCTTCTTCGTGTCACTTTAATGTGATGTTTCTAAGCTATCACTGATTCTTGGAAGGTATAGCAAACAACATATTTATCTTTCCTTCTTGTAATTTTGCTTTAAAACATCTCCTTTTTTCCAATTGTCTGCATAATTACCCTGAATGTAGTTACTTCATGTTACTTGAGATGCCAAAAAAAGCAAAAAAAAAAGCAAAGAAAAATTAACAAGGAAATAACCAAAATACAAGAAAAAATAAACAAAAGAAAAATGTCTCTGAAGGAGCATAATTATGTTTGTCTCATTAATACAAAAGATTGTATTAGACTGTTGATTTCTTTCTGGTCCATTCATTCATTACTAGTATTGCCTTTTAAATATATGCAACTATCCAGACCTCAGTTGTTCTAATCTAAAAGCTTTAAGGGAACTGATTTACACTTTGTCCAACATAATTATTCATCAGTACAAGCAATGAATTTTTTTCTTTACGTTCATGAGCATCTTGTGTTTTTTGCAAAGATTATAGTTTTCCCCAAGTAATCACAACAAGAACACTGTCTAAAACAAAGCTAAGGATCAATATTTGAGCTATACAGAAAAAAGAGTTAGAAATGAAAAACCTTAATTTGAAAAACCTATCTGTAACCTGAATCTTTATACCAAGTCTGAACCTGAAACTTGAGAGAGTCTGACCTTTAAATAGTTTCAGAGACAAGAACTCTATGAATAAAACAAAAATCTGACGATCATTACAATCAACTGCAATGATTCTGGAATAAAAATCCTAACTACAAAAAGGGAACTCCTAAGCATTAAGCTTTTAAGTGTATTTAAAATCTAAAGGTGTACATATTATATGAGCAGGCTACATTTAGTTGATGTGATCGCAGACACTCCAGGTGTCCTTTAATATTTAAATAAGTGAAAATCTTGTGAAAATCATCAAGTCATTTTTGGAGCAGAACACACTGACCCAGCCGGGTAAACTCCCGAAATATTGAAATTTCGGTTAGATTTGTTTTATCATATCTTTTTGGCCCTAGCAGACTAACTGACCCTCTGGAAATTTTTCAAAGTTCACCTCAGCTTAGCATAACTAGATACCTTCAAATGATTATGTAATAGACAAAACAACAACATGAAAGCATGGTCCATCCTGCCTTGTATCAATGGTTCAGGCTGCTGATGGTGGTGTAATGGTGTGGGGGATGTTTTTTTGGCACACTTTGGGGAACTTAGTAGCAATTGATCATCGTGTCAACGCCACAGCCTACCTGAATATTGTTGCTGACCATGTCCATCCCTTTATGACCACTGTGTATCCATCTTCTGATGGCTACTTCCAGCAGGATAACGCACCATGTCATAAAGCACAAATCATCTCAGACTGGTTTCTTGAACATGACAATGAGTTCACTGTACTCAAATGGCCTCTACAGTCACCTGATCTCGATCCAATAGAGCACCTTTGGGATGTGGTGGAATGGGAGATTTGCATCATGGATGTGCAGCTGACAAATCTGTGGCATCTGCGTTATGTTGTCTTGTCAATATGGACCAAACTCTCTGAGAAATGTTTCCAGTACCTTGTTGAATCTAAGCCACGAAGTATTAAAGCAGTTCTGAAGGCAAAAGGGAGTGGAACCTGGTACTTGTGTACAGAAAACACACATTTCCCTAAGACTGACTTTTCATGTAAACCTATATTGGTAAACTGTGAACTCTTACTATTTACAAACCACAGATGGGCACGCTGTATTTAATAACTTGAATCAGATCGGAACAGCTGGCTCTGCTTTTCTTACGTGGCAGGAGGCGTAGAGAATGTGGAGCCGAATCTGCGCAGCGCATACATCCTATAACCTATAAAAAATTTTTGGTTCCCATCAAAAGTCTGCAGTATTGTACTAAAAAAATACCCCTGGTTATTCTTGCCATAGCTCTAAATTTTAACTCTGTGAGAAAAGTTTGGATCGGACAGATCAGTCTATCTTCTCCCCCCGCACTGCACCACTGCGATCCCTGCACATGCAGATAGAAGATGTGTTTTATTTGCATTTATTTATACCAACAGGAGTAGAACAGATAAAGTCATGTCCAAAATGTTTGCCTTAAGGGAAATGATGCCCCTTTGCCCAGTTTGGATCGTTGTTTAGGTTGGTGTGAAACCTGCACAAATGTCCTATTTAAATTATTGTGAGAAAAATAGCACACATTATGCACATACATTCTGGAGAATGCCTTACTTTGGTTTACTAAAAGATCTTTTGAATAGCATTGTTTGTTGGTTGGTCATGTGAGTCTCTGCGGTTATAACTAGCCTCTTAACTGAATCCCATGACCGCAGGACACAGTTTGAGCTGACAGAGGCTGGGGAGTAAATCATCACACCACAACATCAGTGAAAAAAATACCAGATGAATCAAATGAACTCCTGCCTGTGTGGAGCAAAGGCAGTTGTCGCAACTGGGGTCAATATTGTATATGGTCAGTCATAGATATATTGTCTACCCAAGTCAGCTTTTCAGTAAAAGTTGCTGGATGTTCATGGTCCTTTTTGCTATTACTTTAAAATGAAAACAAAAAGATAAATGTTCTGGGTGTCAGGGTTCTGTGTTCCGTGCTCTCTAACTCTGCTCCACAGGTGGCTACAGTTGACGGGTGGGCGTGTCCCACACCTGCGGCTCATTTGGAACTCTCTGCTCTGGCTTAAAAGGAGTGCACTGACAGCTGGAAGACGCCCGAGTGTTACCCCGTTGCGGTATGCCTAGGCCATAGATCTGTCTCCTGTGCTGCGTACCTGTGAGTTTTTGAAAACAATGTTTTTGGATCTAATCTTGTCTCCTGTCCTCTCCAGTTTGTCGTGTTTTGGATTTACTCACCTGTGTTGGCTCCGTGCACTGAGGACCAGTTTTCAGAATCCCTGCCTGCTCAGATTTTGCTCTGGCGTCTCCACTCTTACTCCCTTGGCGTTACCAAGCCGGGCAAGAGATTCCCCTTCCTGGATTCACCTGGTTCGTCTGGACTCACTCCGGTTCTTCCAGCTGCTCCTCCTGCCTGCCGCCGCAGTGGTGCTGTTCGGGCTCCCCACCTGTGTTACATCTACCAGCCCTCCCGTCATTCAGCCCCCTCCTTCCATCAGAGAGTTACGGTCACTGAGCTCCTTTTCCACTAAGCAGCGCAACTTCTGGACAATTTTCCCCTGGTTCGATCCATGTTAAATTTATCCTATTTCTTCCCGCAGTCATTCCTGCTCTGACGTTCCGACCTTGCCTGTTGCACATATAGTGTGCAACAGGCACAGTTTTTCTTACAATAGATTAACATGTCATCCATAGAGTATAATAACCAGAGACTGATGAAGACGTGGGAGCTTTTCGGACACACCCAAACTTCTGAGATCACAAATACACATGTTGTGTATTATACACATAAACAGTCATATTCAATAAATTAGAATATGGGTTCCAATGATGCTCATTTGTCAGATTAAAAGTACCTTTTGAAAATAACTACCTTTAAGCAAGAATGAAACAATTTTCATCAAGTCCACATTTCTGTATTAATGTATTTTTTTATCTGTTTGATGGAATATTCTAATTCTGAATGTAGTGTATTCATTATATGTAAGCAAAAAAAATATTAACAGAAATGGGGGTTTTAAAAGTCTGCGAGTAATTAATCTATATAATGTGTTTACCTTAGTTAATTGGGTTACTGAAACAAACTTATAATATTCAAATTTATTGAATATGACTGCATTGTCAAGATTGCAGAAATGGTAACCAAAACCATAATCCTTACCATAATGAGTTGTAATCTGTTTGGAAAATAAAGATAACTGATTTCCCAGTTGCTTATTGAGTAGAAGGAAACGATGCGTCCATCAAGTTCAGCACTTTATTGAGAACCAGAGCAGAAACAAAGTAATCATACCCCAGGCTAGGCCGCAGCCTGCCACCATGTCTGCTCTCAGCTCCGGTCTCCTCAGAACCTGTCTATGTCCTTCTCACGCTCTGCTATATCGGCTGACCAGAGCAGAAGTAACGCAAACATCTCAACCCCAAACATGTATAGTCTCACACAGAAAATATGCAACCGTTTACCTTGTTTTAACCAAGGTAGAGTGTAGTGGTCTTCTCCCCGAGTACAGCTGCTTACATGTTTCAAAGAAGATAGGTCAGGGGTGATTTTGCTTTAATAATTCCATAATCATGCTTTACTCTGTAGACTGGGGACTGATATTTATATTTACAATGTTTTAATGTTGATTCAATATCAAAATAATTTGAATAGATCATCCACATTTAATTCAATAGTAGATAAAGTCATGAATGTCATGAATACCATCCACCTCCTGTGTGTAATTTAATCTCAAAATCAATCCAATTGTTCTTTAAAGGATTTAGAGGTTTGTTGAAGAACATCAATGAACAAACAGGACCAGGAAGACAAAGGAACACAGCAGACAGGTCAGTGATAGAACTTTAAAGCAGGGTCAGGTTGTGAAGCAGTATCTCAAACCAATTACAATACCTACAACGACATGGCGGTCCATATAAACTGAAAGGCATCTTATGTTATTTTATTCTGAATTGACAGTCTCTTAACTTTCAGATGAGCTAAAAGTAGTATGAACAACAGCACCTGCTAGAACACAAGGTCAAAGCAGTTTGTGTACAGGAACACAGAGAAGTATCTAAAGCCCCGTAAGCTGGTCAGAGTTGATGAGAAGATGGATGGAGCTAAATAAAGCACAATCCTGGAAGAAACCCTGTTAGAGGCCACAATAGTCTTGAGACAGAGGTTCCCCTTGCAGCAGGACTACAACACCTAAACATACAGCCAGAGCTAGAATGTATTTTTTTTTTATTACAGCATACAACTGGAAACAATTTTTTGATGTGTAAAACTGAACGAGACATGCCATCAGAAATGCAAAAATTGCAGCAGTAGGTTTGTTCCAAAATTTATTGACTAAAGAGGTAGCATAAAATGGAACCAAACTTAAACATTGTGTCTTTTCCTTTCTCCTCACGTTTCTGAGCTACTTCTCATTCCAATAAAACATGTTGAGGTTTGGTTGTAAACTGACCAAATGTGAAATAGGTTAAGAGGTGTGAATACCTAATGTATTCACACCTCTTAACCTATAATGCATGTATGCTTTATGTGCACTGAGCGCCTAAGAATCCCTGAGACTCCTTGTGAAACTGGTTTTCTCTGTTTCCAAATCACAGTTAATAGCATAAAAAAACTTTAAGCCATCTATTTTTCCACCTTCGGTGTCAAGTCTCTACATGGTTGCACAGCCCACGTAAAACCAACTCGGTCTGTCCAGCACATCCAGCGGATGTGGCGGCTCCTTTTAGCAAGGTCTTGGCATTCTCTGGTTACTGAGTGTGCGAGCAGACAGGTCCCTGTGTGTATCCCTTACACTTGCTTAGGCAGGCAGGAAGTTCCTGTTGACATGAATGAACTGGCCTTTCAATAATGCAGGAGGAGCTCAGGAAGACCATTACCTCAGAAACTGCCCTGCTTAGACTACATTTGTGTGTGTGGTAAAGTGGAGTGAGTGTGTTGGTGTGCGTGTGTCCGGAAAGGAGTAAAAGGGACAGGCGCGGATTCAGGCAGGGGCGCGGGGGGCGCGCGCACCCCCCTTTTGGAGAAAGGACGCACAGTGATACCCTTACTGCTCACAGCTCAGGTCTCGTAATCCAGAGTGATAAAGTGATGGAGTTATCATTCACTCTCTACCGCACCGATCGTCGCCATCTTGGATTCTTCTTCTTCTTCTTCTTCTTCTTTTTCTTCTTCTCTTTTTTTATGGTGGTTGGCCAATAACTTTTAGGTGCATTACCACCACCTTCCAGATTGGAGTATAGATCAACCTAAATCTTATATTCTCCCCACAGAAAAAAAGGTATGATGGTCGCTAGAACATGGGGTTCTCACAAGTTGTGTAAAGTTTTAAAAGTAATTCAATTTTAGGAAAACTTTTTCAAGTAATTTTCAAGTAATGGGAAAGTTATTGTTTGTTGCACAGTTTTTGTAAAGTAATGAAAAAAGAGTGTAAAGTTTAAAAAAAGTGGACATTGACACGCATACAATAGTTATTGTTTAGTGTGTATTGTCTGGTCTAAAGCTGTTGGTGCCACGTGTTTTATTGTTAAAACTAAGAATGGTCTCCTTTATGAAAACATACTTTGCCAAGCAACTTGCATATGATGAACGATGAGAGTGAGAAAGATATCTTTACATCATATAAAGATGATCTACCATCAGGATCAACATTCAGGCAGGAAGTGAAGTTGTGGCACACAAAGTGGTCATCATCAGTGGAAAAACCCAGCTCTCTCCCTGAAATTCTAAGGATAACAAATATGAAGTGCTACCCAAACATTTCTATGATTCTTCACCTTCTGTCAGTTATACCTGTTACGAGTGCTTCTGTGGAACGTGCTAACTCAGGCCGTAAAGCAGTGAAATCTTTGCTGAGGTCGACTATGGGACAGTAAAGGTTTGTGGCTTTGCTACTTACGTATGTCCATAAGGACATTCATTTAGACATCAACAAAATCATTGACATATTTGCCCAGAAGAATCCCAGAAGGTTGACATTCATAAACCCATTATCATCGTCATCATAAAGTTGAAGGTGTTGTAGAAGAGAACAATATTCTTTGTCAAGCCTTACTGTTCTATTATAGGCTTATGGCTTAACTTCACCATAAATGTTCGTTGATTTAACTTACTTTAAAGTTGTTGTTTTTTTCTCAACAAAGTTCATCTCGTTAAAATATATTCAAAACTCCTTTATCACTTGAGCCATACCAAACTGTTCTAAGTCCTTGGGTCTTTTTTAAGTAATTTTTTCTTAATATAGTTTATCTGGTTGAAATATATTGTTAAAATACATGTACATTAAAAAAAATCCTTTATCACTTGAACCATACCAACCAACCAACCAAACTGTTCTTAAGTCCTTGGGTCTTTTTATTTTATTTTACTAAATAAATATAATTTCTGGAAATAAACAAAATCTTTGTTTGATTAAATGTTAAGGATACTTTTTTTTCTTCAAACTACAGGTAAAAGCCAGTAAATTAGAATATTTTGAAAAACTTGATTTATTTCAGTAATTGCATTCAAAAGGTGTAACTTGTACATTATATTTATTCATTGCACACAGACTGATGCATTCAAATGTTTATTTCATTTAATTTTGATGATTTTGAAGTGGCAACAAATGAAAATCCAAAATTCCGTGTGTCACAAAATTAGAATATTACTTAAGGCTAATACAAAAAAGGGATTTTTTAGAAATGTTGGCCAACTGAAAAGTATGAAAATGAAAAATATGAGCATGTACAATACTCAATACTTGGTTGGAGCTCCTTTTGCCTCAATTACTGCATTAATGCGGCGTGGCATGGAGTCGATGAGTTTCTGGCACTGCTCAGGTGTTATGAGAGCCCAGGTTGCTCTGATAGTGGCCTTCAACTCTTCTGCGTTGTTGGGTCTGGCATTCTGCATCTTCCTTTTCACAATACCCCACAGATTTTCTATGGGGCTAAGGTCAGGGGAGTTGGCTGGCCAATTTAGAACAGAAATACCATGGTCCGTAAACCAGGCACGGGTAGATTTTGCGCTGTGTGCAGGCGCCAAGTCCTGTTGGAACCTGAAATCTCCATCTCCATAGAGCAGGTCAGCAGCAGGAAGCATGAAGTGCTCTAAAACTTGCTGGTAGACGGCTGCGTTGACCCTGGATCTCAGGAAACAGAGTGGACCGACACCAGCAGATGACATGGCACCCCAAACCATCACTGATGGTGGAAACTTTACACTAGACTTCAGGCAACGTGGATCCTGTGCCTCTCCTGTCTTCCTTCAGACTCTGGGACCTCGATTTCCAAAGGAAATGCAAAATTTGCTTTCGTCAGAAAACATGACTTTGGACCACTCAGCAGCAGTCCAGCTCTTTTTTTCCTTAGCCCAGGTGAGACGCTTTTCGCGCTGTTTCTTGGTCAACAGTGGCTTGACACGAGGTATGCGGCAGTTGAAACCCATGTCTTTGAAGCGTCTCTTGGTGGTGGATCTTGAAGCACTGACTCCAGCAGCTGTCCACTCCTTGTGAATCTCCCCCACATTTTTGAATGTTTTTTTTTTTCACAATCTTGACTAGGGCGCGGTGATCCCTATCGCTTGTACACTTTTTCTGACCACAGTTTTTCCTTCCCTTTGCCTCTCTATTAATGTGTTTGGACACAGAGCTCTGAGAACAGCCAGCCTCTTCAGCAATAACCTTTTGTGTCTTTCCCTCCTTGTGCAATGTGTCGATGGTCGCCTTTTGGACAGCTGTCAAATCTGAAGTCTTCCCCATGTTTGTGTAGGCTTCAGAACTGGACTGAGAGACCATTTTAAGCCCTTTGCAGGTGTTTTGAGTTAATCAGCTGATTAGTTTGTGGCACCAGGTGTCTTCAAAATTTAACCCTTACACAATATTCTAATTTTGTGACACACAGAATTTTGGATTTTCATTTGTTGCCTACGGTGGCCGACAGGTGCAAACGCCCTGCAACTTCAGAAAACACGTGCAAATAGGCAAAAACGCGATTCAAAAAGAAAACCAACTTCATCAATTTGACAACACCTGTGCGGCATTCAGCAAACGCGCTGCATATACATAAACGCGATTCAAAAAGAAAACCAACTGCATCAATTTGACAACACCTGTGCGGCATTCAGCAAACGCGCTGCATATACAAAAACGCGATTCAAAAAGAAAACCAACTCCACAACGGAAGTGCTCCAGGCCTCTAGGGGGAGCACTAAGTGGAACAGCTGATTTTAGACCCCACGGAACTTGTGCGTTCTTCAGACTGACCGCTTGCCCAGAATGGACCGCGGCCGCAGCTTGATTCGAGACAAACAGAGCTCACAGCGGTAAGTTAAAAATCCCCTTTTCTGTTGCTGTTATTGTTCAAAAGTACGTTTTAAGATCGTTTGAGGCGAGAACTTTATACTTTTAAGCTTCCCTATGTGGCCCGTTTACAGAGTTAGTGCGTAATTTTAATAAAAAGTCCGACGTTGAGCGGAGCAGAGTGACCCGCAGACCTCCGAGGAAAACCCGCAGCCAGTCTGTTTTTAATACACTTCTGTCGGCCAAGTAGTGTGCGTTGTACCGCTGGTTATGATTTATTTGTTTTGTGTTTATCTGACTGACGCGTGTTGCTTTATTAACTCAATACTTGTTGGAATAAATTGTAAATGTCTAAGGACGACAGCAGCATATAAAATTAATAAATAAATAAAATCTACAAATGTTTTTCCTATCTCAGTTTCTTCTGAGTAAGGACACGAATAATTGAGAGGAGAGAGAGGGAAAGAAAACAATAGTAATAATAGTATATGAAAATAACAGACATTTATTTTATACAAATGTTTTATCTTTGGAACAGAATGAAGGTGTAATATATTCAACAAATTAACAGTTACTGACATGGTTTAAAACAAAGAAATAACTCATTATCTTATACAAATAGACAACGTGGGAATGGAAATTAATTTACTGATTATTTTATGTATTTTTACAGGTAGTGAAAAAATGAAATGAAGCAGCATGTGAACATGACTCCAACTGATCTACGTTAGGTCAGGTGTAGTCATGTCAACTTAAACATGCAGCCAGCTGGAGCAGCTCCCTGTCTTCAGCCGCCGGATGGTCGTCCTCCTCTGGGTCGACCTCCTCATCCTACAAGTCAAGCTGGTCCCCTGCCTCTATACTAATACTGTGGAGGATGCAGCAGGCGGTGATTACTTTTGGGACAAACGTCAGGCGGACCTCCAGCGCCCTTAAAAAAATGGAACGCCACCGTGTCTTTAGACCACCAAAGGCACGCCCAACGATTTTCTCACCTTGGTGTGGTGTCTGTTGTAGCGTGCCTCCCCTTGACCTGTACCAAATATAAAATAACTTGTAATTTAGGTAATATGCTGATATGTCTTAATCTTCTGTCCAATTAATATAATCTATGTATCAATTCTGTGTCATTGTTGGCTCTATTTAAGGACAAGAAGGTAAGAGGCCTTACTGGCAAGCTGTTTCCCTATAGGATGCACCACAGGCCAGCCAGTAGAGGGTCACCAGCACCTCTATCTCCTGTGGCCATCCATGGACCTACTGGATGGGCAGCAGCTGAAGGAGGAGGACGATGGTGGCCCTGTTTAGCTAGAAGGCTGGTTTCAGGTCCCCTTCATTAAAATTATTACATATCACATATTTTGTTTCTGTTTCTTCCTGTAAATAAAAAATGCCAAATGTTACCATAATTGTTTTTTTTTCAGTTGTCACCTTTTGACAGCATAAAACTATACCTGCATGCAGATTATTATAGTTCTCAAGAAAGAAAAGGTAAAATGTATAGTAAATGTAACAAATGGCTTCCCTTCTCTGGTATTTTTACCATTTCACTGAAAAAATGGGCTGAACTAACTGCACATAATTTATAGATTAATCACTGTAAAGGTGGGCAGACATAAAAATATGTTTTTTTTCCCCTTTCTTAATGATCAATGCTGTGAAGGTCAGTAGGTGCAATAAAGTAGCTTTACTCTACTGTCATACTGCTTCTAATGTTAAAATTGGGTCTTCATTTTAATTATTTATAGAAAAACAGTCACAATTTCAACCTGATCACGTTTTTAATACCATCCTCAATGTTTTTTTAAAGATAAAAGTAGGAAATAGGCTGTCAATCTTAAAATGCCTACCAGTTGGCAATAGATGGGTGAGCAAATCCTGCCTTCTGAGCCTCCTCTGCTGCATCAATCTTCTCCTTGCTCGGATTTGCCTCCTTAATTGCATCACCTCCTCTTCAGCCTGCTGGTAAAGCTGACCAACAACCGAAGCAACAGCATTATTGCTCGTATAACTAATTTTGTTTCTACAAAGTGCTGATTTTTTTTTAAAAAAAATATTCAATCCCCTCTACAATTACAACTCCTAACAAATAAATTCCCGCTATTGCTGGTTTTATACCCACAGTTCTGCAATTTTAGATATTTTTAAGACTTTTTAGAAATTAATAAAAAAAAACGTTTTCAATAAGATATGATGGTGTAGTGTGTATAAATAGTTTTGAATGTTAAAGAAATGCTCAAGAGCTGTGGGTGTGATGACGTCACGAGTATACTTCTGTATACTCCTATACTCGTTTGTACACGAATTGATGAAGTTGGTTTTCTTTTTGATCGTTTATATGCAGCGCGTTTGCTGAATGCCGCACAGGTGTTGTCAAATTAATGAAGTTGGTTTTCTTTTTGAATCGCGTTTTTGTATATGCAGCGCGTTTGCTGAATACTGCACAGGTGTTGTCAAATTGATGAAGTTGGTTTTCTTTTTGAATCGCGTTTTTGTATATGCAGCGCGTTTGCTGAATACCGCACAGGTGTTGTCAAATTGATGAAGTTGGTTTTCTTTTTGAATCGCGTTTATGTATATGCAGCGCGTTTGCTGAATACCGCACAGGTGTTGTCAAATTGATGAAGTTGGTTTTCTTTTTGAATCGCGTTTTTGCCTATTTGCACGTGTTTTCTGAAGTTGCAGGGCGTTTGCACCTGTCGGCCACCGTAGTTGCCACTTCAAATCATCAAAATTAAATAAAATAAACATTTGAATGCATCAGTCTGTGTGCAATGAATAAATATAATGTACAAGTTACACCTTTTGAATGCAATTACTGAAATAAATCAAGTTTTTCAAAATATTCTAATTTACTGGCTTTTACCTGTACTTTTTAACTGCATGCTGTAAAAACCAAGAGATTTTGGCTTAAAAATAATTTTTCAATTACAATAATGTAATCTTGCTAATTCCACTTATTTTCATCCATTAAAGAGATTATCAATTAAAAAACCCTTAGATGAATAATTAGGGTAGTGTGAAAGACTAAAGATGGCATTCTTTGTTTTGGCTTGACCCTTGACCCCATGACCCTTAGGTGCGCACCCCCTTTTGAAAAATCCTGGATCCGCCCCTGAGGGAGGCTGATCTTTAATGTTAAATGCAATCATTAGTGTGTGTGTGCAGTAGTGTCAAAACATCCTCATATGGAGAACATTAGAAAAATCTGTAGCCTCTCAGAGTTATTAGGTTCTTTCAGAATAAACTTAAATTCAAAGGACTTTAGAGGACATGGATTACCATTAAAGATCATTGTTAATGTATCTAAATGCATTTGATATGGATTCAAGAAAATGTGGCTCCTTTTTTACTCCATCTTGATTTTACTCAATATTTGAAACTAAATAATTTCTTGACATTACAGATGTTGCTATTTTAGTTATTTTTGTATTCTACACTTTGGTAGTTTTAAATGGTTTGTCTTCTTTGGCTTTTCCCTTTCTGACCATCTTTTGCAACATCAACTACCTTAATGTCCTCTTTCAATTCATCCACACATCTCCCCTTTAGTCTTCCTCGAGGCCTCCTGCCTGGCAATTCCAACCTCAACATCCTTTTATTGATGCACTCACTATCCCTCCTCTGCACATGTCCAAATCATCTCAGTCTGGCTTCAGACTTCTAACATGAGCTGTCTCTCTGATGTACTAATTCCCCATACTAGCCATCCTCGTTCATACTAACCAAAGGGAGATTCAACATCTTCATCTCTGCTAACTCCAACTCTGCCTCCTGCATCTTCCTTGGTGTCTTTAAACCATACAACATCACTGGTCTTGTAAATCTCTCCTTTCATTCTCGCTAATACTCTTTTATTACACAACAAACTTGACACTTGCTTGGACATGTTTTTTCACCTCTTTTCCACACTCTGGACTACGCTGTGGACTACCCATCCATTTTCTATCACATCTATCCCTTGTGGGGTCACGAGGGGTGCTGGGGCCTATCTCCAGCTGTCAATGGGCAAGAGGCAGGGTACACCCTGGACAGGTCGCCAGTCTATCAACCATTCACGCACACACCTAAGGGAGAACATGCAAACTCCATGCAGAAAGACCCAGGGTAGGACTCAAACCCAGGACCTTTTTGCTGCAAGGCAACAGCACTACCCCCTGCTCCACTGTGCAGCCCTGCAGCTTTGGACTATCATGCAACCTCACAGCTTCAATTGTGTCCCTTTCATTGCGCCCTTCTTATTCACACACATGTATTTTGTATTGCTACATCAAACCTTCATTCCTCTCCTTTCCAAGAAAAACATCCATCTCTCTAGACTTTTCACCACCTGTTCTCTGCTCTCACTGCAGATCACAACAAAATCTGGCACCACCGCAAGCAAGACGAGGCTCAGAGCCAATCCTTGATTCAGTCCCACTTATATCAAGCATCACTCAAACACACCTCACTTCTACTCAGAACCAACATCCTTTTCCACTCTTCATCCTTTTCTATTCCTTCCTTACTTCAGCCTTGCTAACCTTTGCTACATCCGGATCCACAATGGTCCCTTCTTCTGATCTTTGGTTTCTCTCATTTTCATCATTCATCAACTCTTCAAAGAACTCTTTTCATCTTCCTGTCACACTTGTTGCACCTGCTAGTACATTTCCATCTAAATCTTTAATCACCATAACCTGCTGTTGTGCTATTACACACTGTTTTAAGTTATTTAATGTTTAAGAAATAACTCTCTGTCTGTTAGGTATTGTCTGGTGAATATCAGCCCAAGAGCTGATATCAGGACAATAGTTGAAAGGAATGATTTGAGCACTAGCGATCTTTTAACAGCAAACTCTGCACACATATAGAATAAGGAGTGACAACTTCTCTTCAAGTTCAAAAATTCATATACAGAAATAAAATTAACATCCAGAGAACATGACTATAGAATGCTGTTTATCTGAATTAACACTATATTTCAAATCAACAAATCCTCTCTACTAGGCTAGTGAAACTTAATTAAACTACTAAGCAAAATTAAGATAAAAAGAAGCTAAGGAACTATGTACACACAACAGAAACACAAGGACAAAATAAAATAGTTGATCATCATCAGAATGATTCAGTGAATCCTGGTTCATTTTAAAGAAAGTGGAATGAGGTCAAATTTGAGGAACATTTGGTATGTGTTTCAACCCATTGTGCCACAGTGGCACAGTGGGTAGCGCTGTTGCCTTGCAGCAAGAAGGTCCTGGGTTCGAGTACACCCCTGGGTCTTTCTGAATGGAGTTTGCATGTTCTCCCTGTGCATGCGTGGGTTCTCTCTGGGTACTCCAGCTTCCTCCCACAGTCTAAAAACATGACTGTTAGGTTAATTGGCTTCTCCAAATTGTCCTTAGGTGTGTGAATGGTTGTATGTCCTGTTTGTCTCTCTGTGTTGCCCTGCGACAGACTGGCAACCTGTCCAGGGTGTACCCCGCCTCCCGCCCAGTGAACGCTGGATATAGGCACCAGCAACCCCGCAACCCCATGAGGGATAAAGCGGTTTGGAAAATGGATGGATGGATAAAATAACATTTTAAAGAATGATTTACTCTGTAACTAACTTTAACTTTAGGGTGTTTAATTTATTAATGCCATTATTCCTCTGAGAAGCTAGGGGTCACTGTAGCGATCGGTCGCTAAATGGGTTATCCTAAGGTTAAACGAAACCACCATTAAACCGACATTAATGTTCCATATTAATGCGGTAATACAGGCACAACATCCAAAACCTTTTCTGGCAGTATCTGGAGATGTTAATCATATGTCAATCTCTGCCACACTTGCTCTATTAGAGAAACCAAAACTGGATTTGTTTTATGCAAATGTCAAGGACTCATGCATCTCTAAAGTAAGACCTCCACTTGGCAAATCATATCACAATCTTGTTTTTCTCTGCTCAGAATATAAGCTTATTTTTTCATAGGTAATCTCTGTAAAGAGAGCTGTGAGAAGATGGTCACAGGAAGCCGAAGAAGTCCTTCAGGGTTGGTTTGACGCAACAGACTGGTATAGGTTCAACACTATTACCATACTGGGAGAAAAAGTGGAGGTGGTGGAGGAGTATAAATACTGTGGTGTTCACCTGAACAACAAAGTGGACTAGAGATGCAACTGTGTAGCTACCTACAAGGAGGGAAGGAGCAGACTGTACTTCCTGAGAAAGCATAGGTCATTCAGGCTTTGCAGCAAGATGCTGCAGATCTTCTATAAGTATGTTCTGGAGGGTGTGATCATCTGTTGAACTGAATTAAGGAAGGGTGAAGTTACATTTCGGTACAACCCATCCAAGAAAAGACAAAACACGGGTAGACAGGTGCTTGAGGCTGTTGCCCTGAAGGTACTGCCTTTGGTGAGTCGGGGGGGGGGGGGGGGGATTGTTGTGTGCTGGATGACTAAGCACCATGTGGAAGAAGGGGTGCTGTTTTTGCAAGATTTGGGCCAAGACCCTTCTTTCAAGTAAAAGGAACTCTTAATCCTTCAGTATGTCAACATATTTTGCATAATTTCATGCTCCCAACTTAGTAGGACCAGTTTGGCAGTGGTCCCTTTCTGTTCCAACATAACCGTGCATCAGTGCATAAAGCAAGTTTCATAAATACACTGATAATCAAGTTATGAGAGGAAGAAGTTGAGTTTGTCAAATTCTGAAGTACCCCTCTGATCCACATACAAGGAACTCCCATGAGGCGTGTGACATTTTGTGACTCAATAGAAATGATTTTGTGTCCCAGTGTGACAGTGTGGTATGCTAGCTGCTCAGTGCAGGTGAGGACGGATTTAGCACGGGTGGTGAAGACAGCGCAGGGGATTGTGGGATGCCGTTTACAGGATCTAAACACAGTCTATCCCGCACAAGACCAGACATATTTCCACAGACCCCAACTACCCGGGTAGTGCACTGTTTGTCACATGTCCATCAGGGAAAGGATTCAGAAACATTAAATAAAAAACAGACTTAAAAATAGCTTCTTTCCCAAAGCTGTATTGCCCCCTGCTGAAAATCAATAAATCACCACCCTTGTTCGTAGTCTGTTATATGTTACAAACATACTACTGGTTACACAGGTCATTGATCTGATGTAAATCAAATCATTTATACTGCCTCCCACTTGCAAATGTGTATTTGCACACTTCAATTTCTCAGGGACTGTCTGTTTAGACATCCATGTAAATTGCTCTATTCTGCAGCTGAACTTATTGCACAGTATGGTAGACTGCTGTCTGAGTTTTTGACTCAAAAATTACCCCATTAGCTTAAGTCCCTCAGAGAGTTTTGCCTGTGCAATGAAATGTGTAAAACAAATACTAGGAAAGATTTTATCTTTTTTTTTTGTCTGCATGTTACATGTAATTATGTGCATTCTGAGCCAGAAATTTCATTATGGTAACACATAATGAAAATTCTTAATTATTTAAAAGGGGTGTTCCTTTAACTCTGGCTGGTGGTTCACTGCGAGGAACTGGATGAGAGGTGAGTTGTGCAATTTGGCTGGAGTGACGTGTCAGACTGGGAATTATTGATTTGATCTTACTGTTAGGAGGTTAAGGAAAAAGCAGCTGCCAATTGTGAGTTAAAAACCTTGGAGAGCACAGGGAGTAACAGGTTAGTCATGAGGCAAGACAAAAAAAACTAAGAGATTTGCAGGTTGCCATGTAGGATCACACATGGGCAATGAATGAACAACAGACAGCTCCTCTTAAACGCCCTATTAAGGATACTGCTGGTGAACCCGATATGCAGCCGGACACAAAGCTTCGTTTTTAAAAAGTTTATTGCAGAATGTGAATAGTGGCAGATGATGCAGGCAGGCAGTAATGGGCAGAAGACCAGAGGATGAGAGTGGGGTGAATGGCAGAACCAAACTAATTGGGGGTTGCAGACAGTGACAGGCCAGAATCAATGATGAAGGCAGGAGCTGACCGGAACGGATGGTGTGCACTGAGGAAATATCCGGAACGGGCAGAGCAAGTAACTAAAATCCACGGGTAACAAGGCAGACTTGGAGTAGCACGCTGACACTGGAAGCGCACATCAGTGAGGGCTGAACACGAACAGGAGTCCAGCTGGCTGAACAAACTGGAACTGGTAGAAACACAACAGCAGCGCACATGAGGCAAGATGAGACGTTCTGGCAGTGAGTGGCAGGTATAAGTAGCCATGTGAACAGGTGAGCAGAGTTGATTCTAATTAGTGCAGCAGGTAGATCTGATCAAGAGCAGAGTGGTGGCTGAGGAGTGGACAGAGCTGATAGGATGGTGGCTGATTATAGAAAAATCCGGAAAAGTTCAAAACAAACTAACTAAAACCTAAATAACGACACCCCACTTATTTGGATTGATAATTTACAGGTGTGTGGGAGCACATTGCTTTGTCCCACCCTAGGGAAACTTGCAGCTCAGAGGAAGAAACACTACACCGACACAACCCACATTCCTGACAGACTGGCCTTCCAGAGTCCTGAGCCAGTTGCAACCTAGTCCTGAACTCAACCCCTCGCAACACTTTTTTGATAAAGTTTACCAGTGACGGGAAGCCACGGCTTCTTTTTTCAACAAGACTTAAAGGTGTTTGCTATAACTGCAAAGTGCTGGCCAACATCATATTAAACCATATGAATTAAGAATGGGATGTCACTCGAGATGGCGGGATATACAATGCAGTGTATTTAATATTCTTGATGGGTTAAAAAAGGATTTAACATTTATTAAGAATATCAGAAGGTTTTGAAGTATAGTTATTGGTTCTTTCAGCTACAACAATACAAAAATCCTTTAAAGCAGTCAAATTATTTAGTATTGAGCGATTTCTACCAAAGGCTTCATATGTCCTCACATTTTCTCAGGCAAACCATGCATGAAATATACAATGATACCAGGAGCCATGGGTAATGATCCTTGTTATATGACCAGACTAAACAAGCCCAACCACATAAACATTCTTGTTTATGAGTGCAGCCTCCCCCTCCTCCTAACACAGCCTCCACACTCCTCTCCACTCCTCAGCAGCTCATTTGAAGTTGGCCCCCACAGCTCTCGACCATTAGCCAGCCTCCCATCTGGCAAGCAAATTCAACTTAATTTCCATCCGTACCTCTGCTTCTATCATCTGTGGGAGGACAGCACAGAAATGTAGCCGAGTTTTTTTTTTTTTAACTAAACCCTTTTCATTCATTTTCTATTGCTGTTAATTGGATGTCAGGTTTTAATGACTAGAAGAATCTTCAAATGACTACACTCCTCACATGCTCTGTTCTGTCTCTCTTCGAGGTCGGTCGGTTTTTCTTCAGCTCTCCAGAGCTCCTTATCTGCTATTAACCTTCCCCTTCTCTCCTGCTATTTGCTTCGTTTTGTGTCTTTTGTGCCATTTCTTCATAGCAACCGAAAGCTCTAAGGAAATTATGGATCTCGTCAGCTGGTCTCTCAACGCTATTGATCAAATTTTTTCAACTGGAAAGCAAAGGACCGGAGAGCGTGCCTGTCCCGACGGAACTTTTTTTGCGGATACATCTTGGACCCGTGGGAGAAATGGTCCACGGTGTGCCTCTCAATTCTTTCTGTTGAGGACGTCGAAGATGTCTACTTATTCGGATTTACGATACTTGGATTCCTTTTTTTTTGGTCTCGGAGGATATCTAATGTATCAGCACCTTCAGAAGCTGCTGATGGTCAACATGTCCTTGATGAGACTGCCGGCGGCAGTCGACGTGATCACTAAGGCGATGAATGAACAGAACTGTAAGCTTGATAAGCTGACTGCGGTGGTGGTACACAGAGGTGAGATGGGATAAAACCTGGAAGTGTGAACGTTAACTAGCCCATCGATTGGAATATTGAAATTGGATCCAGGAGACAGTGACGAAAAGACTCTAAAGCTGAAGGAAAACTTGGTTCAGCTTGTTTCTCATAAGAAATTCAGACTTCCCACTATCAAATTCTCCCCTGAGTTGTTATGGCGACATCGCACAAATCCCCTGACCCCCCCACCACACCTTCCCTGCTGACATCTGTGGATGATTTTCTGAACTGTTGGCTGCCGGATAAAACCAAGGACAAATGGCCTCTGGAGAACTCCACGGAAATATAAACTTTTTCACCCATACAGACACACATAACTGACGCTCGCAAATACAGATGAACTGCACCCGACCAGTCTCAAATGTTGACCTTCTGCATATATGTGTCTCGTGTTATTTGTGCTTCTCGTGCAATGAGGTTTTTTGTTGGATGCTTCACTCTTTATTAGTGAGAGCATAAATTGTCAAGCATCTGTCTTTTTTTCTCCCTCCACTTCCCCCATGTTGTTGTAATCTTCCTTCAACAGATCCAAGGGCAGCGCCTTGTGGACACAGTAGTGTCCTTGGCAGCACGGCTTCAGTGAACCTCCTGGGTCTCCCCCCTGAAACGTTTGTGATGTTTATGTTAGGGTGATGGTACTGAAACAGCAATTTCCCTCTGGGATTATTAACGTATATCTGATTCTGATTCTGATTAGACCTTAAAAGGAGAAGCAGACCAAAAAGTAAAGAACCTGGCAAAAGACTGCTTTTAAAGACTCAAAAATACTTAGAAATTGCAAGTTTGGTATCTTATGTTTCAAGAGTTTGATTTTGAACAGCTTTGCGTCTCTTCAGTTTAACTTTGTCTCATATGTGACTCTTAAGTTTGCACTTCTAGGCTTTAGTTTCTTTGTTCTGAAGTTACTTTATATGTATATGATATTTTGTATTATCTTTCTTGCTGTAGAAGTTTGATTCCTGGACAATTAATGTTTATTGTGTTTTTTTAAGTAATTGTGGAGGTTACCGGTATTCTCTCATAAATAGGGCCAGGGGCGATTCTAGGATCTGACCTTTAGGGGTGCTCAGCCCCCAGTGTTGACTGTGATTCCTGGCATGAACCACAGGCTTTCCATTTTTAGTCCAGATGTAAGATTCTTAGAGTTGACTCATTTTTGAGCTAAAGCTCGTCAAACATGTTTTCACTTGATAAAACCTTGTGCATTTGTAAAACCTGCATGATGGCAATAGTTAGACTAGCTATATTGATAAAAGTGAGGAATAATTTCCCTAAAGACACAAAACTAACTTAGCTTTCTTGAAATTTAATTTTCTCTGGCTTAACAGAGCAAAACGTGGTAGCCCACAAAAACCTTTTGTTGCACAGTGTTTGTCAGCTGGCTGAAAAAAGGGCTGCTATTGCTTTGCTTACAAGAGAGACAAATTTAGCAGTTTGGATATGGATATACTTTATGAATTTGCATACTGAACCTTGTCTTTTTTAAAACTCAGATTAAGAGAAATAGTTTCCTTATTAGGAAAAAAAACATACAGTTCAGATATAACTTTTCAGACAGGCATTCTGAATCCACGACTGCATCTACTGAGCTCATGTTTAGAAACAATTCATTAGAACAGCTGAAGCGCTTCGGACACAGATGCCACATGTGCAGAAAAGAATATAGCTGCAGATGTAAAATGTTCCAATAGAAATAGATCCAATTAGCTGCGTTCTGCTTTTTTTTAGCAACTAAAAATATCTGTGGTCCCATCTGATTGTGAAACAAAAGGCCCGTTTACACTACATCTAAAAACCGAGCCATGCCGAGACCAGTCCGAGCTTGGATCAGTTATCCAAGACAAGCCGACCCGTTTACACACAAAGCTTATCTCGGTTCCTTGGTTGCTCCTCGCCCCCTAGTGGCGATCTGCGGTACTACCGCTCTCTGGGATTGAAGGCGGAAGCAGCAAAACACACACAGCTGCGCCCGTAACATTCAGGAAGTTATGCTTGATATTGTGATATTTCGGTGTTTGCAGAGAGTCAGGGGAAGAAGGCAACCATTGGTGAATTTACTTGAGAAAGGTGGCTTTTTTGGGAAGTGGTTGAGACAAACGAACGTCTAATAAGGATTTACAGACGCCGGAAACAACAACAGACGCTGAGGTTCATTGCGCTGCTAAGCAGAATCATCACTGGAAACCGTGTGGCACGGTAAGGAAGCTAGTATTATTATGAATGTCTGAAATTTGTCTGAATGGAGTGTGAATCGGGACGTGCAGCCAGACTGCCGGAAAACCCGCTGACAGTCAGCTGACTGTAAGGGCATGACGCCGTCTGCTCATGCGCTCTTCGTTATCAGAAACCAGGATAAAATAGAACCAGGCCGAGACCTACCCAAGAGCTGGTCTGCAGTTAGCGCGGTTCGGTTCAGTCTGCTGACCGTTTACACACAAGAGTTATCTCGGTTACCGAGCTCGGACTGGTCTCGGAGGACCCTATATCAGAATCAGAATCAGACATACTTTAATAATCCCAGAGGGAAATTACTTTTGTTACATGCTCCAGATATAAACACATTTTTATATATATATTTACAACATTCCACACAAAGTAATATAAATATATACATATATAAGTCAATATATATATATATATACATGTATGTATACACATGTATATATATATATATACATATGTTTAACTATAAATCCAAGTAAAGTGATAGTGACTTGTGCAAGAACAAGAACAGTGCAGAGAATGAATAAATGTCAGTTACAGTGGGGGGGTGTCTGAATCAATGAAGGAGGCGTTGTAGATAGAGGTGTGCGATACCGGGAATTTTTAATCGATCCGATACCAAGTAAATACAGTGGAAGTATCGCCGATATCGATCCGATACCGATACTTTTAACATTTGATTTTTATTTTATTATTAAAATTAAATAATAATAATAATAATAATAATGTTATGTTCTGTGCTTTTTTCCTAATCCACCTCTTATATCTTTCAATCCTTATGTAATTTTGTGTGTTGTGTGCACCTGCCTGTTGTTTTAATCCTATAAATTTCCCCATCGTGGGAAAATAAAGGATTAGCTAATGTTATCTTATCTTAAATAACACTTTTTAATAGGATATATGTACTGGGTTCTTTCAAGGTCTTAATTACATTTTCTGTGTGGGCTCCAGTAACATATGATAGATAATATCTACTTTGAAAATTAACATGAACTGCTGCTGAAGAGGACCACTCTGATCTACCTGGATGTTCTCTGGAGGACTGAAACGCCTCAGTCAGTGACGTCAGTCTGTGGGTCTGTCGGGGCAATCAGAGAAGTTCCCTCTGTCGCTCGACGTTTTCTTGCTCATGGTTTTTCACGTGCTTAGATAAATTTGTTGTTTCCACTAAATTTAACCGGCTTTTTACAAAACATACAGCTTGATATCATTTACGGTATTAAAATACAGCCAAACGGGGCTTATTTCTCTCTTCATGTTTTTCCGCTCTGGTGGTCTCTCTTTCTCTCTCTGTGTCTGAACAGGAGCCGCGCGCCACGCGCGGCGGTTGTTTGTGTGTGTTCAGTGGAGAGAGCTGAGTGGGCTGGCCAGGCTGAGCCTGCGTGCTGATTGGCTGGCGCCGCTGAGCCATGTACGAGAGGGGAGGGGGAGCAGCAGCCAGCAGAGTGCCGGCCCGTGAGACAGAAGGGGAGACTGGTGAATCTGCGGCAGTCAGCGCACGCGGGAGAGAATAAAAAGGATCAATCCTGTTAAAAGAATATTGTTCAATATCAATACCCGCGTTGGTATCGATAGTATCGATCCTAGGATCGATCCGCCCCCTCTAGTTGTAGAGATTGATGACCACAGGCAGGAATGATTTCCTGTGGCGCTCTGTGGTGCATCTGGATAAGAGGAGTCTTCTGCTGAAGGAGCTCCTCTGCTGGGCCAGTGTGTCATGGAGAGGGTGTGAGACATTGTCTAAGATGGACTGGAGCCTGGACATCATCCTCCTCTCTGCCACGGTCGTCAGAGTGTCCAGCTCCTCCCCCACAACAGTACTTATACTCCTCCACAGTGTCAACAGGGACCCCCTGGATGGAAACAGGGGTCACAGGTGTTTTTGTCCCCCTCAGATCCACTATTAGCTCCTTAGTCTTTGTCACGTTGAGCTGCAGCTCACTCCAAGTGACAAAGTTGCCCACCACAGTCCTATATTCACTCTCATCACCCTTTTCAATGCAGCCAACTATTGCTGAGTCAACAGAAAACTTCTCAAGGTGGCAGGACTCAGTGCAATAGTTGAAGTCTGAGGTGAAAAGGGTGAAGAGGAAGGGGGAGAGGACAGTCCCCTGAGGGGCCCCAGTGTTGCTGACCACCCTGTCAGACACACAGTTCTGTAGGCGTACATACTGTGGTCTGCCCGTCAGGTAATCAACAATCCAGGACACGATGGGGGCCTCCACCTGCATTGCCGTCATCTTCTCACCCAGTAGAGCCGGACGGATGGTGTTGAAGGCACTGGAGAAATCAAAGAACATGATTCTCACAGTGCTCGCCGGTTTGTCCAGATGAGTGTAGACTCTGTTCAGCAGGAAGATGATGCTGTCCTCAACTCCCAGGCGGGGCTGGTAGGCGAACTGTAGTGGATGAAGGGCCTGACAATGGGCCTTAGCTGCTCCATGACTAGCCTCTCAAAAGTCTTCATGATATGGGACGTCAGTACTGTACTTTGGGTAAGATTGGTGACACCAAGACTGAATTGTAACCTGAGTGGTTGTCCGTTTCATCATTGAAATGAGAACATAATAATATACTATTGGTATATACTAGTAAGACTATTAAAGAACAGCAGATTAAACTTTAAGATATGTAAAGGCCTATATTAAATTAATTTTGCGACCACATCAACAAGTTAAATAATTGCTTAATTTTTGGTGTACCAAATTACCCTCGTAATGATGTAATATTTTATGGGCTAAGCCCCTGATGATGAGAACGTCTAGCTCCGCCCCTGGTTTGTACTAATTTACTAATGGACAGTGTGGAAATCTATGTACAATAAAACCAATGTAAATTGTATTCCTCTGTTTTATTTGTCTTTATCCTAATTTTAAAAGTAGAAATAGTCAAATAAATAGCACTATTATTTTGTGGAACCCTAATCATGCTATTATAACTAAGCAAATGTCTAAACAAAAAATTGTTGGTTAGGCGGCACCTAGGGTTCTTATACTGTACATTATGTAAAAGATATTACACCTGCTATTTATACCTGAACTGCCTCGAAGGGTCGACAAAAAATGAAAGCAACAATAACAACGAAATATTGGTAAAAGGGAAACCCTCACCTTTTCTTTTTCAGACGGCTGTGGCTAAGAATCTGAATTTTTAATAGCCTACAGTCATTGTTTTTCCGTCTTTCCAGCGGTCTTCACAACTCCTGCCTGACACAGAATATTTAGTTTTATAAAAGAGATTAGGTTTTCGTTGATAAAATGTATTATACTTCAGAATTAAATGCTATTTTGAGATGCTAACGTTAGTTACTTACATTTCTCCAGTTCAACAAATCAAAACTCTCTCCTGCTTCTTTACAGAACTGCACTCAGCAGCTTTCACCTAATTTAGTGCAGATAATATTTAGTTTCTTAACTGGGACTAGTTTCGTAGTCTAGTATTAATTGTGGTAACGGCAGTATCCCAGTATGAATCAAAACAAATATTGTGCTCCAAGCACGCACAAACATGCACGCTCACACACGCAATACAAAACAGCCGATCAGGAAGAGGGAAGGCGGGATTTAAGGCAGCACAACCAGTGAGAGTGGAGTTAAACAGCACACAGCACAGTCCGGTGTGCTGCAGATTTAAAGGGGCAGGAAAGAAAAAGCAGGCAGTGGAGCTGCGCACAGCAGCGTTGAAATGACACCGTGGGAACGCCGAGCGCTTCAAACGGAGGCGCTCCGGGCGAACCTGTGCATGTACGCACGTCTGGCAGAGCCGAACCGACACGGAGGAATACTCTGAATCAGTATTTTTTAGGGGTGCTGAGCTAAGATTTAAAATTGCCTAAATACGCCACTGAATAGGGCTTCCTTTGAACTCTCTAGTTGTGTGGCTAACCCTTTTATGAGTCAACAAAATAACTGTAGAAAAGTAGATTTGTGTGAAATATTTTTTTTTCTAAATCTCTTATTAAAAAGGAACTTTGTGCCACAATGTTATGAGTTTGGTAAGCAGAGGGTTTTTAACTTTTCCAGTGAGAGCAGGGCTGAAGACACAACCCTGCACTATGCCGGTGTTGAGGATCAGTGGGGCAGATGTGCGTGTCCCTATCCTCACCACCTGGGCCCTGTTGGTGAGGAAGTCACTGATCCAAGAGCAGAGAGGTGTGGATAATCACAGGTTGTGGAGATTCAGAGCCAGCATGTCTGGGTGCACGGTGTTGAAGGCTGAGCTGAAGTCCATGAAGAGCATCCTAACATAGGTGTTGGGCTGCAGCAGATGAGTCAGAGCTGAGTGTAGTGCTAACGAGACAGCGTCCTCTGTGGAGCAATTCTCTCTGTAGGCAAACTGCAGGCTGTCCAGGCCAGCAGGTTTGTTTGTGTGGCTGTGTTTTTGGGATATGCTTATCTGAGGTCGTAAGTGCCGTTTTTCAACCAATTTGTTTGGTTTTTAAGTGCTACACTACCTGCTGTTTGTTTGAGCGCTGGTGCTCCGCGGTCTGCATCACTTTCTAATTGTCCTCCATCCGAAACAGAGATGTCACAGTCCAGGATGGCCAACCCCACACTTGTTACATCGTCTCAAGCAAACTTTATATATTTATCCACATAGTTGATGTGATCAGGGAAATGTTGGACTTACTGAGATTTTATTTTAACTCAGGTGTCATCACCACACCTGAACCAATAGCTTAGAGGTGTCCCTGAAAAGGATGCTAAAGCTCTCTTTTCTACCTCCTCCATGTACAGCTTTGCAACAATAAGAGAAACTGGGGTCCCATAGCACAACCCTGTTTATGCCTATAATATTGTCCCCCATATGTGAAGAAGGTTGACTGCAGGCACAGTTTCAGAAGTTGGCACAGCTGTTCTGTGGAAGGAGTGGCTCTGCTGCTCTGATTCTAACCTTGCACTGACCACGTCCACTGGAATGCATGTAAAGAGTGATGTGACATCAAAAAAGAACATAGTTTCATTCGTCTCCATGCTGATACCCTTCAACTTGTCCACCAAATCCATTGTGTTCTGTATGTGGTGTTCTGAGCTGCCAAATAAAGGGCCAATTACATACACCAAATATTTGGAAAAAATGTAAGTGACAGAGTTAATCTGCTAATAATGGGTCTTATCTGTATATCTTGTTTGTGAATTGGGTAAACCATATAGACTGGGGGCATATAGACTAAATTTGTTTAATATAGTTCCTTGTTTCAGGTCGGATGCTAAAGTCATGTGCTGACCAACTAGCAGGGGTCTTTCTGGACATCTTTAACATCTCCCTGCAGCTCTGAATGGTCCATGGCCAACCTCCAGACTCTCTCCATGGGTTCCACCGTATGGCCGGCCTCCAGATCGTCTTTGGGGGTTAAACCGGCCTCACGGACAGCTTCTGGAGCTTCTTCGTGGTCTCCCGTCGTCTCCTGGGCTTCTTCTGCGTTTCCAGTAATCTCCTGGGCTTCTTCTGGGTCTCCAGTCTTCTCTGGTTTTGATTTTCATTAAACCCACCGATAACTACTCGCTGCCTCTGCATTTGGGTCCTACAACAACCATTACAAATCATGACAGTTGTCAGGAATGTTTCATTGCACAGTTCTGTATATAAAAGTTTAAGAAATCTGCACAGAATTTACTGCAGGCATGAATGTATAATCAAAGAACCTTTGAGGGCTTAATTCATGCAATAACACAGTAAATCATATCGCTTAAAAGGACTGACTTTCGGAACTAGGTACGAGTCTTAGCAGACCCTAAAGACTATTTTGCATGCTTGGGCTTCTAAGGAAGTGTGTTTGGCCTGTGCAGCCAACTGACTGACTTCATCTCTCTATATATAAATTAAAAAAGTCCATGTCTGTTGTACATATTGTTTGTGTGCATCCTGATCAGGTCTAAAAAACATTCACCACGATAACAAGCAATGACAATAAAAGATTCTTGTTTCTTGTATTTCAAAAGATTTTCTTTCAGTTTCACACATCCTCCATCGTACATGGATGTTGCCTAAGGGATTTTCTCTTTGCATTTACCATAAAAGGCCCTGGTGCTGCACTAACATGCTTCAGAGTTCTGCCCTTTGTGGTCCTCAAAATTAGATCATAAATTTAATTTCTCCATTTACATACCTGGGTATTTGCTGATCCCCAGCATGTTTGTCCTTTTATGGATTTTTATTACAAATTCACTATAGGGGTAAAGCTTTGCAGTCCTCATTAGAGCACTCAAAACATGTGTTTACATAGCAGAAAACATTATTCCACCACTCAGCTATGCTGTATCCAATATAGTGTTCCTCTCCATTGTGTTTTCATATGCGGGCTTGTAAACAGATGTGCTCCCCCTCACCTCTCCTCTCTCATTTACTGACTTCCTCTTACCAGGGCTGTAAAAAGAGTTCAGACCTCATTATTCCTCTGGTTTGTAGTTGTTCCAGACAATAGGATCAATGTAAGGTCAGCCAGGATGTTGTTTGCACATGGGCACAGGTTATTGGGAACATTTTTCATGGAGACGTTGAAAATAAGGTTTGAGTATTATGGGTTTATATGCCCTGTTGCTTTGATGTTGAAGTGATGGCTATAAAAGATTCTGAAAAGTGAAACAAACAGTGTTGGGACAGGAAACATAATAAAACTAAAATGTCAATTCTGTCATACACATCTGATAACATAAGCAAAATACAGAAGATCTAACATTCATTACAGTGGGTAATAATTAAAAAAGACACAGCCATATGGACCAGATTACAGATTACGTTATTAATAAAGGTGTCCAAACAGTTCAGAGTATCAGCACACTTTCTAATAGTTTTCAAATTCTCACACATGTACACTATGCAGTTTTTCTTTTTTTTATTTATATGCTCTGAACATATGTATATAAAGTCATGTCTATGAAATCTAGTTAAATAATGGATTGCCTAGGTTGAAAGACAGATTTATTCTGCTGTTGCATTCCACTTACTGCAAAGTGACTTTAGGCCTACATCTAAATTCCTTCCAATTTCATTTATTTGTCTAGTTCCAAGTGTTATCAGTGTTATGGTCATCAGGAACCAGCCTTCTGTTTGTTTACATAGCCTTCATCCACAATGCTGTCCTTATCTTTTGTTCTCAAAAGGATTGGGGGACTACTAGTGCATGTTTTGGGAATCAGAAAAAGTTTAACGAAAATAATTAATCAACCCAATTAACCTATCAGTTGCATGTTTTTTGTAGCACCTGAGCAGTATCAAACTCCAACTGAAATCAAACCTGCTAGTGCCACAACCACAGATCAAATAGATGTTAGGGAGGGTTCAAGTCCTTCTGAAAGTGTTAGGTGAAATTGTGTGCACAGGTTAACTACATACAGTGTAAATATGCATCAGTAATTATTCATGCTGTGATTCATTGTATAGATGCCTGGTCATCAGCTAATACATTGATAATTGCATGATTTTTGTAGCATCCGAGTGTCATGCTTTATATGAACCCGAACACAACCACACAAAAGCAGAGCTAGTTTGAAGAGTTTATTGAAGGTGGTGGATAGTGGAGGATGAAATAAACCAACAGTCTGTACAGGGCTGGAGCAGGAGGATGGTGAAGGCCGGAACTAGCGAGCAGGACAGAACCATAGCACGGAGGCAGCAGAACCAGGAGCACAGCAGAGTGGAGACTTGGAACAAGAACTTGACCAGCAGTATAAAGCAGCACGACTTGGTGAATACTTGCAGGACCGGAGTAAGAACTGAACCAGAACCACAGCAGGCAGTCGGAGATGACGAGACTTCGGGCTGGATGAGACTGGATGAGGTGAGCGGCAGAAACAGAAGTTGGCAGAGGTGAACAGGACTAAGCAGACGGACCGACAATGAAGGACTGAATACTGGGAGCTTATATAGTGAGGCTGACAGGTGTGCTGAATGCTGGCTGATTGATGACTGACAGGTGTGGATAATTACTGAGGTGGAGAGAAGACTGGAATGTATGGAGGGCGAAAAGTTACAAAACAATGTGCATGTTGCAGCAGAAAAAGCTGCATCATGACACTGAGCAGCATCAAAGTCTTATTGAAATCATACCTACAGATGAAACTGACGGTAGGGAGGAAACAAGTACTTCTGAAAGTGACAGGTGAAATTGTGTGCACAAGTTATCATCACCTTAGCTACTGCTTTCAACAACTTCATATTCTCCTTCTAAAAATAATATATTTGGGTCCGTCCTTTCAGGGTTTAATTCTGTCTCTCTCCTCAACATAGCACTTTCAGTTAGTTGCAGCAGAAGCTTAGTTAATGGCTATCTTTCATTTTAGAGACTTGAAGACTTGCCAAGAGCTTATCTGCTCAGCTAAGCTTCTCTCCTGGATGAAGCCTTAAAGAAGTTACTATCATCATTAACTTTTTACTTTTCTTTAACATATTTTAAACATGCCTTACCTGATTTTTTCATCCTTCGCTGATTGCAACAAATGGTCATTCACATGGAGCCTGGTTGTGCTGGAAGTTTCTTCCTGTTAAAGGGAAGTTTTCCTCTCCACTGTTACTACATACATGCTTGGTATGAGGTATTGCTGCAAAGTCAATGACATATAGCAAGCAATTGTCCACTGTGGCTACATACTTATCCAGGACTGAATGCTGCATGTCAATGACCCGATGCAATTTGTTGGGTTTCGTTAGATGGAAAACTTTTTAAGCAATTTGAATTATAAACTGAACTTGTTTGATAACTTAGATCAATTTTGAACTTTTGTAATTGACTTGGAATCTGTCTCCATAATTGGTTTGTATTGATTAATAAAGTGCCTTGAGATGCCATGTTGTGAATAGGGACTATATAAATAAACTGAATTGAATTGAAGCCCAATTATTTGTTGCATAAAACAAACACGGCTTTTAAAAAAAAACAAGATATCTGATTGTCAGACATGGTGTTGGTAGTGTGATTGTATGGGCCTGTTTTTCTTCTTCGGGACCCAGCTGACTTTAATTAACTCAAGCACACTTGAATTGTGATGAAAGAAAGGGATGTGCAACATATTTGCAAGTCTAGGTCTGAAAGAGTCATATAAAACGAAACAAAAAACTTTTAAATTGACTTTGTTGAAATTTAGACAGAAATCCACTTGAGATGTTGTGGAATTTGCAGCAACGAGTTTGAATTTCAAAAGTTTGAATACTAATTTGGATTTATTTTTCTTTGTTTAAAACTCAGAGAGAAGTGTCCTGAAATTAAAGACAAACACTGGTTTACTAAGTTATATTTTGGACAATTGTATATAACACTTTTTTTACCCAGGAGCCAGGCATCTAATAACTCTAGGGGGTGCTGTAAGGAGGGCATGTTGTTGCAACATCTACAAAAGAAAGAAAGGTGTGCAATGCATGGACCTTTTCAATATGTGCAATGTAAATGGTTTGGTGGCACAGATGCAGTCTTGCAGAAAGAATTCCTAAATTAAAGCTAGAAGTTCCTAACCTGACAACAGCCAGCTGTATGTCGCTCCGCCTAGCTCCACTCACATACATCTGGGACTCCGCCATAGAGATTGCCTTTACAGAAGGCTGGGCCTTATCAAAAATTCTTGCATATGATTGGATAAGCCACTTGTCTGTCATCTTTATTGACGTGCTATTTCAACCACTCACACCGAAGCTAACCCGTGACGCTAATGATAGCGACGCAGGAAAAAAAAAAATATAATAATAATGTGTTTGCGGCTCTAGTGGCACGCGTTTTATTGACAGTGAGCTGACAGGAAGAGGGGGGAAGACAGGTGGCAAAGCGCCGCGGGTCGGAGTCGATTCCGGGCCGACTGTGTTGAGGACTAAAGGCCTCCTAACATGGTTAGCGCTAACCGCTAACCGCTCCGGGGCGCGTCCGCGTCTGCACGTCCGCTGGCCCCGGAAAACAAGACTTGCCAAATCCGGTCGGGAGAAGGGCGAAAACATGGTTTCCACCAACAAAAGCCTTCAGAGGCGTTCTCTGATGTTCTTTTAATGAAACAATATTAGGTAGATTGGACAACACGGTAGAAATAGCAGCATAAATGCTAACGCTTGCTTCCTCGACGAGCCGCCATTGCTATCAAAACAGTCTCACGTCATGGTCGCGTCTCCACTACGTCACATATATGAAACTCCAGCCCTGCGTCCTGATTGGCCAGACCATAAAATTGGTTGGAGAAATCATTCTCTATCGGCGGTGTCCCAGATGTATGTGAGTGGAGCTAGGCGGAGCGACATACAGCTGGCTGTTGTCAGATTAAGAAGTTCCCCCTGGACATTAAATCTGGCCCTAATTGTATTTATGTGCATAAAAGGCAATCATGCACAGATCTGCACGAAAATTGCTGAGGGTGCAGCGTTCTCCTAACCTGACCTTAGCCAGATTGATATCATTCCGCTTAGCTCCGCCTAGCTTCACTCACATCCATCTGGGACCTCTCCCATAGAGAGTGATTTCCCCAACCAATTTTATTGTCCAGCCAATCAGGACGCAGGGCTGGAGTTTCATAGATGTGACGTAGTGGAGAAGCGACCGTGAGACTGTTTTGATTTAGACAACAATGGCGGCTCGCATCGAGGAAGCAAGCATTAACATTGATGCTGCTATTTCTTCCGTGTTGTCCAATCTACCTAATATTGTTTCATTAAAAGAACATCAGAGAACGGCTCTGAAGGCTTTTGTTGGTGGAAACGATGTTTTCGCCCTTCACCCGACCGGATTTGGCAAGTTTTGTTTTCCGGGGCGCGCCCGTGGCGGAGCGGTTAGCGCAAACCATGTTAGGAGGCCTTTAGTCCTCGACTCGTTCTGATGACCGTTTACACACCACGCTATCTCGGTTCCTTGGTTGCTCCTCGCCTCCTAGTGGCGATCTGCGGTACTACTGCTCTCTGGGATTGAAGGCGGGACCGAGCAAATTAAAACGGCGGCGCCCGTAACATTCAGGAAGTTAAGCTTGGATAGACTCGGCTTTTGGGACGTGGATAAGACAAACGAACGTCTAATAAGGATTTACAGACACAGGAAACAATGACAGACGCTGAGGTTCATCACACTGCTAAGCAGAATCATGTCTGGAAACCGTGTGGCACGGTAAGGAAGCTAGTATTTTTATGAATGTCTGAAATTTGTCTGAATGGAGTGTGAATCGGGACGTGCAGCCAGACTGCCGAAAAACACCGCGGACAGTCAGCTGACTGTAAGGGGATGACGCGGTTTGCTCATGCGCTCTCCATTATCAGACAACCGGGATAGAAAAAAACCAGGCCGAGACCTCCCCAAGAACTGGTCTGCATTTAGCGCGGTCCAGTTATGTCTAGCGCGGTTCAGTTCAGTCTGCTTACCGTTTACACTCAAGAGTTATCTCGGTTACCGAGCTCGGACTGGTCTCGGCTAAAAAAGGGTAGTGTAAACGGGGTATACGCCACATGGCAATATTAGTCACCCAGCGCTGCCTTTCAACAGCTCTCATACACTTTGAGCAATTCCACATTTTCTTCAATTGTATGTGATTTTTCTTATAAATAATTTTGAAATAGAAAAAAAGTATGGTTTCACATTTGTATTCATCAGTCAATATTAGCTTTAGGGATATGTCTTCACCAGCATCTAGAGATTGACATTATGCCCATTTTGCTTTGCAAAATGGATAAAACTCAGTTGGATTTGATAGAGAGCATTCATAAACATTAGTGATCATATCTTGCAAGTTATTATGAAGTAGACGGATGGTAATTAAACAACTTCTAAAGTTAACTAGTTTTAGGAGCTTTTTATTTCACAATTATGCCCTGCTTTGTGTTGACTATTTGCTACCGAAACATGACAAAAGGGGAAATTGGTAAATGGGCATAAAATCTTCTGCAAGGCATTGTGTATAGTGAAAAGTAAGGAACAATAGTGAATGCACGTAGCAACGAAAATGCATAGGCCATTTATGTTTGCCCTATCAGTTCATAACCATCCTTATCTTTAATTGTCATTGCAAGTATTGCACATTCCTATCAAATGCTTCCTCTGCATTTGACCCACTGAGCAGCAACTGGGGAGCATTCAGGGGCTAAGGGTCTTGCTCAGAGACCCAGAGTAGCAGTCTATAGCCCCATTTACACTACCCTTGTTAAACCGATCCATGCCGAGCTCGGTCCGAGCTTGGATCAGTTAACCAACTTGGTTCTGACGACCGTTTACACATCACGCTATCTCGGTTCCTTGGTTTCCTCGCCTCCTAGTGACGATCTGCGGTACTACTGCTCTCTGGGATTGAATGAGGAAATCAAGAAAATAAAAATGGCGGCGCCCGTAATATTAAGGAAGTTATGTTTGGTTATATTTCGTTGTTTGCGGAGAGTCAGGCGAAGACGGCAACTTTTGGTGAATTTACTTGACAGAGTTGGCTTTTGGGAAGTGGATAAGACAAACGAACGTCTAATAAGGATTTACAGATGCAGGAAACAACGACAGACGCTGAGGCTCATCACGGTGCTAAGCAGAATCATCACTGGAAATCGTGTGTCACGGTAGGGAAGCTAGTATTTTTATGAATGTCTGAAATGTCAGCTGACTGTAAGGAGATGACGCGGTCTGCTCATGCGCTCTTTGTCATTAGAAAACCGGGCCAGAAAAAAAAACGAGCGCAACCCACACATGGAACTGGGCTGCATTTAGCGCGGTCCGGTTGTGTCTGGCTCAGTTCAGTTCAGTTTGCGTTCCATTTACACTCGATAGTTATCTTGGTTACCGAGCTCGGACTGGTCTCGGCTCGGTTAAAAAGGGGTAGTGTAAACGGGGTATATGGGATTTAAACCTGGGAACTTGCAGCCTTCCCAGGACACAAGCGCCCTGCTCTAACCACTGTTTCACCACTCCCCATAAATCATCATTAAGTCATTAACCTCTTAAGCCTAGCAGCTCCCAGTTCTGGGGTAGGAATCAAACCTTCTTTTTCCCCTTTTTTTCTATGTTCACTACTGTAAAATCCCCTTTGTTAAAATAGCTAATTTGGCATCCACAGATTATCTAAGATTAAACAAGGATTATTTAAATGGAGTTTGTAATTGCTGGTGTGATTTTGAAATTGCTGGTGTGATTTTGAAAAAAAAAAAGGGGGGGGCTGGTCCATTTTGATTTAACCACAGAAAACAGAACCACGGCGAGAGATGACATCACTGGACCAATCATTTCAGGACAGGTATATGAATATAGTTGAAAGTGTTTGACTTAATAACACTTTTTTAAAATCAGTTTTTTTTTTTCAAAGAGCTAGTTCAACACTGCTTATCAGAGTATTTTTTCTCCATTAGCACACGGTGGTTAATCTGAAAACCTTGTCTAATAAAAATTAAGAGACACTTCACTGAGGTCATCTAGGCTACAACGGTGCAGTTATCACCCTTTATCTGCAGTTTCCCTAAACTCTTTTCTTTTTCAAATCAAAAGCTCACCTTTTAACCCCATGGTAACCCTTGCCTCCCCCACCAGCAACAGTGCAGTGGAAAAACTACTTTAAGCACCCTGCAGGAAGCCCCCAACCTTTAACACCACCACCTTTTTCAAAGTATGGGCCGTGAGCCATTTCCACACCATTTGACCAGGTACTCCCACTGGCACCTTGGTGTGAGTAGAGCATTAACACTTCCGGCACCTTTGCTCTCACACAGTTTAACAATTTAACCATCTGTTTCTGTGCAACTCCATATTATATTCAAAAGAAACCTGTTATGACAAATTTGCTGTCACTACTGACCAAACAAGCTAAGTTTATTTTTGCATGGACTAGACCAGCAAAAGATATTTTTTAATTTCCACAGCTAAAAGCTTTTTCTCTGGACTGGCAGTTAGTTAAAGGGATAGCTAGGAATCAAGAATCTTAATTGTCAGTATGTGTTACCATAATGACATTTTTGGTGAGGCAGACACCAGCTCAGAATGCACATAGATTACACATAATATGCAGATGCAACAAGACATAATCTTCACAATTTTATTGTCTAAAATCAGTTGATTGCACTAATCAACAACAATTCCTGAGAAGCTCATCATCCTTAGCATCTAATAGACAAATTTTCAAGTCAAAAATGTGAGGAAGGGGCATTCTGTAACATTATTATCAGTATTAGTTGCCTTACCTATTATAAATAGATACCATAGTACAATGATCCCAAGTATTGATGCTCTGTTTCTCAGTCCTGGAAGACACTAGTCCATCTTTCATTGTAATTTTACCTGATAAAAAATTTATTTGCCCTCTGTTGTTTAAAAGTTTTATTTTTGGATGGAAAACACATTTTCATTGTTTTGATCATTTCCTAACTCAGGCCCACCCACTTTGTATCAGGGTCCAACCAATGAAATGGCTTTCCTTTGAATTTTCTTTTTAGGGTGTCACTTAAAAAAAACATCATAAAATAAAATAAAGCAGAATAAAATAGAATGTATGCTTGTCCCAAACATGAAAACAGCAAGCTTCATGTTCTAGTTTGTTGAGATGACAAACCTGTCGCTGTGAAAGGTGACGACAAAGGTTATGAAATGTAACTAATCTACAAGAGCAGGAGCAGATCAGAGAAAAATTCAGCAGCTGGATCATGTGTAAAGACGCAGCGTAAGAACTGCCGCATGTGGCCAACTGTATTTACCCCTTTTTAACTGTTAACTGTAATATTGTGTTTCATTTAAAAAAAAAATAGCAGAAGTTTTCCATTCATTAAAAAATCGTTTTGTGTCGTGGGGGTCTGGATTGATGATGCAACGGTGGCTGTTACTTAGTGACGTTGCTTTCAGAAATGGAAATAATGACTTTGACAGGCTGCCACAGTTTAAATGAACCAGAAGCTACTTTGCTGTGTTTGTGACTCTAAATCATCTTACAGGTGATGAGTCCTGATTATTTTTTTCTGCTGTCAATTAAAGGATGTTCACTTGAACAGAAAAGGTATTTTCTCCTTCGCCTCAGCCTGTATCTTCTCCATAGTCAACTTACAAAAGTGCTACTTACAAATAAACTTACTTTCAACTATAATTATGTGGTCCACCCATTTTTTTATTAAGCCCGGCCGAAATGCAATTTCTGGCCACACCACTGCATAAAATACCACAAAAAATGAATCGACAGATGTTTATCATTTTTTAATGATGCAACTTCAGCCTCATTGAAGGTTGAATCAAATATTGAGCTCTCAAATAAAAATAAAGAGAGTTAAATCAAATGGCAGAAACATTTGCAAATGTGCATTTACAGAGCGGGCTACATGATTTCCATTTGGAAATAGAGTTAATCTGGCTTTGGAATGGAAAGGAAGGATAAAAAAAGAGACGTGAGAGTGAGCCGATGGAATAGGGGGTTTTCAGCTGACGTCACGCTCACGTGACTACTCTGGGCGTCCGCCATATTGGGTGGCAGTCGTTTCGCACCGTTGACCCGCATTGTATTACGCCTTAGGCAGTATTGGAAGTGAACAATGGTGAAAACGTGTTTAATGGTTGGTTGCACGGCCCGTGGAGGTGGAGATCAACGCTCTTTCTTTCGCCTACCAGCCGTGATAGTGAATCAGTGTGAAAAAACAAAACAGCTCTCTGAACAACGCCGTCACCTATGGCTGACACGGATATCCAGGGCCGATTTGGACGGTGTTAAGCTGGAATACGCCAGAGTCTGCGGTGCTCACTTTGTCACAGGTAATTAACTGTTAAGTATGTAAAACATGTAAACCGTTGCTGTATTGTGGGCTGTAACAGCGCAACACATGATCGCCATGGGAAAAACATAGAAACGGGTTAATTTTCCACCGCTTTCCTGCCTGGAGGCGCAACCACGGAGAACAACTGTTAGAGATAACAAAGAGTCGTCGGCCCGCTTGGATCGCGGCTGTAAGACGACCGAACATAACTTTCCACAGTATCCCGATGTCAATGAGAGTGTGTTCTAAACGTTTGAAACACATAGCAGCTAGTTAAAAGTACATTGCATGCGTGAGTGGTTGTTAGCACTAACAGTTAGCATGTGCCAGAGCCCGTCTGAGCACAGCTTACCTTTGAACGAGTTGTTGTGTTCCCACTGTTTGCTGGCTTTATGATCTGCCGCTCCTGAACCCATCCATTCGTAAACTGCACATGAGACTCCAAGGACTTGTAGCTTCAGAACTGTTCTGAAGTATAGCCGCTCACACCACAAACAAGGTAGCCGAAGACGTCCGATATGGAAAGTGACGTCCGCGCTACTTCCGGGTTACGCCGGTAGGCTTTTGCCGGCGTAAATACGGTAAATACAACTTAATTTTGCACTGGTCATTGTTTTGCTTAAATAATTAAAGCCGCGAGCGGCGTCGAGCGGCCCTGCAGCCAAGCGCCTTCGCGCACCGCCGGCCGCCAGCCACCGCAGAAGCATGCGCCGCATTTGCGTCGGATTGTTTACATTTTTACCATCTTATTAAAACTCACCCGTCCACGTATGATGGCGATTTCCTTGATGTACATAACTTCGACATCTCGTACCCAACCAGATGTGAACTGGTTTTGAGCCTCTAGACCCTTGTAAGCTCTCATTTCCTCGAGAGTGTGCAGAGGGTTTTCACCGAACACCAGGTAATGCATGATGTCGCCGTGCTCTACATTTGGCCAATCATCAGGATTACGGCTAAACAAGGCACCGTGGAAGGCATAGGGGTCCATATGGTCGATCACGGAACATTTCCTCAGATAGACGTCCTTATCTGGTCGCTCTAGCGTGCTGGCGTACTTATCCATTCTCGATACGAAAATACGTGTAGGACAACTAGAGATAAGGAAGTGTACCACCCAATATGGCGGACCGGAAGTTGGCCAGTGACGTCAGTGAAAACCCCCTATTGTAGAGTGGTAAACAGCAGTTGGAATGAAAATTGGGGGGATAATTGGTTTGCAATGCTGTTAATCCTCCTCTTTCACACCTTTCTCTTACTGAGATTAAGTACTTCCAGTTGCTTCCTCACACTCAGAGCTCACAGAACATCAATACACGTGGTTCCCAAGTCTTGCTTTGAACCTCAAATTGAAGGGCAAGATCTCTTCAACAAAACTGTTCCTCTGCTGCTGCTCCTCTTCCGTGTCGCCCACCTCCAACTTTGTGGTCCAGTTTTTCTATGAACATAAACTAAACTTAATTAAACTGAATTTACCAGGGTAAAAAATTACCCGAGCAAAGGGTTAATAAATGATGTTACTATGTGAGGAAGTAATATTTTAGGGTTTTTAGGGTTTTATCTTCTGAAGCACAAATATAAAACTCACAAACCTTATGGATCATTAAAGGATTTCTAAGAAACTGTGCTGCCACATGAGATTGTGTGATTCGATGTTAAAGTCCAAGTTTAAATACCCAACTTAAAATATATAGTAATTTGAAATAGTTACCGCAGACAGCAGTACATGTTCTCATGCTACCATTGAGCTATCCATGGCAAGAATTTACAGTGAAATTCTGCATTAGGAGAGCAAATTTCAATTTACACTATCTATTAAATGCTTTGTGCAAAATCGGAGTCATGTTAACTGATCGCAACTGACAAACATTCAGCTTATGGAACCAGAACTTGGTACATATATACATTTCCAAAACACAGCATAGCTAGCATCAAGCTAACTTTTAAAGTGTAGTCACTGAGATCATAATCATTTTTAGTGTTATGGGCTAAAAATCACTCCTTTTATTTCCTTGCTGTGAGCCTTTCTGTCAGTCTCAGCTCGATGATCTTGTGTTGAACTCAACACTCACAAAACAAACACACACAAAATGGCTAGAGTAAATAAATAGAACTTTCATCCAGGTGTATCTTCCCTCCTTGTCTTTCTACTCGTTTCCTCTCTGATCTCTGTGAATAAAGGCCTCTGGCAGCAAAAAATACTAAAAAAAGAAAAAATGTTGTGTCTCTTCATACACATGTTCCAATGGGAACATAATTTTAAATGCCACCCTAGCATATGTGTGTGTAGATAAACTGTGCAACCTTTTGAAAATGATGATGTCATACCCAACCCCTATCCATGCCATTGGTTCCAACAGAGGTATGGCTACCTTTTTGTGCATGATCCATGGCTTTTTCTTCTTTTTTGGTGTATTTCAATGCCACATATAGACCTGGCATATTTACTTTGGCATTTTGGGTGTTTTTTGGTGTTTTCATCTGGATGAAATTATTTTTATAAAACGATGGCATGATTATAAGTTACTTTTTAGGAAAGACAGAAAAAAACAGTTTTTGAAAAAGTTTTTGTTAGCATATATAGGTCAGAATGTTCTTTCAAAGATACAGTTCGTGTTCTTAAAAAAGTACTAATCACCAATGTTTGAGGTGACCATCACCACGTTTTACCCCTTTCTTAGTGGGAAAGAATTTATTCTCAACTCCTATTTTCTTTTCGCTGTCCCATTCTTCACTCATTCCGCCCCCTCAATGACCTCATCACAACCCCCTCCTCTTTAGGGTGCAGCTGTTCCTCTCAAATGGCTGGTTTTTGAACCGAAGAGGGGAACAGGCAGGAGAAGGTACAGGAGAGATGTAGTGGAGAATAAAGCAGAGGGGAAAATCTGAGATTATATTTTGCTGTTTCTGGGAAGCTGTGGGTGTATTCCTAGATGATTTAAACAGGCACTATGCTTTTTTATGCCTCGCTCCCTCTGCTTCCTCAGGAAAACATCAAATTATGGCATGACTCCTACACTTTTACTGAGAAGAACAGGGAGTCAAGTAATTTGGACTGGAGTGTCACATCCGGCACTTAATGTGTTTCTTCTGAGGCATGGAATTTTCATTATGCACTGTCATACAGTAAATATAGCAACAGCTTCTAAATTACCTTAATATTTTCAAAATTCTGTGCTTACTACACTTTGTAAAGTAATTCTTATATAACAGCGGTTGTGCCTTGCAAAGGTATAAAGCCCCCTTGAACATTTTCAGATTTAGTCAAGCTGCAACCGCAAACTTTAAAATATGGGGGATTTTATGTGACAGAACAAAACAAAGTAAATAAATAATATTTATGGTCCCACAGAGAGGAAATTTGTCTCCTTTTTTAACCCATCCCTTTTGGAGCAGTGGGCTGGAACACTGAGTGGCACCCAGAGAGCAATCTGGGGTCTTTCTTAGGGGCCCATGGTGGCAGTCTGCAGGAATCAAACTAGCTTTTTGCAGCCTT
Organism: Fundulus diaphanus; assembly: GCA_037039145.1. Taxonomy (NCBI): domain Eukaryota; kingdom Metazoa; phylum Chordata; class Actinopteri; order Cyprinodontiformes; family Fundulidae; genus Fundulus; species Fundulus diaphanus. The sequence goes on from CM073134.1 coordinate 45,406,731, forward strand.
TTCACAGAGCAAGAGCACCGCTCTAACCACTAGATAGTAGTGCATCAATGTGAAATGGAGGGAAAAATTATTATTGGTTAAAACAGTTCTATAAACATCTGAAAAGTGTGGCATGCATTTGTACTAAGCCCCTCTAAGTCAATACTTTGGAATAAGAGTTAAACGTTTGCCCATTTTTCTCTGCAAAATATAAAAAGCTCAGTGGATGGAGGGGGAGGCTGTGGACATTAATTTTCAATTCTTGCCTCAGATGCTCAATTAAATTTAGGTATGTACTTTGACTAGGCCATTCTAAGTCATGAATATGTTGTGATCTAAACATTGCTTTAGTTCTTGGTGTAAGTTTAAAGCTGTTATTTGCTGTGTGTTGAGCTTCTCTACCAAGTCGTTTGCAGCATAAACAGGTTTTAGCTTCACCCATTATACCATGTACTGTTAAAAGTTGTCCTGTGTCTGCTGAGGAAAATCTTGCGCCACTGCTTGATGCTGCCACCATCTTTTTTTCACTTTTGACATAGTGGTGTGTTTAGAGTAATTTGCAGTAGGGATACCGTTTTCCATGGGACCAGAACTGAACCGAAAAGTTCAGTTTCATCAGACCAGAGCTCATTGTTTTCTGTGTCCTCTACATCAGGGGTGAATGTGAGCCTCCGCCTTGGAATAGGTAAAGTTAACCACGCCCCAACCACCCCCCCCCCCCCCCCCAACCACAAACCTATCCCACAAAGGTTCTTTTGTGTTCCTGGAATGCTGTGTGTCAAAAACAACTGATAGCCCAACACATGTTTTTTTATTGTATTTCTTTTAACAAAGTACATTCATAAAAAAGGCCTATTCATGAAATATCCATCCAAATATTTCCATTTTACAGGCTACTTTTACTGAAACATCACGGACAGAGGGCTTAGTTTTAAAATTGAACTGTCATTAGAGCAAATTCATAAACGATTGTTTTCAACAGCAGACAAACTGAACTAAACAGACGCCAATGTCAAACTGAACTCACGTCAACAGACATCAACTGAAATAATAATAATAGAAAACCTGAATTTAACAGACGTCAACATATCCCATATTCCGATTTACTTTTTAGGCTAATTATACACAATTTAGACCTATTGCTATTTTAACAAACAAGCATTTTATTAGATGTTATCTATTATCTGATGTATTTCTGATGTTTTGCACTTTGTTTTACCTTTTGTTAAAGTGCTCTATAAATAATGATGACAATGATAATGAATATGATCAGAATAAATTTTTGCATCACCTCCCAGAAGCTGGAAAGAAAAGAGACAAAACTATTTTTCACACCTCACTTAATAACTCTTAGTAACTCTAATATTTTAGTATAAATATTTGAGCCTAAATATTTGAGGCTAAAATATTAACTTTTTATTTGTTTCTTTTTTTTCCTCAATCCCACGGTTATGTTTAGTAATTTCTGCCCAAGGCTGCAGGATTTTGTGATTGGCTGGTGGAGTGGACGGTTTTTGAAGTCGCGAACGCAGAAACAGCTGAGCGAGCGCATAGCTGGTGTTGTGCGTGGAATGAACAGGTGTGCACGAGCAAAGTCGTGCGCGAGCAGAGATAGAACTGAGGGTTGAGAAGAGTTTTTCAGAGTTGAGCGCGCGCCATACCGGTTTTGAGCGTTGAGAGTTGTCTCACTGCGCGCTTGGATTGGTTCCTGCGCGCTCAAACAGAAGCCACAAATATCGCTTCACAGAGTTGAGCAGCAGCGCTGTCTTCTTCTTTCTTGTTCTATCTTCTTCTCTGTCTTCTCGCGCCTCCCCTGTGACTCTTTGGCGCCTCACCTATTGAAAACCACTGCTCTACATGGCTTGTGGAAAATGAAACTTTTTGCCCTCTTTTAACAGCTGTTCTTTTTCAGATGAGAAAAGGGTTATTAGGTTATTGAGCAGCTGGATGTTTCTTAGTAGATTTGCAAAGAACAAAGAAAGATGAGAAGGAAATCTGTTCTTGTTGGATTGCTATTGCCCTCGCAAACAGCTGCTGTCCTCAGATAGTAACATTTTATGGGTGCCCTTCTGTGTGCTTTAACAAGCAGGTTGATCTTAATGGTGTACCACTTTAAAAGAAAGGAGAAAATAGTAGAACTTACAACAGAAATTCTCTTTGCATATTTTATTTCAACATGTATCAAATAAATATGGTAACAGCAGGTCAATGTGACATATATCCAACCCACTAACCAGCTATCTTACCTTGACCAGAAGGAAACCACCATGAAAGCTGAACTCTATTTGCCCGTGAGTCTGTTGGCTAGCCAGCCATCCTATCCATCTCACTCCTCAGAGTCAATTTAGCTGAGTTGAATGTGGGGTCAAGGCAATTTAACACTCCTCCTGCATTGTAAAACAAGTGAGGAGGGGGTCAGGGCCAGGCTGGTGGCAATCAGTTGTGAGAGCGCACCCTGCATTCCTCTTGGTGACTGTTGTGGAACAGAAGGGTGTGGGCTTGTTTTTAGTTTGTGTGTGTGTGTGTTTGTGTGTGTGTGTGTGTGTGTGTGTGTGTGTGTGTGTGTGTGTGTGTGTGTGTGTGTGTGTGTGTGTGTGTGTGTGTGTGTGGCTGGGGGTGGGGGGGGGGGCTATCTAGCATCTATAACTATTGTTGTGGGGACCAAAACTTGACAGTAGACCATCGTTGTGTGAATAATTGGTATTGTGAGGACATTTTGCAAGGTCCACACAATGCAAATTGGGCTAATGCTTAGTTTTAGGGCTAAAGTGTGAACTGTTTAGGGTAGGGTTGGGATTAGGTACATACTAGCAATGGTTCCAGGTAGATTTGTGGATTGGTGAAATGTTGGAGGGTGGACAGGCAGGGGAGCAATGAGAAATCTGGAAAGGTGATTCCAGAAAGGCAGATAGATGGGCACTGATAAGATTCACGTAGGGAGTCTTGAGGACAGTTATCCAAACAGGATTGTTTTGATAACAGGATGAAGGATGCAGACCAGTGGATTCCAGGAACAGGGGTCCGTTCTTCGTATGTTGCTTAAAACATCCGAGATCAAATGAGACATCCAAGATGATTTCATCCGGCTAATCATGATCCGGCTAATTGGGTTCTTCGAACACACCTGTTGTTTACGATTAGTATGGCTGGATTGAGTTATCTGAGACAACTGCGCGTTCATGCGTTTGTTTAAAAGGGGAAATGTATCAATAGTAGAAACAATGATCAGCAACGCTGCATGGCCAAAGAACGCCCACAGTTTTTCTCCCAAGCAGAACAAGAGCTTTTAATGGAAGGTTATGCTGAATTTGAGTCATTAATTAAAACACCTCAAAATCTGTTAAAGCTGTAAATGTTGTGTGAGCCTCGCCCCGGGCGGCTCCCTTCACCCCCTCTCGCATTTAGACATTGAGGGTTCTTCTGGGTAGTTGCTTGGAGGGGGGGCGCTGGCACCAGCTCCCTTCCGGAGGGGGGGTGGGCTGTGTCGTGCACCCCCTTCGGTGCTCCCAGTTTTAAACACACCTGAGAACAACATGCAACAACACAACATCTGAGCGGGCGTAGGGAGGATCGGGGGTCTTTTGCACACCCCCGATCTCCGATCGCGGCACGGAGTCTGGGGCCTGGAGGAGGTGCGGGCCACTGGGTACGGGGTCTTGGCGGGGGGCTGTTGCGGCTGGCCGGCGGCTTACCGGATCTGGGGCTGGCGCCTCTGCTCTCCCCAGGAAGGGATGGGGGGCAGGGCTGGCTAGGGTAAGGTCGGGGTGGGAGGGGGTTTATTAGGTATATAGTGGGTGATGGGGGGCTCTGGTCGGATGGCCCGAGCCGGTCGTGTCGGCCCCCCCTCTTTGGGGGGCCTGGTCCGGGGGGCGCCTGGTCCGGGGGCGGGGCCGGGGGTCGGGCACAGGCAGTCGTATTGTTGAATTGTGGTGACCCCCCCCCCCACTTGGGTTTTTTGGATGTGAATGCTATGTGGGAATGTGTGTAAAGCGTCCTTTTTTTTTTATTTATTTTTTTATTTTATTTATTTATTTTATTTATTTATTTATTTATTTTTTGGTGTCTGTGTGTGGCGAGTGGGGCACAAGGGAGGGATGGTGTGAATGAGTTTTTTTTTTTTTTTTTTTTTTTTTTTTTCCCCAGGTTTGGGTTCAGTCAGCTCCCTCTCCCAAGATCATCTCAAGTCTCCGCTAGGTGCGGAGCCCATCCCCCCACGTCCTGCCCTCCTCCGCTGCGTTGGCGGGCGCCTGGACCCTCTGGCGCGTTGACGGTCCTCGGGTTTGGGGCGGGTTCCCGGGTGGGCGCCGGCCCATTCCCGGCGGTGGCTTCGCGGGGCCTGGCCCCCCGGGGGGTGGCCGGGGCCCCTGCCGCGGGGGCGGGGCGCCCCTGGGGCCTCTGGCCCCCAGGGCTCATGGCCGGGACCACTTCAGCGGGGCCGGCTGCCGGCGGAGCCCACGGGCTCGTCCCCGCGGCTCTTGGGGGCGTCGGCATTGCGGTGGCTGGGGGATTTCCTCGGGGTCGTCTCTCCTCTTTCCTCGGGGGGGGTTGTACATTTCCTGTGAAGGCCCCTCTCGGGCGCACTGCTTTGGGGGCCCCTTTGGGAGTCCGGGGTTATGGGTCCCCTGACCCCTGCCTCTGTGCTCGGGGAAGGTGGGTCTTCGGTTCTCCACAATCACTATCGAGCTATTTCCTTCTGTATAATTTTCACCTAAACTAGTGCACTCTCACAATCTCCCACAGGTGCTGGGTCCCAGGTATTAAATGTTCACTTATATACAGAAAGGCTATAATTTATTTACTTTCTTTTACCTTTTTTTTTTAGGTATCACATTACACATGTCAGCTTAAATAATAATACATATGATTTAGCAATGGTATCAAGGTGTTACACGATTGTATCTGTTGCTTTATGTCTGTTGGTTGTGCTGTTCTTTTTGTGTCTCTTTCCAGGTGATGGAGCAGACAGAGGAAGTTTTATCATTCTCTTCCTTTTATCTCTTCTTTCTTTCACCTCTTTCTCTTTTTTTTTTTTTTTCTCTTCTTGTTTTTCTTTTACTCTCCTACTTTCCCATTGTAGTGTCCATATAATTTGAAATTCTCCCTGCAGGAATCACAATAAAGCTATTTAAAAAAAAAAAAAAAAAAAAATCTGTTAAAGCCAGGAGAGAGGGCTGGCAAAAAGCAGCAGACAAATTAATGCGTAAATACTGTCCATGGTAGATGTTTCTATCACTTTCTACAGTATGAATTTTTGCATTTTTGCATTTTTTTCTTTTATGTCAGAGCCTCCACTGTAATGTTCTGTTTTGGTTTTGGTTTAGTGTTTGATTATGTTGCTTCCCTCATGCCTTTGGGTTTATTTCCTTTGTAGATTCTGTCTTGTTTTTGGGTGTAGTCTGTGTATTGTCTTAAGTAATCCGGTTTTTGTATTAGTTCTTATTTTGTGCTTAGAGTTTATTATCGGTCTTAGTTTTATCCTCCTGTCAGTCTCGTTATTGTTTCCACCTGCCTGTGGTTAATTAGTTCCCTCCGCTCACCTGTTTCTCTGCTTATTTAAGTGTCACTCCCTCCTCAGTTATCTGTCGGTACGTCATACTTTCATGCCTGTGCATCTGTTCCTCCATGTTTGCAGTCTCTGATTTTGGTAAGAGCTCCCAGCACCTTGTTTCTGTTTTTGGATAACCAGTTCTGTTTGTTTTTGCCCAGTCAGTTTGCCTGTGTCTGGATGTTTGCCTTACCCTTGTTTTGGATACTGTTTTTGTTCACCGGCCCTTCAATAAACCCAGTTAAAGAAATCAGTGTTTTTGGCTAAAGATCGGGTTCTGTTTCACACCATTCATTACAGTACGTACCGACCATGCCGAACCCGCTGCCAGACTGTTTTTCTTTTTCTGGAAGAGCAGCGCTCTGCGAAGCTGGTACTTTGCCCAGCTTACAGGCTTACGACGCTCACTCACCGGACCTCTTCCCGGAGGCGGATGAAGGATCATTGCCTGAATCGTCTTTTGAGGGAACCAGATTAGCGGTTTGTCCCCCCGGTGTCGGTCCCAGACGTCATCTCCGCAGCAGCGGTACTCCCCCGCAGTTGTGCCTTCCGGACCCGGACCTTTTTCTGGAGGTCGATGCAGAGGTGGTGCGGGATCTTCGTCCGGACCTTTTTCCCGATCTGAATCAGTCTCCCTCACCACAGGAACAGCCGCAGGGATTGCCTCGGGCTCTTGCGGTTCCAGCTCGCCGGGTTGAATTGGCCTCACAGCCTAGTCGGCCGTCCCGCCGTCGGAGGAGGAGACACTCATTTGCCTGCCATTCATCCACCATTAGCGCGCAGCGGGCCGAGGAGCCAGCTCGGCCATTGTCTGCTGTCGGACCTCAACCTCAGCCCACTTCCGGGTTGGCGGACCACACTTCTTAGCCTCCCGCGGTGGAGTTGCGCCCAGCTCCCCCTGGTGGTGTCAGTGACTCGGAGTATATGGCCCTGGAGAGCAGAATAAGGACGTTCGCCTCCATAATTAAACGCCTCAGGGAGACTCTGGCTAACCATCATTCAGTCGTCCTGGAGAAGAAATTAAAGGAGGTTGAGGACCATTATTGGATGGCCCTCAGATCATTCTATAGCCGCCCTACACCTGCTCCTGAGTCTGTCCCCGAGGGTCCGGCCGACGCCTCGGCACCTGGTTCTGTCCCCGAGGGTCCTACCGATGCCTCGGCACCCGGATTTGTCCCCGAGGGTCCTGCCGACGCCTCGGATCCCTTTAAGCTCCATGAGGGGGTCAAGGAGGACCCGCCTCCACTCAAGCTCCATGAGGGGGTCAAGGAGGACCCGCCTCCGCTCAAGCTCCATGAGGCGGTCGAGGAGGACCCGCCTCCGCTGGTCAGCGAGAAGTCAGCCCAGGATGGTCCGTCGTCGACTCGGGACGTGGAGACCCAGGAGGGTCCGTCGTCGACTCGCGACGCGGAGACCCAGGAGGGTCCGTCGTCGACTCGCGACGCGGAGACCCAAGGGGGTCCGTCGCCGACTCGCGACGTAGGGACCCAAGGGGGTCCGTCTCCAGTCCGCGGTGGTTGGATCCAGGAGGGTCTTGGCAACCATGCTCCTTACTGGGGCAGAGGAGGACGGGGAAGTCTTCGGGCCCTTCGTCGGATTGGTCGGTCCCTAGGGCCTAGTAGGGGGTCCAAGACGCCAAGGTCACGCAAAGACCCTAGAACCTCCAGGATTCCTCAGAAGCGCCCACCTCCTCTCCCTCTACCTGACAGCCAGCTCTCGGAGTATCTTTACTGGTTATCACTCCCAGAGACTGTCCAAAGACTGGTCATAAGGCTTTTCGTCTTCAAGGGACTGGTTTCATCCTCGTCAGCCCGTAGCCCGGGGCCTCCTGAAGCCTGTAGCCCGGGGCCTCCTGAAGCCTGTAGCCCGGGGCCTCCTGAAGCCTGTAGCTCGGGGCCTCCTGAAGCCTGTAGCCAGGCTCCCTCTTTAGCAGCCTGTAGCCAGGCTCCCTCCTCAGTCGCCTGTAGTCAGGCTCCCACCTTAGCAGCCTGTAGCCAGGCTCCCTCTTTAGCAGCCTGTAGCCAGGCTCCCTCTTTAGCAGCCTGTAGCCAGGCTCCCTCTTTAGCAGCCTGTAGCCAGGCTCCCCCTTCAGTCGCCTGTAGCCAGGCTCCCCCTTCAGTCGCCTGTAGCCAGGCTCCCCCTTCAGTCGCCTGTCGGCCGTCCGCCGGAGAACCTGTCTCGCCGGGACCGCCCGACGGAGAACCTGTCTTGCCGGGACCGCCCGCCGGGACAACCACCGGAGATCCGGTCACTTAGACTGTTTGGACTCTTTATTTTTTGGGATTCGCCCTTTGAGGGTTGGTTTTTTTTTCTGGACTTTTGTATTTGGTTGTGTGTTCTTTTTCTGACTCTGACCCTCCAGCCTGTAGCCCCCTCCACCCGCCCGGTCTGACTTTTATGTTGTTTTCTTGGTACTTTCAGAGACGTCTAGGGCGTCTGGAATCCGCCCTTGAGGGAGGGGCTCTGTAATGTTCTGTTTTGGTTTTGGTTTAGTGTTTGATTATGTTGCTTCCCTCATGCCTTTGGGTTTATTTCCTTTGTAGATTCTGTCTTGTTTTTGGGTGTAGTCTGTGTATTGTCTTAAGTAATCCGGTTTTTGTATTAGTTCTTATTTTGTGCTTAGAGTTTATTATCGGTCTTAGTTTTATCCTCCTGTCAGTCTCGTTATTGTTTCCACCTGCCTGTGGTTAATTAGTTCCCTCCGCTCACCTGTTTCTCTGCTTATTTAAGTGTCACTCCCTCCTCAGTTATCTGTCGGTACGTCATACTTTCATGCCTGTGCATCTGTTCCTCCATGTTTGCAGTCTCTGATTTTGGTAAGAGCTCCCAGCACCTTGTTTCTGTTTTTGGATAACCAGTTCTGTTTGTTTTTGCCCAGTCAGTTTTCCTGTGTCTGGATGTTTGCCTTACCCTTGTTTTGGATACTGTTTTTGTTCACCGGCCCTTCAATAAACCCAGTTAAAGAAATCAGTGTTTTTGGCTAAAGATCGGGTTCTGTTTCACACCATTCATTACATCCACGGGACCCACTAGAACATGGGGACAAGTAAAAGTGAAATACAAGAATATTCTACAAAATGGTAGCCTTTAATTATTATACTTTATTTTAAAAAGGCACTTGTTATGTCAAGAGATCCAAATTTCAGTGTCATTCCTTAGACACGGGAAGTAAAGGACATGTGGAAACTGGGAATTTTAACAAAAAAAAAACTTTATCCATAAAAAATTAAAATTTTCCTTTTCCAAGTCATCCACAGTTTACACGGTAAAACTGTATTGCTCCGTGGCTAGATAATCCATCCATAGTTTTTTCTAATACAATATACGGCTCGACAGGAAGCAAGCCTTTCAAAGTAAACTAAACTTCACAATAAAATGGCCCGAACAAATCTTCTTACTGAATAGGATGAAAATAAAAAGCAAACCAAAGAAACAGGCGGCCAGCGCGTTGCGCGGACCGGAGCGCTCGCCCTCTCCAACCGGGCCGGGCGGAGGTCGCTTCAGGGACGCCCGCTCCCCTCCCTCCCCTGGCGGGGACGGAGAGGAGGGGAGGGCGCTCCCTCGTAGCTCTGCTTGAACAGTAGGATGCGCTCACGAAAACCTCACGACAGCCGACTGAATTTCAAACATGTTTGATTTTCACCGACCGTCAGATTCCTGATCGGGAGGTGGTCGTGAGAAGCCAGTCCCCCCTCCTCCCCCCTGTACGATCAAGCTGAAATTCGGCCCGATTCAAAAAATGCTCGCACGGCTGAAGAATCGGCCCGAAAAGGGGAAAAACTTGTACAGTGTACGCCCGGCTCTTGAATATCGCGCGTTGTGTAGAAAATGGAATGCCAACCAATATGGCCGCCACGCAAGGGGTTCTGGGTAACGGAGTCACGTGGTTGCAAGGGGTCTATTGCGCAATACGCGATTAATTCGAAAAACTCTGAAATTATTCTTGCACCTTCCACAACAGGTTGCAGTCGTAAAAATGGACATGGCTACGGCAGACTTCCCCATCTCCTCCGCTTATACAGCCGTGATCTAATCTTGTTTACATGAAATAAGCCTGCTCTCGAGCAGGCTTAAGCTGGCGCACATGTTGCTATGACAACAAGTGCAGGATGTCTTTCGAAGAACCAAACAATCCAAGATCATGCCAAATCGTCAACAATGAAATCCTGCTAACTGAGTTAGCGACGTACGAAGAACGAACCCCAGAACATTAACAAGCGAACAGACTTTCTTTGGAGGAGATAAACCAAAGATGAGTGTCAGAATTTAATGAATATTAAGACCCAGAGAAGTGTGCCTCATTACCACTCATGTGAGCAAGAAAATCTGGCATCTGCCTCAGAGAACCCGCTCCTCTTTATGCTCCTGCTGATTAGCCTTAACAAGCTCCAGTTGTGAGGACATACTTATCGATCACACTGCAGTGAGGGGAGGTAAGGAGACACACACACACACACACACACCAACCTGCACACAGCTCGGTGGATATGACAGCGTGATGCGGTGGCAGAGAATAGTTGGGATAAAAGCATATTATGTGTTTAATTGGCCCTGTCAATATCCAGACATAAATCTAATTAGGAATCTGTGGCAAGACTTTTGTTCACAAACACTGTGCATCCGGTTAAGAGTTATTTTGCAAAGAAGAATGACCCAACTCATTGTCTTGGTCCACAGCACGCAAACAAATACTCCCAAAGACTTCACCAATCCAGTTCTATCAAATCCATCCCAAACTATCAGATTTATGTTCTTAAAAAGTTTTTAAACTGTGTATCACTCACTTTCCCTTTTTCTGTTTCTCTGTCACATAAAGACCCCATAAAACATTGATATTTGTGAAAATTAGCGTAATTTGACTTAATGTGAAAAAGTTCAAGAAGTCTCAACACTTTTACATGTCACAATATTTGCAACTGCATTTATAGGTTTTCCATTTTCACTCACGACAAACTTATTTATCTCACATTAGTTTCCAAAGTTAGAAAGCTTCATGTAGGTTGAAAGAAGTACTTACAGGGTATGCGTGCAAAGTTTCAGTCTGTAATTTAGTCAGCAAATGTTAGTCATTAGCACTGGTCTCCATTAACAGAGAAGGAAGGAAGTAATGCAGCAACAACCAGCCCTCACTGTGATTATAAGCACAAGAATGAGCAAGTATAAGGACACACACACACCCGTGTATACAAACACACCTCACCGGAGCTGGATTAAGGTTTAAGTCTGTTGTCATGACAGTAGTTTTCTCTTTATCTCTAAAATGTTCCTCCCACAAAGTCATCTGATGATGTGGTGTGAGGGGAGAGTTCACAAAGACGACATGGAAGCTGTAGACAAAAACACCAATTCTAAACCACATAACAAAGGGTGCAGCCTACTTACTTTCCTTTTACTTCATGTTTATTACATTGTCACTTGGCCAACTCAAGGAGATTGACTCAGTGTTTAGTGCTCCATCAACCAGATATTAAACAGACAAGCTGACTCACATGATTGACAATTGTAATCTTAAATGATAACAAGCAATGTCACAAATTTTCACAGAAACCTAGAGCAGTGATTCTCAAACTTTCAATAAGAAATACCCTTTTATTTAATACTAAGGCTTCCGAGTAACACCACACTGAAAGACATTTTAAACAGTATGACAGCAGGACTTTTTTAGTTTCCTGTGCCTTGTCATCAGAACAGGAAAAAAAAATACAGCTCGTACATCCTGGTCTCATACCCTTATGTATATGCTCTGTTTCAATGGTAAAGACACATTGCCATACAGTAATGTCATGACAAAAATACCACAATACAGCATAATGCATTGATTACAAAACACAGAAACTCTTCAGAACAGAATTGTATCACAAGTGACATATTTTGTGACAAGACTTAATACCCTCAAAGATAGTTCAAGCTTACATGACAGGGTGACAGCAGCTTTTCCATTGTATAGTTGAAAGATGTGGCTTCATTGAATAATAATGTTTTTTTTTCTCAGAAGTAGAAATGTCTAACTTTTTAGTTGGAAAACGAAACAAGATGTCCCCTGATTTCAAAATTCAATGGGAGGAAGTCGGCGGTTTCTCACCAGCAATGCCTTCAAAATCCAGCATGGCTGTTGTGTGTTAAAAACGCAGTGATAGCTGTCTAAATAAACTGCTTTATCTGATGGGTTGTCTCTCAGTGAACATTTAACACAAATGGAAGTGTACTGCCTCTGCTAGAAATCATGTTCCTTTAGTTTCTGAATGCTCAAATGTGGAGAAATACTGTACAGCATTATTAGTTTGTGTTGCTAATAGTAGTTAGCTGTCACTGTGCACAGCAATGCCCCATTGGTCTTCCATTTTGGGAGTGAAACATGGTTAGGTTTAGATTGGTGATATTTCCTTTTTCTGAGTTATGAGGTAAAACGCAAGCCACCAACACTTTTTAAAATTCCAAAGGGTTTATTTTAAAAAGTCTTTTGAGTAATTTCTGTCATTTCTGTTCTTTCTGGCTGTTGATTAGCTCTGGATTTATCATGTAAAAGGGTGATACCAAAGTGTCTTCTGGGAACCTTCAAAGGCAACCCAAGCACCAACAGTGAGTTATCAATTATTAAAGAGACTCATTGTCACACAAAGGTCACCAATTAGTAGATTTTAATGACTTATTAAACATGGAAAAATAGGTTTAGCACTTTATTTTGTCAGGAGAAAGAATAAAGCTGAACTAACTCTGAAGTAAATTACAAAAATCCCTACATTCAGTAACACAATTGTTGAAGGAACTAGCTGTTTATTCTAAACTCATGTTACCAAAAGCCTTCATCCGACCACCACAGCGGTTTGCAAATTCTGCTTAATTCCATCTTTGCTCAGGGGTTTAACATGTCTGGATTCCAATGGAAGAGGCAAGTTGTTGACACAAAGAGGATATTTAGTACAGGGAGTTTCCTCTTCCTGCCTCCCACCTAAGTATCAGTCCAAAAAACATAGGCATTCTGGTTTGGTATTGGTGCCCTAAGTAAAACTTCACCCCCATGATAAAGGAAAAAAATGGATGAGGAGTTTGTTCTCTGTTTATAAACCGGAGCCAGCATGTCTGGCTGTTTGGGATTCACCCCAAGTATTTTTATAAAGTATATTTGGTTTGCACAAAGGTTAGATTTTCTTCACCTGTGTCCTGTCTTCTTTCACATTACGGTGGTAAGAAAAAAAATGTTAGCTTGTCTATAAAAATGCTTTTGAGTTGGAGTCCTGCTCCAGAAGGAAGTGAAATATTGGTCAAGTTCATGTATTTTGCAAAAAAGATTATTTACTTGTTTGTAGTAGTGTAAAAAGAATGGAAATCAATAATAGCTTAATAGTTCTAAAACAAATCTGAGCTAAAGCACATTTGCAGCTAAGATTAAGATAAGACTCATTGCAAACACTGTGAAAAACATGATGCACAAGTACACACCAAGTTTCAAACACCTTTAGCCTGACCAACATGGAGTAGGTATATTATGTGCATGACCTTATCAATCTCTTTTTCCTATCAATTTTTTTTTTGGGAAAACAGTGATTGTTATTCTTCTGTTTTTCAGTCAATTGTACCACCTCCACCATGCTTCTCATATGGTATGAGTATGGTATGGTATTGTTCCTGAGGCCTTGCAGTTCATTCAGATGCAACTTTGTAAACATAAGCTATATTGCCATATTCCTTGTTTAAGAGAAGGGTCATTCCCCTGGCAACCATTCTAAATAAACCATACTTCATGAGTTTTGTTTTACATTGATGAATGTTAAAGTTTATAATGCTAACTGAGGCTTGTAGAGTGCGAGGTGAAGTTCCAAGGATTTTTTGTAATTTCTTTAAGCACTGCTTGGTCCAAGCTAAGAGTGATTACCAGCAGTATTTCACCGACATAGTCTTCACTTGAAGTCTTCCTCAGATCTGCTACAGCACAGACCACGGATATCATTATCTTTAATGACGACTTGAATATTGCCAATCTTTTCACATTGAGCTAGGTTGGGGGTCGTGGCCGAGTGGTTAGAGCAGTGCGCTTGCACTCAGAGAAGGATGCAAGTACCCGGTTCGATCTTCAGTGCCGGCACTCTGGGTCCCTGAGCAAGACCCTTAACCCCAGATTGCTCCCCGGGCGCCACACATGGCAGCCCACTGCTCCCCAAGGGTGATGGGTTAAAAGCAGAGAACAAATTTCGTTGTAATGTATGTTTCAATGACAATAAAGATGATATTACTATTACTATTACTTGATTTGCTTAGATTTTTTTTCCCTTTACCAAATCAACTCCGTTTTGGATTTACTCAGAGTATCTTTGTTTTATAGTGAATATTTTCTGATGATCTGAAACAATTAAGTGTAATAAAAACAAACAAAAGAAACGTATAAGGGCGCAGAAACTTTTTCAAAGCATTGTACATGACAGATTAAAAATATTAACTAAAAGGGACCAGTGTGTATGTATTAAAACCTGAAATAAGGGCAAAATTATTCCCACACTAATTTGATCTTTACAAATTATATTGAATAATGTGCATATTTTTAAACTTTACACAAAACATACTTTAAGCATGCTTCAAGTGTTCTCAGTTGGTTCTATTCTTCATTGGCATACTGACCTTTGTTGATTTGCAATCACTAATCTGACATAAAAAAAAAATGACATAACCATTTAACACTAACTGCTTTTCTATCCGATAGGGGAAATAAAGAGGCTTGGGCAAACAATACATCTGATCCACTAAATTGTTTGTAAGGCTTCCAGAGGCGAGAAAATATGCACCAGGAATATATCAGCATGTGTGGGTTGTTTGCAGAACCAAATTGCAGACAGGAATTTGGGAGCAGTATGATGAATTTAAGGATTTAATGATAATGAAGGCAAACTTACAACAAGGCACAGGTAACGGAGTTCAGGCTTGAAAATCGAACCGAGAAGACATGGGCATGGTAATGGAAGAATCCAGCATGAAAAGTGAGAACAAGTAAATAAACTAGGGAGGTAGGGATGAAAGGTGGCCAATGGTACCAGAGGAGCTAATTGGATAAAATGAGGAGTAGCTGAGGAAGGTAAAAGGTCGAGCAGCTGAAGGCAGGACTTATTAATGAGCAGGGCAGGAACGCAGATACGAGTAACTCAAGATAAATGTCTAACAGATAGCTAACAGAAATAATATCTGGGTGAGGAGGAATAGACTAATCAACTAATCTTCAAGAGATAAAGTGCAAGTAAATGTAGGAAACAGAGACATAAAAGAAACCAAAAACTGAAACACCAAAGAGTCATAACACAACAGGGATAATCACAGCCTTGAGAGGACTATATCTATTCAGGCCAAGACTGGAGTTGGTGCAAAGATGTCAAAAGCCTTTTTTTAGGCACAGCTTATATATTCTAGTTTTTTTTTTGTTTTAAAAAATAGTTAAATCTGGAGAGGCAATTGAAATGATTTATTGACATAAAATAGAAAAGTTCTTTGGCGCTCTGAGCCCGGCAGAGGACCGATCTAAATATTTAGCTAATATGCTAATTCCCTTGCCGATAAGCGGAAGTTGACTACCGAAATAAAAACTGGGTCTCACATTAAGGACTGGTTGTACATTTCGCGTGCTGACTAAATATTTAGTTAGGACCTAAATATTTAGCTTACTAAATAAATGTTCAATTGGCAATCTAAATATTTAGTTTACAAACTAAATATTTAGTTTGCAAAATAAATATTTAATTAAGTTTGGAACTGTGACATTTATAAATGTATGAATGACATAATGAAAATAAGAGATGGAAAATGAACCCCCATTCTTTCTCTTATGACAGGCTAAATAACCCAAAATATTGCTGTAAAATTTTGACTGTGTAACTTTACAAACGGCGCCCTTTATTGTTTGCACCTGTAGTAGTGAGTTAACGCATCTATTGCTTGTTCCTTACTGAATTAGAATAATCCCAAGGCCAATTTAGAGCTAAATTTAGATTGTATTTTTGTTTTGAGTAGTACCTCAGTTTTTCCTATTTTTATCTTCACCTCTGTTTTTCTGCACCTGTTGTGTTTGTTGGCTGAAGCGAGGACTGCTGTGACCACATTTAAAAATAGGTTGAAATCGCCTACAGCTCCTGGCCTAGATGGGCTTTGCATTGACATGCAGTGAGGAACAACATGATCAGAGATGAATTAGATAGTGTGCACAAAAGACAGGCTAAAGATGACGCAATATTTTTTTTTTAATTAAGAATGTTCGGGTGCAATAATGAGATTGGACTCATTTTTGTGTGAGGAAGCTTGTATTAAAGACAAACAACATTGTCTTCAAAAGAAGAAGCACTGAATACATTTTTGTATATATGAATTGCTAAATGTTTGGGCTAGCAAAAGTTTAAAAAGTGTTCTGTAAGTGTGTCACTTCAAATAAAAAGAAAAGAAGGGTCCAAACATATGACTCAATATATTTGGAAGCATGAACACGTGTGCACATGTCCAAGCTTTTGTACGAGTGTACAACTCAAAATTCTTTCCTTAAACATAAATCACAATAAAAACTCACAGTCATGCCCCTCTTTCTATTCACAGGCAGTGAGTGTGGGTGTTTTAAAAGCAAGGCCAGGCTCTGCTCATTTCTATCACCGGTTTTATGTGCTCTTTTCTTCTTTATTCAGTAATGGCTCATGGGTAAATATGAGTGTTGTATTACCATCAAATGCTGTTATGCTGATTACAAAGCTGCACACATTTAAAGGTGTCTATTTTTACATCTCTTTCTGTAAATGAGGACAGTTTGAAATAGCAAAGATACTGAGATGGTCAAAGTGGACGAAAGCAGAAACAAGGTCAGTGGAGGCTCACGGGTCATTCTGAACCAAAACATCTCTCAGTAAGAAAAACTGTTAACGAGGGGGAAAAACAGATTTCAGAAATTACCAAAGCTTATAGACATTTTAGGTGTAATATGTGTGTGTAAATGTACATTTGTTTACCATGGCTATCTCAGGTAGTTGTTATTTGCAAAGAATTCTGGGTAAATAAAGAAACTGCCATGTGTAATTTGCCACATTTTGTATTGTATAAATTAGTGAAGTTCTTTTTTCAGTTCTAGTCAATTTATACAAGTACAGCTTCAAACATTTAAATCCTGAAAAAGTTAAATATTTTGTCATACTAATTTTGGAAAGTGAAACCATATCATAGATTCATTACACATAGAGTGAAATATTCCAAGTCTTTGTTTCCTTTTCATTTTGATGATTATTGCTTGGAGACAAAATCCAAAATGATGGCTCACAAACACAAAATATTACAAACGATCAATATAAAAGGGTTTTAAACATAAACGCCAGGTTTCTGAAAAGTATGTTCACTTCTATGCACTTTCTTTAGTATGAATCCTTGAGGAGGGTGTCAATGACTGTCTTCTGGACATGTGTCCCATCATTAGTCTTTCTCATGAATGTGATACCTAATAACCCAGACTGAGGCTGCATCCAAACATGTCTTTTGGGTAAGGACTCTAGCCAAAGTGGAAGTGGGTCCGCGGATGACATGCTCCACAACTGGGTTTTCTTGGAATCATCTTTTAAGCCTTCTAAACTACAATTATTTAACTGACAAACCATCTGTTAAACGTCATAATGTAGCATCTGAAGAAATGTATTTTATCTCTGATAAATACATTTGTAAAATGCTGTATTTTCTACTACTGAAGGTTTCCAAAGGGGTAAGAAGACCAACAGCTGTTTCTCAAGCCAACCAAAACAGTTTTGCATTGAGTTTTTTTCCTATAAATTTTTCCTATTTCTATTAATATAACACCCTTCCTTTTAAAATAGAATGAAGATCCAGTAAGTGAAGGGAAAAGAGCCAGGAAAAGCATTTCCCCCAACCTGGACGAAGCTGATTGGGTAAGGTGTAGGCTTTCTGATATATCAGATCTGAGATTTTAAAGCATGTTGTTTTTTTCCTGATGCCATTTTACATTAATAATTCGATAATAAAGAGAACACATTTTGTTTTTAACTTGTTTTAGCTGGTTGTGCATACACAGTAATATAACATTTATTTTTGTGTTGAGAAACATAACTTGAAAAATTTTGCATGTTTTAAAGTGAACTAAAAAGTAGCTTTGAAAGAAAATGAAACATTTACTAACTCTCCTGGTGTTTTTTTAATTAGACTCATATATACATATGCTATGTGTATAGAAAATAAAAAGAAAATACATGTAAGAGCTATACTTAGTTAATATTTTAAATACTCCTGAAGGTGTTTTTGTGGTTCCTCCATTTCTTTCAGAACGTGAAGCTTGCTCACCCCCAGACCGACCCCGGCCACTATCCAACCCCACCCCCGCGGTCTGCAGCCGGGTGTGAATTGTTCCACAGCTCAGGGACAAGGCCCGATCTCCTGTGGTGCAGGATCGAGTCCTGGGAATGTGTTGAAGGTCAGTGTTGGAACAACAGAGAGTGCGTGAGGGACAGTGAAGAGTGAGAAGATGAGAATAAATCAGGTTCCTTCTGGGTCCCTTAGCAAGACCCTTAGCCCCAGAATGCTCCCTGGGTGCTGCACAGTGGGAGCTCTCTGCTCTCCCAGGGGTGTGTTAAATGCAGAGAACAAATATTATTGGAATGTATGTTGCAATGACAATGAAGATGATTTTTATTGATTGTTAATGCTTCTGTGGAGAGAACAAGCTGCTGATACAGTGCCATTGCAGTTTTAGTAAAATAAAGGCCTCTGTCTTTTCTTTTTACATGAACTGGATTACAAAATGGCATAGAATAAAGAACCAAAACAAAATATCTTTATTTCTAAACAAAACAAATAACCAGACACTTTTGTTACAATTATCCATAAATATTAATAGTTGTTAGTGGAACACACTGACAGTAGTACCATCTGTGAGTTTTGCATCTATTTTGGTAAAGATGTCAGTGACCCCTGTGATGTGTTATGTTTGTCCTCAAATAGATTGTGAAATGTGTTGGAATCTTAACGTGATGAAGTGTGACTTCTTCCCACACCTGCTCTAATGCTGGAGTGGCTCTGTTGTGTCAGCAGTCTTACTCATTCATGTTCTGAATACAGTGGGCAGCCTGGCTTGACACTGCCTTAATCACTCGCTTTCCCTTCCTGTTCCTCAACATGTGAGGAGCCTGGGTGGGTGGACACTGATTATAGGAAACAACATGGTCAAACTGAAGAGAAAAAGAGGAAGAATGCAACCTGCAGGGTATCAAAAGACATTTAAATCATCAGTCTTAGCAAATTTTAGTCTGTTGACATCTGTAAAAGCCAAAGCAAAGAGAATCAAAGAAATTCTGATAAGACAGGAAAACAATTCTCACACCTTCTATGAATCCCGATGGCAATCATTGTAAAACGAAAGCACATCCTGCTTTTAATTTGGAAAACATGGTAAAAGCATGGCTATAAGCAGCTGTTGTATCAAATTATTATCCCAAAAAGTTACAACGGTACAAGAAGTTGAGAAATTCAGGCATTATTTAAAGAAAAATTGTTAAATCCTCCAATAAACCTGTAACCATAATTCATTATGCAGTCAATATCAATACCTTTGATTTTTACAGAAAGCACTTTGTTGATATGGTACTCAATATTGATTGTATGTAATTTGCTAATTATTTTTAATTATAAATCTCAATAGTTGTGACATTTCTTGGTTACTGTCACTGCAGCTGCTCAGACTGTTAAAGGCATACTATGCAACATTTTTCAGTTAATTAATGTGTTCCATACCGTTTTCGATGATTAAATGAGTCATTTCAGGTCGAACAAAGGTTTTCTCGGCCACCCTGGTGGTCTGTGGGGGAAATACCGTACTTGCAGTTGCAGAAGCCCTCGGCCCGCACCCACAGGCTCAGAAGTCTGTGCATCGCGAGAGTCGGTCTTGCTTTACTGCGAGAACTGCTACACGCCCCCAGGGAAAGGCATGTTTGTTGCTAGTGCAGTGGCGATATTTGTGCAGTTATCATGGTGGAACCAGCGAGAAAACAGCGAAAGCCCATGTCGGAGCAGGCAAGAAAGAGGAAAAGGGCTCTGGACAGAGAGAGGAGTCGTACACGGGTGAACATCGGGCAAGCTTTTTCCGAATGGCGAGAGCTAAAAGAAAAAGAAGGCTGCAAGGCTGACGCGGACCTCGCGTTTCTGCTCATGCGATTGTAAGTAACATTGGAATGGTTACTCTCTCTCTGTGTGCATGTTCATACTTTCACTGTGTTAGTCATTGTTTGTACTGCCGTTTTTTCGACTTTTCGTTGCGTTCGCCTGTCTGCTAAGTTCAAAACAACCGCGCCTGGCTTGACGGAGAAACCAGGAGAACAGCTGAGCATCTTTACGACAGTGCACTTTTACTTTCGCCCTCTGGGGGGAGCCTCGCTGGAAAATCAACCCCGGTTGCATAGTATACCTTTAATGGCTGCAGGCCTGCCATTGCACACAATCTGCTGCTTTGGCGCCACCCACCTTGCGTTTTCTTCTTTGCTCTGTATGTCTGCTAGTCACCCTCCTAATTGCCCCTCAGGGATAAATAAACTTCTGATTCTGATAAAGAAAAAAAAACAAAAAATAAAATTAAAGGCAACTTCAAGCGTAACAAATCGCACAACAGATTCCATAACTTCCTTATTTATGAAACACATCCAAAACCATTATGGTAGTGTTGTGTGTGAATAACTAAGTATACCTTTGCTGCTTCTATAATATATCAGCAGCATGATAAAAATATGAAATAGCAGCAAGGCATTGCTGACTAAAGCATCAAATTGACTGATCAATTCAGGATACTAAAATTGCTAAAACCCAAGAGGCTTACTACCTAGGAGTGTTTGTCTAGAAGCACTCATGTCCTCTGCTCTGACCGGAGTCACACTCCGCATAAAGTGGTTCAGATATTTTTAAAACAATTTGTTATTTGTAAAAACCAAGAATGACGAGGAAAATCTAGCAAAAATATTGTCTTGTGTGGCTATTGTAACCCCCTACTGTCCATCTCGTTACAGAGGCATGGTTACGTTGCTGCTGTGCAGTGTAGCTGTTTTGAACTTAAGTTGTCAACCTCATCTGCTGTGTTTCTTTACTTTCAGTCACATTAGTATCAGAAATGTGTTTGAAAAATTAGAAAGTGTAAAAGGAGGCCTGACTAGAAAAGGGGAAAACAAAATCTGCAGCAGTTACAGTAAGTATGTCTGAGAGCAGGTGTAGGCGGAATGTGTTATTTGCTTGCCTTGTCTCATTCTCTGTTTTTTTACACCCAGTCTTCAATAATACTTACTATTTATAAACCTCTTGAGCTTACAGCTAGGGCCCGACGGAGACAGTGCAGATGATTCACAGCTATTAGATCACCTTTTGTCAACATCTTTTTTCGAACGTTTCTAACTTTTCTATACCTGCTCTCTGTATATCCTCCACCTCCATCTTCTTTTGCCTGCATCGAGGTAAAAGAAAGATTATTGAAAATTCTTTAGCTTCTAGGTGAATGGAAGAGAAGGACACACTGACTCAAGGACTACGAAGGAGGCAAAGATAGTTTTTAAAGGACAAGGTTTCATAAATCTCAAGTCTGATTCACAATTTTATTCAAAGGGAAAAGAATGAAGCACTGATGAGTTCATCCAGGTAAAAGGATTGCAGCTATTCTTTTTTTAGCTGCTGTTTACTTAAAACCAAATTCATGCTTTTTAGTTCTTCCTTTTCACATTTAAATAATTCTGTTGTAGTCAATATAAAGTGGAACTGCAATACTATGGTCTTAATTCCTTTTTAATTAACCCCTACAGTCTCCCTTTTTACCCCTGCTCTGAGGTGAGCGCAATTCGTTTTGGTGCGGTCTCTTTAAATGTAAATGAGGCACTTCACACCCCACCTTTCTTCAGGTCGCAGTGTTCCATGCAAAAAAAAATCGAAATCACTCCAAGAAAAAAAATGGTGGATTCATGGAACTGGTATGCCAGAACATGACCTTGTTTAGCAGTTCCACAGAGGCGAGGAACGGGCTCTCAGACGATGACGAGCGGGCTCTGGGTTTCTCAGGGCAGCTGGAAGCTGCTGGAGAGTCTGCAGGTGATGCTGAAGTAGTGGAGCTGGGCCCCAACCCACCTTTAGCATGGAACAGCACATAATCTTATAACATTTCACATAACTTTCCTCTTTGCACAATGTCATGAGATCGTACAGTGTTCTGGATATTCTCTTGTGCTGTCTTCTAACTTCACTTCAAAGGTTTTCCAGAGGTTTAGGTGAGATGTTTGACATGGCCATGGGGGAAGGTTGGTTTGGTGTCTCGTAAACTGTCCCTAATTTCATTTGGCCATTAGGTTTTAGATCATTATCCTGTTGAAGAGCCAAATGACAATTCATTTCCAGTTATTTAGCAGTTCCACCAGATTTTCATTCAGAATTTCCTGGTATTTCATAAAGCCTGGGATCCCATGCTCTCCAACAGGCTTCCAGAGGTCCTTGGAAGTAAATATGAATAAAATATAAATAAAAGTAATATCTGCACTGCAGACAGTGAGATCCCTAAAACATCACTGCTGGTGACGTTTCCTTTTCCACACTCTATCAGCCTTGAAAAGAAGTTTAAAAGACATCAACTACATCATTAGAGAGTAGCGGTATATGAGTTTAACTTAGTAATAATCAATGTCTCTCTTCAGCAAAAAGCCACCGTTTTGCTAAGAACCAAGTAAGCAGGTTATATTTACACAACAAAAAGTTAAAATTCATTAAACAACATCTCACTGGCATCAAATAAAACCTTTTATAACACAGACCTAAGAAGTGTGCATCTTTCACATCCTTTCCAGGATCAAGTTGAAGGTTTGGCTAAAATGTCAGACTGTTCCAGAGGAACAGTTTCAGCAGGACTGTAATCACAACAGAGGAACAAAACGGCCTTACCATGGAAACTGCGTGGGCTGAAAGCCTGTGACACAGAGCACATTATTATACTGTTCACACAGGAATACACACTCATATGGCGCAGAAGAGCTACACACTGAGCCCCAGAACAAGGCTCCTCATTCTGACTTTACCCAGACTCCAGACATTCTTGCAGAATGCGTGGGCAGCTTCGGTGATCCCAATGACACAAGCACTGATTTTACCAGCAGAGAAGTATGTTAATGAAAAGTACATGGTTAACGTTATTTGCCACAATCTAGCTTATTTTAACTATTCACACATATTTTCCATTATAGCTTCATCCTTGTTTAACCCTCATGACTGCCTTCATTTTGTGCTCCACCTATGTGCATGGACAGAAAAGCACTCTCTCAGATATTGGCATGAAAATTGTATGCATCATTGTTTTTATTTTTTCTCCTGTTTTTAATTTAACAAAGTCATTAATTACTTTAGTCTTCACCACACATAGCAAATTTGCACAAGAAAATGCCTGGTAAAATTAGCTTCAACATTGATCCTGATAAATGTTAACTTTTGTGCAAATTTGTTAAAAGACATTAATTTTTTACCCACACATACACAATTCTATTTGCTGTAGCTTTACAGTTAATGAAAAATCTTCACCTAGTGCAGGTGTCTGTAACCTGTAACTCTTAAAATGCTCCACAATTGCTTTTATTACCTTTGGGCAAACATGCACACAGACCTGAGGGCAAACAGTCATGTTTCTGAACTGTGTTAGGAAGCTAAAGTACCTGGAGAGAACCCCCACGTACACGGGGAGAATGCAAACTCCATGCATAAAGACCCCAGACCAGAATTTAAACCCAGGACATTTGTGTTCCAAAAACATAAAATGTAAATAAAATTGTAGTTCTTTGATAACTTTACATTTTTGACTTATTCACTTAAGTTGAAGCTTAAGGATGTCGAAGCTTGGACTATAACATTGCTCAGAGAAATAAAAATGACAGATTTGCGAGACTAGTAAACCAGAAGTCCATGACCTCGGTTAGCAGTTCCGCATCCAATACTGTGATTTAATTGTTCAAAAAACATAATAGAAAACAAAGAAAACTGAACGGCATGAAAAATGAGACCCAAAAATAATATAAAACTATCTATGCAGCTCCTGGACAGACTACATTCACACTTTCTGCATCCCTAGAGACTCCAAGTACACAACAAAATTTATTTAAGGGCTAAGTGGAATTTGCAGGATATATCCCCTTTAATGTAACAACGTTGAAGGGATTCCAACTCTAGAGAATGAAAACAAAATAAGAAAGAGAAATGAAATTGCAATGACAATATATTCAAAATGGTAATACAAATGTCAAAGGAACACAGATAGCTGTGATTAGAAGACACGTAAACCCTTAAATTGACCCCAAAACACAGCCGGTGTCATGCTAAAATAAAGGTTAAAAACCACAGGCAAATGCTGTTTTTGTCACTCTGAGGTCAGACCATTTTAGAACCTGAATGTTCTGGTACCTAAAATGTTATGAAAGAGGTTGGACTGAGCTTTTTCACCATGATCAAACTCTGGAAGAAGAAAAACAATCTTAAAACAACCATGAGGTTCTTCAGAGAAGGGCAACTTTATTCACCTGTTGGGAAAACCAATATTTGGTGCTGTAAACTGATGCTGCAAAAGCAATACTCTACGAGAAGGTTTTTTTAAAAAGTTTTCAGTCTTAGATATTTCCAGAACAAACCATGAAGACAGTCTGAATTTTCTCAATAGATTATTGCAATTAAAATAGTCATGATTTTGAGTACTGATACTTAAATACAGTTACAGCTACTTTAGGCATGGGTTAAACCACATAAATCAAAATATAAAGTACATCCATCCATTCCGTCTTATCCCTACAGAGTCACGGGGTGTGGAAATAAAAGAATTTGAAAACCACGTAATACTTTCCTCCCACTTCCCAATTATGCATTACATTATGTTGGTTTATAACCCATAATCCCAGTTAGGAACAACAACATTTGTTGTAACATGTCAGAATGTGGAAATGTTCAGGAATACCTTTGAGAGGGACTGTAAGCAGGAGAATAAATCTGTCAGGCAGAAAGTGTTTTTGAGCCGCGTCATCTGTTGCTTCTGACAAGGCTTTGGTCACAGCCTGTATCATAATCTGGATTAATAATCCGGACAGAAGGAAGAATTGAAACAAAGAGGGGAAAAGGGGAGAAAATGAGGAGAGAAAAAATATTTAAAGGAGTAATGGTTTTAAGGAACATGGAGAGTATTTTGTTCTGTTTGGTGTATGTGTTCTGAAAGTGAAATCACACTTGCAGTCAGTCATCTATGTGTGTGTGTCTGCTATTGCAGTTATGGAACTTGTAACACAATCCACAGGGACAACAGGAAATTACTGGAGAGGATGAGGGGGAAGCAATGTGACATGAGACAGGTGGGTGGGGGTTGATGGAAGGAGGGATGAAGGGGGTGGAGGCTTCTGTCAACACGCTGTCGCTTGAGGGTGAGAGGGACAGGAGCCGTTAGCAGAGGATTTGCAGGCGAGCCGAGTTTAGCTCCACAACCTCCCGTCTTTAGTTCCTCGGCCAGAAATCCAGCGGAAAGTGGGGCAGCATGTTTGCACACTGTCCACACAGCCAGATGTGGTTCATAAAACGGACAGAATGTTTTCAAAATGGGTGGTGGGAAAAATTTGCCTTTTCATCCTACGTACCTGCACTCTGTACCAGGTGGTGATCTCATACTTTTAAAACTGTCCCACACTTTGTTTTGGAAAGAAAAAGAATGCTTTCACACAATTTGATAAGTTGGCCGCTCCAGCTGGAAGGTGGCAGAGTTTGCAAGTCCCTTGAGTTTGAGCTTATTCTGCATCATAAATTAAACTTTCCTATACTGCAGCTGAAACATGTTTGTTTTATCTCTCACCATGGTGACATCTAGTTCTCACTTATTTCCCACTGTGGAAAAAATGTGTATGAACACATCATCTTTACTCCAACAGATGACAATAGATGTTAAGGTTTAGTTCTTCTCTGTTACCAATTAGGTTTTCCTAATTAGAGAGAGGGTATGCCCTCCATTCCAGCCATTTCGGAGAACAAACAGTGAACATAAAACAGCAACATGCAGGAATTTAAAAGCAAACGAGCTTCAAAAGCAGATGGCGAGTGGAGAGAGGCAGAAACATAAATAACGGTTGAAACTCACTGACAGACTATGAACATACCAGACACCAAAGAGCAAAAGCAGTATCAATTATAATTATTTTGGCTACTAAACTTTTCATACAGCTAAGTAAAAAATACTAGGAGTGCTTTATTAGAAAATGCTCACATATCAATTTCTAATCTTGTTTTTTATTTATTCATGGAAAAAACAGTTACATAACTGCGCTTAACGAACAAAAATTAAGAACAAGATTTTAAAAAGTTATCAACAAAAATGTGTATTCTAATTGAGGGCATAATTGTATTACTATTAAGCCAGAATAGCTAGAAGAACTGCAGTGAGATGCTTATTGTTGCAGTCCTTGAAACTGGACAGAGGAAAGTTTGCATGATGTTTCCTAAATTCCTTAGTGCCAAAACCACTGGGTCTTCTTCATGCATGCTGTTCGAGCACTCCAGCATTGAGATCTTTATGGATTTTGTGAGTTTTTTTCTCCTTCAGAAAAAAATGCTACTGTTGAACAGCTGAAGGACAGGCTTCCAGCATGAGATAATAACATAGTCTTCAGCAGACAGAGCATCAGTGCACTCAACCAGAGGACACAGGGTGGGTCGTGCCATGTAGGGACCAGATACCATGTTGACCAATCAGCAGCTAAGACCTGGATGTGGGGTTTTTCATACTCCAACAGCCGCTGGATCCTTTTCCGTCTCAAACCCAATGTCGTGGGAGGTTCTGTGATGAGCCCTCCTTTCTTTGAGCCTCTAGCAGTGCCTGCTGCCTCTTCCAACTGTTAGACAAAGAACTTTCTCACAACCCGCTGCTGTTCTGTCAGTCCTGGGATCCTTCACACTTCCCTCCTCAGATGAGTCGAGGCGGGGAGCGTAGGAGCAAGAAAGAGAGAGAAAAAAGTTTGAAATCATAGTTTGAATTTTACTATTATCTTAGCACTCAAAAACTATTAATTGTACATTTCATTTGTATTCTTTATTTGACTGCAGAATTTATGAAAATGTAGCATTTAAAACAATTTCGAGGCCACGTACTTCCCTAATGAGAATCTACTAACTTGACCAGAAATCTGTGGTTAATACAATTTAATCTGCAGATGATGGCGACGCTTGTATCTTACATGTCTGGAAAAATATCTCCTGTTTTTCTTGGAGGCAGCATCGCGGGTGGAGCTTCTTAACAAGTTGCATAAAGCCTTCTTTTTTAACCATTTGTCAAACAACAGTTTATCCCATGCAGTCGTACACCCATCTGGAATAATCCTGACATCCTACAAAATAATAATATGATAAACTTTACATACTGGAAGAATAAAGGTATTGAATACCTGGAAAACTTACTTGACGGAACCGAGTTTATCACTTTTGCCAAATTAAATATGCAATATGGCATTAGTAAAAATAAATTCTTAGAATATGAACAAATTAAATCTATAATTAGAAATACATTTAAGCATATTAAAGGTGGTTTACAAATCTCAACTAATATATTAGAGTTTCTAGATTTAAACCCCCCCAAACTACTGTCTAAATCATACAGGACACTGACTAAACTAGATGATTCAATATCTCTTCCTATTATGAAATGGGAAGAGGATTTATCAGTCAGCTTTGAGCAAAACATCTGGGCTCAGATATGTCTAAGAACCTTCAAATTGACTAGAAACCCCAATTTACAACTAATACAATACAAAATCCTTCACAGAGTACACTACACAGGACAAAGATTATTCAAGATAGGTTTTGCACAATCTAATATCTGTCCACACTGCATAGGCAATCATCCTGATAATTATATTCATGCGTTATGGTTATGCACACCAGTCCAGAGGTTCTGGGCACAGATATGTAAGGACTTATCAACGTGCCCGAGTTGTAAAATGTCACCTTCCCCATCAGTTTGCTTGCTGGGTAACTTTGAGGAAAGTCCTCTGGAAAAAAAATAGTTTGCATGGTTTTCACTGCATTATGTATCGCAAAGAAAACTATCCTCGTGAATTGGAAAAGTAAGGAAAATCTCAGTATCAATCAGTATAGAGATCTTTTGTTGGATCATATTAATATTGAGGCAGCATCTGCATCCGCATCAGATCGATCTCTCTGGGATCCTTTGATCGGCACCATCCCTTAGTGGAATGGGGGGCTGTGGGATGCGTCCTGCGGGGCGCAGGGGCTGGCTGGGGGGGTCCCTGGGTCCTGGGGCTCTGGGGGGCGCTCGGAGTGGGGCGCCTGGTGGGTCTGACCCCGGGGTCTGTTGCCCCCATCTGGGCAGGGCTTGGGAGGCCTTGGGGCGGCCTACAGCGGCCGCTTGCGGCGCTCTTGGGGAGGTTCCGCAGTGACGGACGTGGGTTACTGACCTGGTAGCTGTGCTGCCGCTGGGTGGGTCCGGGGTGGGACTGGGGGTCCCTGGGGTGGGGCCTAAGTGGCTTGCCAGGATTGGGGCGGATTCCCGGGTGGGTGCCGGCTCATTCCTGGCGGCTGCTTAGCGGGGCCTGGCCCCCCAGGGCTCAGTCGGGGCTCCCGCCGGGGGGCGGGGCACCTCGGGGCCCTGGGGCCCATGGCCGGTTCCACATGGCTGTCGGCAGAGCCCACGGGCTCGTCCCCGTGGCTCCTGAGGACTTCGGCATTGCGGTGGCTGGGGGATTTCCTCGGGGTCGTCTCTCCTCTTCCCTTGGTGGGGGGGGGGGGCAGATTTCCTGTGTTGGCCTCTCTTGGGCGCCCTGCTTTGGGGGCCCCTTTGGGGGTCTGGGGTTATGGGTCCCCCGGCGCCTGTCTCGGTGCTCAGGGCAGGCGGATCTTTGGTTCTTCGCAACCACTATTGAGCATTTTTCTTTTGGATAAATTTTACATACACAAGTGCACTCTCACAAACACCCACAGGTGCTGGGTTCCAGGTACTCAGTGTTCACTTCTATACAGAAAGCCCATAATTTATTTATTTATTTATTCATTTACTTTTTTCTCAGCTATCACATTATACATGTCAGATTAAATAATAATACATATAATTTAGCAATGGTATCAAGGTGTTACTTTATTGTATCTGTTATACCAGTGGTTTTCAATAGGTGAGGTGCGCCTCCCCTGGGGGGCGCCAAAGAGTCACAGGGGAGGCGCGAAGAATGTGCTGGAGAAGAAGATATTTTTGCGTTTTGTTTGAGCGCACAGGAACCAATCCAAGCGCGCAGTGAGACAACACGCGCTCGCTCAAAACCGATCTGGCACGCGCTCAACTCTGAAAAACTCTTCTCAACTCACTGTCCTCGCGCTCAGTTCCATCTCTGCTCGTGCGCGCACTCGACCTTTCAATGCTTCATTCAATGCTCAACACCAGCTGTGCGCTCGCTCGGCTGTTTCTGCGCTCACTCGACTCTGTCTACAACATGGACTGGAGAACGGGTTCTAACTGTGTGAGGCCAGAGAAAGGTGATTCTCAGAGTTTTTGTAGTTATTTGTTATTTTTAAACGGAGTGGAGCGGGATGTGAAGCGACACTGTAGAAGCGAGTCCCACCAGAAACATGTGAAAAAGCCTCCTGTGGATCTATGGACTCATTTTACTCCAACCCAAAAACACCTGCCAGACAGACAAGCTACACCAGCCAAGATTACCTTCAACAATGTTTAACTTAACGCAGAAGTTTAATAAAATTTTTCTGATTAAAAATGTTCATCTTTAAAAGCAAGTTACGTTTCTGATAAACTTTAAGCAATTTTACTAAACTTTTTAAAAATTTAACCTCCCATCAATGGATTTTCTATAGGCTACCATGCTGTATCTGATGGGGAAACGCGGCTTGATGTAACACAGGGTCGTGGAGGAGCTGTTGACCATCTCCAGCAGTCAATGAGCGAGAGGTAGGGACACAGAGTCCATCCTGGACAGGTCACTGGGCTAAAATATAATCGTTTTTATAAACTTCAAAATAGTTAATGCCTTTTTATAAACTCATGAGTTGTGATAATTAATTGGTGAGCAATAACGGGCAAATCAGAGACTAGTTATTGTAATGTGCGATCTGTGTCAAATTAAAATGTATGATAGTGTTGGTTATGTGTCCCTCTTTGTCCGTGGCTGTTGTTGGCCTTGTATGATCACAGGATTGATTTATATTGAACGTGACAGTGGAGTTAATGTACAGGTGTGAAGAAGATGATGTAATGATGCAAGCTGCTGTCTTTTAAATTAGCTGCAGTTTATGGAAGGTTTTGAAATTGTAAAGTGGAAAGGTGAGTGGACTGTGGACCAGTTTGGAAAAAGTGCAAAGGAAGAACTTGCTTGATGCTGCAAATATGAAAGTTAACCAGGTGATGTTATGGATGTGGAAAGTGAAGGAGATTATGGAGAGGGCTGTCCAGGATGGCGCCAAGGCTCTGAAGCTGGAAGGTGGGAGAGATACAGGAATTGTCAATGGAACTACCAGATTTGGTTAAAGTGGACTTTGCACAATAAGCAAATGAGGTTACTAAGGTGGCGTGATGTTCACGGCCCCGGGAATATATGGGCTGACTAGAAAAAATGTTCAGTCAAATAGATTAGTTTTGCTTTAACCCCTGATCTAATAAAATGCTTGGTTGTTAAAATAGCAATAGGTTTAAATTGTGTATAATTAGCCTAAAAAAGTTAATCGGAATATGTTGACATCTGTTGAATTGAGGTTATCTTTTTTATTATTATCTCAGTTGACGTCTCCTGTTGACGTGAGTTCAGTTTGACATTGGTGCCTGTTTATTTCAGTTTGTCTGCTGTTGAAAACAATCCTTTATGATTTTTCTCTAATGACAGTTCAATTTTAAAAGTAGGCCCTCTGTTTGTGATGTTTCAGTAAAAGTAGCCTGTAAAATGGAAATATTTGGATGGATATTTTATGAATAGGCCTTTTTTATGAACATACTTTGTTAAAAGAAATACAATAAAAAAACATGTGTTGGGCTATCAGTTGTTTTTGAAACACAGCATTCCAGCGTTGGCTTTGAGGCGGGTTGAGGTGTGACTCAACGAGAAGCGCGACAGTTCAGTCTAAAGAACATGGCGGCTTCAGCCGATGAAACTAGCGTTAGCGTGCAGTGTTTCTCGCAGGAATTTGTTTAGGCGAGGCGGGGTGTTGAAGAAGACAAGTTTTGCACGGACGACTCGCGGACCGGGGGTGGGGGGGTGGGGCGTATTCACATATTTTCGCCTGTTTCTTCCCTGCCAATCACTGTATACACGCACAAAAGCAACAACAAACAACCGCGTCAAATAAACACGCAAGCATATCTATTTTTTATTTTTTTTTTGAATGTTAGCGAGGCGGTAGCCTCGCCAAGATAGTGCTGCGGGAAACACTGGCGTGGCTATCGAGCAAGTTTTATCAGAATTACAGAGTATTTCTTCACTGAAAGAAGAGCAAAACACTGCTGTGGAGACTTTTCTCAGAGGAAAGGATGTTTTTGCTCTTCTCCCGACTGGTTTCGGCAAGAGCTTGTGGTTGTGTTTTCGTCGTCGCTGTTAGTACGTCATATGCTTCGTTGATCTGATTGGTTTATTTGGCCCGTCTATCACCAACATAGGCCAATCAGCTAACCAGTATTTTCGCCCCTTCCCAAAATTACTTCAACGGAAGGTTTCCAGATGGATATGCGGAGCAAATCCATCTGGCGGAGTCAGGTTATTGGTTATCCTTACCTATTCCAACGGGAGGCTCACTTGCAATGAATTTGAAAACCCCTGTGTTATACTATATCCGTTGGTTGTGCTGTTCTTTTTACATCTCTCTTTGCAGGTGATGAAGCAGACTGAAGACGTTTTATCATTCTCTCCCTTTTATCTCCTCTTTCTTTCACCTCTTCTCTTTCTTTTTTTTCTCTTCTTGTTCTTCCTTTACTGTCCTACTTTCCCATTGTAGTGTCCACATAATTTGAAATACTCCCCGCATGAATCAAAATAAAACTATTTACATGCATGAATCAAGAGGAGCACTATGGCGAAAGCTGACTGCTCCACTTGTGAAAGTAAAATCTGTCGAGCTCTATTTGGCATTAAGACAACAATTCTTATTGCCACATTGCTAGACAGGACACTGGAAAAATATATATATATATATATCCTGTTTTTCTTGGAGGCAGTATGACGGGTGGAGCTTCTTAACAAGTTGCATAAAGCCTTCTTTTTCAACCGTTTGGAATGGTATCATATATTTCACTGACTAAATGGTGACACCCTGGGTAACATCTTCCCAGTGCTTTTTCTGCCAGTACAACTTGCGAGTCTCAGCGACGCCATGCTGAACTATGCAGCTTTGTTTTAGTTTCGGAATGTTAACTCCAGAGCTCTTCTCATGGGCTTTCACACAATCCTGGTACAGACTCAGTGTTGATGCTTGAGAAGGTGAAATAAGCTAGAGGTATTCCCCCTTTCGATAATCCATGCTCCTTGCACACCTTCAACATTTTGATTAGCAAGGACCACGCCACAAAGATATGAGTTCTAAGGTTTATCGAAGGAAGGGGTCGAGGGAATGGATCGGATGTAGGGATGGGTCATCTGGGAAGACTTGCTTGAAGGCTTGGGTGGAGGACACTTGGGTGGAGGACACTTAGTCACCCCAAGATGGAAACTGCAACAAAGAGGAGTGGATGAAGAATGAGAATAGAAAGTAGGGATAAAGATGATGGGATGAAGAGGAGGAAGAGGGAAGCGTGTGATAGGGTTGAGGGTAAGGAAGGGTGACAAAGAGCGTGACAAACTGTGAAGGAAGGGTGAACTCGGTATACAACAGTAATGCTTCCTTTACTGTTTACCTTTACAACTTTAATAAACTTGCGCTGCATGACCCACATCAGTGCAATCCACTGCATGGGGTGTTGATGTACTTATGCCATGAAACTAGTAAATCATGACAATCTCAGGCGAACAAAAGCTATCTGTGCTTTCGTGTCTGATATGACATGGCCCGAACCTAACAGAAAGTCCTTGGCCAAGTCAAAGCATATACCTCACTTAGATCACTTAGATGTGGTGGAGTGCCATTAAACAGGCTGTAGATGCAAGAAACTCTTTAAATATCTCAGCTGAAAGTGAAGGGTTGGGCTTTCCTCAGTCCGATGTCTGAGACTGGCAGATGGCCACAATTAGAAGAATTATATCTTGTCATGATAGAACAGGCAGAGAACCCGATATTCAAGCCAGACATGGTGTTGCACTTTAAAATGTTTATTTATAATTTCATTTGAAACCTGCTGCAGGCAGGAAACCTTTGCTGGAGCACTCTGAAGATCCTGACTGGGAAGATTGCAGGCTACTGATAGCAGAGGGTAACAGACAGGAAGGCAGAGTCTGTGGTTATGCACCTGATGTCTGGACGGGACAGACAGATCCGATAAGGCTCGTAGTTGTGATAATGGTCCAGATAACAGAAGGCAGTGTAGATGTCTGACAGGGGCAACATCGCGGTCAAGAAAAGGTAATCTGGCAGGAAAAATCCTGGATATCTACTAGCTAAATCTTCCGATAATCTGTTATACCTATCCGCCGCAGGTATTTAAAGGATGAGAAACAGGTGGAGGTGATTAGCTTGATTGAAGCGCGGAGACAGTGATGCAGCTGCAGTGACTAATCCTTAACAGGATGCAGACAGCAGACAGACCAGTTTATGACACGTCACCAAAGTCATTTTAGCTAAAAGGGTAACAATACATAAGTGTGGATATGTTGTTGGTCTTTTTCTTCAGATTACACGTTTGTTTATATCTTTTGGTTATTGGATAAAAGTGGGTTTTAACATTTTTTGTTGTTAGAATACAATTCACTTTATTTTCTAAAAAACTAAATACATTAGAAATCGGTATATGAGTATTTCTTAATGAAGGACTGAATATTTAAGGGCTAGTCCTGATTTGTTTCATATAGAGATACATACAGAGATACATGTTCGGTGCGCCGGTTGCATCAATCAGCCTTATCAGAGGATTTAGTGGATTTGCTGATCATGAATGAACAGGAATAATTTTCAAACAATTGTGAGAATTTTGCTGCACAAAAAAATTTAGTTGTTGGTGGAGTAGGAGCGGACAGAGTGTTGCAGCCGATCTGATAAAACCTGCAAGCTCAGCCTAGGTTCTGTAGCTCTACATAGAAACATGGCCGTTGTTCAGTTGAACAAAACAACACCAAATGTAACAACAGTCTGTTGAGAAATTTCTAACTTTTAATATCCATAAACATTGCATGATACCCCACTGATATGAAAATTTTCAGTTTGAGTTGTTATAAGCTGCTAAAGTCAGTTGTAACACATGTTCTATATCAGACAATCATTTCACGCACACTCACATTGAAATGAATTCTTTCTACCAATGGGTATGGAAAAAAAAACAGTTTTTGTAGATATTAATGCAAAACAATCACAATTCCTCAATACCTCACCATGTGCTATCAAATAATATTTATTGTCCATAAATGGTAGGGTGCAGTTCAAAGTACAATAAGCAAAAAAAAAATTTATTTTTAAATACACATCTTTTTTCCATAAATGTGTAATAAGATATCAATTTTACATGTTTTTTTTATTTAGAGCACTCACAACCATATGACATAAAAAACATCATCTAAAATCTTATCTGAACTCATTTACTCTGTTATTCAGTGCCATTGTTAGCTTTGTTTCCAAAAGAGAGACTGAAACTGCAAATTGTAAAACGATGACTTGTAGTAGCTATTTCTAATATCAACTGCTATGTGTCGTACTGTAAATATGACTTCTGGCCTGTCATTAATCCGGCCACATGTCTGCATGCCGTCTAACATGACAGGCCTCTCCGTGACCCAGCTGTATGCATTTCCAAATTCTTTTATGGCTTGGCTTGTCATGGTAACCGTGTTCTGGTGATGAAGGTGCTGAAGGGGCCTGCCAAGCCCATCCGCACGCCTGACCAAAATTAGCGCTGCTAGTTTCCGGTGCCCTTTAATCCATGGATTTAAAGCCTAGAAAGGTCAAGCTGTACAGATAGGAAGAACAGCCACGAGAGAGCCCCTAGGGCACTCGCATACCTCACATATTCCTGGCCTGATCTGTCAATCACACTCCTGCCATGATATCATCGGAGCCTCTTTCTGAGAACAGGATGGCTGGTTACAGTTAGCTTTAAACTTGATTGATGATGTCCTGGTTGTTCGGGACATATGTGCCTCCACTCCTCTCAGTCCTGATCATTGCAGTACTTACAGATCACATATTTGTCAGTGTAGCGTTATTAAGCAGACTATTCAACTTTTGGGGGCACTATTCCCGCAGGTCACTGTGGCTGTATTTCATCCGTCATAAAGGCGGTTTTGCAAACCTCTGGATTTGAATCTAAATAAGTGGTGCAAATAATAGCAAATTACAACCAAGCTGACAGACTACAGTAACAAAGATAACACTGGATGAGGGTGGGGACGTTGTTCTTTTTCTGGAGACATGAAAAGATTAAAGAATCTTAACTAGGTTGTGATATAAGTGGTTCCTCTACAAGAAATTATTGAATTTGTGAACAGAACTAAGGAAAATGCTAACACTGGGAAAGAACCCTGGTTAGGTATCAACGCCTCCTGGCACCCGGCCTGCAATGGGTTCCAGTCTTATCAGCTAAGAACTGTTGAATTCAGATACTAGGCTCAAATTAAACACCATAACCCCTTGATCCATCCTGTCTTCTATCAAAGATTCAGGCTGCTGGTAGACGTGTAAAAGTGTACGTTATATTTTCCAGACCCACTTTGGGCCCCTTACTACCAACTGAGCGTCAATTATATACCACAGCCTACTTGTCAATCCCATAATAATAGCTTACACTTACTTCACCAGACAGCGTCACGTGGTGCCAGCCGCTGGATAGTGCTTTGGCAATAACATTTCACTTTGATGAGAAAAATCCTACCATCTTAATATTGCATGATATACATCATCCTCTTCATCCAGAGTACTAACAAGTTATTATATCTTTACTGAACCATGCTCATTAAAACATTTACTCTGGTCTGTACCAGCATTTTCATTTTTAATATAGAAGAGCATTGCACCAGTGACCTTTAGAACGCCAGGCCTGATATTATACCAAATTGGATGGTGCCATAGCCAGAAATTGGTTTTTGCCTAATAAAAAATGAGTGGGCCAAATAATTATAGTTGAAAGTAAGTTTATTTGTAAGTTGCATGTTTGCAAGTTCACTATGGTGAACATACAGGCCAAGGGGAAGAAGAAAAGACCTTCTCTGTTCATCAGAAGTGAACATGTTCAAGTGAACATCCTTGAATTGACCGCGGAAAAAAATACTCAGGACCCATCGCCTGTAAGACGATTTAGAGCCACAAACACGGTAGAGTAACTTCTGGATCATTTAAACTGTGGCGGCCTGTCAAAGTCATTATTTACGTTTCTGAATGCACGTCACTCAGAAACGCCCGCTGTCGCTTCATCGATCCAGACACTCAGGATACACAAAACAGTATTTTTAATGAATGGAAAACTTCTGCTGCTTTTCTTTTATTAAACACAATATTACAGTTAACAGTTAAAAAATGGAAAATACAGTTGACCAGCGGTGGTTGATGGTCCCAATGTTACAAGACCCTAAAAATGGCCCTTAAATGTATGCGCTGACATTACCGTGTGAACTAAATTCAGTACGTTCACCTGAAATCAAGCACAAGGTGATACAGCAGTCCCACAGCGTGCATACTCCAAAAAAGAATTTGGCTTACATCATGATAATATCCAACACCACCTTCACATGCTGCAGTTTCTAACATCTCCTTGTATTTGGTTTATTACAGCCCCGCGGCTCTTAGGTGAATTGCTCTCTGTGCTGCCAGTTTACTGAGAACTAGAACATGAAGCTTGCTGTTTTCATGTTTGGAATAAGCATAAATTCAATTTTATTCTGCTTTATTGTAATTTATTTTAGGATGATTTTGAGTGAAGCCCTCAAAAAATTTTCAAAGGAAAGCCAGTTCATTGGGTGGGCCCAGATACAAAGTGGGTGAGCCTAGTCCCAGCCAGGCCCATCCATTGCTATGCCCCTGGATGGACCACTACAATTTTGCTACTGGCAGTAATGGTCTCTAATGGATAGTGTTCTTGACTAATTAAACACAGTGCAGCCTAGCAATACTGCCAATAAAAGTTACACAAAGTCAGTATGCAGATTCATCCTAGGTTCCCATCCCATCCTTTGAGATTGCAAATCAAACTGGTATTGCTTTAGATTAGCCATACGGTGAACACGGACAATACATTTCACTATACGGAATAGTTTAATTACTAACTGTAACTGGTGGGTTGCCGGTTTGATCCCCTGCTCTTCCTGTCCCAGTTGTTGTGTCCTTGGGTAAGAAACTTCACCTGCATTGCCTGCTGGCAGTGGTCAGAGGGCCCCGTGGTGCCAATGTATGGCCGCCTCGCTTCTGTCAGTCTGCCCCAGGGCAGCTGTGGCTACTAACATAGCTCACCACTGTCAGGGTGTGAATGTGTGAATCACTGACTGCAGTGTAAAGTGCTTTGGGGTCGTCGGACTTGATAAAGCGCTATACAGGTACATGCCATTTACCATTTATGCAACTTCCTGCGCCTGCATGAACAATTAATTTAGGTTTTGGATGAATGTTCCAAGAAAGTCTATGTCTTGGGAGGCATTGTGACTGAATAGGAAGATAAAATGCTTAAGTCATCAAGTGATCTAGAACTATTACTGCCCATAGTGTGTGGGCCTCGCACACTATGGTTTGGATCCACCAGGAAGAAATTGTCACCTAATCTGACTCTACTAGGATAGCAGAGGGTTTTTACTTTCAGAAATTCACTACACAGTCTTTTGTTACAGTATATGGCCAATGATTTACTGACTGTGTAAAGCTGTATGTCAGGTTCTTTTCACACCTTTTTACTTTTTTTATTACTAATCTATTTGATGAAGGTGGACTCTCAGAGATTGAGGTCTGGTGCTTCACATAATGAAGTCCTAACACGTCCCAAAGTGCTGAATTATGGTTCAGTCATTCATATTTTCCTCACCAAAAAAACAAGTAACAGTATTTGCTATTTGACCCCATTATGTGACATGTTAGATTAGGTTGTTTGCTCCATCCTGATGATTCAAGAAAGTCAAAACATTAGTTGTACACTCCTGCCCATAAGTATTCAGCCTTTGTAACTTTTGTCCGGTTACAGCCACAAACAATCATTTTATTGAGATTTGACATGACAGACCAACACAAAGTCACCCCAGTTGTGAATAGGAAAATAAATTATTCAAGAAAAAAAAAACAATTATTGAAAAATAAACAATAAGAAGTCCTGTTTGTGGTTTGCCGAAAGCCATATAGGAGACAAAGCAAACGTGACAAGAGGTGCTGTGGTCAAATGAGACGAAAAGTAAACTTTTTGGCCAATATACAAAGCGTTGTTTGGTGAAAAAACTAAAACTGCACCAACCCTGAATACACTATTTCCACAATGAAAGATAATAGTTGGAGCATCATAGAGTGGGTATGCTTTTCTTCAGCAAGGTCAAGGAAGCTGGTCAGAGTTAATGGGAAAATGATGGTGATCATAGGGAAATCCTGGAAGAAAATATGTTAGAGTCTGCAAAATAATGGAGACTGGGTTGAGCTTCACCTTCCAGCAGGACAACAACCCTAAACATACAACCAGAGCTCCAACAAATGGTTTAGGGTATACTTGTCAAGCCGAAGGCCCACGGACTGCATCTGCAAAGTCATTTCATGAATCTATTCTTAAAGACCCATCAGAAGAATACATTGATCACCCACCAATCACACTACATATCCCATAAGGCAGCACAATAGCTACTTCAAGTTCAAGGCAGGGTGCATAACCTACAACTCGGAGAGGCGGATGAAAAAGGGGAACTTTTGGAAGATAAACCCAGCATGCTGTGCAGTGAGTAACGTGGAGCAGGAGAAAGTACCAGCAAAAATCCAGATGGATCTTATAAAACTGCCACGATAAAGCACACTAAAGGGAAAGCCAGACTTTCCCCTTTCATCCCTGTGACCGTGAACCAACTTTACTTCCAAGTTCCTCAAATGCTCTGCATGTCCTGTTGTACGCACCTGTATGAGAAACTGTTCTCTGTGATGAAGATGAACAAGACAACACACAGAAGCCAATTTACTGACGTGCACATCTAAAGGATTCTGTTTCCACGTGTTATGTGTGCGCATGGATAAATACTAATCCTGTTTGGCCCAGGATATAGAGCATCTTTAAAGCTTTGGCCCCTTCTGTGATTGAGTTTAGATCAAAGCACAGTCATGTGTTAGAACGGCCTGGGCCAAGTCCACATCTAAGTCGAATTGAGGAATCTGTGAAGACTTGAAATTGGTGGTAGATGGTCTCAATCCAAACTAGGGCTGGACGATATAGAAAAAAAGCATATTGATAAAATAGAAATTATATTGATCGATATCGATAGTTATCAAAAATTTCTAAACATATATTTTAAGTGCAGCCCTGGCCATTTCATACTGTTGCTTAGCGACCTATTTTTAGATACAAAACACACAAACACTGAATTCAAACTCAACCCTTTATTCAACCAACTTTTTACCGAAACTGTAAGTTTTTAAAAAAGAAAAAAGAATATATGCTCTCTGAACTCTTTGAAGGGGGCGGAGCTTGGTGACGGAGCGTTCCTGGGTCTGCGTTTGTGATTGGTTGGAGGTTGTAATGACTGTAGTATTAATCTACATGGCTAGAATGCAAAAGGAAGGAAAACTGTTATTCTATTGAACTTTTTATTGACCCTTTTTTTCTATCATTGATGGATTTATATTGTTATTGAATTATCGTCCAGCCCTAATCCAAACCACTAAATCTGTAGTTTTTTGGCAGAGAAGAACAAATCACCTTTCTCAGTCTCCATATGAGCACCAAAAGGAGCTTCTACAAACTAAGGACCCCGAGGACCGGGAATTTTATGGCACACCACACTTGAATTTGAAATAAAACTGAAAACCGTGCATCCTCTGCTTTCCTCTTTACAATAAAGCACGGCCACGTGAGGCATATTAAAGTTTGAAGTTGTAATATGATAAAATGTAAGAGTTCAAGGCACTGTATGCCTTGTGTGAGAATGCTAGCTCCTCGCCCCTCGACTGTACAGCGAATATCATGGTATCCAGATCGTCCAGGTCATCACAGGTACACCCTGCAGCGCTCGCTATCAGATAACACTACATCTAGGTACTTTGTGCTCCCTTCCACAGCTGAATGAGCAGGCCCTGCCCTCTGGGAAGAGGTGAACTTGCTGCGAACCGGCACCTGGAAAAACCAGATCGACTCCAATCACTCTGCACCTGTTCGGCGGCTTCCTGCGGTTTGTTTTCACCGCAGAGAACAGGGTGTTCACAGTGACATGTCATGTGACAGGACGCGCTCGCTCCAGAGATGAGGGACAAAAACAAACAGCCGTGGAAGTGTCTCGAGCGCCACAGTTAATGGAAAGCCGGAGCTCGACGGAGGGCCCGCCTCGTGATTCGAAGGCAACTGTTTGTGTTGTCGTGACTGGGCCTGCTGGTTAACACCCGGCTGTGATGAAACACTTACATAAAAGTGTGACTGTGCGAGCAGCAGAAACACCAACCAGCATGTCAGTGGAAAAAACAGACAGAGCAGGCAGAAACTGTAGACAAAATAGCAATTTATTAATAACTTATCTTTCCTTTACAATCAGAAGAGGAGGAGTGTGGATGGGGGAGCAGAGGTCACCAACATGGCGACATCGTCCATCTTTCTTATTTTAGGCCACTTCTCTCATCTTGACAAATTCAAAACTGCATTTCAAAGAGTTTCCCCCTGAAGAAGCTTTGACCACCCGCCCGATATAACTTGTGCACGGGGCGTGGTTGCCCGCATTAACCCCCAGAGATACAGACCACACGGGTCTGTGTCATGGTCGGCCGTCACGTAGCTCAGGATATCATTAACAATGGTGCCAAATGAAGAAGAAAATCTGACACGTTTAATCACGGCTTGGAGGATCCTAAGATATAAAGCAGAAAAAAGGAACTTCTCTGAAGGATAAAGTGAAACAAACCCCGTGAGAGTAAGGCAGACGACAACTGTTTCGTGAAAGGGAGAGTGCAAAAAAGACCCAAAAAACAAAAAGGCCAGTTGGCTGAATTGATACATAAAGCAAATGTACATGTGTCTGCACAAGTCTTGGAAAGCCTATTGATTTTTGGCATAATCAACTTATGAATAATGATTAATATGCAGATGGTTTGCTTACACAAAACTAGAATATGAAACACAGATTCTTCAGTACCTACTTCCAAAGGTACTCTCTCTCTTATATTAAGATATATACACACAATGTACAGTATAAATGTTTGAAAAGTGTAAAAATTAGTCCGGTATACGTTGTGCCTTCTAAAGCTGGGGTGCTTCAACCCCACACAGGCGATTCTTCACAGAAGATGAAGAGGGCATTGCGCCCTTAAGTCATGGGGAAGGTGACCCCAAAACCAACCTACAAAACGTTTTCGGTCCACTTTGAACACTCAGGTCTCTTTGGCACACCAGCCTAGAATCTTTGAAGCAGAACATACCGCTCTCTAAATCACTGCTCAGTTTCCTCAGATACAAGAAAAACAGAGGACATACCCGGAGAGTTCAACAGAAATATGATTGTAGAAAGTATCTGCAGTCTTTAAACGAGTCTTTTGCCTCAACTGTCCATCCTCTTTCAGTCAGCAGCAGCTGTGTGCTGGCCGGGCTGCTCTGGCACCTCCAGTAAGCCCGCTCGGCAGCTGTCGCCCCCACCCAGAAAAGAAAAAAAAAGCCCAGCTGCACCAGGATCGCCCCGGGCCAGGTCCGCACAGCAGATGACGGAAAAATGTATAACTTCTTAGCAACTTTTTCAATAAGTAGAGGAGAATTTGGGGGTGGCAACCCTACAACCCCACAGCAACAAGAGAGGCACTTATGGGCAGACCTCACGTGGACTGCAGGGGGTCCAGCTGGAAGACGTTGTGGTTGGTGGGGGTGGTGAAGTAGAGCTGCTGGCTCGGCGGCGCCATGCGGTTGTCGCATGGGCTCTTCAGGCCCAGCGTGCGCTCAAAGTCCAGGAGCTGGCCCATGAAGTTGAAGTTGGGGGAGATGTTGGACTTCTTCATCTTGACGATGTCGTAGGCGTCGTTCATGGACAGGTTGAGCTTCTGCATCAGGTAGGCCACCGTCACGGTCACCGAGCGGCTGATGCCCGCCAAGCAGTGGACCAGGACGCCGCACTTCTGACCCCGGGCTTCATCTGGTTACAACGAAAGAGAAGAAGAAATTCAGTCACGGTCTGGCAAATCTTTGCTTGAACTGCTACTCAAAACCAAGACCGGTTCAAATTGTATGGCTATGAAACTGCTGTACAACATCTCAAATTGCAGTTGCCATTGCAACATCGGTGTACGCAATTATCCCCATTGCGAATGATTTGCCATCTTTTACTGAGATGCGATTCATTCACACTTTGCATGCTCAGATGGAGTCTCACAGCCCTGGATGCTTCCACCTGGCATGGCATTTTAATGACCAAGACGCATAAACTCACAGAGAGTGTTGAGGACAACATGATGATGGAAAGAATACGAAGGGTGAATAACACTTCTTGCATCATGACTCCCAAAGTTATCTACCCACGCCCAGCAGAACTTGTGATAAACATCCACACTGTGTTAGAAGCTGGCTCGCATCCAGGGGGGGGGATCTATCCCGACTATCCGTCAGCGGTGTCCATCAGCAACCAGGAGCGGCCGCACAGAAACCAAATCAACATTCCCCCTTGTTTTGTCCTGGAATAGCTGGCTGGGAAATTGACTATTACAGTCTATTAAAGCATTCTTCCGCTCGCCCAGGGTTGGTGTGACAATGGTGCCATTTGAGCGTGTAAATGTAGGAGTCATGAGGGCACCCTGTCAAGGCAAACAGGATGTCAACAGGCCCTGTAAATGGCTCCTTTTGTTATGCGGAGGAAGAAGAGGGATAGGGAGGGGGTGCAGGGGGGGGGGGGGGGGGGGGGTTGGCGATGCCGTGTCCTAGATTACTTTCAATGCCACTTCCTTCCTGTTGCGCTCGAATTACCGCCCTCCCTTTGCTCCCCCTCTCACCCTCCCCCACCCCCCTATTCTGTTTCAACGCTGCTCTTTGTGCCGCAATTACACAAGCCCCAGGACAGCAGATAGGCCAGGACGCCTCCCATTCAAGTCAAATCATTTGTGCACAGTGCATTTTAGCCATTGCCCCATCAGAGGCACACTTGTACTCCCGTGCTTCAGCACAGTGGCCTTAATCTGCCCGCTCTGCGTGTTCCTGCCTGATTGCCTGACAAGACCACAGCTAGGAACACCTCGTCTAATCTAAATTGCACAATAAGGGCCGAAGAACCTCCAGACGGTGATAAGACATATCACAGTAATAAGATTACCCCCCGTTTGCTGTCTATTTCTTCCTCCTCCATTGTCCTCATATCTATTGTCTATTAATCGGTAGGTCTTCTCTCCGGGTTTTTTTTCCCCTGTGTTGCCGTTTAGCAGACAAGAATTTTCTTCTTCCCTCCATGGGGACATCGTTTTATAGAGATTTAGGTTTGGCCGGTTACCAATGACAAGCTTTTATCCAGGTTTTAGAAGGCGAACAAGTTTAGATCACGGCTTCTCTGCACTTCAAACACCTTTTCTGAGACGCCAGAGAAAGTTCGGCAGCTCTCTCCAGTTCTATGGTCGCACCTCCCCACCACCACCTGTTACTGGAACTGCTGATCGGCTGGCTGAAAACTAGGCTACTGCACATTTATCTTTATCAACGAGACAGACAAACTCAACTGTTTGTCTGTGCTTCAAAATAAAAGCAAATGCATCGCTTTGTACGCGTCTGATTTTAAGTTAATCAATTAATACCATTAAACGGCACATTTGGAAGGCAGCGAAAGCCTTTTTGAGGACTTCTTTTTGAGGGACAACATCTTGTTTAGACCGGAGGCCTTGTCAGTCTAATCAGAAAAGTTTTGCTCTCAGAGAAAGTTAGCTGGTGGATGAGGCAAACCGTCCCCCGTGACACGAGCCTGGATGGGTTTGCTTATTTCACCCTAGCTCTGCAGCTTCTTGCCACGTTGTCTATGTTTCTGACTCTTTCTCCCTGCATCACCCAGCGCCCTGAAATGAGAGATCAAGGAAAGAACCCGACAAGCCGGATTACCCACCGATGAAGCTGATGGCCTCGGGGAAGAACTGCGAGAGGTTCTGGCTCCAGTGATCCGAGATGGGGATCTGCTTGTACTTAAACTCCCCCGCG
Organism: Fundulus diaphanus; assembly: GCA_037039145.1. Classification (NCBI taxonomy): domain Eukaryota; kingdom Metazoa; phylum Chordata; class Actinopteri; order Cyprinodontiformes; family Fundulidae; genus Fundulus; species Fundulus diaphanus. Next base: position 45,450,668 of record CM073134.1, read on the forward strand.
TTCTCGAACAGGTTGGGCAGGTTAGGCGTCACGTTGAGGATGTACTTGATGCCGTACTCCTCCAGCACGTCCAGGTTGGTGGAGTCTTTGGCGCAGCCCAAGTAGAGGTGCGGGAGGATCTCCACGGGGAAGGAGGGCTGCGGGTTGGACAGAGGGCTGCCGTCCGAGTCCGTGGCGCTGCTCGGGTCGCGGTCGATGTCCGATTCGATGTCGGAGGAGTCGGAGCTGATGCGCAGGCCGCCGAGGCCCAGCACCTGGGTGGTGGTGGTGGGGGAGCTGCTGCTGCTGCTGTTGCCGCTGCTGTTGAACGAGCTGTCCAGGTTGGTCTCGCACAGGGCCGGGTACTCTGCCTGGAATTTGCTGAAGCCGCCTGGAGAACGGAGCAGAGTTACAATGAGTACGAGCTGGGGACGCGTCCCCAAGTATTCATACCGGCGCGTTTTACGCGCGTTGCTGAATGCAAAACGTACAGAATGTATGGTAGGGCTACACCTTTGCGCAAGAAGTAACAAACGGGATGCTCAAAAAAAGTAAATGAAACATGACAGAGGCCCGAGGGTGAAAATCATGAATGAAGCCCACTCACCCTCCAGATAGAAGGCCTTGTAGCCCTCGTCCTTCATCTTCCTCAGCAGTAAGCCCAGCACCGAGCCCCCGTCCACATTCTCGTTCCACTCGCGGCTGTACTCGTCGTACAGCACGATGGTGTCCGTCTTGCAGCGGCGCACGAACCTCTCGCGGTCCTCGCTGTCGGTGAGCAGCGAGCGTACGGGCAGGTTGCCCTTCTTGAGCCGGCGCAGCATCAGGCTCGGTATGGCCACGTTGATGGCCGTCTCGACGTGCGACGACTCGTACAGCTCCAGGGCCCGGCAGTCCATCACCAGCAGGCCGTCCCTGCGCGTCTCCAGCTGCTCCCGGAGCCAGCCCACCGTCTTGCTGATCGCCATGACCGAGTCGAGCTGGACGACGGGCTTGAGCTTGTCGAGCATTTATACGCAGGAGTAAGAAACGCGGTTTTCTCTTTTTTTCAGTCCGAGCTGCTGCTCAAAGGATTTTTTTTTAAGTATGTGATTTTTAATAAGAAAAATCACAGAATAGCTTTAAATCAACTCTCCCCCGTAGATATTCCTGCGATCAAATAAAACGCAGTGGTCTTCACGGATTTCCCGACTGCCAGTTGCCTTCAGCGGCGCTCATTCATGCGTCTGCCTGGAGAGCCCGAGTTATTTATCAATGAGTCACAGCGGCCCCTGCAACCCGGCTGCCGTTCCCTCTGCTCTTATATAACTCCACCGTTCCAGGCGCAGTTGCTTTTCCCCACACCTCCGTCTTTCTTTGCTGAAAATCCAAAGTGAAACTACCGCTGACCGGGAAGAGGGTTTGTGTCCGGCGGATGCGGCTCGCTTCCTCCCTGCTTTGCTTTCTCAGCTCGGTGTGAATAAACCGCTTCGCAGGCTCCGGACTCACTGAGCTGTCTGCGGCGCCGGGCTGCTGAATGGCTACAGACACGAGGCGTCCTCATTGGTTACGCTGCGCCGGCGCACCAATCAGAGGAGGCTCGGCGGCGGTCGCCCTGGAGACGGAGGCCGGAAGGAGAGGCCAGCGTTGATGAATTGTTAATGAGTTTGTCATTCACAAAAACGGAGAGGAATTTCGGCTCCGGATGGAGCGAGTACAAACAAACAGCAGCACTGCAGGGAGAAGGAAGGAAGAGGGGGAGGAAGACAGGCCCGAAGCCGGACCGAGAGGAGGAGGAGGAAAGAATAGTGTTGTCTTTATAGGTGGCATGCCCTGGACTCTGGGCTATGGAGTCAGCTTTGGGGCCAGAAGGTTCATAGCTAGGTTCAAATCAACTTTATGTGTGTGTGTGTGTGTGTGTGTGTGCGCGCGCGCGCGTGTGTTTGTGTGTGCGTGTGTGTGTGTGTGTGTGTTTGCCTACATGAAAATAGATTTTGTCCCCCCAAAGCGAATTGGTATTTGTCCTTTCCAAAAATGTTTGTATAAACACAACCATAATGCAAAAAAAAAACATACTGTAACAATGCCATCTTCATGTGGAGATGTAACGCTGTCACCTGAATACAACCAGAGGTGACTTGAGTTACATGACTAGGGTTCGAGTCAGACTCCAGTCATTGATTTTATGACTTTAGACTTGATTTGAAAAAGTGTTCAGAGACTTGTGACTTGACTTGGACTTTAATACCAATGACTGGAAACTTGGTATTAAACTTGAAAATATGGTTCAAAGGAGGACTATTCTTGAAGCTAAGTTTAATTTTACTGTTTTGTAAGGTCAGCTGTTCTGATTTCATCACGTTTTGAGATAAATACTGATTTAAAAAGAACACATGCTCTGTTGTTTACATTTAACATGTATACCAATATTGTTAAAGACTTGAAACAACTTGGAATTAGAAGCTTCATACTTGGCTTGACTTGAGAAATATCTGTTTTGACATGAGACTTGACTCGGGACTTGAGGATAAAGACTTGAAATTTACTGGGGACTTGTGAAACAGTGACTTGGTCCCACCTCAGAATACAACACATTTAAAGAAATCAGAGTTAGCACTGAATATGAATATTGAATGTAGTACGTCACTGTGCTTTTCCAGAACTCAGAGTCAATCACAAATTTCCCTGGCCGACTCCCAATCAGCAGATCAGACGTACTAATACAGCCGGCAGAATCCTCTGCCAGTGTTCCTTTAATATTGTTCAGATGAATGAATAGTAAGAACTTAATTACAGCCTTCTATCATAATGTATTTTCACCATTTATTTTTACATTCTGTTTTTGTGTTTATCACATAAGTGTTCCTTGGTTTGCTCTGATGCATTTTGAATTTAACCCCCATGCTTATAATAACACTTACCTTTCCATCTCGAATTTAGCACTGCTTCAGATTTCATAATAAATGAAATGTAACTGCATACTTTATCTCTAGTTGTCTTGTGGGTTAACCTTTTAAGTGTTTGTAGAAGTCCAGTTTATTTCTGTCTGCTGTTCTAAACGTCTTACATGCCAATTTATTATAGTTGTCTAAAATGTATAATTTAGGTGTGATTGTTGATGGTGGTTTGCATTCTTTTCTCTTTTATAACTCCAATTAAAGCCCTTCCTGTAACATTGGACTGTATGAAAAGAGCTTTACAAATAAAGTCTGACTGATTGTCTGATCCCTCACATATCCAGTGGTCCAGTGGGGTAAAGATAACATTTAGAGCAGCTATGGTGCAACAGTTGGATTCATGTATCTTCATATGACTTGCATTAATGTTTGATGCACATCATAATGAAACCGATGGCTAGATTTACACACCAAATTTAAATTAAAGAGTGAGCCGCTCTGGTAAACAGCTTAGCTCTACTGTTATGCAGGTTTGTGCAGTTTTTTTTTCTTTAAAGAACAGCAGCCAGTATAAGCACAGCTCTGGAGCTATTTGTGTCTGTGTAACCTTCAGAGGCTGAGCTGTGTGGGTGCTGTCTCTATCTCTGCTCTCTCTTGTTAGTAAAAGGCCATTTAAAAAAAAAGAAATTAAAGAAAATCATCTTTCAAAGGTAATACCTTTTATTTTTCAATGTGCTTGTTTTTACAAAATAGAAACCTCATAATAATCCTGAATTAACCCAAAGTTGCTGATTAGTTTGGCTGGAAAACACTGGGTTGTTGGATCTACTCGATGCTGTTGTGGTATATTTGTTTTGCATTAGCATCAACACGAATGGTGTGGCCTTTTGTGCTGCTTCTTCAGACACGCTGCACTCGATGCAGTTCTCCTTTTAATCAGTAGATCATACTGCTGAGAAAGGTTGTGCAAAGAGTTGCAAGTTCACGTTATAATGCATAAACACCTCATTAAGCCAACAAACACAAACCACGAGGATAAGTCAAGGGGCAGCAGAAGCACCTGACCTTTCACGTGTCTTCGACCAGTTGCTTTTGTGTTGTGTACACATGAAAATTCAACATGTTCTTAAAGTGCAAATCACTTTTAACTAATAATGAGTCTGACAACCAAACGTACTGCATTTTATCCCCAACAAATAAAAGGAGCATTTAGTACAGCTGAGTGTGCAGAACTTTGTCTGTGTTTGAATCCCTCCACTAAAATTTTTATGAACTGGAGGTCTGGATAGTGGAGGTTGGCTAATTTAAGGTTTGTTGTATTTAAACCAAACGTTTATACTAAAGTATTCGACATAGTATAACTGCTTTTAATTGAAACAGAAAATCAACAATTATTTTCACCAAAACCTTTTCTTTTTTGTTTTTGGGTACCGGTGCCCTCTATTTGACAGTAAGCTTAGAGGACATGGGAGTTGAGAGAGAGTGGCAAAGGTCCACGGGCCGTTACTCAAACCCAGGATGGCATTGTCAAGGACTGGGGCCTCTGAGCATGGGTCTGTGCCACCGCCATGTTCCTGCCCAGGCCTTTTACTTGGCTCTCCCCCGCTCTCCCTGCACTGCATGATCTCCACTGAGTCTTTTAAGAAGCAGTTAAAGACATGCTTATACAAAAAGGTGAAAAGTGCTACAATAATAAACATTATTTACATTCAGCTCTAATAAGATTATCTATACTATGCATATATGAATTTTTTATTATGATATATACATGTAAAAGAAATGAATGAGCACCTGCTATCGTCAGTAGTAGTTTTCAAATGTTTATTGTGCAGAGTAATTTATCTTTTCTATAACATACAAATAAACAAAAAAAAAGTCATTAATGCAGTCTATAAGAGCTGTTGTTAGCTGGTTATTTAGTCATACTATCAGCTAGGGTAGGGCAGCCTACAGTCAGCTGTTGGGCCTAGAAGTGTGCGCCGGAAACCAGCTGCTGTTTTAAAACAGAATTATCTTCATAAGAGTATTAGGTGGTTCTTAAAAAACTCAAAGAAGAAGAGGTCCTTATATTGAGGGTTCACCAATTATTCTTGAGACATCTGCAGCATGTAGACCAATGCGGAGCATCTGGAAAAATCATCCCTTTTAGCTTTTAGACTTTTTGCTATACTAACAAACCCAGACACCCGACTATAAACATTAATAATCTGATTTTGAGTTACTGTTTTTACTTCAAATGTCACCAAAATTGTTGTACTTCAGGTGTAAGCACGAGCTGCAGGTCAGAATGACGCGTTACTGTTGGCATCAGGAAGGGGAAAAACATGTGATTTAAAACAAAGACTGAAGGGTGTTTACTGTGAGTTTACAACCAGTCGACTGTTGTCTGAAAGTCTTAATCTCCGTGAAGGAGTCAGGTGCAGCTTGCTAAATAATGAAATGTGAGCCCTTCGCTGACAGTTTAATTCCATTCCAGTCTTTCTGCAAACACTACAAATAACAGGTTTTGAAAGCGTCACTCTAAGTAAGTAGAAATGATGATTAAATAATTTCTGCTGCTTAAATTAAACGTAGGAACCAGGTGCTCTGATCAATGTACCTGCTTACCAACAATCAGCAAGTGTGAACACCTCTAAAAAGCTCGAGTTGGAGCAATTTGTGTGGTCATAATGAACAGTTCCATGTTTGGTGAAAAACAAAAAGCCACAGCTTCCATTTTCATGCATTTGTAGTTTTGGTCACTTTGTACGCAAATAAGTCAGGTATCAAAAAGTCTGCCACCAATCGTTCTCTCTAATGGGATGTTTTGTAATTGCTTTGACAATTTACAAATAAAAGTAATTTTCCATTATATGCTCAACAGAATATGTGGCTATATGACACTGATAAATAATATGTACCACAGGAAACTGTTCAGGATTATTTTGGTTTGATCTGGGGCTCCAAGTCTCTCATTTCCCTGGTCTGACCAGGGATCAGAGCCAAAATAAATTGAAATATAGGTTAATAGAAACCCTTTAGAAAGTCATAATCAATTAAATTAAACTATTTATATCCATAATTTATAAAAATGGTATAAGATAGACGTACAATGGGATGAAATGGCTATGTGCGGGTACAAAGTGGAAATGCCAATGGACAAAGAGCTAAACTGACCTGGGAACAGATAAAATATCCACACAAAGACCTTATAGCCGGTGTCAGGCATAGTGGTGGAAGGATTTGAGCTGGTTTTGCAGCTATAGGACAAGGGCAATTTGCATCAACCATGACCCCATCTGCATACCAGTACACCTGAGTCAAATATAAGGCAATCTGTCCGGCATCTGAAGCGTGGTTCCAACTGGGTCATGTAACAAAACAAATATTTCTAATACAGCAGAAAATTCACAACAAATTGTCTGGAAATGAATCAAGGTGCAATGGAATGTTGCAGCGGGGCTTCAGACCCATTAAAAATGAAGTGAAAGACTGTGAGAGGCTGACATAGTCGTACACAGAAAGATAAATTCAAGTTATTGCTGACAGAGGTGGCTGCACAAGGTGCAATCACAAGACGTTCTTACTTTTTCACGTACATTTTTTTTTTTTTGTATGACAATGTGTAACTGCGCAAAACAAAGCAAACAGCATAGGACACTGAAAAAGGAAAAATAATTGCCTGGACTGTTGGAAGCACTAAGTTGCAGCAAAACAAAACAAAAAAGGACACGGAAAAATGTCAACTAAGAGACCAATTCCAAATGTTAAAATTCTAAAACGTTCTACACCATATCTGGACAACAGCTTCCTTTACAGCCTGAACTGGTGTGTGACTGCTGGGTGTGTTTTTTTTTTGTCGTTTTTTTTTTTTTGGCATCCCAGTCTGGAGGCTTTGTCGTTTGTTAGCATATGAAGCGTGTAGCGGCTCCACAGTTAACATTGGCCTCTGGCCCCCAAGCTGCCCCCACCACTGCCAACTCCTCAGGCATGACAGAAGTCGCTCTGAAAGAAATCAAGCTGGTTCTATTCACCTTCAAATGAATTCTGGTCTCTTTCAGCACCCTGGCTCCCCCTCACTCTCTGCCTTTCACCCTTCTTTCCACCTCTCCCTCCTCCCTGCTGCTCCCCCTATTCTTCTACATCTGCCCGTCTTGTTTTGCCCTCTGCCCCCTCTTTCTCTTCCTCTTTCATCCTTTGTGTGTTATTCCCCCCCTCCTCTGGGCCCCAACTAAGAAATCTGGTGCCTCTATATTCATCATGAAAGTCTGATGCTGTCCAAATGCAACACCTGCCGCATCGTAAAGATCATCCTCTTTGGGTGGGAAGATCAAAATACTAAGTTTAAAATAAACTTCACCATGACCTTATCTATCAGCCAAGTAAGATGAGTGTTGAGTCAATAACCCTTTCATTAACTGTGGTTATTTTTATGTGTTTAAACCATTACCATTTTAGTGCCATCTTTACACCTATTATTATGTCAAATGTCATATTAGTTTTTTCCTAGAAGTAAACACAGAATATCTTTGAAACAAATGCGGCATCGTGTGTAATCTGATGTGTACACATTGTATTAAAGGTCCTTGTATCCAGACATCGTCTTGACACCAAAAAAAAATAGTTAAAATATTATAAAAAATAATTTCAAATATGTCCAACTAAAGCTTAGCAGTCATCGGTTGCAGATCATCTTCATCAAAGAAATACTTCGGAAACTTCAGCCAGAATTGGCCCTTTAGAAAAAACATCAGAGACCCTGAGTGTAATATACATGATGAAAGATTAATGGTGAGTTCTACCAGTACTTTGAAGTAGTATCTTTTGAAATTCCATTTTGAAATAAACGCCCTGAAGTCTGAATTAAAAGAAATAAAAGTAACAGGTGAAGGTGTAATCTATTTATTTGCCCTTCTGATGGTTTGTATGTCATTGAACCAGTGGCAAAGTAAAATAAATATGTTATCATATGATACTAATAACAGTATGTAACGGAACAACAAGCGACAAATCATTCTAGTTTTCCACCTTACATCGAGATTTGAGGTCTGATCCAAAGACAACTCAAACTCAGCAGAAGTTACAGGATCCACAACTGGTTGATTCCCCCCATAGACCCCATTTGGTAGACTAAGGTCATTTTGGCTTCTGTCACCTTGCCCACCTTCGCGTACTAAACTGCTTGTTTGGGCTTAGAATTAAATGAGATCAAATTTGATATTACTTATGTAGCATCTCCAGTAGAACTCATATGAAAGCATTTAACACTTATTCATGATACACATACACAATATAGATTTCCATTTAGATGAAATTTCCAAGCTATGGATCAGTCAAAGATTATAGCTGAACCAAAATCTTGCACAAAATTTCTGGTAGAATCTGTTACTGGCAAGTGCTGCTTATTTCAGACCATCTTCATTTCTTACCTTTACAGTTTGATCATTTTGTCCCAGATTTTTTGGGTATCAAAAGGAGTAATCTTAAACAGGACATTTTGAACTGACCATTGGTCAAATCGTACCCACCAGCTTTGAAAAGTGATGACTCATTTTATGTAATCTGTGCGTAGTCGTCTGAAAAGGAAATGCAGTTAGGTTTCTCCAAGAAATAGCTAGCAGCAAGAGAATAATTCACTCCCCTTTACTCCAGCAAAACGAAATGTTGTGCTTTTAGCTGCTAAGATTTAGTACTAAAAGAGAGATCACATCTTCTTTTTTAGGATTAGGAAAAGATCATGGCTAAACCAAACTCCTAAATGTAAGAAAACATGATGACGCTGGTAGGTGCTGGGTAACCATTCCACGTTTCCTGTTGTGTTTAACTTGCAAGAACTTATTTGGGAACAAAAAGGACCCATATTCCTCCTGATGTTTGATGCTGACCATGAACAAATTTGTACCCATAACTGCATATATTATATATATATATATATATATATATATATATATATATATATATATATATATATATATATATATATATATATATATATTAGGGCTGTCAAAATAACGCGTTAATTTCGATTAATTAATTTAAAAAAAATTAACGGATTAAAAAAAATAACGCAGATTAATCGATGTCGTATAGGGGTTTTCAATAGGTGAGGCGCGCCTCCCCTCGGGGGCGCCAAAGAGTCTCAGGGGAGGCGCAGGAAGACAGAGAAGAAGACAGCGCTGCCGCTCAACTCTGTGAAACAAAAGTAGCGATATTCGTGCCTTCTGTTTGAGCGCGCAGGAACCAATCCAAGCGCACAGTGAAACAACTCAACGCTAAAAACCGGTCTGGCACGGTCTGAAAAACTCTTCTCAACTCGCTGTCCTCGCGGTGAGTTCCATCTCTGCTTGCGCGCTACTTTGCTCGCGCACACCTGCTCGTTTCACACTCAACACCAGCTGTGCACTCGCTCGGCTGTTAAAGCCAATCACAGACAGTTTTTCCCCATTCAATCAGAGTATGGCTTGCAAATACTGCATTCAGATGAATTAAATCAAAATGCTGCAGCCTTTGGCAGAAATTACTAAACATCACCGAGGGATTGAAGAAAAACAAATAAAAAGTGTAATATTTTAGCCTAAAATATTTAGGCTAAAGTATTTAGACTAAAATATTAGAGTTACTAAGTGAGCTGTGAAAAATGTTTTTGTCTCTTTTCTTTCCAGCTTCTGGGAGGTGATGCAAAAGTTTATTCTGATCATAATCATCATGAATGTCATTATTATTTAAAGAGCACTTTAACACGAGGTAAAACAAAATGCCAAACATCAGAAATACATCAGATAAGAGATAACAACTAATAAAATGCTTGTTTGTTAAAATAGCACTAGGTCTAAATTATGTATAATTAGCCTAAAAAGTAGATTGGAATATGGAATATGTTGACGTCTGTTAAATTCAGGTTATCTTTTTTATTATCATTTCAGTTGACGTTTCCTGTTGACGTGAGTTCAGTTTGACATTGGCATCTGTTTAGTTCAGTTTGACTGCTGTTGAAAACAGCACTTTAATGTATCTAATGCTGATTATTCATTGAAACATTTGAATTTAAATATTTTAAATGCTTTCACAGCAAAAAAATTATATGCGATTAATTTAGATTAATTAATTACAGAGTATGTAATTAATTAAATTAATTTTTTTAATCGATTGACAGCCCTAATATATATATATATATATATATATATATATATATATATATATATATATATATATATATATATATATATATATTCAAAGTTATTTTGATTTGGTGAAGGAGTATAATCTCATGCAGTATATTCCATGACTACCAACAGGTCCAAAACCGAGCAGATCTAAAATCAGTGGAATCAGAATTATTTAATAAAGAACATGTAATCGCATTTACTTATACCTTATGTGAAGTTTGAGTATTTGTGTGCATTCTTATTCCCATGTTTCATCCAAAATACCTAATTATTCAGAGACGTAAACCGATATCGGGGTGGGGGGTGGGCGTTGTTTGCTTCCGACGGTGGAAAAATGTTGGAAAAGGCAAAATAAAACAAAAGACACGTCAAATCTGCGCTGATGAGATTCTAATAGGAGGGTTGAGGAGCTTTGCTGAACATCGTGACATACTCTGAACAAAATCCATCCGTTTGCACCGTCTACTTTTGGCATATTGTTCTGCTTCCCGTGAACTCTCAACATTTCTTACTCCAGCCCACCCTCGGTCACAGCACCAGCTGTGAAAGTGCTCGTCCAGAACATAAACTCCTGCTGTGTAATGCATGTGTAAAGAAAAGAACTGAAATAGTCCAAATCAAATAGTTCCACAATTTTCTAAACAGGGGGAAGGTTTTGAAAAGGTGAAGTTGTAATGATCCGTTGTTCTTTACAAGGATATAAACAATGTTGGCTGGTGGTAACCCATTAGGTCCTAATACCTTTGTGTTTTATTCCTAAACTCAATCTCTAGTCTAAAGTAACCTACAGTGCCTCTGAGTTTTTTCACATTTTGTTAAAACTGTAAATTGTATGTATTGTATTAAAACTTTTTGTGCTACACCAACTCAAAGCAGTGCATAATTGGGAAGTGGAATAAAAAGAATACATTTTATGTTTTTTACAAATAAGTCTAAATAAGGTGTGGCAAGGTTTCTGTCTGCACTGGATTTTATTTGGTGTATCAAATTAAAAGGGTTTCCCTTCTCAATTATGCACTACTACGTGATAGTTTATCACAGAAAATCCCTGTTAAATAAATTGAAGGTTATTGTTGTTGTGTGTCAAAATGTGAAAAAGTTTAAGAGTGGTTTTGCAAGGCACTGTAACTTAACTAATGACTGGTGTTGTTACATGTCATAGCCTAATACACTTTTTCATTACAGATTCCTGTGAAGACTGTCACCCATTGTCCTTCATTTTTCATCCTTGATCCAGCCAACACTTTACCCCCGAAGAGCTCTGTTCAACCCTTTGACCCCCACCCTCTCCTGTCCTCCTTGCTTCCTTGCTAACAGCTGCTCGTTTCAAATGGGAAAACCTTTTGTCCTCAAACAAAGGCTCCCAATTGTGCACTAATCAGGTCTGGAGCTAGATCTTCCAGTGGGAGTGTTTGTGTGCGTCTGTGTCATGATGCACATGACACACACTCAGGAAGTGAATATGGCTTCTCGTGGTGTTTCTTGTCTGAGAGTAACACAGAGACGGACAGAGGCGGACAATGAGAGAGCGTCTGGATACGTGGACAGGTTTTGAAACAAGGATGTGGGTTAGCACATGAGACACGGGAAGTCTGTGTTTAAACTTGAAAGAGGAACTAGGTAGTAAGTCTACTTACAGGGCAAAAGGAGAAGGAAAAGCAATTGCAAAACCCCAGCACTATAGGCGCCAGGCAGGAACGTGTTTTTTTTTTTTTGTGGAAAGTCACCCAGACTTGCTGGAACAGTTAGTTCATTTGTAGATCAAAGCACAGAATAAGAAAGACGAGAGCAAACTATGCCTGGAATGTACTCACAAGTAGGTCTTTTATCCGTCACAGCCCGCACCGTCCCGAGGAAGATGGCTCCTTTTTGTAAAAATATGTTTTTTTTTTAAACTGCTATATTGATCAGGCAAACCTTGACAGGAATATCATACCCTGATTAGATATTTTTTGAAAGACTGTCGTGATTCTGAACCTTTACACCATTTGCGAATACCACAAAATTAGGATTCTTGATTTTCCCCTAAATACTCCTGAACTCTTTGTTTGTTCCCACAAACCCGACATCGTAGATCGTCTTTGTGAGCTGAGCATATCTATACACCCTTCCAATGTAGAAATTGCAATAATGTAAAAATGGTTATATAGTGTACTGGGTGTGATTAATCACATTTTAGGTTCAGTTTCTTTAGCCAAGGGGGCTTACCACCAGACCTCTGGATTTAAGAAACCTCCTTAATAGAACCTGACCGACAAGATGAAGTGGGGTTGACAGTCTCACAAAGCAATCAGAACAGAAGAGTAAAGTGGACATGGATCTGTGTAAAATGGAAGTACTTCTAAAATTACCAAGACCACATTAATGACTTATACATGTGGGTCAAAAAATAACCCAGAATAAATCATTTTAAGCACTACAGACCTCACGTATCTCACTTCAGGATTCAGCAATAAGAAAAGACTGTGGAAATAGCATTCACAGGTGAGTTCCAAGGAAAAAAAAAACACAGCTGTTAAAAAACAACACAAAGACCAGTTTAAGATTTCCAAAAACCATTTTGATGATCCTCAAACCATTGTTTTCCTCACCTTCTGTAAAAATGGTGCCACCCCCTTACCGAGGTTATAATGGTCCCTAAGGGCACACAGATATCTGCAAAAATCAAATTGTTTTATTAAAGTTACACCACACGGGCTTTGCAGTTGTATAATGTATACCATAGCAGACTAGGAAGTATGAATTAGGCCTAACAATCTAAAACAGTCAAACAAAATCTTCCAATGTTTCTGAATTAAAATAATTATGGACAGGAGAGCTGACAATAATCCTCTCTCTGTAATGTAAAAAGAACCCAATAGTTATGTTTACATGGATAAAATTAATCGGAATAAAGTACCGATCTGAATAAAAATTATATCACGTAAACAAGCCAATTGGAATACTGTGATCGGGTTAATCTCAATCGGAATGAAATTGTAATCTGAATGAGACGGGTGGTTTATGCCAATTCATAATCCAATCAACATGCATTTAGGTAAATGCTTGTCAGGATGAAGTTTTGTTTTATTGTGGCAAAATGACCCATGTGCGCATTGTCTGCTAATTGTTTAAAGCAGACAATGAAAGCAATAAAGAGAGATTCTGTAAAGTCTCCCATCAGCAGGGGCAACACAGGAGCATCTTCCAGGCTCCTGCTCCAAGATAACAAGTGTATGGATGCTTTTTTATCACCTCCATTTTATCTGTACAGGGCATCAGAGCGACACACACTGAGGAGCACAAGACCTGTGATTCCTCAGCCTGGGGTCTTGCTTTGGCGTGCACTGCACAGACACAAACATTTCAACACGTGCAGAAGCAGAGACAGAAGTGGGAGCAGACTTTTTATGCTTTGCAGTGGTCTTACTTGTGGACAGAAATACCGATTTCCATGGTTGTCATAGCGTGAATACAATCATCCACAAACAGTGCTTCACTGTTTGAATTGTAAGAAGCAAAACAGACACAAAGCTTGGATTTGAAGGAGGCTCCTTCAAGCTGTTTCGTGACAACGGCAGACACACACACACACACACACACACACACACACACACACACACACACACACACACACACCAGCTCAAACCAGACTCAGCCCTGCGAAGACAATGGCGGCTCCAGTGTTATCACCTCAATCGCTTTGTCTCTGGTCTGGATCTCCTCACTGCAAGCCTGCCACTGTGTCTGTGTGTGTGTGGGAGACCGAGAACAGACAGGAGGGGTCAGGGATTGTTGCAAGGGCCCACTCAGCTTCATTAAAGAGCCACAGAGGCATTCTTCATTTGTGTGACACCCACAGAGAGGACTTCCCCCCTCAATGGGTGTCCGCATCCCTCCCACACTCATCCACTCTCACGTAGACAGACTTCTCTGTTCATACTCTTTTAAGTATGTGTAATACTTAGAATGGCATTTCAATATCACTTTAGATGATCTAAGTTGCTGAGAAGTTAAGAAGCTATCCAAACATCTATAATTAAGTGAAAAAACTTGGACATAGAATATTTAGGTCTTAAGAATCTTTGGAAAAATGCAGAGATCCAAAAGTTTCTGGCACAAAGTTTCCCCAACCTTCAAGGTGCATGAAAAGGGTAAACAAACAGGGTCATGAATGCTCCTGAACCTTAAAGTGATGTTTTCATCTACCAAATTTTTGAAAAAGAAGTTGATTTTAAGCCATTCACTGTTAGAAGCATTAAACAACAGATATCGATAGACAGGTAACAGAAACATGTCAAGTTCAGGTTTCTGGTCTACATGCATAGAGAACGAAGTCACCGGCTTAGCTTTAGAAGTTTTCTTGTAACAGAAACAGGTGGGTTCAGGTTGCTTGGGTATTTGGGGCAGGAAGTTCAGGGGTTAGAACTGGAATGTGCCTCATGCCAATGCCTGTCTGTCTGTCTGTATATATATATAATTAAGTTAGGTGAAGGTTGCTATCAAGGGGAAAAAATACAGTCTAGGTCTCAGATGAGGTGCAGGGTATTATACAGAGGGTGACGGTTCCAGGTGGTGCAGGACATCAGTTGGAGAGCGGGCAGGCTGAGAGGTTGAGGGGGAAATGATGACGGTGGAGACAAATGTATGTTCCAGAGGAGCTTATGGGCTCAAAAGCTTCTTGGACCGGCAGGACATCCACTCGAGGATCTTGGTCATTTAAGTACTCTCTCAGGTACGTTCTGCAAGAGTGGAAACAGGGACGTGAATATCCAAGAACAAAGAGTTTAAAAAAAATCTCCTAAAAGAAGTGTTTGGCTTGATTGCAACCAGTTAACCATCAGGCACCGAATAGTCGTCAGAGAAGTATTCTGATGTAGATGAGTTGATGGCAGTCAGGAGTGACTCCAGTGAGATGCTTCTGGTGTCCATCAACCAGTCTCTGAGCAAAGTCTGAGGAAAGTTTGCCCCATGTCTTCCTTTCAGCTGAGGTTTGAGAACAATATTAAAGAACATTTCATTGAAATGATAACGCAATCAAATTTCAGTGGGTCAGGCTTTAGATCCATATGTCCAGAACTTCTTTGAGGGTTCTGTGTGTCTGTAGTCAGTCCAATATTCTCTGCTCATCTCCCTTTTTCAACTGACTCAAGTTGGACTGTTTGTTCACATCTGTTTAGATATTACTATTATTGTTTACTGGTCGAATTGGACAGTTACTGGTATCAAGGTACCAGTATCAGCTTTCCATTTAACGGTTTTATAAAAAGTGCCAAAGCTGGGTGTTAAAGGGATAGAGTGCACATTAACAGCAGAAATGATACACACAAAATACAAAAAAAATAAAAATAAAACAATATTAAAAGTTAGAAAAACAGAGTAGACAAAATATAAATGTTGAAAACTGCAGCAATGAATAAATTAGTTAGCAGAAACCATAAACTATACAACCACACATTTAAACAGTGTACCTGTTTACATTTTTATATATGTGTGCATATGTTAGATATCATTCTTATATTGTCAGACTCAGTTGCTGTACATGTAATGATGTTGTTCTGAGAACAACATCATTACATCAACTTATTGAAATGGATGAGTAATGGATGAAAAGGCAGGCAGGCAGAACCAGACTTCACCAGATGCAAGCAGGCGGTGACAAACTTGAACGAAGGAAGGAGCTGACTTGAAAAGATTATGCAGACTTGACCTGAAGTAGCAAATATTTCCCAGTAATGCAGAGCACAGCACAACAAATCCAAGAGTGACCTTCACCAGGTGGAGCACACAAGCACCACTAAAACAGACTAGAGCTGGCTGGGTGAGAGCAGGTCCATGGAATAGTCAGGCAGGGCCAAGAGAAGACACTGGGGAACAAAAACTTGCAGGCAATGGGACAAGACGAGACGTTCTTGCAGGGAGTGAGTGAAAGAGGCAGTTATAAGTAGTCAGGGGAAAAGGTGAACAGAGTGGACTCTAAATAGTGAAGCCGGTGGAGCTGATCTTACTGATTAACTGGTGACTGGTGACTGAGGAGTGGACAGAGCTGATAGGATAATAACTGGTGGCTGAGAGGAACGAAACAATAAACAGTCCAGAGTAGTCCAAAAATAAACCCAAAATCATGACAGTAAGTGAATGTTTGCTCTGTACATGTTTCACAGCGTCACAGTAAATGCCAACTGGACACATTTGAACTTCCTGTCAAAGTTGCCCGAGCCTGAAAATCTGTGTCAGTGACTGTCGTTCAGCGGTAAACACATGGCAATAAGCAACGAGGCTTAGCGTGTTTTGGAAACAGAGGAGCGTCAGTCGGGTGTTATTATAAAACAGAAGCGGATGTTTAGAATGGGAACAATGATCCCGCTGAGTTACATAGCACCGATAGCAGGCTATGATGGAAACCTGAGAGGAATGCAATGGCAGCTATATTTCTACTGCGTCAAGGACAGATTTTAGAGATCAGTTCAACGGTTACAAAAACAATCTGGCTACTTGCAACTAAGAACATTTTCCATGAGAAATCTAGAGGCTGTATTCCATCTTAAATGATATTTTCAGCTAATCCTGGTTATGTTACTGTAAAGAACTCAGTGAAATGGAAGAATTGGAGGTAGCTGTACTTTTACTGCATGTTTTTGCAAGCAGCTTGGAGAAAAGTCAAAGTGTTTAGCTGCTTAATGAAGTGGACAGAGAAGTCCTGCTGCCTTGATCTTTCAAAAACCGAGGCAAGTGAAAACAGGAAGAGTCACACCGAAGGGAGTCCTTAGAGAGCAGCTCCGCAAACAAACAGAAGCACAGGAGTACAAGCCTGGAGAAAACAGGAAATGCGGGTGGGGGAGGAGTCGGACGGAGCATATGCCTGTTTTTTTCTAGCATTTCCATTCATTCTTGTGAGGAGATTTTGATTCCATATCTAGAGGGACAAAATGTTTTCTTAAGAGGAATGCATGTGTAAAAAGATCTGCCTCTTTTGAATGGAGACACATTGCTCCTGCTGGCATACTTTGCTTGGCTCGCCTCTGCGCAGCTTCAGCAGCAGACACAGAACATCAGCAAGTGGACACAATGGACAAAAGTTTCAAAGTCACCTTGATTTACTGGTTTTAGATTTAAAACCTCAACTTAAAAACAATGCTTTTGGAAACATTTTGCCTACATGCAGATTTGTTCTGCTTTTCTTGTTTTTGTTGCACTTGCATTGTAAACAAATTTTAATATCAAATAAAGATAACCAAAGTAATGTTACAAAGCCTTTTCTAAGACTTTTTGAACTCCAGCAAAGCCATAAACTGCACCCAGAACAACGTCTAAGTTAAGGTTAGCATTCATGATTCAGCAATAAAAAAAGAGACTGGGTAAAAACTGCCCCCATGAGAGGGTTCCAAAGTAACAAAAGGCACAACAAGACAAAAGTGGAACTTATTGAAAGGTTTCTGTCAGGTTACACCGGTCTAGCACGGCATGTGCAGCTGAGTTAATGCAGCATAAAACGAACAGCTTTTCCGAAACAGAACATCATACATAATAGTGGTGGCAGTGTGATGCTGGGTGGTTGCTTTCGGTTGTCTTTGATTGCTCTCACTAATGTGCGCACACTCATATGCCAATACACAGATTGTCAACCTGACCTAAACTGGCTGGCTCAGGGGCACATTGACATGTGGTAGGAGGAATTAGGAATCAAACCCCCCAACTTTCAGGTCACAGGATAACTACTCTTCTCACTAAGCCACAATGGCCCTTTTGACTGGACCATCAGGAACATGTCTAAAACTGAACTTAGGTATCACAAAAACTTTAGTTTTTATATATGTAGCAAATTCTGCCTGGATAAATATAGCCCCGTTTACACTACACCTAAAAACCGAGCCATGCCGAGACCAGTCCGAGCTTGGTTCAGTTATCCAAGACAAGCCGACCCGTTTACACACAAAGCTTATCTCGGTTCCTTGGTTGCTCCTCGCCCCCTAGTGGCGATCTGCGGTACTACCGCTCTCTGGGATTAAAGGCGGAAGCAGCGAATTAAAACGGCAGTGCCCGTAACATTTAGGAAGTTATGCTTGATATTGTGATATTTCGGTGTTTGCGGAGAGTCAGGGTGAAGAAGGCAACCATTGGTGAATTTACTTGAGAAAGTTGGCTTTTTTGGGAAGTGGATGAGACAAACGAACGTCTAATAAGGATTTACAGATGCAGGAAACAAAGACAGACGCTGAGGTTCATTGCGCTGCTAAGCAGATTCATCTATGGAAACCGTGTGGCACGGTAAGGAAGCTAGTATTATTATGAATGTCTGAAATTTGTCTGAATGGAGTGTGAATCGGGACGTGCAGCCAGACTGCCGGAAAACCCGCTGACAGTCAGCTGACTGTAAGGAGATGACGCGGTCTGCTCATGCGCTCTTTATCAGAAAACTGGGCCAGAAATAAAACCAGGCCGAGACCTACTCAAGAGCTGGTCTGCAGTTAGCGCGGTCCGGTTATGTTTAGCGCGGTCCGGTTCAGTCTGCTGACTGTTTACACACAAGAGTTATCTTGGTTACGAGCTCGGACTGGTCTCGGCTCGGTTAAAAAAGTGTAGTGTAAACGGGCCTTATGAACCACTTGTTTAGATGTATTTTCATCTAAAACTGCTCACAAAATTGATTCCCAGAGTTCCCCCAACTGTTCCTCCTCAGTAAAGAGAAGTGCATGTAATTATGTAAAACATGTCAAGAACAAACCGTATGTTTGAAGGGGCAGTATAGCTTGTTCATTGGTATAAAATGGTGGCAAAGAAAGAGATGAAATAACAACGTAGATGCAAAATGTGGGTAATAGCAAAGAGACAAATAATTGGAGCCTTCAACTGCACAAACCGGAGAAATGCTCAGCAGCAGTGTGATGTAATTACATTAGTCCTGCAGCTTCCTGAAAAACATTCAGGAAGACATAAACACAGGAACACTGTTGTTGAAGGGCATGTCTTTCAAATCCCAAGAGCACCAAAACATCCTCCCTGTGAGATCTGACATACTGAGCAGGATTGCATTAGTGTTTTTATGACTTCCTGTTTTTGTGTTTCAAATAACCAAAATTATTCTTAAGCCCAATTGAACCCAACTGTTTCAGTCAATCTACTGTTCAAGGAGACACCACTTCAAAAGCTTTCATTTCTAAAAAAAAAAAATCTAAAGATGTTATACCCGGTAAAAAAAAAAAATCTTGAACAATTAAAAGTTGCCTTTAATTGTGGCCATTGCAGAAGATTGTCTTGTTAAAAAAAAAAAAAAGCTGTCTGGGATGGCCTTAAAAACAAAAGCTCAGCTTTGTTTTTGATTTTTTTTTACTCTCCTTAACATCCCAGTAATTTTTCTTTTAAAACCCCAACTAGGAAATGATTCCAGACGTACATGTTCAGGCATGACCCTTTACTCCGCAGCAGCTGTTTCAGTCCTGCGCACAAACAGGAGACACGCAGCCACCCTTGTTTGAGTCTGGAGCTCCCCATGCAAGTGGAGCTGAAGAATGGAAGGAATGTGCTAAATGCTGGGAAAGGAAAGAGGCCCAGAAGCAGCATGGGTAATGACACCCCCCACCCCTCTCCTCCAGAGCCGGAGATGATGGGATATCAAGCAGGAAAAGGATAATTATGTGGTTGTTCATTGGAGATTTGCTGGCTGTTGTGTGAAGCGTGGAGGCCCCTGTAATTAAGCCACTATTGCAGTTATTACTATCAGCATCTGGTTAGTGGAATAAGCCACAGGAGGAAACTTGTGTGACCTCTGATTAGAGATTAAAGGTAGTGGATGTGTGGATGAATTTGAACAGAAGTCTTTAGTGCATTGATGTAAACAGAGGTGTTTATATTACTGGACAATAAAAAGCTTTTCCTTCACAAAATGTGCAACTACATCACCTTGCAAAAATTATTTATAGTCAAACTTTTCCACATTTTGTCATGTAACAAGCAAACATTTCAACAGATTATTGTGATTTTTTTTAATTGATTAACACTAAGTAATCTGTAATTGTGAGCTGACACATGGAAAAAAGGGTGCTGGTCAAATGAGACCAAAATTAAACTTTTCGTGGCAGGAGAAAAATACGGCATGACCCTAAACACCCCATCTCCATTATGCTGCCACTTGCTGGTGGTTGCTCAGTCCATTCCTCTCCAAAGTTTTAAAGATGACCTATTATGAAAAATGCAGTTGTTGAACATTTTTGTACTTCCATTTGGGATTTAACTGCTTCTGGAAACAGTCCCAAGTGCCAAAATAAACCCATTCAGCCTTTTTTTTTGTAAATGTTTTTTTGGTGTCTGGAAAATGAGCCCTTTCAAAAACCTCTCAATTATTACATCACAATCAGTAAGGGCACAGGCCCTCACGTAGCAACGCCAGCCAAGCCCTGCCTCTCACCTTGCAACCAAAGCCGAGCTCCTCCCACTTATTTCTTGGTCAGCTGGTTTTACCACTTTATGCGCTGCTCGATGGCTGCAGAAAAGGACAAATGTTTTGTTGTTGGTTGTAATAAACAACACGTGTCCATTCACATTCTTGGAAAAAGTAGGTGTTATGGTTTAAAGCAGGGATGGTCAACTACAGTCCTCGAAGGCCGGTGTCTTGGAGACTTTAGATGTGTCTCTGATCCAACACACCAGTTGGGATGATAAAACATCCATCTCTCGATCCATTCCTAGCTGAAAGAGAAAGCAGAAAACTCAGGGGAAAGCTACAGCAATAACACAAGAACTCCCCAGAATAATTACAGATAGCCGCTCTGATGACCAGTCGTTAGATGATGAAGACATTGAGAACCTCTAAAGTACAGCTTAAACTTACTCACCAGCTATTTCTTAAAATTACAAAGACTTATCGATAAAACAAACTGTAACAAAGTAATTTAGTTATTTCTACCTAAATTCTCATTTCTGATGGTTATACTGAATACATACTTGTCCTGCTTATGTTTTCACAACTCTTAGCTTTGCCTAGAGCAGCAATCCAAATATCTTTCATGGTTTTGCCTCTCAAGCGTGCTTGGCATGCATCTGTGGAGTGTTTCTAGTACTCTAAATGTTAGTAAAAGGTTAAGGATTTGCTCTGTACACCAAAACAAGAACTGTCTGCATTAGTTTTAACCCCGCTACTCCCCAGCGTAGGGTAGCTATGGACCACCCAGGTTGCCACTCAGTCATACAAAAACACACAGTGGGCCGCTATTGTTCTGAAGTCTGGAGTCAGTCCCAGAGAACAGGCCTTGCTATACTCCATCTCCTTTGAAACAGTCAGCACAAAGGACGGCCTTTGACCGACTGAGCAGAGGAGATGAAATGAACTTCAAGGAATTCAGACGACACAAAGTAAGGAGTCTTCCACCCTTCTACAACCGAACAATGAGTAGGGTTTTTAAGAAAGTGGTTAATTAGCTTCAGCAAAGAGTGACTGGTTTCCGTTTAGCTGTTCTAAAGTTGGGATCATTCATTGTCGCTAACCTTTGCAACAACCTGCTGAAGGAAATCCTGTCATAAAACACAGCCTCTCCTCTAACGCTCATTTTTATGAGCTGGCAGTTTAATCATAAACCTTTTCATTACTGCTTTCCAAACCAAGTGTAACTCTGTTGGTGGAATTCATTCATGGTTTTGAAATAGCCTGCAACTGCACAAAAGACTAGTTAATTTTTAACATGAAGAGTTTAAGGGGCTTTTTTTATTGAAACAGAAGTTTGAGAGGGCTACAGTTTTTTGCAATAAATAATTTACCTGAGGCTAGCCTGTGGAGAATCATGATTCTGACACGTCACATGTAATTTATTGAATGGAAATATACTTTGTCAGCCAAGGATGTTAAAAGGACATGACACTCAAAAAACTGAACTGGGGCAGTTAACACTTCACTTCTAGTTAACACATTAAAAGGTGTTTTTTTTTGTTTAATAGTTTTTTTCTAGTAATGGTTACATAATTGTTCTGAACACAACACTATACCTTTTTATGAGCAAACCAGAAATGAAATGTTAACATAAAGTGGACAACTGAGTGTATGTTTTATATCAGTACATTCTCTTAGGAAATTTGACAACCATTGGTTTTAAGGTAGATGTTACAGAGATCAGTACAATGACATCACTGCCTAATATTAGTAGGTTCCTCTTTTGCTTCCATACCTAACCCACTGTAGACCTCAGGAACAAGCTGTCAGATAGTTGAAAGTCTTTTCATTTATAAAGATGAACAATAAACTGAATGGCAATCGTCAATACATTAACATTGTAAGTGATTGGATGCTATATTTCATGTGGCATGCATTCAAACTACTTGAAAATCTTTGGCTAGTTGGATTTTGGTGGCCAAGATGCCAAAGCTCAGAGCAGTAAGGAATATGTGAATATGGGTTAATGGGTAATCTATGTGATCATCACAGTATTCACAACAGTATCCCGACATCTTTGTTTTTCACACCAAAGGCCCTGTGCACAACAACCATCCATTATCCGAACAGTAGGTATGCCCTATACGTGTGCTGGTTTGAATTCTTACCACTGATGTATGTCTGTGCTATGCAGTGCTTAGCCAATTGTTTGATTCAAAAGAAAATGTCATTCATCAGACCAGGTCACCTGTTCTGTTGCTCTTAGGTCCTATTTAAAGCACCCTCCATACTTGTTGGCACCCCTGGTAAAATGTGTATAAAAGGAAAATGTTAAGGGAGTTAAAACGTCACCAAAGATCACTGAAGCAAAGACTGGCTTCTTTACCAGGTTTCCATAACAACCATTAAACAATGTCTAATGACCAACCAGTTGTCTGTAAGGCATACCAGAAAAAGCTTTTGCAATCCTAAGATCATAAATGGAAACATGTAGAATTTGCAAATCACTACTGGGACTTTAATTTGAACTCCAGGAGGGCTTGGCATGAACCAAAAGATGCATCAGAAATATCTGGCTTCTCCAGACACTAACCCCGGGCTCACATTGAATATGGAGCAGATACGGTTGCCGTGCCACAAGGAACCAAAAAAATTAAAAATCATTGCGTCCGCTCACATGAGTTACCTGCGGGTATGGGTCCAGTTACTGAGGTCGTGCTGTGCTGCACAAAAGTCAGCAAGAAGGAAGTTTGACCAGACGCCACAGCGGTCACCGGATCAAGCTCCAGAATTTAATGAGCCTAACAGGAAACGTTGGGCGCTAGAAAGGATGAAGTTCAGTTGAATTTCAAAATAAAATCACCTCACAAACATACGTTTGCTTGATTAGTGTAAACAAAATGGCAACACAGAAACATGAGGAAACAGAGGGGCTTCATGAGGATGAAATACCATATTTAGATGCACGGATAATGAGTTTTAACCCAAACAAAATTAAAACCATGCCTGTTTTTTTAATCATTTATGAGGGATTGCAACAGAAAGGACATCATGAACTTGTTCTCAGTAGTTGGAGTCATAGCTGGCCACTGTTTCCCTGGGAGCAATGTGATTTATGCCTCTTCCATATGTGGTACTAATTCAGATACGAATCAGATTTTTTTCAAAGCACCCACAGTCTGAACAATCATGTCACATTTTATCCATCTTTCACGTCACTCTCCTGTCTCTCACTACACATCCACACACAGAAGTAGCAGCTAGCGCTCCGTAAAAGACCATTGTTGATAGTTGTGCTGCTTTCTTCTTACCTTACTTCTTCTTGCTATGAGGTGGTCTTAACAATGTCGGCTCCCATTGCTAAGCAGCTTTTGAATAATAGCAAGGAGAGACACCAGCCGGAATCCACGTTTTTTTTTCTTTTCTTCTAGAAGCAATTATATTCACCATTATTCCGCAAACTTCCGCAAAAGACGTCCGCTGTGTGACGTCTCCTTCTGTTATCTACGCATGCGGCTTGCTTTGCGGTCTTAAACCGTTCAGACAGCAGTATGATGGTTGTCGCATTTAATAGTGGTATGAGCGGCCACCTAAAAAAAAATTCAGCAAAAAATCGGAATTGAGCATCAGAACCCACAGTGTGAACATAGCCTATGTGTTGTTAGCAAAAGAGGTTGCAGCAGTATTAACAGCAGGATTTTTGGTGAAAACATGGGATTTTTTTTATTGTAAAATGTGCAAAAACAAGTGTTATTCATCCCTATGTTATTTTCATCTTAAATTATTGACACAATAAATTCTTATAATCTCCAACAAGTCACCTGTTCTTTAAACACAGTACTGCAGCTTGTGGGCACTTTCATTGGGTGAAGCCTTA
The DNA here is from genome assembly GCA_037039145.1 of Fundulus diaphanus. Lineage (NCBI taxonomy): Eukaryota > Metazoa > Chordata > Actinopteri > Cyprinodontiformes > Fundulidae > Fundulus > Fundulus diaphanus. The sequence continues at coordinate 45,474,884 of CM073134.1, forward strand.
TCCAGTCAATGTATGTTGTTTTTAAATCCACTGCCAGATTTTCCTTCAGCTCTTTAGCAGCTGTGACACTGACACACTGTGACAGTGAGCAGACGGCCGTGGTACGCTAAGAGTCGCCTTGCCAGAAGCCAACTGCCTGAGATGCAGCGATTATCACCATCACCACCCAACAACCTGCACCACCAACTGTTGTCACATTCGTGTACATCCCATATGATGGAACAACAGCAGAAAACAAAGCAGCATATATTCCACCAGGGACAGTAGAAATATTTATTGAGCTCTCCTCAGCTATGATTTGAAGGTAGAACTTACTTTCTATATGTGTTTTAAATAATACTTATATGTGGCTCCCTAATCTATCAGAGACACCAATGAAGTTAATCAGCACAGAGTTGGTGTTGTCATTGCCCCTCATTTCCAAACCCCCCATAACCTTTCTCTGTGTTTCTTAACCTGCCATGTTCCTTTCTGACCTAACCCCCACTATTTGTCCCGTCTCTAGCCATGGTCAACATTCCCTGGCTTCTTCAATCCAAATCAGCTCTGCAGAGGGCCAGGTGCCAACAGGTCTCGTGCCTGGCAGCACAGTCTTAAAAGATCTCCATTGCACTAATTCCGCTTAACCACAAAGCTCTTCAGTTGCGGAAGGCTCAGTGCTCATGGTTTCTTCCAGTGAAGATCAGACATTGGCATCACACAGACAGATGCTTGCTGCCCTACAAAGCTGCAGCAAACTAATGAGCCAGGAAGGATGGGGGTTTACTGTCCAAGAACAAGTTTCTATAACAAGTTTAAGAGTTTAGAAGTAGGAGATTAGAGATCCACATGCTTTTTTCCTAACAGCATCTAATCCGTCCTGATAAAAGAAAATAAGAAATGAAACAAAGACTTTTTTGTTTCTTGGTTTCTTGGTTTACCTGTTTTAGATGAGTCTGATATTTTGCTGTTCTTAAGATAATCGGTGTGTAGTGGTATAGATTTAGTGCCACATTTAATATAAAAATGACCTAGCTTGTGTTTATTAGACTGAAAATGATTGATCTTTTTTCTACATTTTGGCCCCCAAAGACAGCCCTTTGCTTCAATGACTGAGTGTGTTTTAGTGAGTAGTCACAGTGCCATACATACATTAGAAATACTGAGCGCCCATTGTTAATATGGATGTCCATTATCATCTTTGGTTCTCATGAGTCTCATGTAAACCAACAGTTTCACAACTTGCTTTGAAAGTACCGATTTTGCAGTGTACATGTGGAAAGTTCCCTTCCTGCCTTTCTGGCGCCTGAGTATTAGACACAACAAAAGTCCTCTGCCCCACTTCCCTTCCTTTCTGCTCAGGAAGACTGGCGACGAGGTCATGGGGTTACAACCTGTTTAGCTAATAAGTCCTACGCTATATCAAAGGCAAGAAGAACACCTGGTTTCTACTGAAGACCTTGACCTAACCCTTCTTGACTCTTTAGCTGACCACATAGCATTCTTTTATCTGCTTTTATACTTTTTGGAAGCTGCAGTATTGTTGATTAAATATACCTTATAAAATATTTGGAGTCCTACAGCTTGATACATTTAATGATTTTAAGTAAATACTAAAAAAATCTATCATTGTTTACCTTTTTGAGAAAAATGATCAGATACAACACATTGGAATATGCAGATTAGCCATCAATTTAAAGCTGAAATCTCATACTCATAAGGCTATAAAAAGTAAAAAGAATTTTGATTCCATCAACACAGAGACATGGATTGTGTTAAGACTCTTGAACTTGCGAAACAAAACAAAAATACTACTGAATAATGGTTTACAGAGACCCATTTAGGTCAACAACTAGACTACTAGACAGCAATGTAGTACGTGACTTGTGAGGTCACACAATGCATTAGGAGTCTTGCCATGATACTCATGTCATGCTATTGTATATCTGCCTTACATTTCAATTACTTATAGTGATATCCAACACTATATAAATAAAGCTGCAGCAATGCGTTCCAACATGTTTGATACAGTGATTTATGAATTTACATACCAACCAAGCCAGGCTGCCATGAATTCTTTGGACATGTTGAAAAATTCTTCAGCATGGGTCTTGCAACTCTGGGACGCTATATATATATTGCACAAATGTGTTAATGCAATGGAACTGACACAACTACTACTCCAATATCATAGCCATGACGTGGGAAGAACATTACTTAATCTCATGGTAGAGTAAGCGGATGCTTCGTCTGCGCTGATGAATATTCACTCATGGGACGTGCTGAATATTTGGTAAGGCTCCATCTGATCTGCTTTCTGATTAATTTAATTAATGATTACTTTAACACAGACTGTTTTAGAGCTCTGGAAATTTACTTCCCAGTAGTTCACTGATTATTAAGAATGGAAAAGAGTTCTGATGTCATGGCAAACGTAATAAACTCAAAAATGCATTTTTAGATATGCCAACATACAGTGACTTGCAAGATATGAAACAAAGGCAAGGCAAAGCAACTATATTTGTATAGCACATTTTCATCCAAAGGTAACCCAAAGTGCTTGTACATAAAATTTAATAAAAACAAACTTAAAAACATAAGACACTTAAAAAGTGTATAGATAAATACATTAATTAAAATTCACTAAAAATAAACAGTGGCAAATAGAAAGGTTTTCAACCTTGTTTTATAGTAGCTAAGGGTGGTAGCAGTCTTACAATTCACATGAAGCTTATTACAGGTTTTTGGAGCATAAATACTGAAGGCTGCTTCTACATGTCTTATTCTGATTATTGGAACAGCGAGTAGGTTTGATTCAGATGATCTTACGGGTTGTGATGGTTTATAATATTGCAGAAGATCCAAGATGTAGTTAGGGCTCTGACCAGTACTCTCTGAGCAATGGGTAGCCAGTGTAAGGACTTCAGAACTGGACTAACATGATGATAGTACTTTGTTTTTTAAGGACTCGAGTGGTAGCATTTTAAATACGTTGGAACTGTCTTGTTCATTTTTTTGTAAGTCCTGTAAAAATAGCATTACAATAGTCGAGTCTGCTGAAAACAAATGTATGAACTAATTTTTCAGCCTTGTTTGGACATAAGTCATCCTATTCTAGCAATATTTTTTAGATTGAAGTATGCTGTCTTTATGATAAGTTTAATGTGATTGTTAAGATTCAGGTCAGGGTCCATGATGATGCCAAGATTTCTGGCCTCATCAGAGCTCTTTAAACCAATGGACTGCAGGTGGGAACTGACTTGTAATCTATGCTCTTTTGCCCCAAACATTAAAACTTCTGTTTTGTCTTTATTTAGCTGGGGAAATTTTTGAAACATCCAGGTGTTAATCTGTTCAATACAATCAATGAGTGATTGTACAGGACTGTAAGATTGGTATATAGTTGTGATAGTGTATTTTATTGCTGTGGAGAATCTGGTCAAAGAGGACTTTTGACCTGAGCAGTCAAAAGTCCAGCTCCTTTTTTTCTTCTTAGTCCCAGTAAAGACCAAAACCCACCGGACGTCCCCGACTGTTCATGCTCCGATCCAATTTCTTTAAAACACACAGGCTCGGACAAGAGGATCCCTCTATGGACCATTGGACTAGTGATATCAAGTATTCATGCGAGAGTATATAACGGAAATCCCGACAGCATAAACAGAAGCTGGTTAGGCTGCAGTTGCTGCCCAAACAAGCGCAAAGGTCACCATTTCCCGTTTTACTTTTTTTTCTATTTGTAAACAGACCTTACCGGTCTGTTGCATACTGTTTCCATTGTGAGTCAGGTAAACAGTAGAAGATTATACTTACTTGAGTTTTACTTTCCATCGTGTCTTACTACCTGTCTGACTTAAGACTTTCCCATCAAACTGATGCGTCCGGGTCGGACAGAACACCTCTGATGTCATCACCCTCAGCACGGGCTCCCATCAGGGCTGAGTCCTGAGCCCCCTGCTGTTCACCCTGATGACACACGACTGCGTCCCCAGATTCACCACCAATCACATCGTGAAGTTTGCAGACGACACAACGGTGGTGGGCCTGATCAGAGACGACAATGACCAGGACTACAGAGAGGAGGTGGAGCAACTGGTGGGCTGGTGCAGATTTGGAGGTGGTCAGCAGCACCAAGTTCCTGGGGGTGCACATCACGGACAACCTCACCTGGTCTGTGAGCACCACGTCACTGGTGAAGAGGGCACAGAAACGACTGTACTTCCTGCGGAGGATGAGGAGAGCCCACCTGCCCCCGCCCATCCTCACGACCTTCTACAGAAGCACCATAGAGAGCATTCTGACCAGCTGTCTCTCTGTGTGGTGTGGAGGCTGCAGTGCCTCCGACTGGAGGAACGTGAGGAGAGTGGTGAGGACAGCAGAAGGGATCATCGGGGCTCCTCTTCCCTCCATCAAGGACATCTCAACTCAGCGCTGTGTGTCCCGAGCCCGTAACATCATCAGGGACCCCTCACACCCCCACCATGGACTGTTCTCCCTGCCGCCCTCTGGGAAGAGGTTCCGCAGCATCCGCTGCAGGTCCACCAGGTTCTGCAAAAGCTTTTTCCCTGTTGCCATCAGACTGTTGAACTGCTGAAGCCACAAAATGGACTCTGTAACTGCTGAAGCCACAAAAAATGGACTCTGTACCACATTCGTATATTTGCACATTTGCACATATGCCATCAGACTGTTGAACTGCTGAATCCACAAAATGGACTCTGTACAACATTCGTATATTTGCACATTTGCACATTTGCATAATTGCATCCTTATCTAGCATTACAAATGCTGCCGAACTCTCAGTTTCTAAAATGCATTCTTGCACAGATGCCCTTTGCACAATCATTTCTGCACGTACAATCGTTTTTTTAATAATACTCACCTGGACACTGTGATCGCACACTGTCTATTTCTCCTGCATTGTTTACATTGTTTACATTTAAACTGTTTACTATAAATCACTGCTGCACCTTATCCTGTAATTTACTGCAATTTAATGTAATTTTTCAAGCTGTATGCAAACGAAATTTCGTTCTGTACGCACTCTGTGCATACAAAATGACAAATAAAGTTGTCTAAGTCTAAGTCTAAGTGGATCCAACCAAAATAAATCCCTGGTCTATGTGGGTCGGACAGTGGAAAACGCTGAATGGAATCTGAAATGGTGTGCATGGCCCCATTCATTTTACTGCATTCTAACATCATACATAATCTGGCATCGTACGACCCAATTTTCTGTTGGATCAGATGCCAAAGGGATCTGGTGTGTTTTGACCCTAAAACATTTGTAGCCGATGTGTAGGATTCATCTGTAAAAAGTTGCTCTTGAGATGCCGACTCCAGCCTCAGTCCACTCCTAGTAAACCTCCCCCAGATTCTTGACTGAACTTTTGCGTGACAATTCTCTTAACTCAGTTATCCCTGTTGGTGTTGCACCTTTTCCTACTACAATCTGTCCTTCCACTCAACTTTCTATGGTTATGATTGGATACAGCACTCTGTCAACAAACAGCTTCTTCAATGCACTTATTTGGTTTACCCTGCTTGTGAAGTGGGTTAGTCTTTATTTTCTGGACATCTGGCAACTCAGATGTCTTCTTTAAGAATGTGTTGCCTACTGACCCAGACTGAGAGACCATTTTGAGCCTCAGGGAGGGACACCATGATTTTTCATTATTTACGTTTTTCACAATATAATTGTTTGAGATGCTATATTTGGGGTTTTTATTATCTGTAAGCTGTAATTATCACAATTACAAGAAATAAATGTTTGGAAAACTTTCCTCTAAGTGTAATGAATCTATGTCATATATGGGACCCCAATGAAATGAGTGGCACTCACTTTTGAATATTGTGAAACCTTTTCACCGTATTATTATTTTTGTAGATTTACCTGTATTTTTAGGACCTACAAAAACATCTGATGGTATTGTTACAGCACCAATATAAAAATGAGTTAGAGCAAAGACATTACTGCACCACTTTCTATGATGTATTAGAGAAAAGATACACATTGAGAACACCTAACCAACATGAAACATGAAAAAAAGATAATTTGGTGTCCACATGGATTGTGAATAGCAGATGGAGAAAATAGATCTACTGGATGTCAGGAAGGAAGTGTCCAAATCCAATCAATCACTTCATCAAATAAGGGATTCCCCTCCTTTAGACATGGTATTGATGGGTATCCAAGTGGGTAGAATCCATTTACTCTATCAGTTGCTGATTGATCTCTGGTCTGGGGGGATCTCTTTCATGCGGAGAACAAAGGGCTCCTGTTGGGTTACACAGGTCACGATTGATGATGCGTAAAATTAAGGCCTCTGAGGATGAAAAAACGCAGCAGACTCTCAGCTTCACATCAGAAGTTTAGCTTTTCCCTAATACTAGAAAAATGTCTCTGAAAAAGTCGATGAACAGAAATTTAACAAAAGCAGAATGTTCTTTGTTTTTGGGGCAATAATAACCAGTACAGTATTTCTTTTTACTTCTGTTTTAAAAATGCAGCTTCACATCACTAGTTTAAGAAAATACATAATTTATCTTTCCAGGAAGCACATTGGACAACATGGAGTGACCCTTGCACTCCTTTTGCCTTCTCTTGTCTGTCATCTTCTTGCCCTCCTCCGTTCCCTCCTTTTCCTCTGTCTGGAGGGAGAGACATGCTGACAGATGAAGCTTGAACATTTGGAAGTAGCAGCAGGGAGGGTGAAAGGAGTGAAACAAAGACGAGGAGAAGTAGACCCCAAGAGAAGAAAGGCAATAATGGGAAGAATTATTGCAAGATTGAAAGTGTTGTTTTTTTTCTGGCAGACCAACAAAGGTGTTCAGACTATTGGTAACTGAGTGAATACTGAGTGAAAAGGGGGAAAGGAGAGGGGAGGTGTATGTGTATGTGGGGTAAGGTTGCTGCGTGGCAGCTCAACGAGCAGCTGGGCGTGGGGATTTATGGGACTGTGATAGGTGAAACCGGACTAAAGAACCTTGTTTTTCCTTAGGCATATTGCAGATTAAAGGTCTGGAGCAGAACATGAGGATGAGGAGCTTTTGAAAACACTTCCACACATACACACAAAAATCAGGGAGGTGATCTAGTGCACTCAAAGGTTGCACATTTGAATAAATGAGAAAATTTAAGTCTGTATATTTCCCAATCCTAACTTATCATTATTTTCTGATTTTCCTGAAAGATTTAAGAACCTACTACAGTCAAAGTTTTTAAAAGTTACCCCCAGACAAAACTCATCAACAGAGTGAAAGCAAACAGGTGTCTTGGAGATCCATTCAATTCCATGTTAAGAGGATGATGGGATAAGAGTCAGTGAAAGAAATGAGAACTTAAAGAGAGCTGACATGATGAGATGCGGCTGTAGTAAGAAGTGGGCTACACTAGTGGTGCTTTGCAAGAGCTGACCCAGATGCTAAAAGTCCTGAACCGAGATTTAACTCAAGGCAGTCTGAAAATTCTTGAATGGTGAAATAGCTCAGCAGTAACTATTCGGAAAGATGACTATGAGGACAATACTTATGTTGATGCTCTTTAACCTTTTCTACAGGCCTTATAGCTGTCTTGGTTCTGTAGTAATACAAAACAAAGGTATAAAGGGAGTTACCAGCTTTGTCCCGAGCTACAGACAGATGTGTGTTTCCCAGGCAGAAAACACAAATATTGCAATATTTACCAGCCTCTTAGCAGAGGAGTACCCCAAGGTGTGTAGAATATGGAATCAATCCTTGCAAAAGGTATTTAAAGACAAAAGGTGTGTACAGTTTGAGGCAATCCTTTTTGCCATGGCTGCAGATAAATGATCAATATTCTTCGCAACCCCTTCTCTATGGATCCAAGACCTGCGACATTTTTGAACAAGATTGCAATAAACCGAAGGTTTTAGATGTAATCTCCATCAGATTGCTGGGGTCTCACTACACAATCCAACGACCAAATACATAATCAAACAACAAACTCACGAACATCCAACAGCTGAAAACGTTTCTAGAGAAACACAGGCCACAACGATTCTGCCACATCTGCAGAATGAATTCTTGTCTGACCACTGAACAAAATGTTGTGGCAGCAGCGATCTGTGCACTGGACAGTCAATGTAATGTACCCAAGAATATTGAATATGGGTGGAAAAACATCATAGACTGCATCCAATATCCAGTGACAATCACATCAGTGTGATGGTTGCGGGAACACATTTCCCATCTATTCACAAGCTACCAGGAACAAAGCAAAGAAGAAGCGATCAATCCAGCCTTTATAAAAGTGAGAATGGGACAGATTTTATTGTGCCATAACATATGTATAATGCCATGTAGGAGTTTGAAATTTTCTAACTGGATTTCTATGCTGTGTTATTCCCAACTACAGCAAACAAATTCTCCTTTGTATCCTGTCTGTTTGGTTCATTCTTGTTCTAACGGGAATTGAGTGAGACACTGTTCATCTCACTGACTTCCACTCTGTGCCGAACATCACACATGAGATGAGTGTGAATGAAGTAAAATCTTCACATCTTCTTCTCATACTTGTTGATGAAAGCGACTGTGATTCCTTGGTATATAGGTGAAGCCCAGGAGAGTGCTGTGTGAGAGGGCGCAGCCTGTTGCAACAGGGCATGTGATGTCCTGGCATCTTCAGAGACCGGCTGTGACAACAGGCTTACGGGGAAAACTATTAACCAGAAGATCCTAGGGTTTGAAGCCAAACACATGACTGTACACACACATGGAGACCTGGTGAGAGACAGAGCCAATGACTCGGTGACTCATAGAGGGAGTCGCACTCTCCCAGGATGAGCCAGGCTGTCACACAGATGAAGTGTTAGAGGGTTACGCCGGACATTAAGCTAGGACCTAAGAACCAATTTAATACCCCAGCCAAGCTAGAAGTGTTGACTTTAATGTTGCTGAAGACAAACAGCCATTCCTCCATGAACTCTGAGTTTAAGCAGCTGAGCATGTTTACCTGACTCTTTAAGCCTCTTAGTCCAACCATCTTAAAGAGAGTACTACCGGATCTGTGAATCACTTGTTCCATGTGATTCTTTCCATCTTCCATTCAGTCAGTACAGTGATGGCCACATAGGATCCCTGGTAAATATGTGTAAAAGGCCTTAAAATAAATAAACAAAAATATCACAAAATAAAAAAATATATATTTTTATCAAATCACCAGTGGAAATGTTACTGCTACCCCTGCTTTAGGTACTTTACATAAGCCCTTCTGCCCATCAGACACTACTTAGCTTTTCTTTTAACACTATACAATGCTGGATCTAACACACACAGGAGATTTTTGACCGTTTCCCTTTTGCACAATCTCTCGACTACGTCTTCTATTCTAAAATATATTCTATTCTCTTCAGATCACGCCACAGGTATTCTATTAGGTTTAAATCTGTGGATTGAGTCTTCTATTGAGGAAGATGATTTTGTGTCTGGTGAACCAATTCTGTGTTGATTTAGCCACATCCTTGGAACATTATCCTGTTGAACGACCCAGTGAAGACCAAGTTTTATTTTACCGGTCCTTCAGGGCACTCTAGGGCCCCAACATTGCACATCTTCCACAATACTTAACCATGGCCAGTAGAAGCTGTTGTTTTTGTAAGCTTTGGAGATTTTAACACATCTTTAACATGGGTGCTACATGGTGTGCAATGTATTTTAAAGGAAATGGAAAATATTTTTAGAAAACATTTTGGCAAAAGATTGAGTTGACATTAATGAACCTTTTAAGAAATTGGCTTGCTTATTGGAGTTCAAACACAACATTGTTCGTAATCAGCATGCTTGTCAACACTTAGTGAGCTCTTATATTCTTATATTAGTTTCTTATATAACTAATATTCTTATATTAGTTTTGATTACAGTAAACACTCTTTGTGGACAAGGTCCCATCATTTGTAATTTATCTGTTTATTTAAAATTTATTTCAGCAGGAAAGAAACAAATCTCCTGTCTAAAAGCCCTTTTGCTGAAGGCTAATTTGGCTGCCCAGTTCATGCTTAGGCTTCTGGAAGTTAACCTTTAAAACTAATAATACAAAGAAACTTTTTTCCAACAGTAAAATAATACTTCAATACAATCAAGAAGTCAATCTGTAAAACTATTACTAAAAAGGAACCTGTTTAAAATAATAAAATAATTCTGCAATAAAGAAAGGAGGAAAATGCATAAATGGTGCTGATCAATGTAAGATGCAGAAGTGTTCACACATTTGTTTCTGTTTGTGCCCTTTTTATTTAACATGCGATATAAAAGTTCTAAGGTTAGTCAATTCTTTAATTTCTTGTGGCAAACTATTCTAAATCTGGGTTCCTTTAAATGAGAAAGATGATTGTACAAAGAATCTCTTGCATCGTATTAAATTGCCATCTCTGTTTAAAGCTCTCCTTGTTATGACTCCTGCTGGTGTACTAAAAGTCATAGTAGCAGCTGGATCTTTAGTTGCCACGGGATAACAAGTCAGATGCTTCTTTTAATGATGGTGTTTAATTGGAGTGGATGTTCAGGATCGCATGTAGTCTTTTGTATTCATTTTATTTTTTTAAAAACTCTGAGGTTTATTGAAACATGGTGCTTTCATTAACAGCACTCCAGTGAGCAGTAAAGAGACATACAATGTAAGACTATGGGAGATTTTCAACAGCTTAGTGTTGATAAATGTTTGGCTGCCGTTCTAGATAAATTTATGTCCGATGTTGATATGCTAAATATTAACTCACAATGAAGGATACCAGCCAGGAAGGATGGGTGTCATACTACACTGACCTTCGACTGACATGGGCCACTAACAGTCCAGGATGCCAGGAAGTTCACTGCTTCCTCAACTAAGGAACAGAGATGACCTGCTAAGATGTTTATTCCCCTATTCCACAGAAAAAGGACACAAGATCCATAAACAAAGCCCCAAAGGAAGTACAGAAGTCTCAAAGGCACTGTGTGTGTGTGTGTGTGTGTGTGTGTGTGTGTGTGTGTGTGTGTGTGTGTGTGTGTGTGTGTGTGTGTGTGTGTGTGTGTGTGTGTGTGTGTGTGTGTGATGTCCAAATTTTTTCAGTATATGGGCAACAGATCAGCTTTTATGGGTCAGTGCAGGTCAGCAAACAGTTAGCCTCAATGCTGACCATGAAACTTTAAAAGTAATGAAAAATTTAAAAGTGCTTCCTGTAAGAAGTTAGTTCAATAAATGCCTTGTTTTTGCATTTATTGAACCTCCTTTAAAAGAAAAATAGTTCACTGGTAGAAGAGACAAAAAAAAAAAATGGAACAGGCTGTTCATCAGCTGATCAGAAGATCTAAAACTACGATCCAAAAAAACTGAACCAAATGAGTAAACGGTTTTACTCAGTTTAAAAATTCCTTGATCAAATCATTGATTTGAGAGTGTTTCCAATAGAGTCCACAGTGGCATCATTAAATCTTCGGTCTAGAACTGGCATCGTAAAGCTTCTTTGCCGTCTATCCCTAAATGTTTTCAATGGGATTTGTAGAATCAGGGAACATGGAGAATGGTTTAAAAGAGGAACATTAAGGAGATGTGTTCTTTGAAGGCATCTGTTCGTTAAGCCTTTATTTCAGCTTGTGTCTGTAATATCAACCCTTTGGATGTTTTGGCTCAGTGTAGGGGAACTCTTCTGGTTGTTCTTGAAACCCTCAGGATCTTTTAAGAAAGTATTGAGTCTAATCTTGGCAGGAAAAGGTGCTGTGCAAGAGGCAAAATGCTGCTCCATTTAAAGTCAGCTAATCTATTAGAGTTTGAAAACTAAGTTTATTTAGTCTTTTGCTCCATCTAATTTTTCTTAGTTTGTATTTTGAAGTTCCACTGCTGGCACAAATCACAAATACTTGTAATTTCTTCCCTGCTGTTACAATTTTGGATTTTGTTCAGGACTATGTTTCACAGATTCTTTTTTTTAGTTGTTCGGAGATTGAAGTAAATACAGGTAAAAGTTGTAGCCTGGAGAAACACAAGAAAACTGACCATGAACATATATACAGTACGCACAGATAGACATACTTTACTATTTTGACCAAGAAGGTTTAAAAGGCTATTAGGTGACACTAGAGTCAACTTAATCATCTTCTACTTCACACACTGTGCAATGTTTATGAATTTGTAGTTATCATGACCTGTTTTATTTAAACGTATGCCTAAACTTATATGCTCTTTAAATTTATTGCCCGAGCTTCTATGCTATGTGTCTTCCCAGTAAATGAAGTAGCATTCTTACCCAGATATCGATATCTTAATGTTATATAATTTGTGCTCTCTAAAAGGTAAATTGAATTTAAATTGTTTGAAAGAATACCAATTCTCTTTTGGCTTTGGCATGATAATGTGTTTTGGAAACATATGGTAACACACTCCTCTGACTTCTGTGTGCTGATTAGTGCTGAGTGAGTGCAAATAGTGTGATGGTGGAGCGAGATGGACAGCAACAATGGACTGACAGGCTGGCACTATAGGTTTTCCAGGAATGATCCTCTGCATGAGCTTAATTGATGAAATGTATATACTGTTAAACTTAAACCTTCAATTAGCTAATGGTTGTCTGAACTTTCATTCTTAATACTACTCAGATTTCTCTTGAAGTAATTCGATTTCATGTTTGTGGTTATGTTCTTCTTCTTTACTCTAAGCTCACCTTATAAAGGTGAGCTTAGAGTTTGTCAGTTTGTCTAAAGGCTTAGACAAACTGAATTTAAATATTTGAGAAGGATAATATATACATGAAAAACATGTACATATACACTACCGTTCAAAAGTTTGGGGTCACCCAAACAATTTTGTGTTTTCCATGAAAAGTCACACTTATTCACCACCATACGTTGTAAAATGAATAGAAAATAGAGTCAAGACATTGACAAGGTCAGAAATAATGATTTGCATTTGAAATAAGATTTTTTTTTACATCAAACTTTGCTTTCGTCAAAGAATCCTCCATTTGCAGCAATTACAGCATTGCAGACCTTTGGCATTCTAGCTGTTAATTTGTTGAGGTAATCTGGAGAAATTGCACCCCACGCTTCCAGAAGCAGCTCCCACAAGTTGGATTGGTTGGATGGGCACTTCTTGCGTACCATACGGTCAACCTGCTCCCACAACAGCTCAATGGGGTTCAGATCTGGTGACTGCGCTGGCCACTCCATTACCGATAGAATACCAGCTGCCTGCTTCTGCTCTAAATAGTTCTTGCACAATTTGGAGGTGTGTTTAGGGTCATTGTCCTGTTGTAGTTTGAAATTGGCTCCAATCAAGCGCTGTCCACTGGGTTTGGCATGGCGTTGCAAATTGGAGTGATAGCCTTCCTTATTCAGAATCCCTTTTACCCTGTACAAATCTCCCACCTTACCAGCACCAAAGCATCCCCAGACCATCACATTACCTCCACCATGCTTAACAGATGGTGTCAGGCATTCTTCCAGCATCTTTTTATTTGTTCTGCATCTCACCAGCGTTCTTCTTTGTGATCCAAAAACCTCAAACTTGGATTCATCCTGTTAGAACGCCTGGAGAACTGGGTCGGCCTCTCTGGTACAGCTCTAAACTGGTTTAAATCCTACTTAAAGGACAGGGAATTTTTTGTATCAGTAGGTAACTTTACATCAGAGATGACAAAAATCACATGTGGGGTTCCTCAAGGGTCCATTCTGGTTCCCCTCCTCTTCAATATCTACATGCTCCCCCTAGCTCAGATCATAAAAAACAACATCAGCTACCATAACTATGCAGACGACACACAGCTCTACATCACCATGTCACCAGGTGACTATAAACCAGTTCAGGCACTGAGTAAATGCCTAGAAGAAATCAATGCATGGATGTGCCACAATTTTCTTCAATTGAATAAAAACAAAACTCAAATAATAATTTTTGGACCAATAGAGGAGAGATCAAGAGTTTGCTTCAGCTAGGAACCACTGATCAGGCCCGAAACCTGGGTGTAGTGATGGACTCAGACCTGAACCTCCAAAAGAATCTAAAGACAATTACAAGGTCGGCTTTCTATCACCTGAAGAACATTTCCAGGATTAAAGGACTAATGTCTCAGCATGATCTGGAAAAACTAATCCATGCATTTATTTTTAGTCGAATTGATTACTGCAACGGTGTTTTCACAGGTCTGCCTAAAAAGTGGATCAGACAGCTGCAGCTGATCCAGAACGCTGCTGCCCGCGTCCTCACTAAGACTAAGAAAGTAGAGAACATAACCCCAGTTCTAAAGTCATTACACTGGCTCCCTGTATCTCAGAGAATAGACTTTAAAATCCTTGTGTTAGTCTATAAATCCCTGAATGGCTTAGCATCTAAATACATCACAGACTTGTTATCAGTGTATCAACCCTCCAGACCACTCAGGTCTTCTGGCTCCAGCCTACTCTGCATACCTAGAACACGAACTAAACAAGGAGAAGCAGCATTTAGTTCCTATGCTCCACTGATCTGGAACAAACTTCCAGAAAACTGTAAAAGTGCGGAAAGCCTGAGTTCCTTTAAATCAAGATTAAAAACACATTTGTTTAGGACTGCCTTCGACTGTTCTAGTTAAACAGTTCTACTGAAACAGCATTAGTTCAACTTTTTTAGTCCAACTGTTTTTAATGTTCTATTTTGTTTCTACATTTTATTCCTACTTGCTTTTATTCTGTTTTATATCTATATTTTAATCATGTAAAGCACTTTGCATTGTCTCTGTACTGAATTGTGCTATACAAATAAATTTGCCATTTGCCAAAAATAAATGTCTACAAGACCTGGGCTTATAGTTGTAAAACCCCTTTGACTGTTAAAGTGCACAAGCAACAAAAGCTATTTAAACTTCTCCAGACTGTGCTGTACAGCGTGGAAGGTGTTCAAAGAAAAAACATTTTAGACTAGAAAAGGTTGAACATATGGTCTGAGGCATTGGGTATATCCGTGTCCGTTTCCTGTGAGCAGGAGAGAGGAACAGGAAGGCTTTAAAACAAAAACAGAGAGATGGAAAATCAGCTCAGAGATCAAATGACAACAAACATATGCAGTTGGACGGATATTCCTTTGAATCTTCTTGACAAGGAAGTCGACTATTTTTCCTGCTGAGTTTGTGCCCTTTTTCGCTTGCACTTCTCTCCCCCCCCGCCACTCCACCTCCCAGTCCACCAGCGATAAGCTTTCAATATACTAAGCCCTGTAAAAACAGTCCACGAGTGTTTAGACTGACACCAGTCTGCAAAGTTGTTATAGCAAGCTATGCTGCATGAAGCTGCTACTGCTCAGGACCACGTGCCAAATACAGTCCATGTGACTCCCTTGTTTTGTGACCCAGACTTTTTTTCATTGTATATCTATCTATCTATCTATCTATCTATCTATCTATCTATCTATCTATCTATCTATCTATCTATCTATCTATCTATCTATCTATCTATCTATCTATCTATCTATCTATCTATCTATCTAGTATGTTAACAGCAACTTGCCAACCTCCCTTGTTTATAAATCTTTAAAGGGCCTATGCCATGATAAAAAATTTTCCTTGATTATTGCATGTCTGAGTACTGCTCGTGAAATCTGTTCTCTGAGCAGCAGCCCTCTCCCTGTCCTGGAAAATGAGTGGCCATTACTGGGTCTACGTAGAGCAGCCATTACACCCCCCCCTCCAGGAAGTACCTACGTTGACCGCGCCACTCCTGCCCAGTAAACAACACACCCAGGAGTGGGGTGGTGAGGCAGAGCGAGATCATTTCTGCTCAAAGTTGAGACAAAGTGGCTCTTTCAGCACCTAATCTGCACAGCAACTGTTCTTTTTTGATACCATGCTGCAGTGGCTCTAGGGCCACATCACGAAATGGGCAGCAGCTCTGACTACAGGATTGCTGTAGGAAATAAAAATGGCAGATTCACGAAATTGGCTGGCCAGAGGTCCATGACCTTGTTTAGCAGCTCCACAGCAAATACTGTGACGTTATTGTTCAAAAATACAAAATAGAGAATAGAGAAAGCTGAACAGATTGAAAAATATAACCCAAATAGAATATAAAAATATCTCATGGAGACTAGAGAATTTTCCTAGAGACTCCAAGTGTACAACAAAATGTATTTAAGGGCAAAAAAGTAACCTTCCCTGCAAGCTGAATTCTTGTGGTATTTGTGTGTTCACAAACACACGAGAGTCCATCTCGTCCCACTCCCGCCTAAACTGTTCGAGAACCGATTGAGTCGGCCAATCACTTTGCAGTATTAGTTTTTAAGGTGGGACATACTAACCTGACCCTAGCCAGATTGATTTCGCTCCGCCTAGCTTCACTCACATCCATCTGGGACCTCTCCCATAGAGAGTGATTTCTCCAACCAATTTTATTGTCCAGCCAATCAGGACGCAGGGCTGGAGTTTCATAGATGTGACGTAGTGGAGAAGCGACCGTGATACTGTTTTGATTCAGACAATGGCGGCTCGCATCGAGGAAGCAAGCGTTAACATTGATGCTGCTATTTCTTTCGTGTTGTCCAATCTACCTAATATTGTTTCATTAAAAGAACATCAGAGAACGGCTCTGAAGGCTTTTGTTGGTGGAAGCAATGTTTTTGCCCTTCTCCCGACCGAATTTGGCAAGTGTTGTTTTCCAGGGCGCGCAACGTGGCGGAGGCACGCCCATGGCGGAGCGGTTAGCGCAAACCATGTTAGGAGGCCTTTAGTCCTCGACGCGGTCGGCCCGGGATCGACTTCGACCCGTGGCGCTTTGCCGCCTGTCTTCCCCCCTCTTCCTGCGTGCCACTAGAGCTGCAAACACATTTAAAAAAAATAATAAAAATTTAGTTTTTTCCTGCGTCGCTCTCACAGCGTCACGGGTTGGCTTCGGTGTGAGTGGTTGAAATAGCACGTCGATAAAGATGACAGACAAGTGGCTTATCCAATCATATGCAAGGATTTTTGATAAGGCCCAGCCTTCAAAAAAGGCCATTCCTATGGATCAGTCCCAGATGGATGTGAGTGGAGCTAGGCGGAGCGAAATACATCTGGCTAGGGTCAGGTTAGGGACATACAGCTGTGACAAAAATAAGAAGTGCCGAGCCCACAGTCAAACCAAATCTCAAGAATCGATTTGTTTCTCATTCTCAAGCTTTAGAATCGATTCTTTTTGATCTGATCTCAAATTGGATTGCTGGCATTGATTTGTTGTAGTTGTTAACTGAATTACATGATTGTGTAGTTATGCAACAATGCATAGAGGACTACATTAGTATAAATGAGTCAACTCCCTCTAATTATTTCAATTTCTACATTCCCAGAACTAAAGGACGAGGAGGTGTAGCAACCATCTTTCAGCCTGATTTATTAGTCCCAGGCCAATTTATAACTACAATTCTTTCGAACATTTAACGCTGAGTTTCCCTCTTCCAAACTGCAAAGCAATAAAACCTCTTCTGTCTGTTGTTTTGTATCATCCACCAGGCCCCTACTCTCAGTTTTAGGATCAGTTTTCAGACTTCTTATCTGATTTAGTCTAAAACACTGACAAGGTTTTAGACTAAAACCTTGTGCTTTTTTGTCTCTCTTGTTGTGTCTCTGCTCTGTCTTCTGTAACCCCAGTCGGTCGAGGCAGATGACCGTTCATACTGAGCCCGGTTCTGCCGGAGGTTTTT
Source organism: Fundulus diaphanus (assembly GCA_037039145.1). Taxonomy (NCBI): domain Eukaryota; kingdom Metazoa; phylum Chordata; class Actinopteri; order Cyprinodontiformes; family Fundulidae; genus Fundulus; species Fundulus diaphanus. Next base: position 45,492,498 of record CM073134.1, read on the forward strand.
TTTTCCCGTTAATGGGTGGTTTTTCTTCCCACTGTCGCTTCATGCTTGCTCAGTATGAGGGATTGCAGCAAAGCCATGTACAATGCAGACGACTCTCCCTGTGGCTCTACGGTCCCCCAGGAGTGAATGCTGCTTGTCGGGACTTTGATGCAATCAACTGGTTTCCTTATATAGGACATTTTGACCAATCTGTATAATCTGACCCAATCTGTATAATATGATTGAACTTGATTTTGTAAAGTGCCTTGAGATGACATGTTTCATGATTTGGCGCTATATAAATGAAATTGAATTGAATTGAAGGTTATTATAGTGGGGGATTTTAACATTCATGTTACCTTTACTTAAGAAACCCTCTCTTAATCAAGATGACTTAATAAATTACAGACATATCTAATCTTCTTTTCCTATCTAAAAATCTTGAGAAAGTAGTTGCTAATCAACTATGTGACGACTCTCCACTGTGGCTCTACGCTCTTTCATGAGGAGTGAATGCTGCTTGTCAAGACTTGATGCAAATCTACTGGGTTTCCATAGACGGGAATCGTTTTGACCAGTCTGTATGATTTGATTGAATTTGACTTGGTAAAGTGCCTTGAGATGACATGTGTTGTGAGTTGGTGCTATACAAATAAAATTGAATTGAACTGAACACACACCACGACTGACCTGGACCACATAGCTGACAGAGCTATCTCGATAGTCATGCTCCTTTAGAATAAGATCTGCTTATTTCCCTGACTCCCCTGGGTTCTCCTACAACTTTCCAATTAAATATTATTGGCGAATATTGCTTACATTTATTTTATGTTCTGTTTTTTTTTCTCTTCATGAAGACTACATCTGCCCAAGCGTTCTTTTGGGCTTACTGTAGTGGCCCTTCGACTGAGCAATTACTGCTAATATTTTCATTCTGGACAACACACTTGGCTCTGTCTTTCTGTGTTTAGCCCTTTCTCTCGAATAGACAAAGCAACTGAGGGAGCTGTTGCTGCACTAACTCTGTTGTGTGCACCATCTTTCATTTGATAAATTATACAACCAGTTTAGAGCTTATATGTGTAGCTGTGTTTCTCTCCTAGATGAAGCCATTACAGGGGCTACTACTGCCACTAACTCTCGTTAGATCTCGTCTTTTTTTGTGTGTGTCTGCTCTGTCTTGTCAAACCCCCAACTGGTCGTGGCAGATATCAGACAGCAGATATGGTCATCTCGAGTCTTCAAGTTAAAACAGAGTCATTGCATTCCACCGTCACCAAATGCTAATTCAGGAGGAGAAATTGCCGCAATGTCGTGACTGATTAGAACATTTTTTCACCAATTTGAATAATAAACTGAACTTGGCTGCAATGTCTCATAACTACAATCGATTGGAATTCACATAATTGACTGAATCCGTCGGTGTGATTGAATAGATTTTATATCTGTATATAAGTAATGTGCTGAAAGCCTGAGTTCCTTTAAATCGAGATTAAAAACACATTTGTTTAAAATTGCCTTTGAATGTTCAAGTTAAACTGTTTTAAAATTACTTTTTTTTCCTACATTCTATCCCTACTTGCTTTTATTCCTATATTTTAATCATGTAAAGCACTTTGCATTGTCTCTGTACTGAATTGTGCTATACAAATAAATTTGCCTTGCCTTGCCTTGCCTATAAGTTGGATTTTATTTTATTTTATCAACTGCTTTAAAGTTACATTTGTTGTAAATTGACACTATATAAATAAACTCAACTGCTAATTATTGTGATGATGATGATAAAAGTGATGGTAAAAGGTACTACACGATTCAGCACATTCTTTTTGGCTGTTGATCTTTCACATTACAATATTGCTTTTTAACCTGCTCCTCAACATGTAATCTAATTTAATACATATATTTCCTCATGCAATCCAACTGTTCAGCTGAACACACTGTAAATATTACCTTTTGTTATATTTTGAAATACAGCAGCAGATTTTACTGAGTGGACCCCCAGCGGAAGCAAGTGTTCAAACAGGAAAACAAACAATCTTGAAAATTTTCAGTTTTGGTGGTTTGCAGACACCATCACTTATAGTTTACAGTTCATTTTCCAGATCAATATTTCTCATTAGGGTTGTTTATTTAGTTTAGGAATATCGCCCATCCCTGATGAATTTCAACAGATAATAATTTTACATTCACAGAAACATCCCTGATATACAAACTGAAATGGTAAAACAGTGGCTGGATTTCATTGTTTGCCTCTCACCTTCTGCTACCTTCAGAAGACATGTTGATGTATGTTTAAATAGGTGTAAGCGTTGAATAAACTAATCCTGAGTTCATAGTGAGATTCACTGTAACCCAATACAGACAATTGTATTCATCCTTTTCACCCTCTGCTCCTTTGTGCCTCACATGTATCACATCAGTCCCTGTAGGGGGTTGAGAGGGGAAATTCCGAAAAGATAATCCCCTTGTTTTTCAGAGACGGATGGGAATCTGTGAAAAAAATATGAAGGCGAGAAGGCGGAGGATGAGGAAGGCTTTGTCAGCTCAGCTGGGAGCTGAAGATAATGTTTACTCTCTGTCTTGTGCTGGCTTTTTATAGTGACGATATTTTGAGCTTGTGAACAGCTCTTTCTGTGTGTGTGTGGGTGTGCGTATGCATGTATCGCTATCATTATGAGGACCAAAACTTGACAGTAGACCAACGTTGTGTGGACAATTGGCATTGTGAGGACATTTTGCAAGGTCCACACAATGCAAATTGGGCTAATGCTTAGGTTTAGGGCTATGGTGTGAATTGAGTTTGGGTTAGGGTTAGGTATGTACCTGTGACTTTAGGTTTAGGGTTAAGTTCAGGGTTAGGGCATAGAAAGAAAAAGAAAATGAATGGACGTCAATGGAAATTCACACAATGTACATACCAACGTGTGTGTTTTTGTACTTGCAGCTGAGCAAGAACACTTTTTGCTCATTTTACTAATGAAGTTAGGACTTTGATGTAAAGTGAGGACCCTTTGTCAGACCTCACTGTTATTCTGGGCTAGGGGTAGGGATGGGTACTGAATTTGGTACTTTTATATACTATACTATACTACTCGTCGGTACTAGGGATTTTTACGTAAAATCACAAAGTACCATGTTTTGGTACCTAAACACATCACTCTGACACTGAAGGAGTGGAAAAGTGGGCGATTTTCCATGCCGAACATGAACAAAGCATTGCATGCATAAGAGCAAGACGATGTCAGTAGCCTCTGGTAGTCCAACAAAGCAAGCATGGCTGACAGAAAAGCAGTCGAAAGTATGTATCCACTCCTAAGAGTCTTGGGAGAGCGGCAAGTGCTGCTGTGAGCACCTTCCTACTTCTCCAAGCCCTGTCTCACAGACAGACAGACAGCTGCTGATGCTGCCTCCTTCTGAAATCCGCCCGTAGTTAGAGCAAAGAGTGGGGGTGCAAGATGGCGCTGCTGTGAGCAGTTGTGTTTTACAGAGCTGAGGAAAAGGACTTTTGACAAACCTTACAAAAGAATGGTAACTGCTTCAAGAGTTGCTAAATAAACACCTAATCTCCACAGAGGAAAACACAAAATCTAAAAGGACACTTGAAGTTTTTTATTTGCCAAAACCTTCTGAGAAGCTAAATGGCGCTAGTTGAAATGGATTGTCAGATTCCTGCCACTGAAGAAGTTGTACTTCTTCAGTACTTACCGATATGGAAATTGAGGCTTTGAGAGAAAAAAGGCATGTAGACACTTCCCACTTGAATAGACCCCTTGCATCTGACGTCACAGTCACGTGATCGGGGGTGCGCGCCTCCATCTTGGTGGGCACGCTAGCCTGACAGCCCATCTACTACATGACAAAACGGGTGATTTAGAGCGTACTTTTAGTTAGTTTATTTTTGGAATCTAAACAATGCCTACGACTTGTTGTGCTCCCGGTTGCACACAGAGGAATTCCAAATCGTTGGATGTACGTTTCTGTCGTTTATTTGACTGGGGGAGCCATCATACTACGAGAGAATTTGCAGTCTACACTACCGGTGTAGCGATCGCTACACGGGCCGGAGAAGCCGCTGTTGCTGCTGTAGCCGCCGCTGTCTGGAGCAGCACCCGCTTCCTGCTGCTCCAGACAGCGTCGGCTCTCCGGCCAGTGTAGCGATCGCTACACCGGCTGGAGACCCATTACGTTATTAATCAATGATCGTAAAATAATTTCCCTAATACTTGCTAGAAGGTTAAAAACAGGTTTAGATGATTTAATAGATCAAGAACAATCAGGCTTTATGCAGGGTAGGAGTATCCACAAAAATATCAGACTCATCCTGGACATCGTTGATTATAATAATTTAATATTAGATGAAAGCTTTATACTATTTATTGATTTCTATAAAGCTTTCGACACGGTTGAACACATATTTATCTTTGAAGTAATTTCATTACTTGGTATCGGTGACACTTTTTAAAAGCAGTTAAAACACTCTATAATGGATGCAACAGTTCAGTAAAACCTCAGTATGGTACAATACAAAGATTTCAGCTTCACCGTGGCTTAAAACAAGAGTTCACGCCTCTGTCAGTCTGCCCCAGAGCAGCTGTAGCTACTTACATAGCTCACCACCGTCAGGGTGTGAATGTGTGTGTGAATGGGTGAATGACTAAGACTGTAGTGTAAAGCACTTTGGAGGTCGTCAATACTAGTTAAAGCGCTATACAAGTACAAGCCATTTAAAACAAGTGCCCAATTTCCCCATTTTAATTTTTGTTAGTAACTCAGGTAATGTCTACACATATATCAAACAAAGAAGTTTTAGAGGCTTTTCAGCAATGGTCACTGAATTTAAAATCTGTGAACTAGCTGATGATACTTCGTTGTTTTTAAAAAAACAAGAATGAAGTACCAATTTTCTCATGTCTCTGGTCTAAAAATGAAACCTCAAAAATCAGTTGGAAACACTCCTCCTCCTGCTCAACACTTCTGGGTGTCCATGTATGGCGGGATCAACTGGAAGAAGGCATGGCGTGTCACTGATGCATACTGCATTACTAACATGATTAAAGAGGTATCTTTTAAAATCCTTCACAGAATTTATCCTGCAAAACATGTCCTGAAGCGATTTAAACTGAATATCAACTGTTCCGGCGACTTCTGTGGATTGCACAAAGAGACCATTATTCACCTGTTTTTTGACTGTATGTATTGTAAAATATTTTGGATTGATGTTCAAAATTATATAATTAGAAAATATGGTCAGTTAATAACTTTAAATGCTAGTGTGTATCTACCTCTATAGAAAATTGGAGAATGATGTATATTTTGATATTCAATTCCTTATTATAAGTGGAAAATATCATATACACAAAATTAAATGGGCTGAACGAAAACCAAATTTTCACTGATATAATTTTAAATTTAAAATCTATAACAAATCTGAAAAATAAGAAGGCTGGAAACACAGTCAACATTTAAAAAAAAAAAGATTTAACTTTAGCAACTAACCTGGCTCCTCCTATTATTGTAATTTAATGTGGCAAATCTTCTCGTATGTATTGAATGTTTTATTTATCCCTGGCAGCCATTGGTGCAAATGTCTTCTTGTTGCTTTGGCTGACTTGAATTCTGTGCTTTCCTCAGCTGGCTGAAGCACTTGCATCTGACCATAAAAAAGAAAAAGGAACACATAGAAGAGGGAACGGCAAAGTCAGGGAGGAAATGAAGGATGTGGTGGGAAAGGCAAGCATCAGTGAGTGGAGAGCTCATCATTTGTGTGGCTTTTTTTTTTTTTTTTTTTTTTTTTACAGCTTCCTCCCGCTTCAGCCACACAGCTCAAACCTCAGCTGCCGGAAAAAAAACACAAACAGCTGGAGTCTTTAAGATGTGTAACAGCTAGCCAGAGCATGTCAGTGTAAAGGACGTATAGCAAACCAGGTTACAAATACACAATAGAGGCATGGCGGCCATCTGCTAGTAAAAAAAAAGGCAAATCGGGGTGGTATGAGCTCTGGCAATATTTAAACATTTTTTTGTCAAGAGTTGTAAGTGTTTGCTGTCAGTGTGTGACTTCTTGTGGTGAAAGAAGAGCAAGTTATTATCTTAGCGTATGAAGGTTTGCGTTAGTGAAATAAAACTGGTCAGGCAGGTTGACAACACTCCGTTACAACACTGGAGAAGCCTCCACCACTGGTATCGCAGCAATTTGGGTACGTGGCTGAAAAAAGAAACCCGACAAAGACAAAGTATTTGTCAGTTCAGTGAGAAATCAGTGACTGGTAAACCATTCGCTGCCAACAACAGTAAAGAGGACATGTGTTTGGTAGATTGCAACTGGCCTCAAATGTGAAGGATGTTGGAGGCTTAACAAGGACATACCATCTTAAAAGTTGTTAACGTTTTATCACAGTTGCATAGGTACAGATTTAAAAATGAACTGAATAGCATGAAGTGGAGTGGAGTGAAATATTAAATAAAATTTAGTTTGTGTAAGCTTAATGACTATGGTTTACGGGTAAAGAAAATCACAAATTCTGTGTCTCAGAAAATTTGAATATTGCTAAAAAGTTATAGCATATTTATAGAAAGTTGAGTGGAAGGAAAAAGTGTGGTAGGAAAAGGTGTACCAGCTACAGGGATAACTGGAGTCCTTATCAAGCATAACCCATTTAAGAATTTGGGGATCTTCACAAGGAGTGTACTGAGGCTGGAGTCAGCGCATCAAGAACCACTACGCTCAGACGAATCCTTAACATGGGTTACAAATATGCCACTTCTAGAGTCGAGACACTCCTGAAGCAGAGCCAATGCTGGGAGTGTCTTACCTGGGCTAAGGAGGAGAAGACCTGGACTGTTTTTCAGGGGTCCTGTTTTCAGATGAATGTCAAGTTTGCAATTTACAAATCAGTCTTCCAGATTCTGGAGGAAGGGCAGAGAGGCCCAGATTCCATGTTGCTTGAAGTCTAGAGTGAGGTTTCCACCGTCAGTGATGACTTGGGGTGCCATGATATCTGCTGCTACAAGGACATTTCAGAGCTCTTCATGTTACCCCTCTGCTGACAAGCTTCATGGAGATGCTGATATCATTTGCCAACCGGACTCAGCACTGACCCACAGCAAAGATAACAAAAGCTGGTTCAGTGATCATAACGTTACTGTTCTTCATTGGCCAGCAGACATGCCTGACCAGAACATCACAGATAATTCATGGAGTATTGTCAAAAGGAAGATGACAGTCACCAGAACCAACAATGCAGATGACTTGAAGGTCGCCATCAAAGTAATCTAGGTTTCCATTACACCTGTTTTGGAGGCCCTCTTGCTATCCCCCTGATCTTTAGTTTCTCCAAAGAGTGTATCAGAATGAAGTCCATTCACAAATGTTATTACTTCCAGTCAGAAAAAAACATATTAGTAAAATTAAAATATTACATTAAACCTCAATCTGCCAGGGGTATGAATAATTTTGGGCCTGGCTGTATAAACACTTGTTGTAGAAAGGGGTGTAGAACATAGAGACACAAAGTACTCTTAAAAAGGTGCAATACAGTGTTTTATTGATCAACACATAAATAATATTCAAATAAGGAGGAACATTTGGGGCAATATGTGTAAAGCTTGACATTTATCTGAATTTTACAATAACGGATGCAAATAGTTTGTGATTTAAAAAAAGTATTTCTGAAGCAGCAAACTGCTAAAACTGATTTTCACTGGAGGTTATACCGCTACATGTATACACGGTCACAGATGGAATGCTGCTCGGCTGTACAGCTGGATCTCAGTCAGAGGCGACGAAAGATTTAAAGCAAACGTGTTGGTGACTCGTACAAACAAGCAGATGCACCATAAATCCCTCAGACTGCTGCCAGAATCCTGATTAACCCAACGAATGACCCCGCACAAGGACCACCATGGTGTTTATTTAAAAAAAAAAAAATCACACACATACCATTATCCATACGTTCTCAATAGTTGTGAGATGAGCAGAGAGCCACTTTGTGAGTTTATGCCTGAGACAAGGGCTGTTATCCTTAAGTGAAATTAACTGGGGACTCAACTGTCCCTTAGCTCTCCATCCTGTGTCTCTCTCCTGATGCCTGCATGTCCTTCAGGATCTTAGATTGATGCTGGAGACACTCCTTCATCTTGTCCTCAGTTAGGGTGAGACGCTCCTCCAGCACGGAAACAGTCTGCATGGAGAGCAGGAAGGGGGGGGGGGGGTGATGTTGGACACAATAATTATACAGCAGTCGCAGAATAATTACAGAGGCAGAAGCAAGTCTGACGGCCTGTGATCAGTCCTATCATCGCTCTGGAAAAATAAAGCAAAAGCCGCAGAACACAGAACAGACTGTGGACAGCAGGCTCATGGAAGTCATCTACAAAAAACTGTCAGCTGATTTTTTTCTTCATTTACTTCCTTTTGTTGCCTTAGTGTTATTCAATGAGACTACAAGCAAGAACGAGAAAACCCAGATCAGTTTAGGATCAATATCTGGAGTAAAAATATCCTGGACAAAAACAAGGAGAGAACAAAATGGAGAGAAAGGATAAGATAAGGCCTGAAGGAGGAGAAATTAACCTGTTAAAACATGAAAAAGTCAAACATGCCAACATGCTTCCAAACAAAACAATGGTAAGGCCGACAAAAGTATTTTGTTTTCCACATTTTATCAAGTCACAACCTTAGATCCAAGTGCGTTTTAGTAGGTTTTTATGTGAGAGAACAACACAATGTAGTGCATAACTAATACTAATATTTGAAGAAAGCCATCTGCAGTTTGCCCAAAGTCACCTCTTCAACATTGGGCTGACCAAGGAGAAGGTTCCAGTGTTGTGGAAGACCTCCTGCGTTGTTCCAGTACCAAAGAAAATTCACCCATCAGTCCTCAATAACTTTAGACCTGTTGCCCTGACATCCCACATCATGAAGGTTCTACAGAGACTCCTGCTGGCTCACCTGAGTAAGCAAGCAAGCAGCCATCAGGACCCCCTGCAGTTTGCTTATCACCATGGAGTTGGAGTTGAAGATGCTATCATACACCTCCTTCAACAAACCTACTGTCATTTAGACAAGGCAGACAGCACTGTGAGGATCATGTTCTTGAATTCTCCAGAGCATTTAACACAATTCAGCCTGATTTGCTTTTTCAGAAACTCCAGAAGACTCCAGAAGGTGGAGGTGTCAACAATCACCTGGATCAGAGACTACCTGACAAACAGACCACAGTTTGTGAGACTGAAGGGTCATGTGTCTAACCAGGTAGTCAGCAGCACAGGAGCACCACAGGGGACTGTACTCTCACCTCATTCTCACTCTTTACACCTCAGATTTCCAATACAAGACAGACCCCTGTCATCCGCAGAAATACTCAGATGAGTTTGCAGCCGTTGGATATATCAGAGATGGACAAGAAGCTGAGTACAGGGAGCTGGTGGACCACTTTGTGGCATGGTGTGAAAACAATCATCTCATTCTGATTGTGAATAAAACAAGTGAGATGATAATAGGAATAGGTTCAACACCATTAGCATCCTGGGAGAAGAAGTGGAGGTGATGGAAGAGGACAAATACCTCGGTGTTCACCTGGACAACAGACTAGACTGGAGACGCAACTTTGAAGCTGTCTGATGATTTTTTCATAAAATGAAGAACATTACGGAAATCCCTGAGCATCCTCTTCATCAGACTGTTGTAGAACAAGAGAGTCTTGATATAGAGGATTCTCCATATGAGCTGTAAGACAGACTGCTATGGGAGATCCATCCTGTCTGCAACTATCAGTATCTACAGTTGAAAAAACTCCCATGAGTTACACCAGCATTTCCCTTTGGGATCAAAGTATTTTTGAATTGAATTGAATGTAGGGGACACAGCAAACATGTGGATGTTGTGTACTACATCCCGAACACACTACCCCACCTTGAAACCTGGCAATACTTTTACAGGGAAAAGTAACCCTGTCTTGCATGGTTACTTTTCCAACAAGACAACAGCGCTAAACAGAGTCTGAGCTGCAAGGATATGTCTTCGATCAGGGGTTTCAGACAGTCCTTCACATTGGTTGTGCTGCCACTTTTACATGTGTCCCCAATCCAACATGGCTGAATCAAATGGCTTTATTATCTTTTCAGCATGTAGTCCAGCTCTACAGAGTCAGGTGTGTAGAGTCAGAGATGTTTCTAAAAGCTGCAGTTTGAAAGACCTGGTCTAGATCCAAGTATTTGTATTATATTGTGTAATTCTGTCACAATAAAGCCTAATGATGTCATGATGCAGCCTGGTGGCTGCATTTTTAGCAATTCCTGCCTCCCCCTTCCCAGCGCAGCCTGATCAGGATCACCTGTCAGGCTGCAATCACCTGTGACTGGCTCCACCTGCTCACCCTGCTTTAAATACTCACCTCAGTTTGTTCCTGGTCGCCGGGTCGTCTGCAACCTCCACTCACACCACACCACACCTGTCTAGTCCAGTACTCTGCCTTGCTGTTGGAACTCCTGTTACCCAAGTGCCTCAGTTCTCAGTTTCCTCCAGTCAGCCTGCTCCTGCAACTCATCAACTCCAGCCCGGTAACTGACTCTGGTTTTCACCTTCCACTACTCCTTCTTTGCAATAAACTCTCAAGACCAGCTCTGTGTGTGCGTGCTCTGTCCGGGTTCATGAAGACAAATCATGACAAATGAATTACATGATTATTGAAACGTGACTGAGTGTGAAGAAGGTTCTAGAGATATGAATACTTTTGCACTGGCTTTAAAGATACTCGTTTAAGTAACAACGGTGAATCGGGCAGCTACACCAGGCAGCTCTTTATATGGTCGGCTCTCAGTAACATACAGCTGTGATTCCAACAAGCCCTCTCCAGTGTGGCTTTTAGCAGACTGAACAGGATGGACTTGTTACCCGACTAAACAATACCATGTTACACAGCAGAAAAGTTGTCTCCAAGTTAGGAATTCTTCTTGCTTTGGATTTTCCCCCCACCCTATTAGTAATAATACAGCTGAACTTGAAAAGAAGATTCAACAGTACTAAACTATTCCATTCAAACAGTCAAAATGAGTCAAACATAGCCAGAATACTGCTTTTCAGTAACTGTCAGCTGCAAGATTAAGATTTCCCCCATGGCTGACCTGCGTGAGAACATCCAGCTGTTGAACAATGTGCTGCAGGGTGAAGTCCAGACTTGATGGATGACCAGAGAGGACTTCCAGTGGGTGGCTCTGCGCTGTGTCCTCTTCCTCCCCCCTTCCTTTTCCAGCACTGTCTGAGCCGGTCTGGTTCCCAGAATTTGACCCTGTCCAGTTGGTACTTTCACCTCCGGTCCACTCTTCCACTCTTGAACTCGTGACATGACGTGGCAGGAAATCAGCCTGTGGGTGTATCAAAAGTGCAGAAATTTTTAGGAGTTGGCGACAATTGAATAATTAAGATGTCTTCTGCAGACACTTTGATGCGCGTTTTGCTCACTTCTGTCCCAGAATATTCCGTTATTTAATACACTGAATCCAGGAATCACTTTTGGGACATTTTTCTGAACGATACTCTGTGTCTAAAACTTTGTTTTAGACACAGAGGTTTGTTTAAGCTTTTTGCTAAAAACAGAAGTGTAGGACCAGGGTTCATTAGCTTTTAATGGGACTAAACCTAAACCAAGCATCAATCTTTAAAACCTGTTGAGCCCTAAGGTCTTCAGCAGCAACTCTGCCTGAAATTACATACCTGATATAAATCAAGTACAGCTCTACAGTTTTAAAGTATAAATGCAAACCTGTGTAACGGTAGGACGTAAAATTATATTTTCCCAGTGGAACCACTTTTGTCACTGTTACTATGCCCCATTTATTGGTGTCAGAACAAATGAAAAAATCAGACTTTATGGATACACATCTTGACTATAATATATATATATATATATATATATATATATATATATATATATATATATATATATTAGGGCTGGGCAAGTTAGCGCGTTAATTCATTAGACTATTAACGGCGATATTTACTTTATCACGCATTCGGTGCATCGACGCTGTCGGTGAAGTCGCTTCTCGCTTCAAAGTATCCATGTATTTTTGCCTGTTTTTTCCCTGCCATTCACCATATGCACGCGAGAAAGCAACAACAAATAAACGCGTGTTAACGTCAAATAAACATGCAAGCATATCGACTTAGCAAGGATTTCAGTTTAAAGTTCTTCCAGCAACAAATATGACTGAAACAAGTTAGTTGTAACCACTGCCAAGTTAAACTTTGGTATTGAACTTAAAATGGTAATGCTGCTCCCTGCGGTTACCTCAGAAATTGCCTGTTTTTGGTAGATTTTTTCCCCATAAAGAGAATTTCCTGTCAGTGGCAATAAGCTTTAATTTATTATTATTGCTATTTTTTGTTTTACATGTTTAAGTTGAGCTTTACACTAAATATGTGTTACTGATAAGTGCTACAAATCTTACAACACTTTTGTTCATATGGCAGCAGAACATTAAAAGTGCTCTTTACACTACTGTTCAATTCATTCTTGGAGTTTGCGCATACAATGCGATTAATCATGATTAATCAGGCAAATTATGCGATTAATCGTGATTAAAGATTTTAATCGTTGCCCAGCCCTAATATATATATATATATATATATATATATATATATATATATATATATATATATATATATATATATATATATATATATGTTCCACAAAGAGTAGTGGGCAGTGTCCCAGGCGGAATGTCATTCTGGCACAATTTGGCCAATGTGCTAAATCTGTTTTTCACCTCATAAAATGGAATCTGGTCAAGTAAAAGTGTGTATTTCCATTGTAGGTCTCCTTATGCAAATGCAATAGTCTTTGGTCAACACATTTCCCCTCTGTATCCTCAAAATTTACCATCATGTACGGCATTAAGTCAATAGTACACAAAGCAACGCATATAGCTAAATCATAAGATCAATTACACATGGAAATAAGGCCACCGGATATGGTGTTACAAAAACGAGCTTTACATAACTTTAAAGGGGGTTTCTCTAGTATCGCAGTAAACCAGCCATGGACAGGTTGAGCCTGTAGCCTGTAATCACTTCTGTCCCAGAATATTTTGTGTAGTGTTTTTTTCTAAACGTCTCCCAGGTTTAAAGGACCTTTGAGTCTTATCAGGTATGTTTAGGAAGCTGTAAACCATATGCACTAGTGCAAAAAAAAAAAAATAATTGGGGGATTGTTTTGGATACATTAAAGCCTCCTCTTGTGAGCCAATTAGAAAACAGCAGTGTTGTTTAGAGGCGGAGCTTAAACACCTGTCTCAGCTGGGCCCATCGAGCTTAATATTAAAGAAAGTCAGAAAAGCAACATTTTTACCAGTTTTGCAAACAATAGCCTGAGGAGATTTGAAAAGATATAAGGGTGGGTGGGCTTTAAATCTATGCCACAGCCACCAGATTTTCTCTGCAGGTCTTTTCTTTGCAGCTAGTTTCACGAAGTGTCTCAGTCCAATCCCATTAATCCAGCTGCTAAAATGAATAGAGAATCTCTTGTACTGAATGTCTGTGGGCCTTTGACAAAAATCTCGCAGGAAAATATACAAGTTTGCGTTGAATTTAACTAATTAGTAAAGTCAGTACCAATTGAAGTGAAGAACGGATTACCTTCAGGTGAAAAAGTCATGCCTGGACTGGGATATAATAGGCAAATCATACTTCCTAGTGTTAACTCATGCTCTGTAGCCTTAATTTAAAGCTATGTGGGGTAGTAGTTAAAATATGCCACTCTTTCAAGAAGCCAATATGCCATTGGTAGCAATTATTTTATTTCATAGATATGAATGCCAGGATTGGAGCTTGGCAGGTGACTAAATAAAAGCAGTACTTCATATTATTGTGATCACTAAATCAATCACAGCCTTCTCATTGGTCATCTGGATCAGCATCCAGCACAGGTTGTGATGGCCGGATAACAAATTTGCAGCCAGGCAACAGGTTTCTCCCAAGAAAGATCTTTCAGCACAGGTGGGACCTTCTAATGCTGCCAGTACTCTGTGAGGTCTACATCACGTTTATGGACCAATTGTATGACTGAGGAGGCTTTTAATGTCGTAGTGGACCGTCTGAAAGTGCAGATATTGACAAAGTCACCTTATCTTGCATTTTTCTATGTATTTATGTAGCCATACATCAGAGTCTGCAAAAAAAGTTTGGTTTTTATGCGCAACACATGAATGAATCTGTTATGAATACTGGAAATGCATGGAATGTTGGAAACATGCTTCCAGTCCTGTACAGGAAAAGACTTTAATTTGATAGACTGGAGTGAGTGAATGTTTTCCATTGCTGGATCACACATTGAAACAGAATACCTGAGGCCATTCTATTATAATACTTGCTTAAGAAAAACTGACAAGGTCATTTTCTCACATAGGCAAGAAAAGATAACAAGAGGCTCAACTGAGCTCAATGTTATTTCCATTATATTTGACCTCACCTTATAAGCACATCAGAAAACATGATTTCCTCAAAGAAAAACGTGACAAGTGCAACTAAACAGCAATAGAACATTATATTGAGTTTAACTAGAGCTTAGTTTCTCTATTTACCATAACGACTCTCAGCATGTTGCCATAGGACATGCAGATTTTAAATGCATTCATCAGAAAACGCCAAAGCTTTGAAACTATTCTCAGGAAAAAGTGGCAACATTTAAAAGACAGAGATGCTGTCACATTAACATGTAGTTGTTTTAACTGATTATTGTAAGTATATTGTAAAATCTATTGTAAAATCTGTTGCTTCTGACATTTCATACTTTCACTGGTTTGTAATTGCATATTTTGTATGTGTGGATGAATGTTGTAACTGACATGTAACCCCGTTGCCTGTCTTGGCCAGGACGCTGTTTAAAAGAGATTTTTTTAATCTCAATGAGACTTTTTCCCAGTTAAATAAAGGTTAAATAAATAAATAATTCAAAGTAGCAATTTTGTGTTAAGTGTTCTGTTATGAATCTGACCAGGTCTTTACAGGCACAGAAAGAAAAGGATTCTGCTGCTTTACTAAACTGGTTTCTTCAAACTACATGCAGCGCATTGCTAAATAATTCTTGCCCTTTGAACTTTCCCAGGTGTCACGTGTTATGGACACAAAACTATCCGACAGATCGATAAGGTAGAGCATCACAGAGGCAAAAGATATTCATGGATTTTAGAATTAATCAAAAACAAAAATCCAAAAAGTCGTGCATTTTTTTGCAAGCCTCTTTACTGACAACATGAAATGAAAGACCTTATGAAGAGCTGTGTTCCACCTCAGACAGGTCAGACCTAAAGCCAACTGAGAATATGTGGCAAGGCTTAACAACAGAAGCTCACAGTTGTTCTCCTTCTAATCTTACCGAGCTGGAGGTTTTATTTATTTATTAATTTATTTTGCAAAAAGAGAAAAGGGCAAAACCTTTACATTTCTTCAGATAAGCAAAGCTGGAGCAGACATACCCCATAAAATTTGCAGTTGTAACTGAGGCAAAAGGTGACTCTGCTAAGTTTGCTCTTGGTGATGGGGTGAATACTTATGAATGCCAGACTTTTTATGTTTTTTCAGGAATTTACTAGACCATATTTCTATTCTCTTGTGTTTTTCTGTAAAACTGAGATTTTTAAAAGGAGAAAGAAAATGTTTCTGTCCGGAATATTAGTCAAGAATGTGCTGTTTCCAAACGTTGCTATAAACCAAAACATATTGGATGACCTCTACAATATAATGGTGATGAGCCATGCTCTCTTCACCCTCTTCCATACAACTGCTCTGCTGTCCACGCAACAAACATGGTCGTGAAGTTTGCGGACGACCCCAATGCAGTGGGTCTCATATCCAACAATGATGAGTCCCACTACAGAGATGAGATTCACAGTCTGACACAATGGTGCTCCAGGAACAACCTCCTGAACACCTGCAAGACCAACGAGGTCACAGCGTACTACAAGAGGTCCAGGAAGACTGAACACGCTCCTCTGTGCATACAGGGGGAGGGTGGTGCAATTCGTCTTTCTCAGGACACTGAAACGGACTGGACTTTCCATTAAGCTGTTAAAAAATCTCTGCAGAGCTACAATAGAAAGCATTTTGTGTCTCAGTGCGACAGTGTAGTATGGAAGCTACAGAGTGCATAAGAGGAAGGACTTAGCACCGGTAGTGAGGACAGTGTAGGGGATTGTGGGATGCCATCTTTAGGACCTAGACACGGTTTATGCTGCACAAGTCCAGAAAAGGTCCAGATATATTGCCACAGACAGTGATGGGCAGTAGCGCCGCTACATGTAGCGAAGCTATTAGTTAAACTACATTTTCCAGTAGCTTGACCGTAGCGTCGCTGCTTTATGAATCAAGTAACTTTCCTGTAGTGACGTTATTTTTTTGATCAAGTAGCGACGTAGCGTCCACAAACGCTACAAAATCCAGGACATAAGAAATGAAACCAGGTTTGCTATTTTGAAACAACATTCAGAGTGAACAATCAATCAGAGTTGTTGGTTGGACATGTTCGTGCGCGAGCTTCTACTCTGCCTCTCCTGTCTGTTATGGCAAGCCGGTGAGGCCAATTATCGCCCGTACAATAACGCGCAGTTCCAACTCGTATTTTACGCGAGCGCGCGTTTTTTACGTCACCGCGCGTTTCCAGCCAGAACGCGCGGTGACGTAAAAACGCGCGCTCGCGTAAAATACGTGCGGTGGCGTTAATAACGTTTGGTGGCGTTTTTTGCATATTATATTATCAGGAGGTTTCTTTTATGTGCTCAGCCACTAGATTTAAAGGTGTTTTACCCAATAAGAACACTGCAGCACCAGACACAACTAGGAGGTCCCTGATCGTTGAGGAAAGGCAGAAAGAAGATGCACCTTCCTTTCTGGTCCTGTCTAAATCCTGCTTAGTTCAATAATAAAGTCTGATATTACACAAAACTCACTCTGCTTGTTCTCCCTACTTATGCCCTTGGTGCAGAAGATAAATGAAATCTTTAACAGAAATGTTATTAATTCTGACAATATTATCATGTGAATATAAATACAAAGCATACAGAAAATGCAGCTTTATTAAGTGACCTGGTTTATTTTATTTAGCTTTTAATTTCTTTTCAACATTTAGTTCTACTACTTGGCTTGTGCTTTGGTAGTTTCATGTTTAAAATGACAAAAGAAATATGAAAAAGCTTATGGTGCATCTTCTTTCTGCCTTTCCCCAACGATCAGGGACCTCCTGGTTGTGTCTGGTGCTGCAGTGTTCTTATTGGGTAAAACACCTTTAAATCTAGTGGCTGAGCACATAAAAGACAACCTCCTGATAATATAATATGCAAAAAACGCCACCAAACGTTATTAACGCCACCGCACGTTTTATTTCTAGCAGTAATTACTTCAGTTTGTATTTTATTATGCTGCTCATAAAGCAATGTCTACACTGTGTTAGGTCATTGGCTGATCTTTAATAAATGTTTTAACCAGTGTATCAGACTCATTTTGAATTGATCTGACATTAGGTTGGTACAACGTTAAGTAGCTTCTGATGTAGTTAAGCTACTTTTAACACATTTGTGTAACTTAGCTTGCTATATTTCTATAGGTGGTAGCTTTTGTGTAGTGAAGCTTAATTTATTGTTGAGTAGCTAATAGCTTAGCTCACTACACTGGACAAGTAGCTTGCCCAACACTGGCCACAGACCCAGGCAATGCCCTGTTTGACCCACTTCCATCAGGGAAACCATTCAGGAACATTAAATCAAAAACTAACAGACTTAAAAACAGATTCTCTCTCAAAGCTATAGCCCCCTGGTGAAAATCAACAAACCATCAGCCGAGTTCATAATCTGTTACATGTTAAGGCTGGTTCACATGGTAGATTTTAAAACAGACGGACGATTTTCAAAGCTTGAGAGACATCACACGTAATGATAAAAAAAAATTGTAGATAAAACAGGTTTGCTCGTACAGTGTGGTCTCTGGTCAGACGGTAAGGACAACACACCACACACGGACAGATTTTACTCGGGATCCTTCGGATATCAGACGGGAGATCTCACGAGTTTAGCGTAAATAAACATGGACGGCGAGGAAGAATAATAGCAATAGTTTGTGGACTGATTTTAATGGAGAAAGAAGCATAACAAGAAAAGGCACTGGTTAAAGGAGTGGAGACCGTGTGACCGGGTACTCTACGTTTGCTGCACTGTGATATGGAGGTGAGTTGGTCAGATTTTTTTTCTCTCTCTGGGTTTCACTCGTCTCACTGTCTGATTGGTTAAACGTCACATTCAACAGGCTGCATGCTCGTTTGTCTATGAGGGACACCACATACGCTAGCATATCGGGGCAAGACAATCCAACATATTGAATATCCCCAATTTGAGGTCGGTGCGGTCCTGATCTTCTACTGAGTGGACCAGATCACTCTCAACACACCACACACGGTAGGAATATCTTCCTTATTCCTAAGCTTATTTTGAGAGACATGCCGATAGTCGCCGTCTGTCGGAAGGGGAAGAACGGAGCAAAAATCTGGCTAAAATTCCTGCCATGTGAAACAGTCGTTTCACACTACTGGTTGCACAGGTTTCTGATGAGATGAAAAACATTTATACTGTCTCTCACTAGTCAATCGTCCGCCTACAGCTTTCGAGCTTCTAAAGTTATCAATTTGAGTCTTAATTATTTCTGCAGAAGTAATTACATTAATACAAATCAAGTGTCCTAAAGGTTGTTGATTGTTATTTAGCAAATGATTCTTTAAAATGTAATTTTCTCAAATAATGTTTTATCAAACTTGGAGTTGCATTGTGAATGGGTGGAACACATAACCAAATGTTGTTCTAAATGAGTTAAGCTAATTTAACCTCATTCCATTTTGTTTAAGATTAACTTTGGTTCTCTAACTTAGATCTGCAGTGAACCCAAGATTCTCTGAACCATTCTTATGATGATGGTTTTCAAGTATCTTTATTTGTCCTTTTATGTATACATAGTTTCTATAATCTTAATTTTGCTTACTAGTTTAGTTAAGTTTCACTAGCCTAGTAGAAGGGATTTGTTGATTGAAATATAGTGTTAATTCAAATTAACAACATTCTATATTGGTGTTCCTTGGAGGTGCATTTATTTCTGTTAATAAATTCTTAATTCTAAAAATTAATAAACATTAAATAACTTAAAAACATGCAAAATGGCACAACAACTGTCTGTTCAGACATCTGAGCAATTTTCACACTTCTGCAACTAAATTTATTGCACAGTAATGCAGACTTTTTGACTTGAACATGAGTCTAGCTGCTAAGGACTATATGCAGGTTTATGCCCAAGAGAGAGTGTTGTTGTTGTTGGCCCGTACCATCAACAGTTTAAAAAATGAAATAAAATAAAACATGTAAAAATCTTGTCTTGCTGTGTCTGCATTTCATGTGTAATTATGTGCATTATGAGCCGGTGTTTTCCCCATCAAAATTTAATTATGGCAACACATAATGACAATAAAACCTCTTGATTCTGGTCTTGTTTCTCAGAAGGTGTTGAGCTACAGTTGAATTTAGCAGCACACACATCTGTAGAGTGAAACTCTGCTTGGTTCATCCTTTGTTGGTCACTTCCTTGGTCACTGCTTTGTTTATGGAGGCACAACGAAGAGGGTGGGGAAAAAAGAAAATTACTTTCTTTCATTATTTTCATTTGCATTAGATTTTAGGGTTAGTTGCTTTAGAAATGTGAGAAGTTCTGTTTGGCTCACATACAGTACAAGAACACGTGGACAAGGATTTTACCTTGAGGTTTAAAAAAAAAAGCTGTGTTAAAATGAAAAAGAAATGCCTCTTATAAAGTTGGAGCAGCCGTTAGCGTAACCATCTATTTGATTTAAAAAAGCTTATTTAATATAATAAACTGAAAGATTGAAAATGTTGGTTAGAAGTCATCACAGTACTCAAGGTTATTCTGCAGACTGAACCTAGAAAGGACTGAAAAGATTTGATGGAATCCATTAAAGTCCATCATGTTTTGTTTAAACTAGTCTTTAAAAATTTGGAAAAAAACTGTTGGCAGTCAGGAGAAGCCTGTGTTTGGTATTTTATACAACAGTCCAAACTTGTGTTTAAGTTCTAATCCTTTAATCTTTTAGAACTTTTACTAACTGACTGGATGTGCTCTCTTTCATCCTCTAGACCTGAAAACTGGTTCAGAGGTGACCCGCTTAGCTGTGTTTCTTTCCTAGATGAAGCTACCTATGGAGCTAGTACTGCCACTACCCTTTTACTGTTCTCTAACGTATAGAAGGTACTCCTGGATCAGTGCTTCTTGTTTTTTTGTGTGTGTATGCTCTGTCTTCTCAAACCTCTAGTCGGTCATGGCAGAAGGCCGTTGACACTGACTTTGGTTCTCGTTCTGCTGGAAGTTTCCTCCTGTTAAAAGGGAGTTTTTCTCTCCATTGTCGCTACATAGATGCTCGGTATGAGGGATTGCTTCTACGTCAACTACACTTTGTTTGTGAGGAACAAAATGTAAATGTTGCTTTAAAAGCTTTTATTAAATTAATGAAAATGGTTAACAATCATGGTTAACAAACAAGGCCAAAACAGTCGCTCAAAACTCAGGGCGTTCTGAGGACAGGAATACATTTTACAAAAATAATATGACAGCTGCTGCAAATAGTCAAAGTATGAGGTCTTACTCAAAGTTGCTGTGAGTGGCAGCCATCATGAATACATAAATCGGGTACCATCCTGTTGCACCAAGTTTCCGACTCATAATACTACCTTTAGGGTCCGTTCCAGTTAAATTTTCCAATCTGGAGGTTGAGAATTCCGACCACCAAGAACAAATGGAACACACTATTTGATATATGTTGAGTCGTTGAAATCTTGATTGTGACACATTTATATTGACTCAGGTGTGTTGTAGCAGTGACACATCTAAAAGTTGCAGGACACCAGAACTCGGGGACTGTAGTTGAAGACCCCTGGTCTACTACTTACGGTACTGGTTCTGCACTTATAAGGCCAATGAAAATATTGCCATACCGTAACTGATTATATTTTTTCTGATTATCAGAAACAACCCTTTCGAAAATTATGTAGACGCAGAAATAGTAAAAAGTTTTCATTTCATGACAAAAACTTAAATTAATCTTGAGTTGGAGTTAAAATTTTAGGGTCGGTTATCTTTGTTAATCAGCAAAAACTAAGGAAACGTTGGGGGATAGTAGTGATTTCTGATGGTGCAACAGGAGTAACAGAAAGGGAACCTAATGAAGGACGGGAAAGGAAGGAAGAGGTGGAGGAGGGTGTCACACATTCCTGGCCTAATGCACGGAGCAATCAATTCCGACTTGCTTCCTGCACGCTGTCCTCACTTCAAAGAGAGATTGTAAGGAGTCAGGAGAGGAAGGCTGATGGAGGGAGGAGAAATGTGTTTAAAGAAAGGAGGAGGAGGAAAAACTCCACTTAAGTGAGAAGAGAACAAAGCTGTCAGTGTGTGGCAAACAGTCTACTTTGCAATCTGGGTTCATTTCTTTTTCTTTCTTCTCTCCATCCTTCGTGAACAAACCTCCCCCTCGCCTCTCCTCAGCCACATCTGGCCAACATCTGCTCTGCACATTTATGCTCAGCAGATCCAGACCTCTGTACCCCCACCACCCGTCCCTCCCTCTGCCAGGAAGTTTGGGTGTAATCAAACATTTAACAGGCAAGGCACCCCAGCTGGTTTTTGTGTCAATCAGCACAAAACACACACACGTCTGTTCCAACACACACAGACCTTCAGTTTGCACTGTATTAAACAAAGGTGCAAAATTATCACAATTGCAATGCAAATAAGTAAAAAAAGAACATCTTGCAAGATGATCCCAAATGTAAAGCATATTGGGAGCTAATTGGAAGCACCATGGAAAAAATGGATGTGAAGCGCCATGGGAACACACAAGTAATACTTTTTATTTTATTACATATCTTTTTATTTTATTACACATCCGGACCCCGCTACACTGAGCAAATACTGCTTTACCGCATCCCCAACAGAGCTCAATTCTGACATAGTCGACAAAACCCTACAATTTAGAGGCGATAAAATCTTCCCTGCAAGGCTCCGCAGGAAGTCCGGAGTCACGGTTTGCTGTAATTGCAGTTAGTCGTGGCAGGAGTGTCGTGTTGGCGTACTGCAAGTCAGGTTTCAAATGCAAAGGTGGGTGGTTAGGGGCTGGAATTTACTGCTGTAATTACAAGGGGTAGTGGGAGTGACATGCAGAACCAATTGCAGCAACACTCCAAATTCTAGTAAAACAGAAAAATCGCAAGTTGTCAAATAAATAAATAATGCAATGCAAAGCTCAATATAATCACTTTTATTGTTCTGACAATTTTAGGAAGTTCACCTGACCCAAGTAAATGCAACATTGCTGTCCTGTACAGGGGCAGAGGGTGGGGGTAGGGAATTAACTTAGAACAAGAGTGTTGGTTTGAAACCTAGCTGATTCAAGTCAACGTTGCTTTGGGCAGAAACCTTAATGTTTTCTGTTATGGTCCCTGAAATGGGATATTTAGCTCACATGTATAACACATCACAGAAATCTGGTTAAATGGGTATGAAGGAAAATAACTCCATGGCATCTGTGTAGGTTTCAGTTGTGTCATGTATGGTACCTTGCAAAAGTCTTCCATCCCCTGGAACCTTTTCTACATTTTGTCATGTTGCAACCACAAATTATGGGACAGACCAACACAAAGCAGAAGACAATTCTAATGTGATTAGAAAATATACAGTCAGGTCCATAAATATTGGGACATCAACACAATTCTAATCTTTTTGGCTCTATACACCACCACAATGGATTTGAAATGAAACAAACAAGATGTGCTTTATTTGCAGACTTTCAGCTTTAATTTGAGGGTATTTACATCCAAATCAGATGAACGGTGAAGGAATTACAACAGTGTGTATGTGACTGCCACTTTTTAAGGGACCAAAAGTAATGGGACAATCTGCTGCTCAGCTGTTCCATGGCCAGGTGTGTGTTATTCCCTCATTATCCCATTTACAAGGAGCAGATAAAAGGTCCAGAGTTCATTTCAAGTCTGCTATTTGCATTTGGAATCTGTTTCTGTCAACTCTCAATATGAGATCTAAAGAGCTGTCGCTATCAGTGAAGCAAGCCATCATTAGGCTGAAAAATCAAAACAAATCCATCAGAAAGATAGTTAAAACATTAGGTGTGGCCAAATCAAGTGTTTGGAACATTCTTAAGAAGAAAGAACGCACCGGTGAGCTCAGCAACACCAAAAGACCCAGAAGACCACGGAAAACCACTGTGGTGGATGACCGAAGAATTCTTTCCCTGGTGAAGAAAACACCCTTCACAACAGTTGACCAGATCAAGAACACTCTCCAGGAGGTAGGTGTATGTGTGTCAAAGTCAACAATCAAGAGAAGACTTCACCAGAGTGAATACAGAGGGTTTACCACAAGATGTAAACCATTGGTGAGCCTCAAAAACCGGAAGGCCAGATTAGAGATGCCAAACAACATCTAAAAAAGCCTTCACAGTTCTGGAACAACATCCTTTGGACGGATGAGACCAAGATCAACTTGTACCAGAGTGATGGAAAGAGAAGAGTGTGGAGAACGAAAGGAACTGCTCATGATCCAAATCATACCACCTCATCAGTGAAGCATGGTGGTGGTGGTGTCATGGCGTGGGCATGTATGGCTGCCAATGGAACTGGTTCTCTTGTATTTATTGATGATGTGACTGCTGACAAAAGCAGCATGATGAATTCTGAAGTGTTTCGGGCAATATTATCCGCTCATATTCAGCCAAATGCTTCAGAACTCATTGGACGGCGCTTCACAGTGCAGATGGACAATGACCCAAAGCATACTGTGAAAGCAACCAAAGAGTTTTGTAAGGGAAAGAAGTGGAATGTTATGCAATGGCCAAGTCAATCACCTGACCTGAATCCGATTGAGCATGCATTTCACTTGCTGAAGACAAAACTGAAGGGAAAATGCCCCAAGAACAAGCAGGAACTGAAGACCGTTGCAGTAGAGGCCTGGCAGAGCATCACCAGGGATGAAACCCAGTGTCTGGTGATGTCTATGCCTTCCAGACTTCAGGCTGTAATTGACTGCAAAGGATTTGCAACCAAGTATTAAAAAGTGAAAGTTTGATTTATGATTATTAATCTGTCCCATTACTTTTGGTCTCTTAAAAAGTGGCAGTCAGGCTCTGGCCTGGTGGCTCGTGCGGGTCGTGTTGGCCCGCCCTCTTGGGGGGGCCCGGTCCGGGGGGCGTCTGGTCTGGGGCCGGGGGTCGGGCACAAGCAGTCGTATAGTCGATTTGGGGTGACCCCCCCCCCTTTGGTCAGTGTTGGATGTGAGTGTTATGTGGGAATGTGTGTTTTTTTTTCCAGGTATGGGTGTGGTCCGCTCCCTCTCCCAAGAACATCTCAAGTCTCCGCTAGGTGCGGAGCCCATCCCCCCACGCCCTGCCCTCCTCCACTTCGTTGGCGGGCGCCTTGGCCCCCTGGCGCATTGGTTGGCTTCGGGTTTGGGGCGGGTTCCCGGGCGTGCGCCGGCCCACTCCCGGCGGCCTCTTCGCGGGGCCTGGCCCCCCGGGGGGCGGCCGGGGCCCTCGTCGCGGGGGCGGGGCGCCCCTGGGGCCTCTGGCCCTCAGGGCCCATGGCCGGGACCACTTCAGCGGGGCTAGCTGCCGGCGGAGCCCACGGGCTCGTCTCCGCGGCTCTTGAGGGCGTCGGCATTGCGGTGGCTGGGGGATTTCCTCGGGGTCGTCTCTGCTCCTTCCTTGGGGGGGGGGGGGGGGGGGGGGGGTTGCACATATCCTGTGTCGGCCCCTCCTGGGCGACCTGCTTTAGGGACCCCTTTGGGAGTCCGGGGTTACGGGTCCCCTGACGCCTGCCTCTGTGCTCGGGGAAGGTGGGTCTTCGGTTCTCCACAATCACTATCAAGCTATTTCTGGATAATCTTCACCTAAACTAGTGCACTTTCACATCTCCCACAGGTGCTGGGTCCCAGGTATTAAATGTTCACTTATATACAGTAATCTTATAATCTATTTATTTATTTATTTATTTATGTTTTTTCACTTTCTTTTTTCAAATATCACATTACACATGTCAGCTTACATAATAATATATATGATTTAGCAATGGCATCTAGGTGTTATTCGAGTGTATCTGTTGCTTTATGTCTGTTGGTTGTGCTGTTCTGTTTGTGTCTCTTTCCAGGTGATGGAGCAGACAAAGAAGGTTTTATCATTCTCTCCCTTTTATCTCCTCTTTCTTTCACCTCTACTCTTTTTTTTCTTTTCTTTCACTTTTTGTTCTTCCTTTACTCTCCCATTGTCATGTCCATATAATTTGAAATTCTCCTTGCAGGAATCATAATAAAGCTATTTACAAGCATAAATCAAGTGGAGCACTATGGCGAAAGCTGTTTGCTCCACTTGTAAAAGCAAAATCTGTCGAGCTCTATCTGGCATTGAGACATCAATTCCTATTGCCATATTGCTAGACAGGACACTGGGGGGAAAAAAAAAAAAAAAAAAAAAAAAAAAAAGTGGCAGTCACATATACACACTGTTGTAATTCCTACACCGTTCATCTGATTTGGATGTAAATACCCTCAAATTAAAGCTGAAAGTCTGCAGATAAAGCACATCTTGTTTGTTTCATTTCAAATCCATTGTGGTGGTGTATAGAGCCAAAAATATTAGAATCGTGTTGATATCCCAATATTTATGGACCTGACTGTAGATGTTCTTCAAACAATTTTACAACAACAACAAAAATAAAATCTAAAAACGTGAGGTGGAGAATTGTATTGTGCCCCACTTAGTCAATGAGCCGCTAATACCTTTTAGGTGTAGTTACATTAAAGAAAGGAAGCCTTGAAGGTGAAAGCACTGTAAACCTAAATAATCAGAGTGCGGTAAAGAAATAGCAGGTGTACCTGAAATTGTTGTCTTCCTGCATTATCAGTACATTAAAAAAGCAGGAAGTTGTCAACACTTAGCATCTAAACGACCTCACATGCAAGAAAACTGCTGAGTTGTGGGGAAAGCGAACGGGCAGTTTTCTGGGTCAACAAGAGCTCCGAGGAGAGAGGTTCAATTGCAGTAAAGAAGGCCTAATCAGGACTGCTACAGAATGCCCTTTCCACCACTGGAGAGCTAGTTCCACACTGACAGCAGGTGGGCGTGAGTCAATCTGCATGCACAGTAAGAAGATTTTTGGATGGCCTCGTGACAAGAAGGGAAACAAAGAAGTTATCTTAAAGAACGCAGTGAAATTCTGCAGGAAGAACAAAGAACAGAATAAGTCAAGTCAAGTTTATTTGAATAGCATATTTCAGCAGCACGGCGGTTCTAAGTGCTTTACATCATGAAAACATAGAAACATCACAAACACATCGAAACGGTCACCGGTTGTGAGACTTGTAACATTAAATTGTATCAAGTGAAAACATCAATACACATCAAATATGTTGGTCAATGGTTCTGTTATTATGGGCCGAAAGGAACTCTACACAGGTGGGTTTTCAGTCTCGATTTAAAGGAACTCAGTGTTTCAGATGTTTTGCAGTTTTCTGGAAATTTGTTCTAGATTTGTGGAGCATAGAAGCTGAATGCTGCTTGTCAATATTTTGTTCTAGTTCTGGGTGTGCAGAGTAGACCAGAACCACAGGATCCGAGTGGTCTGGAGGGTGGATACAGCAACAACAGGTCTTTAATGTATTTTGGTGCTAAACCATTCAGTTATTTATAAACTGACAGAAGTATTTTAAAGTCTATTCTCTGAGCTGTAAGGACTTTAGAACTGGGGTGATGTACTCTGTCTTCCTGGTTCTAGTGAGAACATGAGCAGCAGCATTCTGGATCAGCTTCAGCTGTCTGATTTTTTTGGGTAGACCGGTACAGACAACGTTGCAGTAATGAATGTGACTAAAGATGAACGCATGGAGGAGTTTCTCTAGCTCTTGTCAGACCTTTAATTCTGGAAATGTTCTTCAGGTTTGGCTATGTAACTCTCTTTATGTGTCCTTGAAGGTTTAAGTTTGAGTCCATCACTACTTATTTCTAGACGTTCTAACGAATTAACACTGTAAATATTGTTTTCCTTCATTTAATGTATTTGCAAATAATAGTCACTGGAACATAACCTGAGGGCAAACTAAAATAATTTTTGTTAGAGTTTACCAACGTTTCACAATGGGGTCAAATCTGCACCAGTTAGGGACCATCTGGAAGGTTAGTTGTACCACAAATCTGTTAGTGTGAGGGGAAGACACCAGATCTAGCCTTAATCACAGTGAACCAGGCAGGTTTGTGGTTGCAACCAACATGTTGTTTTAGTTAGTTTAGCCTTTATTTGGTGACTCTAACGAGAATTTTGCAAATGAGTTTGTTGCATTCGGTTGGCTTTAGTTGGTTTGGCAAATCATGTAGTCTTTGATTCCTTCTCAGGGGCAATTATTAAGTGTTGTGCAAAGTAACCTATTTGATTATGAATATTATTAATAATTATAACTGGATATTGTAATTGATAATATATTATTATCATCAGGGGAAAGCAACAACAAAAAAATCTTTCAAATGGTTGTTATTAAGGGCTACCAGCCTTTATTGATTATAACTAGCAATTGGTTTTATTAATTAACAGTTATTAAACTTATTTACCATGAAAGATGGATGTCTAGTCAGTTGTAAGACTGAATTAGACTTGCCACCAGTAAATGTTAATAACCTTTAAGTATAATTGCACATGGAATCACTAATCATTAACCACAAGCAAAAGAAAATAATGTCTGTCATGTATATTTGTATTGTTAACCCAAAAGGGGTGATTTGTACTCTTAGAGGCAAGTCAATCACTGATATAAAAACCACAGACGACCACAGTTAAACTATTTAAAATGTATTCAACCAATAATTCCCTGTTACAGCAATTATTCTATTTAATGCTAATACTACTTGAACACACCAACAACATAAAAGAGAAAAATAAAACAACAAAGTACAACAGACAAGTGATAAAACTTGGATACAGAAACCTTAGTAATTTTCTAACTTAAATAATCCTCACTTAATTAAGCATTGAATAATCACCATTAAGACAGGAGCACATGATGTAAACAACATTGAAATAGGTCTGGCTAATTCCTGGGTTGATGTGATAGTTCTTCCAAACAAAGGCCTGGCGCCAATAGCCGGACTAGCCACAATGAGCTTCAGCTGCTTTCACGAGCATCTGGCGATAACCGAGGAGCAGCTAACGCGAGACAAAGGCTACTAGCTGACCCAATGAACGCTTTAAACAAAATCCGCAGGAAAATCCAAAGCAGCAGAAGAGAGAGAGAAGAGAAGAAAAGAAAGGAAAAAGGGAATTAGAACCTGAAGATCAACTATAGTACGTCAAAAAGTGGAGAGAGAAAAAAGTTAAAGCCATAAAACACTACTTTGTCTCAGTTGTCGTGTACACAGGAAAAAGGAATTCTGCCTTTATGAGGAAGCCCTGGTACATGTGGATGTTGGCGAGTTTCAAAGAGCATACTGCCTACTAGTGGCATGGCAGGAAAACTACAGTTTTTACAGTTTTTATTAGTGTCTGGTGAACAGTGATCGCATTCAAAACGTAGCCATGTGTTAACAGAAACAGGAAAACAACCCAATTTTGAATGCCTCGTTGTCATGTGCACTGGGCCTATGCCTGAGAATTAATCAACAAATTGGAACTACTTAAATGCTAATCAGTTATGCAGTGTTGCTGTTAAAAGCTTGATTGCAGCAGATTTACCTAAAATGGAATCACTGCCAGAAAGCATGTTCACACAACAACCTTAAGCGTGACTGTGATGTGTTATGATCAAAAGAATTGCAAATTGCCTGCCCTCCATGCCCAAATTAAATCTCAGATGTCCGATCAAAAACGTGATTACCATGAGGATCAGATTTAGCTGAAACCTTCAGTGTTCTAACCCCTACATAAAAAAGCACTTTGATCTTAAGTGAGGAGCTTCTTTAATGTAGTGCCTCTTCTCACTACCTCTTGGTTCCACCCGGTGCCACACAACAAATTTGCAGTTTTGTTACTAATATTATTAATGATAGGTCAGTTTGAAAAGTTCAAACAGTACAATTTTCCTGATAATCTCTCCAATTCCTTTCATTTGAAAATGGTGAATAATTACCACTGAAACTCTTAGATACACATTCGATCAAAATATTAACCCAGCTCTCTGAGATTCTGGTCAGTGCATCCTACCAAGAGAAAAAGGACAGAATTGGGTTCTTCAGCCTTATGATGCTCAGTATTTTTTACAGTGATATACTCCTGGTCTTTACACGCGGATCATTCTGAATATGGCAAGCATTTTGCATCATCTTTCTTAATAATATAAGTGACAGTGGGTTCTTTTTATTAACAAATGCAGCGCAATTATGATAACATTGAGGTTTTATAAAGTGAGGATTAATAGGATACTGAAAGCAAAAAAAGTGATAAAGGATTGATGGGCTTAAAAAATTATTTCTTCCATACTTTAAGAACACATACACCAATGTTGTTGAAGCCTTCCACTGTACTACAGAAAATCCTCGAGCTAAAAAGCAGTTTAGCACATCAGAGCTATTGGTAGACCAAGTTGGGGATTTTGAAGTGGCATTCCAAAACAATAATATTCAGTCAGACAAAACATGTTGAAAAATTTAGAGATGACTTCAAACCTAATTCTGTAAGTGTCATGAACAATTTGGGCCTTTATTGTACTAATCTCTGACGTCAATCTGAGGAAGTTTGGCCTTAGGGACAAAAGAAAGATTTTGTTGTTTAAAAAGCACACATTTTATTCTTTTTTAAATTCATAGTAAATAGGACAGCTATCCAGTGACTTTTACTGAGAAGCAAACAAATCATGAATTTATTGAATTTGGCTAAATACAGCACAATTTTGAAAAGAGTTACCAAAATCATGCCGATAATACAGTAAAAATCCATCACTTATCTTTCTCCAATCAAGCCCAAAACAATTGTGAATTCATAATGTGTAGCAGCCAAGTTGGGTTTTGAGGATGATTACTTGTTGAAAATCTCATAGTTTTCATACTTCAATGTTTTATCGGTTAATACAAGTCTTATTACAAGAAGAAGAATCTAAAAAGGCTTTATTATTCAGCGTAGAACTATCAGTTAAATGGTAGAACATCACTTTGTTTTTAAATTTAGGTGATATAGCCCAGCAATGAACTATGCTTTGCTTTAAATTAGATGGAAAAAACATATAGATCTGTGTGGGATAACTGGCGTGTCTGTGTGTGTGCAGCAGCCAGAAGGGAAAAAAACCCACCCTGTTGTTAATGGTAGTCCACTGCTGAGCAGGATATTTTGCTTTTAACGTGTGGGTGGCTAACATGCGGATGTGAGAGGCAGACCGATAGTGGAGGATGAAGGCGGGTGACAACTAAAGTGGATGTATTCACTTCCTCAAAACCACATGAACCTCCTCTCTGTTCACTGGCAGTCTTTGAGCTCTTGCCATTGAAAAACACCAGCAATGGTGCACCACTGAGAAAAGCATCTTTAGATAAGGGTTAAAGTCTCCTTGTATAATCAGCTGCAGAAGCAGATACTGTAAACTGGTAGATAACAATTAGGTGTGGCATAGAAGAGTGAAAGACAAATCCACTGATGTGGTGTTTTTGTGGGACTGGGAGGAAATGGAAGCTTTAGATCTCATCCCAACCTTGCACCTGACTTCCTTTTAAAATGTCTTTTATTCATCCATGTTAAATACCTGCTTTGTCCTGCTCTGGATTGCAGGCGAGGGGTATCAACTCTTTATTTATGCATGGTGAGTACATCACAACTGTAAAGAGCACATCTTCACTGTAAAGTTTTATTTATCTGATTAACAGAGAATTGTTTTCTTGTAAAATCACCTCAAATGGCCGTGTATCCCTCCAACTATTTTAGCTGTGACTCTAAGCCTCTCTAATTTCTGATCATAAAATGCAATGAGCACTCTAAATCTGCAAGAAATTTAAACTTGAAAAACTTAATTACGTTCAGGCCTAAACAAAAAAAGGTGTTTTAACCTATACATATTAACAAACGAAACATACACTAAACTTAAGATGTGCATTATCAAAAGACCTGAGGTAAGACTTACAGAAACAGAAGAAATAAATTAATGTGGGAAATTAAACTACCTAACAACATAAGATGCCTTAACCTAGGACTCTATTCAGTTTTAATTTTTTCACTAATCAATTTAATTTCATTATTTTCCAGATTAGATTTTTTTTTTTAAATACACATATTACAGACCAAACACATTCTTTAACCTTAAAAATATTATCAAATCATATGGTTAATCAATTTCAGAAGTTTAATAGAACTACCCAGACAAACTTATTGGTATTTTTCTGTAAAGCTGCTAAAACACCCGACAGTTATCTCCAAGTATTTCTGCTATAAAACAGAAGCGCACACATTTCAAATTAGACTTAGACAACTTTATTTGTCATTTTGTATGCACAGAGTGCGTACAGAACGAAATTTCGTTTGCATACAGCTTGAAAATTACAGTAAATTACAAATTAAATTAAATTATAAATTATGAAACAGCCCTTCCTGTAGAACAAAAACTCTTCAAATATGAACTTAACTTTCTCACAATCAGTATGACACTGTCAATAGTCCATGTGTTCTAACTTGTGCAGGACTTGTCATTATCAGTTCACAATTTTCAGAGTAAGTTATATTTTGTTCCTTCAGAGTTCTTTGTTCCAACTCGGGGTTAACTTGGTTTCAAAATGCTGCTTGCTCAAACAACACGCTTCATAATTCATTTTTATATGACGGCCTGGCACATACAGATACTAAAAGCCAGTAAACAGGATCTCTTCGTGTGAAAGCAAAACTTGCCAACGGAACAGTTTTTCAGCTTTATAAATGAAGCACTGCTTTGCAAGTTGTGGTTATTAATAAGCAGAGTTCTGCTGCAGTCAGGTCTCCCGTCAGTCGGCTGTTGGTCTGAGGAAGAGCTGAGCTTCAGCTGAGTTGCTGACAGAACAGACAAGCTGAGAAATCGCAGAAGATGAGACATGCTCTCTATTACTGATCATTCACTGTGAACATCAGTGTACATTTACAGGACACACTGATTTTTGGACATTTGATACATAAAATGCTACAATTTTAAAATTTGAAATTTCACATTTTTTACTGCTATTCAGTTCGCATTTTACACCCCTTGGTGTAAAATAATCGGACAAGGGATTAATGTGGCATTTGTCTGGATGCAGGATATAATTGGTCTAAACTCTTAGGCGCTCCAGGCAGCTATGATTATGAATGCTTTACACCTGAAAGCAATATTCCCCTTTGGGACTCCTACTTTGAAGTAGGACAGGACGTACTTTTTCCACTGTTGATCTGATAGCAGAATTGATTAAAAGACTGCTAATTGGGATGGCTGACAAAGTTCATTAACAAAAGCCTTGAAGGATCTTCCAGCATCATTTGTATGGCAGCATTGGGGGTCCTCCGTAGAAAACTAAAAGATGACAGAGTGACATGAGATTTATTTCATTGTTTTGTGATAATACCGGAACTTACGATACAGAAGGAAAAACAGAAACAGAAGAAACAGCAACAGAAGGAAAAAAAGTTTTTACAGACTCATTTTAAAGTTTGACCTAATTAACTTTTTCTCACAGCTTTAAGGCCCATTCATACCTCACGTAAAAGACGGATACGGATACGTGTGGAGTGTTTCATACGTTCTAACCATCGATTTCGTCCGTATTTTGACACGAAAATTGGGAGCTTACGATTACGGACGAAACGGATCAATACGGAGCAATACTACCGGAAAAGGTGGGGGCGCTATTGAGTTTGTAGTACAAAATGTCAACAAAATCACTAAGAAGGTTATAATTCTGGGCTTTAAACAATGGCGGGATTCGAGGAACGACTTGCGGAGCTTGTCCGCAACTACCCACACATATATGATGTGTCGTGTCCGGGGCACAGGGACAAACAAAAAGTTTACTTACGGAGCAAATACAACAAAATCACGTCTTGGACCGTCGCCATGTTTGACGAATTATTGGCACCCAGCACTGCCAAACTAGAGGAAATATTGGTTATTGCGCACCTCAACGGACGGAGGTATGAAGGAGTCAACGGATAGAACGTACGGACAGAAATACGGACGTGTTGGCCAAACGTAGGGTATGAATGGGCCTTTAGAAGTTAACTGACATAAAAACATCCCTAAAAATCAAGTCTTATCAAGTATCTTTTAATTTAAAATGGATTTTTATTACTTGTATTATTGTTGCTGTTGTTTTTGCCTATGTAACACTAGTGCAATTCAGCCTTGTGTTTCAATTATGTAGAAAGACAGTGCCAAAGGAAAATAACATTTCAGCATTGCCTTAGAACCAATTTAACACTGTAGCATTCATACACTGATCCCCAGATAAGCTACACTGCCCTGGAATTTTTTTTTAGAAATTTTGCAAAGTTCTAACTCGAGCTTTAACACCATGCCTGAATTGATGACCACTGGATTAGTTGATCCTCTAATATCAGAAAAACTTAAAAAAAAAAAAGAGTGACATCATGACAAATATCCTGACATTAGCATTGAATTACACCCTATCGACTGCAGCATCCATGCTCTATTTAGAAGAGAAATGCATTGAAAATGACACACAGAAGGTTAAAGGTATATTGATTCATGCATTTTTTTTAATAGTTTTTATAATCTTTCTGATTGTTTTTGTCATTTTATGCAAAGCCATTTGGTCAATGATGTTTTTTATGAATATGTTTTATGAATAAATTCAATTTGACTTGATTAATGTATTAGCTAAGATACAGTTAATGGAAACAGCATTGCTGTAAATTCTGTTAAATAGCTAAAGTTTGGTTAAAACATGCCATATAGCACATGGGAAAACAGCGAGTGGATCATAAGTATTAATTGGAACACTGTGTTACTCATCAAGATGGGAATTTCTGAGTGCTTCCAGCTGGGTGAGCTGTTTTTTGGTAGTTGCTGGTAATTGACATGATGCCAACTGGAAGATTGCTTTGTTCACGCAGACTGATCCAACCTAACCTTGCCTGAAAGCTGAACTGTCGCGGTAGTTGGACGTTCGCACACGAAACACACGAAAACCCATCTTGTGCTGCTCCCACCTCAAACGTTTGAGATGTGACCCAGCACGAGTAACCCAATCGTATTGCAGTATTATGGTGTAAGGCGGGACATACAGCTGGGACAAAAGAAAGAGGTGACGAGCCCATATATAAATATGGCAGCACTCGAGCATGCATGTGTAGCTGCTGCTGTCACATTTATGTTGTCAGAATCCACAATTTCATCTTTGAAAGAAGAACACCAAGAAGCCCTTTGTGCATTTTTGGATGGCAAAGATGTTTGTGCCTGCTAACAACACTTTCATTTGATACCGGTGATTAGCTAGAACCAAACTTTGGTGGGCTGACACCAGGTGTTGCTTCACCCAATCAGCTCGGAAAGTTCTGCTGAATGCCCCTCCTTTCCCCGAACAGATTCGATGGGACCAGGCCCAGATTGATGATGTGTAGAACTAAACCGAGGGTGCTACACATTATCAATCTGGCATTGGTAGTTAGTGCGTGCCTCTGACAACAAATAAGTTGTAATGGTGGTGATAGTGTAGTTCACAGCGTTAACAGAGGCTTTTGATGAAGCATTTGTGCCTTATCTACCAAGATTGAGGCAGAGGACAGGAAGAAAATGTACAAACAAGCTGTACATCAAGTCAGTGAAGTTATATCAAGGTAACCACAATCGTTGTTAAAGCCCAAGTTTGAATACCTAACTTACACCCAACTTAAAATATTTATTTATTTTAGGAGTGTAACGTTTACATTACTCTACCTATTAAATGCGGTGTGCAAAATTGGAGTCCTGCTAACTGATCATAGCTGATAAAGACTCAGCTTATGCAACCAGAAGTTGCAAGATACCTACATGTAGAACACATAAAACACAGCACAACTACATTCCGATGAGCATTACCTTTTAATCTTTAATTTAACCACCAAGCACACAATGCAATTATGAACAAACGTTGAGTTACTTTCATACAGACGAACATGCGGTAGTTCCCAACGATCACTATTGTGTTCAGCTGCTCATGAGGTTGGGCACATGCATTTATCCATCGTTTACATTTTTCTAGACTCCTTTTTGGTTTTGGGAAAAAGAAAACTGTATTCCACTCTCTAAACATTCAGGGTAAGGCATGTCTGAATTGTACTGACATTTAACCGTTTTTGCAGATTTTTTTTTAAATATTTTTTCTCTGTAAACAGTGTGCTGCTGTGTGACCCTAATCCTTTAATTAGAAGTATAACCAAGCTTTCTGGGTTTGTTACTGGCACCGCATGGGGTGGAAGAAAAATTAACTCGGAGCTGGGCTTTTGGGTCACCGCGTTGCTCAGCGGGACCCTCTTATTTTTCCAACACTTCCATACAACATGCCGACTGGCTTACTGCCTACCCCATTGCAATCCTCAAGGGACATTTAAACAGCATGTTGGTTAAGAAGATGGATAAGAAAATGTGTTTCTACAAAGCAATGATGAAACCAATTTTTATTTATGCTTTTCAATTAAATGATAGCACAGCTTAAATTTAACAATACTGATATTATTGATGAGCAAAAAGTCATGATTTATTGCACGTTTGTTAAAGAGGCTGGTGACAGAGGAGTAAAGGGACTTCTGGAAATCTTCAGCACTGTGTACCAGGCTTCCAGCAGTTTTGCCACATCCGCCTATTATAAGCGACTTTGGGCTTGTTCATTTATACTGTTTACAAGTTAAAGATAATAGAGCTGGTTGTTTCTCTCGCAAGAACTGGCAACACTGTCTGCCTACACTCATGCTGTCTTTTCTAAAATGCAGCTTCCTGGGCACAGGGGGATAGAATATTCTCCATAAGCCGGGCATACACTGTACGAGTTTTTGCCCTTTTCGGGCCGATTCTTCAGTCGTGCGAGAATTTTTTGGATCAGGCTGAGTTTCAGCTTGATCGTGCGTCCTGCGTCGTGTAGTATACAGGGGGTAACGAGGGGCGATTCGCCTCTCACGACCACCTCCCGATCAGGAATCGGATGGTCGGATGAAAATCAAACATGTTTGAAAGTCAGTCAGCATGGAGTCAAACTATGGAGGAGCAACTCGTAGAATTGCCAAGCCAGCGCGTTTCGTTCTAGTAAGCCTCATATTTAACAGTGAGCATCGACACTTCCGCCTTCTTCTTCTTCTACTGTTGACATTTGGCTTCCGGATAGATGAGTCCGAGTAGCGCCATCTTTCTACGGGGCTGAGTCCGACGTGTGGTTTTTGAACGTACAGTGTGAGCAGTCAGGTCGCATCAGGGCATCGGGCCGTACAGTGTAAGAACAGATATCATGAGCAGTGAACCTTTAAACCCTGCGGTTTTGTCGTACAGTTTGAGCTGTATATGAGTACCACGATTGAAAATATCGTACAGTGTATGCCCGGCTTTAGACACAGCTTCCACTGCTGTTTAAAAGTTAAAGTAATTGATCCTGAACTAAAACAACTATCCCCTAAAACATGAAGCACTTAGCATGTTTGCCATGTGCTTTGTGTGAGTGCAGCATCTTTTATCTGAGGATGTGTGACACAGACCAAGTGCCGTCGGTTAGAGGCTAGTGTTAGCTTCCTCAAATTTCCTTATTTATCATGAAGTAAACAGTAGTGAAGCAGAGCTAGCATTTTCTTTAGTAAAATGTGAGTGTGTGAAGCTATCTTTTTTGGTTAGCTTTACAAAGAAGAAGATCGATGATGAAAAGCAAGCTAAAAAGAATTAAACCGAGCCCAAAAGGTTCTGCTGTGGGGGAGGAGCTGTGGAGGGAGAGATGTAGTGCAACAGAGAGCAAGAGGGAGGGACCTGTAAGATGTTTTTGTTCAAATTTGCAGGGTAAGTCCACAGTTTTGTCAGAACTCTCTATTACAGCTTTAAGCAGATCAACAGTTTGGAGGTGATTTGAGGTGTGGTGTTTACAGTTGGAAGATTTTGCTGTGAACAGACAACATGTGGTCAAAGGAGCTCTTCATGCTGGTAAAACAAGCCATTCTTAAGGTACAAAAAAATTGGGAAATTCCTACAATATTAAGAATAGCAAAAGCTACAGTTTGGTACATCATTAGAAATAAACTATATACATGGCATAATGTCTCTAGACATCAGTCAAGTCGTACAATCTCTGTCTAGCATTGGTGCACACATAAGCTCACAAGCACACATACTGACCAACACCACCCACTCAAAAGCCCCTCACTCTGAGACCAAATTGAACAGTGTTCCACACCGGCTCAGCTATTGCATAACAGCGTCAGCTTGTATTGGAGAATTTATGCAAAAATGCTGCTTCTGGCTCAAGGTGAGGAATCATGATGGCAGGCAACACTGATTCCTGAAAATGTCGGAAGTGTGGGAGATGGCGTAAGAAGTGAAAGTGTGAATGAGGAAGGGAGACAATTCTATCATCTAATGCAGGGGTTTTCAAATTCGTTGAAGGTGAGCCTCCCCTAGGAATAGGTAAAGATAACAACCACCCCCCCCACCCCCCGCCCCAACCACAAACCTACCCCACACAAATCCCTGCAGTAGATGCATCTTACTTTTGTGTTCCTGGAATGCTGTGCTTCTAAAACAACTGATAGCCCAATACATGTTTTTTATTGTATTTCTTTTAACAAAGTACATTCATAAAAAAGGCCTATTAATAAAATATCCATCCAAATATTTCCATCTTACAGGCTACTTTTACTGAAACATCACAGACAGAGGGCCTACTTTTAAAATTGAACTGTCATTAGAGCAAATTCATAAACTATTGTCAGCAGACAAACTGAACTAAACAGACGCCAATGATAAATTGAACTCACGTCAACAGGAGACGTCAACTGAAATAATAATAATAAAAAAGATAACCTGAATTTAACAGACGTCAACATATTCCATATTCCGATTTACATTTTTAGGCAAATTATACACAATTTAAACCTATTGCTATTTTAACAACCAAGTATTTTATTAGATAGTATTTCTTATCTGATGTATTGCTGATGTTTGGCACTTTTTTTTGCCTTGTGTTAAAGTGCTCTTTAAATAATGATGACAATGATAATGATTATGATCAGAATAAACTTTTGCATCACCTCCCAGAAGCTGGAAAGAAAAGAGACAAAAACAAATATTTTAGACAAAATATTTTAGGCTAAAATATAAAACTTTTTCTTTTTTATTTTTCTTCAATCCCACTGTTATGCTTAGTAATTTCTGCCAAAGGCTGCAGCATTTTGATTTAATCCATCCGAATGCAGTATTTGCAAGCCATACGCTGATTGGATGAAAAAAAAACTGCCTGTGATTGGCTGGTGGAGTGGACAGTTTTTGAAGTCGAGAGCGCAGAGACAATGAGCAGGTCCAGCGCGCGAGTTGCGCAGGTTCAGCGCGCGAGCAGAGATGGAACTGAGCGCGAGGACAGAGCGTGGGTTGAGAAGAGTTTTTCAGAGTTGAGTGCGCGGCAGACCGGTTTTGAGCGGGCGCGTGTTGTCTCACTGCGCGCTTGGATTGGTTCCTGCGCGCTCAAACAAAAGGCACAAATATCTTCTTCTCCAGCACATTCTTCGCGCCTCCCCTGTGACTCTTTGGCGCCCCCCAGGGGAGGCGCGCCTCACCTATTGAAAACCACTGATCTAATGGATGGATGGAGATATGTTATCATTTGAACAAAAACTTGTGCGGTGACACTGTGGAGATTTAACTGACAAAGTAGATGTCATGCATCTACAAAAATCTGGATAAGGGTTTTATTTAATTTACTTTATCAATATTATCAATATTAATTTTATGTTCTGTTACTGCGTTACTGCCTTAGAGTGTCACCAACCAAGCATATGTGCATTGCTTTATAGAAAATAATAGGTGTGCATTATTTGAGATTTATCTCAAGCCGCCAGTTGTCCATTGCCCTGCGGTCTTGTTGGCCTAAATCATTTTAAATTATTTACATACAGACCATGTATAAGTTTTATATAAACACACTGTTGAGAAAAAACAAGAGGCACATCGGTTGGGAATAAGCATAAGCACCTCTAAGCACATCATGCCCACATGCAGACTTCTTTTGGGATAAAAAAAATTCGTAAAGAAAAACAAGAAGAAAAAAAGTTAAAGGAGAAACCAGAAAGCTATGTAGTGTGTACAGGGCCTATGTGCTTAATATCTAAAGATTAATTAAAACAATGACAGAGAGGCCAGCTTTGCAAATGCCTACTCTGGTTTTCTTTCCTCAGCAAAAAACTACCACAGTCAAAATCAATTTTATGTTTTCTTCTAACATCTGCCTTGCTTTGTCAGGACTCTGTTTCCATTAAATTTGAAACAGAATGAAGTATAAAGATAATTTATTGTCCCACAATAAATGAAATTCAAGACGTATGTAAATATGAGATGTGTGTACTTATTTCTTACTTAATGAGATAATAATAAGATAATACTATTTACTTAACAAGAAGTTAATGACTGAGAGGAAAGGGTAATCAGCATGAAAGTCACAATCATTTCGGAAGAATGATTTGCCGAGCTGCAGGTGCAGGTATTACACCTCGCTTTCTGATTGGCTACACGTCACATTCAACAGGCGGTGTGCTCGTTTGTCCTTGGAAATACCACACATGCTAGGATATTGAGCCTAAGTATTATTCTTTGTCATAAATTACCACAGCGCCGAGGCATATTTCTTAAAAGCAGAGGAAAAGCTCCCTGTTTGAAAAAATATATCCAGAGCAGAGCCTCTTGGTCCATAACAATGCCAACAGGATTAGCTAGTTAAAGTGGAACCTGATCTTTTCATTTGAAAAAGTACAGCAAAGCGAAATGCAACGATTGCATGGGTTGGTTTTGGGTCATTGGATGGAATAAGCTTAGCACTATATATCTGCTGAAAGCTAGAGAGTGTCTCTAGCCTAAACAAAATAAAAAAAGAATAACTTTAATCATTATATCTCTAATTCAGTCAAACTGCCACAGAAGACAATCTGCTTGACAGAAATTAAGTAAGAACTCACAAATAATTTCTCAATGGGATTTCTCATTTCTCTTTGGGATTCTACTTTTATAATGTAACCTATGCAACTAAAGCTAACAAGGGTCAACTAACTGATATAAAATCTTTAAGAAAAGAAGGTTTGACA
The DNA here is from genome assembly GCA_037039145.1 of Fundulus diaphanus. Lineage (NCBI taxonomy): Eukaryota > Metazoa > Chordata > Actinopteri > Cyprinodontiformes > Fundulidae > Fundulus > Fundulus diaphanus. Next base: position 45,532,797 of record CM073134.1, read on the forward strand.
AAGCTGAATCTTTTTTAAGGGATCCACGATTAGTTTTAACAATAGGCTTTATTTGAGAAATATCTATCTGCTTATAGCCCAAATGTGGGTCATTCCGAAGTTGATCCATGGGTGAAAAATCGAACAAAAAATATATAATTTCTGTAGGAAATATAAGTTTTTACGTATCACAACTTGGAACTTTTAAGTTAATAGGCAAATGACAACATATTTAGGCCAACATGTTCAACTAATCAAGGATCCCTTTAAGGTACTTTACTACTGTGTTTGGTTCATCAGATGGTAGCAAAAATATGCTTGTTTTTTTACATAGAGCACTATTCTGAACTCTGTTAAATGAGGGATATTAGATTATGTAAACCCGCCGCCACATATAGCCACACTTTATTTGTTGCCCATGTGTTAATTTGAACTGTGGAGGTGGACCATTAAGGGTGAGAACACATTACCTGCATTGGTGGGGTTACAGGTTACCATTTAAGCTAAAAGAAGAGACCAACAAGGGCTTGGATAAGAGTACACTCCAAAAAGAGGTTGCTCAGCAGACTTTTCATTTGCGAGGTCCTTGGTGCGTAGGTGTAGAAAGAGCTTTTGTTGGCCATGAAGTGGATTTATCACTGTCCTCTGATCTGAAAATGCATTCAGTTTATCCACTCCTTCAAAGAGGATGAGTCACAGCGAACAAAAAACAAGTCATGAACTGGCAAAAAGACCTTCATTATCAGCCATTGTGCGCTTTAAAAGCAATGCTCTAATGTCCTAGAAAGAACTGGGTACAAGCTAATATTAGTCTAAACCAGTGTTAACAGCAGCTGCAAATGACTAAACAAAAACACGTTTTTTGAAGAGCATTTTAGGCTAAATGGTGATTCTAAATAAACTGTAAACATCACTGTGGATGGTTGTCTAGCTCTTTGTTTTAGCCCTACTTTTTCCTCTCAGGATATCCAAACCCATGTGCGCACTTATTGCCATGAGGCAAAAGTTAACTTGTAGCATAATGCCTCACATCATACAGCTTATATCCTCTCAAAATGTTTTCTGGAACATGACAATGAGTTCACTTTAGAGCGCTGCAAAAAGTGGATTTCGGCCCTGTTGTTTGGTCTGGACCAGGGTTTGTTTGAGTGTATTTGCACCTACACTAAAGGTCCGGATCAAGGGGGGGAAACGAACTTTGGTCCACTTAAAGCAGACCAAACATGGCATGTGTAAATACACCCTAAGTAGGCAAATGTACTGCTTACAGCCGATTATTTTACCATGAACCCATAAATGTTATTTCTGAGTTAGTTCCAATGAATCCAACTTAATATTACATGAGAAAACATGTGGATTATTAACATGAAACACGGCAAGGTCTTGTTACAGCTTTCTTCAAACGAAAGATACGAGAGCAAACAAAAGATAGCCTGCAGCCACCTAGATTATAACAATGTCAGCAAGGAGGCACAAAAGGTTCATTAAGAAAGACAAGCAAATTAAAGCACCTTAACAAAAATACACCCTACAATCTTGAGGTTTTTCTTTGATTTTCAGTGTAAGGAACATGTTTAATTTATATGTTTGTAGTTTACCACCTGCTCACATGGCAAATACACTTACTCTGTGTGAGCATATGGGAGTAATACCAACCCGGTTATTTGCACCTGGACATCAGTGCACACGCTTAGACATGATAACACCAGTGCAAATACACCCACAGACATATCCAGCTCAGAAGCTCATTAGCTGTGCTGAATTTAATAAATGAAGGCTTTGGAAATGTTTTCGCTTTATTTCAGTATTAAACGTTATTCATGCTTTGTTCGAGAGAAATTATGTTCATTATTAAAAGCATTCATTTTAGAACATGGACTTCTGTCATTGCCCTGTGATGGACTAGTGACCTCCTCAGAGTGTACTAGCCTCTTGCCTATTGACAGCTGGAGATAATGCTACTATGCAAGGATAAGCAGAAACAGAAAATGCGTGAATGGATAGATATATGGATTTACTGTTTGTTCTGTTCTTATCTAGATGCTAAGGGCTACCCTTAACAGCTAGTTTCCAGAAGCAGAACAAAAGTAAAGGACCTTTACCTTTCAATAAATCACGTCAATAAATCAGTTCAAGGGTACATCTGCAAAACCATTTTTCATGCATTCAGGGTTTAATCAATATTTTACATGTTGACAGAATCAAAAAATTTTTTCTGCTAGATCTTGAACATAAAATGCAACATGGAGCAAAAAATTCAGCGACTTTAAAAAAAATGTATGGCAATCAATAGTTCTGGTCACTAAAATAACATGTTTTTACCTTTGCAGTAAAGACACATCTAAAACATATTTTATTTGGGTCTAAATCTGAAGAAATAAAGCCCATTTAGTTTGCTGTGACATCTCCATCTTTTTCCCCTCCATATATGATTGTCAGTCAAAGCCACTTCAATTAAAAAATACTTTATTAATCCCAATGGGAAATTAAATGCTGGTGTAACTCATGGTGTAGGTGCATCTATGATTAAAGCTATAGTTGATAATCCTTTTCAGAAACACTTTTTGTTATAATGGGTAAAATAGTCCTTCCATCCTGAAAGCAGTAAATTAATTATATATTCAGAAAAAGGAGGTTAAAAAAAATTATCTCAGAGCTGCAGACCCGTAAAAACTCTAATCAATTCCGAAGGACCAGGATTTGTCATAGTTGAGGTCCTGCTCTCACCTACCCCTGTCCCTCAAGTTCTGTGGGTATTGGTTGTCCCACATGCCAATCATTTTGATGTGCTCACGTATCGCCAGTGTGCGTGCACGTTCGTTGTTAGTTGCTGCTTGCTGGCTGTGCATGTTCACTTCTAGTGTTTATGTACCCGGTTAGCTTAGCGGTTAGCTTTGGTGTTAGCCGTTTATTGTAGCTCCGCTGCTCTCATCGTTTACTTTGAACATGGCTGAGAATGGCAAGAAGCAAACTGCGTACAAGTTTATGAGAAGAAGAGCAAAGCCTCAGTAGAAAGAAATAAGACCAGGGTGGATTTGGGAGACACGCATGCGCAGTTTTTAAAAAAATCACAGACCCTACCTTTAATAGTTATAGATGCTGATGGCTGCCGGCAGAAAGGATCTCTTGTAGCGGTCTGTCTTATTGTGGATCTGGAGAAACCTCTGACTGAAGACACTGCTGTTGTACAACAGGATGCTCAGGGTACCTTTACATGCTGAGATAAGTGAATCTTAATCAGTGCAGACAGAGTGTCGGTATATTGTATCATGAGAGTAAGTTAAGTTGCTATCTAGTCTAGTCGCTTTTCCAGATTTCAGAGATTGATTTCTGTTTGAAAGCATATTATACATATAATTTTCTTTCTTCATATCAGGACCTGGAAAATGCTTCAATCAACTTCCATACTTTTACAAAATAATCTGCTCGCAAATTGCTACAGCTTTGAATAAGTGTTATTTCAAATATGCTTTTAATGGATTAAGATATGTCAGCTTCTTAACTCTGGTTTCCTATTGGTGAGGAAATTAGACTTTTATTACAAGTTTCAAAGGTTTGTTTTTCAGCTGTTTCTTTCCCACCAACACCTCAGGAGAAGGCAAATCCCTTCACAGTGAGGAAGTGAATGAGCGTCATTGTGGCTTTGCAAGGGATTAACCTATTTTAAAGCTCCTTAAAAAGATTTACTGACATTATTCAAATTTTAGACATTCCCACCAACATATCCACATGTTGGCTAAAATCTAAATCCCCAGCCATGAAAAGAAATGGAATAAATCTTAAGGTGGAGAAATTTTAAAAAGTCTAATGGTGCGTTTACATTGAACTACTACTACCTGTATGTTAGACCCAATCCCAACCAAGTTGTTTAAGGAGGTATTCCCTCTGATCAGTGGTCCTATTTTAGACATGATTAATCTATCCTTAGTAAATGGATATGTACCACAGGTTTTTAAAGTAGCTGTTATTAAACCTTTACTTAAGAAACCTTCTCTTGATCAAGATGAGCTAGTAAACTACAGACCTATATCTAATCTTCTTTTCTTATCTAAAATTCTTGAGAAAGTAGTTGCTAATCAACTTTGTGAACATTTACAAAGTAATGACCTACTTGAGGAGTTTCAGTCAGGCTTTAGAGCTCATCATAGCACTGAAACAGCTCTGGTGAAGGTCACCAATGATATTCTCATGGCCTCAGATAATGGACTTGTGTCTATACTTGTCCTGTTAGATCTCAGTGCTGCATTTGACACAGTTGATCACAATATTCTCCTACAAAGACTTGAGCATACTGTAGGGATTAAGGGAAAAGCATTAGGCTGGTTTAAATCTTATCTGTCGGACAGATTCCAGTTTGTTCATGTTAATAATAAATCTTCTTCAAACTCTAGGGTCACCTGTGGAGTACCACAGGGTTCAGTCCTTGGACCAATTCTCTTTACTATATATATGCTTCCGGTTGGCAAAATTATCAGACAGCATGGGATTAATTTCCACTGTTATGCTGATGACACTCAGCTATATTTATCCATAAATCCTGATGAATCCAATCAGTTAATTCGACTGCAGTCATGTCTTGATGACATCAAAAGCTGGATGACTTTAAATTTCCTGCATTTAAATTCTGACAAGACAGAAGTTGTAATCTTTGGGCCAGAGTCCTCAAAAAATAAACTTCTTAATCAATCACTTAATCTGGATGGCATTAACTTGGCCTCTGGTAATAAAGTTAAAAATCTTGGTGTTGTTTTCGACCAAGACATGTCATTTAAATCCCATATTAAACAGGTTTCCAGAGTTTCCTTTTTTCACCTCCGGAATATCGCCAAAATTAGAAACATTCTGTCCAGGGGTGATGCTGAAAAACTAGTCCATGCATTTGTTACTTCAAGGCTGGACTATTGTAATTCTTTACTATCAGGAAGTCCACAAAATGCAGTTCGAAGTCTTCAGCTGATCCAAAATGCTGCGGCAAGAGTTCTGATGAAAATCAACAAGAGGGATCATATTTCTCCAATTTTAGCTTCCCTTCATTGGCTTCCTGTTAAATCAAGAATAGAATTTAAAATTCTTCTTCTCACATATAAAGCCCTTAATAACCAAGCTCCATCATATATCAGAGCTCTGATTACCCCGTATGTTCCTAACAGAGCACTTCGCTCTCAGACTGCAGGTCTGCTGGTGGTTCCTAGAGTCTCTAAAAGTAGAATGGGAGGCAGATCCTTTAGCTATCAGGCTCCTCTCCTGTGGAACCAACTCCCAGTTTTGGTCCGTGAGGCAGACACCCTATCTATTTTTAAGACTAATCTTAAAACTTTCCTTTTTGACAAAGCTTATAGTTAGAGTGGCTCATGTTACCCTGAGCTATCTCTATAGTTGTGCTGTGATAGGCCTAGGCTGCTGGAGGACATCAGGGTCCAATTTTCTCACTCTACTGATTTCTACTGTTCTTCATTCTACGGTTCTCCAGTTTTGCATTGTATTACATTGAAATGACTGTCGTCATTTCAGCTTTTAACTTTTTGCTCTCTCTCTTTTTCTTCATAGTAGGTACACCTGGTCTGGCGTTCTGTTAACTTTGACATCATCCAGAGAAGACGGCTCACCCGTTACTACCATCTAATTTAGAACAGATTACTAGATCAATGTGTGCTTCTGTGCTTTTTGTCTCTCTTGTTGTGTCGCTGCTCTGTCTTCTGTAACCCCAGTCGGTCGAGGCAGATGACCGTTCATACTGAGCCCGGTTCTGCCGGAGGTTTTTTTTCCCCGTTAATGGGTGGTTTTTCTTCCCACTGTCGCTTCATGCTTGCTCAGTATGAGGGATTGCAGCAAAGCCATGTACAATGCAGACGACTCTCCCTGTGGCTCTACGGTTCCCCAGGAGTGAATGCTGCTTGTCGGGACTTTGATGCAATCAACTGGTTTCCTTATATAGGACATTTTGACCAATCTGTATAATCTGACCCAATCTGTATAATATGATTGAACTTGATTTTGTAAAGTGCCTTGAGATGACATGTTTCATGATTTGGCGCTATATAAATAAAATTGAATTGAATTGAACATGATTCAGGCATTTTGATCGAGTGATTTACATATTATCCCTATGTAGAGGCGCATTCAGCAGTGAAAAGAGGCAAAGGGGGCGCTTGAATGACGCGATGAGACTGAATCAAGTGAATGAAAGCTGCGGTGAACACAAAGCAATATACACTAGAGTTAAAAAATCAGACCTTTTCTGTTCATTCACGTCGCTTCAACTAATCAGGGACTGGATGTTGTTGAAGGAGCGCAGTGGAGACAAAGCTTTTTAAATCAAAATGGAAGATAGAAAAATGAATGTTTCCGTAGGATGATTTGTGTGTGGCTTTGAGAAAAGCTGTTTTAATTTAGCCCTTAAAAGGACTGTTAACTGATTCCTCATTCGTCCTCCTCTTGTAGCTCCAGAGCTGGTCCCAGCCAGTCGCCACCTCTACCCTGCTCTAGCGCTCTCTCTGTCTGGCCTCTTGTTCTGATATCCCGCTGTACTTCCTGACCTCCAAAGCGCCTCCTTGCCTTACCCCTGTTGTACGGGTGATCCACCCCAAAGCAGAATAACAGTGTCAAATCCTGGACAGACAGAAGTACCATGGAATGCGATACTCCCTGAACTGGGAGTATCACAGGAGGATCTGGTGGACCCAGGGACGGCGGCACAGTTGTTCAGCTTTCCACATTAAATACAGCACCGTGACTCACTCGGTCTGCCATGATGAGTTGAAACCTGCAAGCAGCAGATAGAAGGCCCGTTTACACTACACTTTTTTAACCGAGCCGAGACCAGTCCGAGCTCGGTAACCGAGAACACTCTTGTGTGTAAACGGTCAGCAGACTGAACCGGACCGCGCTAAACATAACCGGACCGCGCTAACTGCAGACCAGCTCCTGAGTAGGTCTCGGCCTGGTTTTTTTTCTGGCCCGGTTATCTGATAAAGTGTGCATGAGCAGACCGCGTCATCCCCTTACAGTCAGCTGACTGTCCGCGGGTTTTCCGGCGTGTCTGGCTGCACGTCCCGATTCACACTCCATTCAGAAAAATTTCAGACATTCATAATAATACTAGCTTCCTTACCGTGCCACATGGTTTCCAGAGATGAATCTGCTTAGCAGTGTGATGAACCTCAGTGTCTGTTGTTGTTTCCTGCGTCTGTAAATTCTTATTAGACGTTTGTTTGTCTTATCCACGTCCCAAAAGCCGACTCTATGTCTAACCATAACATCCTGAATGTTACGGGTGCCGCCATTTTGATTTCCTCGGTCCCGCCTTCAATTCCAGAGAGCGGTAGTACCGCAGATCGCCACTAGGAGGCGGGGAGCAACCAAGGAACCGAGATAACCGAGATAACTCTTGTGTGTAAACGGCCGTCTTATCTCGGTTAACTGATGCAAGCTCGGACTGGTCTCGGCATGGCTCGGTTTTTAGGTGTAGTGTAAACGGCCCTAGAAAGTCCTACAATTTGATGATGCTGTGAAGCGAATGAAGCGTTGTCCCCGTTGGCCACACTATTTGCTGCTGAAATGTCAAATGAGCAGAAGTACGTGAATCAGGTGAAAAATATGCTCATAAGTGTTGGAAAAGATACATTAAGGGTACAAAAATTATCTAAATGAAGAAGATGATATAGAAATGGGCACCCCGACAGTATATTTTAAAGGCATACTACCGTGGCTTTAAATAAATTGGGAAATAACTTATATGATGTTCAGTCAACACTGAATATCACATCTGAGTCGTATTCTGGCACAGACATAATCGGAAGCTCTTGAAACTGGAAAACTCACTCATATCTTTCTCCATCTGAGTTGTAATCCTCAAGGAAGTCTCCTTTTAGACTAAGAATTTTTTTTTCAAAATTCACATCAGAATCTTTCAAACGCTTAACCAGCAAATCACTTGGCTGGTTATTATGATGCTCACTGACATTCACTGACCTGGACGTTTACTATGCATTGGGTATCTGTTTTCTATGCTTTATTTTATGTCAGCTATAGCTTTTGTCTTTTCCATTTGAACTAGATTGGCTCTTCAGGAAATACATTCTACTTTGATTAAATATGGGTAACAAAGCACTAAGTAGTGTTGAACAAGGCCTTGCAATCTTTTGTGAAATTACTGTACTCACACAATTATATGGTTACAGAATTCTCACTAGAGTACGTTCAGATGAGCACAGTAGATAATGCAGCAGTGGAAATTACTGTAAATACGTTTGTTCTCCATGTAAGCAGCAATAAATTACACATTGGCCTTGCAAACTCAAATGTCTCGAACAACAAACAGAGTTATATGGCAGCAGGTGGCTAAATCATTGACATGAAAAAAGGCATCTGACAGGGCTAAAGAGGATGCAATTAGTGCATCCATCATTGAGCAGAATCATAGAGGGAAAGACTAAAGGAATTGCTAAAGGTTGTCTGCTTGATTGACAGTATGAGCGGTGGGAGGTTGGAGGTCATGCTGAGCCTTTGCCCTTCACTATACAGGCAGGAGGGAGCTGAGAAAGCTGCTCCAAGCCACATCACCCACAGGTGGGCTTTGTGGTCAGTCATCATGAGTTCTATGGCGCCAAGATTCTGCTATGTTCCCCAGCACACAAACAAGAAGCAAACTTTGATGGTGATGCAGGTGCCCTTTAATGATGTTATCTTCACTATTGTGTTTGTATAATCAACAACTTTTGTAACATAGTAGACGGTCAATATGTCAACATAATGCATGAAGTAGCAACAAGGTGCAATAGAAAACTGGCCTTGTAAAGTCAGGGAAATGACCACAGAATAGAGTTATATGGAAGCTGTAAGGGCCTGATTTTCAAAGAGTCCAAATAATGACCGCTGAATTGGTTTTGCTCTGGCATCTCCCCTCATATTCTCTTGGTGGTACCAAGCCGGGCGTGAGAACCCCTTCCCTGGATTCACCTGGTTCTACAGTCACACTCCGGTTCTTCCAGCTGCTCCTCCTGCGGTAAGCGGCGCAGCTTCTGGAATATTTCCCCCTGGTTCGATCCTTTGTAAACATACCCTCTTTCTTCCCGCAGTCGTTCCCGCTCTGACGTTACGACCTCGCCTGTTGCACACAACGTGAGCTTTCCCCTTTGTTGAGCCTTTAATAAACATCTTTAACTGTTCCTGCTGCCGTCTGTGTCTGCATGTGGGCCAAACACTTAAAACCCATGACAGAAGAACACTCTGGCCAACTTGACCCAGCAGACACTTTCTGTCGGCAGTTAGCCGCCGAACAGGAACAGTTACAGGCTCTCGGGTTAGCAGTTAATTCAGCGCAAGAACAATTACAGTATGTCACAGCTCAGCTTAGTCAGCTGACGTCCGCTCACACTTCCGCGTCAAGCCAGCCTGTCACTCCAGGTCCTAGCGTTCCGCCTCCTAGTGGTTTGACAGCTGAAACCACCGATCAGTCCTCCCCTGTCTCAGAAAATTTGTCTCCGAGCCCTGAGAAGTTTTCGGGTGACAGTGGAAATTGTGGAGGCTTCCTCTTTCAATGTACTCTGGTCTTTAATCGTTCTCCCCGCACCTTTTTCACCGACCAGGCCAAGATTTCTTTTGTTTTGCGGCTATTAACGGGCTGAGCCCTTAAATGGGCAGAAGCTCGCTTTCCAGACTGCAGATCCTTCGGTTGTACTTTTACTGAGTTCATTACTGAGTTTAAGACAGTCTTCTCAGCCGAATTAGATCCTGTGCAGCAGTCATGCACGCTACTACTTGAAGCAACGCGGGCGCCGGGTTTCTGAGTTCTCCGTGGAGTTCCGCACATATGCTGTTGTTGTCGGCTGGGAAGCCCGGCCGTTAAAGGCAGTCTTTTTCCAGGCACTTGATGAAACATTAAAGGACGAGTTAGCGCGTATTGAGGAGCCCGAAACATTGGAGGGTTTAGTCTCTTTAGCTATTCGGCTGGACGCCCGATTACGCGGCCGAGGCCGGGGGCAGTCTGAGAGACCTTTACGGCTGTCTTTTCCACCTGCACAAGGGGTTAATTCCCCACGGTCAGCCGTAACACTGCCGTCACCTCCCGAGCCTATGCAAATTGGCCGTGTACACCTCACCCGCGAGGAGCGGCAACAGCGTTTTGCTGACAATCAGTGCCTGTACTGCGGGACCGCAGGACATTTCGTAAATTCCTGTCCTGTTCGACAAAAAGATCGGTTCCGTCGCCTGTAGTGGGGAAGACGACGGACCATTGTAGAATTTCCTCCTTCAAGTCTCCTTGTGAACCGGCCCCGTCTCGTTTTGTCTCCCGGCTACTTTAGTTTTAGACCGGGACAATCTTAGCGTTTCCGCTTTGGTAGATTCTGGTTCCGATTTTAACCTGATTGATCAAGGATAGGTCACCCGGTCTCGGATAGAGACGGTTCCCTTGTCCGCACCTCTCCAGCTTTCCGCATTAGATGGGGAACGTTTAACTTTAATTACCCATCAGACTAGACCCCTGGAGGTCATTATCTCAGGAAACCATAGAGAGATGCTCTCCTTTTTTGTGTTTCCTGTTAAACACTCCCTGGTTGTTTTAGGATTGGCCTGGCTAGTTTTGCATAATCCGCATCTAAATTGGGCTGAGTCTCGTTTAGAGTCTTGGTCCCCTGGCTGCCATTCTCGCCGTTTGTTATCTGCTCAGCCAGTCTCCCATCCCTCTGATTCGTCCCCTGAATTAGAGGACCCCATTGACCTCAACAGAGTACCTGAACTTTACCACGATTTGCGCTTGGTTTTTAGTAAAAGTAAGGCCTGTTCGCTCCCTCCGCATCGCCCTTACGATTGTGCCATCGACCTGCTACCGAGTGCTCCTTTACCCACTAGCCGCCTCTATAACATCTCGAGGTCTGAACGTCAGGCGCTTGAGAAATATATTGGAGAGTCGTTATCGGCAAGGTTAATTCGCCCTTCCTCCTCTCCTTTGGGCACATTTTTTTTTTCGTGGGTAAGAAAGATGGATCCCTCCGTCCGTGTATTGACTACTGAGGGCTTAACCAAATCACTGTTAAAAATAAATACCCGCTTCCCCTGTTGTCCTCTGCCCTTGAACCAGTCCAGAATGCGGTCATCTTTACCAAACTTGACCTGCGTAACGCATTCCATTTGGTCCGAATCCGCCAGGGGGATGAGTGGAAGACGGCTTTTAAGACTCCACTTGGTCACTTCGAATATCTGGTCATGCCTTTTGGGTTGTGTAACACCCCGTCCGTATTTCAGGCCTTAGTGAATGACGTCCTACGGGATCTTTTGAACGTCTTTGTTTTTGTCTATCTAGATGATATCTTGATTTATTCTAGTGATCCTGTTCAGCACCAGCAACATGTCCGTTTAGTCCTCCAACGCTTGCTTGAAAACAGCTTGTTTGTTAAGGCTGAAAACTGTGAATTTCACAAAGACTCTGTTTCCTTTCTCGGCCTTATTCTAGAAGGAGGACAAGTCAGATCAGATCCTGATAAGATCAAGGCCGTAGTGGAATGGCCGACCCCAGACTCCAGAAAACAGTTTCAGTGGTTCTTAGGGTTCGCCAACTTTTACCGACGGTTCATGAAGAACTATAGTCAAATAGCGTCCCCTCTATATGCCCTGACCTCTCCTAAGGTTCCCTTTGTTTGGAGGAGGCTTTGTTTTCTGAGCTTAAGACCAAGTTCTCACAGGCCCCTATTTTGATACACCCCGACCCAACCAAGCAGTTCACCCTAGAAATAGATGCATCTGATACGGGAGTAGGGGCTGTATTATCTCAACAGTCTGACTCGGACCACAAACTCCATCCTTGTGCCTTTTTCTCGCGTCGACTGTCTCCAGCCGAACGTAATTATGACGTAGGTGACCGTGAATTATTAGCTAACAAATTAGCATTGGAGGAGTGGCAACACTGGCTGGAGGGGTCCGAGCAGCCCATTGTGATCTGGACCGACCACAAGAACCTCGCTTACCTGCAGTCTGCCCGATGTCTGAACTCCCATCAAGCCCGCTGGTCTCTCTTCTTCTCAAGATTCAACCTCTCCATAACTTATCGCCCCGGTTCCAGAAATGTCAAGCCAGACGCCCTTTCCCGACAGTTTGCACCACTGGAACAAGAGAGTGAACCAGCACCTATTCTGCAACCTTCATGCACCTTAGGAGCCCTCCGGTGGAATCTGGAGGTTCGAATTTCCCAAGCTATGTTGTTGGACCCGGATCCGGGCACTGGCCCCACTGGATTAATGTACGTACCGAAGTCTGTCCGTCCCAAAGTACTGCGTTGGTGCCATGACTCAAAATTCTCAGCTCATCCCGGAATTTACAGAACCCAGTCCCAGGTGTCCCGTCGGTTTTGGTGGCCGTCTTGGACCAAAGATGTACGGGAATATGTGCTTGCCTGTCCCGTTTGTGCTCAGAACAAACCATCCAATCAACCTCCTTCCGGTCTACTTAACCCACTTCCTATACCTAAACGCCCCTGGTCCCACATCGCCTTAGATTTCATCACTGGACTCCCGTCATCACAAGGGATGACCACCATTCTGACCGTGGTTGACCGGTTCTCAAATTCTTGCCATCTCATCCCTATCCGGAAACTGCCCAACGCACTGCAAACCGCCCAACTTCTTATTAAACATGTATTCAAACTTCACGGAATACCTGTCGACATCCTGTCTAACCGGGGCCCCCAGTTCATCTCCCAGGATTGGCAGCACTTTTGTTCGGCTCTCGGTGCCCGCTACACCCTCACCTCCGGTTACCATCCCCAAACTAACGGTTAAACAGAAAGAATGAATCAAATACTGAAAACCAGTCTCCGCTGCTTCACTTCTTCGTCACCCTCCGATTGGAAAAAGTTTTTCCCCTGGGTGGAGTATGCCCTTAACTCTCATATCTCATCTGCCACCGGACACTCCCCTTTTGAAGTCGCACTTGGATACCAACCTCCACTTCTACCCGCTGATGAACTCCACATACCGGTCTCGTCTGTGAACCAATACATCACCCGTTGCCAGGACACTTGGAGATCCACTATCACTGCCCTCACTCGCACCGCAGAGCTGAACAAAAGGTTTGCTGACCAGTACAGAGTTCCTGCCCCCCAGTACTGCCCCGGTCAGAAGGTTTGGTTATCCTCCAGAGACGTCTTAACTAACCCGACTGCCAAGAAACTCGCCCCCCGCTTCACTGGACCTTATGAAATAGAAAGAATTATCAGTCCCACGTCCGTCCGTCTTCGCCTGCCACCACATTCTCGAGTCCATCCCACATGTTCCATGTCTCCCAGATAAAACCAGTCATCGACAGCGAACGCACAGGAGTGCACAGACAGCTGGAAGACGCCAGAGTGTTACCCCGTCGTGTTTTGTCGTTACCCCGTCGTGGTATGCCTAGGCCACTGATCTATCTCCTGTGCTTTGTACCTGTGAGTTTTCTCTTCTCCAGTTTTGTCGTGTTTTGGATTTACTCACCCGTGTTGGCTCCGTGCTCTGAGGACCAGTCATCCGAATCCCCGCCGCTCATATTTTGCTCTGGCATCTCCCCTCATACTCTCTTGGTGGTACCAAGCCGGGCGTGAGAACCCCTTCCCTGGATTCACCTGGTTCTACAGTCACACTCCGGTTCTTCCAGCTGCTCCTCCTGCCTGCCGTCGCATTGGTGCTGTTCGGGCCCCCCGCCTGCATTACATCTGCCAGCCCTCCTGTCACTCAGCCACAACCCTTCGTCAGAGAGTTAGGGTCACAGAGTTCCTTTTTCACTCATCCCCCCCGGACAGGTCTCCCCATCCGAACTGCAGGCAGCGCAGCTTCTGGAATATTTCCCCCTGGTTCGATCCTTTGTAAACATACCCTCTTTCGTTCCCGCTCTGACGGTCCGACCTCGCCTGTTGCACACAGCGTGCGCTTTCCCCTTTGTTGAGCCTTTAATAAACATCTTTAACTGTTCCTGCTGCCGTCTGTGTCTGCATGTAGGCCAAACACTTAAAGACCATGACAGGGACCTGCTGTCAAAGAAAGAGGAAGCTCAAGTCCTTCACATAATCATGATCACTCCAGACATCCAGGATGCACAAATAGTTTTAAATCAATGGAGAATTTCTGCTGTTAAACATTGTATTAGAGACAATAATTATTATTATTTAAAATAAAGAAAAATTGTTGTTTTGTCATCAGACGTTCTGCAAAACACAAGATAATTAATTAATTAATTAATGAGAAAATATTACAGCTTACAAATCAGATTTATCCCTTTTTATCATTATTTTAGCGGTTCATGCATCAGTGAAGGTGGTCATGTCAAATGCGACAGCTGAGCAGCTTCTCCAGCCCTTTTGACTGAAACCTCCCTCCAGTCGGAGATAATAATAATAATAATAATAATAATAATAATAATAATAATAATAATAATAATAATAGTTCTGTCCACGGTTTACCACACTTCTCCACCATTGACTGTTGGAGATAGGCACCAGCTTCCCCGTGACCCTGCAAGAATAAATGGGTTGAGAAAATGGATGGATGGAAGTTACAGAGACCATATTGGAATAATAAGGGAGGGAGTTATGGATAACTTGTGGTCCAGTTGTTTTAGAATGACCACACACACACACACACACACACACACACACACACACACACACACACACACACACACACACACACACACACACACACACACACACACACACACACACACACACACACTGCATTGTGTACTTATTTCTGCATATAAATATTCTGCATGTGTTCGGGTACGAAACTATGTTGTATTTGTTCGGTAGACACATGCAACGAACAGACAAGCCTGTACTGGAGATTTTCGCTATGAATAAGTGTAATGTTACACCCTTACTGGCTACTTTTCAACATATAAACTCGAGCTGCGTATACCAAGCTCAACTTTTGAACATGTTCTAAAAATTACATAAAAATGGCGACAGAAACTTAAGTATTTCATCTGCCCCTCTCCTTTTGCTGTTAAAACTATGTAAAACTAAGTATTTTACAAAGTTGCCAAAAACAAAGATCCACAAATCATTGGTGTGCTGAGCTGCAATTGATCCAAAACAGTAAAATGCCATGTTCACCTCATTTGCTGGGCATCATTCCCACCATCCAGACAGGGTATTCAGTAAGTTATGGTGTAAGAGAGATCACTCATACTTCCCATCTGGGACATGTACTAATGAGTCATAAGTTTAAACATCATTGTGCACTAGTAGGTCTATGGTTAAGCCTAAACCGAGTAGAGCTTAGAGTGGGTGTTGAATATGTGGGAGATTCTTAGAAACTAAAATCTACTTCAGTCTTTTTTTTTTGACAGGATTATTGGGCAGATGGGCTGTTGATTTGGTAAAGCCAGAGTAATACCTATGCCAACTCAACTCCTTAAACATAAAAGCCAGGTTTTGTGTAGGCGTTCAGTCTAACAAGCACAAGGATTGTTAATGTCAGACTCAATGTGCAACACTGAAGTATATTGTTGACTTCTTTCAACCACTCAAGACAATTAGGGTTCTTGACTTTAACAATGTCCTTTTAGACATTCTAAAAATAGAATTTTTATTCATCTGTGGTACTACTTTGATTGCTGATGATATACTAAGAGGTGTATGAGAGTTTTTTCATAAATATCTGTGTAGTTTGAGGATTGTATTCAAAGAATTTTTTGATACCAAAGAAGCATGAAACTGTTATTTTATAGGCTGCTCAGGTCAGTCATAATCTGTCAAAATGTATCCGTTTCTCTGGGCATCTCAAGAGAGGAATTCTAAATGTATCAGAGACAGCAAAATTGCTACAGGGTTTCCACACATTTCCCTTACTAAGATCTCATTTTCCAGACTCAAAGTATGAAGATTTTACAGCAAATATTTCTACAGATGCCCATGTCTAGACATGGGCATCTGTACACAATGTACACATTCTTTTATTTTGGAGCTGTTCAATTTGGCATTAATCTGGCATTAAAAGTGTAACTTACCTGTAAACTTAAGCCCCTTTTATACCGACCCTACCCTATTCCGGCAGCTAGGATCTGCATGGGCGGGTTCCACTGTATTCCATACGCGTGGATCTTCGATAGGCCCGGTAAGGCCAGAAGGCGGTGAAAGCCTCCTGGGGGTGGCTTTATTTTTTTAAACATAAAATAATCCACCATTATAAATATCTGGATCACACATCAGCCTGAAAATATAAAAAAGGCCCAGCTTTGCGATATGAGGATGTTTTTGCCTGAGCCATGGCGAGAGCGATGATAAGGACATTAGAGCTCAATACCATGGACTTTTTGACCGCAGTGAAATTATTTTTATAGGTTGGATATTCGCGCTGCGCTGATTTGGCTCTGCCTTCTCCCGCTTTCTCCACTAATGCCACGGCATAGTTGTTCCATCAGCGGCCATACACTCTTCGGAGACAAAACTTAATAGCTTTTAGGGTGTAAAATGAGAGAATGCCTCACTAAACCACAGATCTGATTTAGATCATTAAATACAGAGTGCCTGTCTGCGTATAGAAAGCTGAAGTATCATTTATATTTTCTTGTTTTTCCCTTCAAGCATGGTTCATGGTTTGTAAATAGTAAACTTATATTTCGGTTTGGCCCACTCCGTTCATGGGGGTCATTAATATTAATTTCATCCCTCTTCAGTATAACTTTTCACACAACTTCTCAGGAGAAAACCTTCTTGTTTCTCCATGCCCTTGGCCAATCCATGAACAGCAGTCTGCTCACCTCACAGCTCGGCCCTATTCTGCTCTGCTTGATCCTACACCAGGAAACGCTAGAAAAAAAAAATGCTGTAATGCTCGCAAGCGGGCGGGGCCGAATAGAGCCTGGCCAAACCGAGCTGTTGTAAAAGGGAGTATAGTTTTCATTTTATAGTCTTTTTGAATTACTGATTGCAGAAACAAATGTGCAATCAATTTCAAGTTTGTGTTTTTAACTTAGGGAAAATATGTCATCACTAATCGGAAGCAAGCTGTTGCATTTACTGGCATCTTTTGAAAATGTTAGGTTTAGGTTATGCAGTAACAAAAAAAGCTAAGCCTTTATTAAATGATAATGGAATGCACACACTATTCAAATAATTTTATTTTTTGAATACCTGAAGAACCTTGGACATCCCAAGATAATAATGTTTAAGAGTGGTAACAATTTGTACTAACCATTTATGCATTTTTCACATGCAATATTCACTCTATACCATACTTTTACATGGTAAGATGCCTAATAAGTAGTCTAAGTGTCTGTCCTAAAAGTCTAGACAGATTTGTTGCTTGCTCAGTATGAGGGATTGCAGCAAAGCCATGTACAATGCAGACGACTCTCCCTGTGGCTCTACGGTCCCCCAGGAGTGAATGCTGCTTGTCGGGACTTTGATGCAATCAACTGGATTCCTTATATAGGACATTTTGACCAATCTGTATAATCTGACCCAATCTGTATAATATGATTGAACTTGATTTTGTAAAGTGCCTTGAGATGACATGTTTCATGAATTGGCGCTATATAAATAAAATTGAATTGAATTGAATTAATGATAGAACCAATCTCCCATTACACAACTGCCCCAGGTTAGAACTATGTAGGTTAAATACACAGCCTTGGGTAAATAAACTTCCAGCATAGTTTTCCTATGCATCTGATAAAGCTGCTTATGGAATCATCACAGTAAGTAAGGCTGCCATTAAGTTTTTTTTTCTTTTTGCTGTGTTGAATATATCCATGTTGGGAGTATCGCAATACTGAAATGCCAGATATGCTTTTCACATAGAACTACTGTTTAGAAATATGTGTTGCTGTAACTCCAATATTGCAGCAATGAGGTAATAATAACATTACTAAATCTCATGCTATGCAGACACTGTCTGCAATAAAGAAGATTCACTCACCTCAAACTGAAGGCAGCCGTTTTCTTATTGATTCAGCTATGACAGAATTTAACCTTCATACACAGATGATCAAAGAAGAGTTTTGTATGTGTGAACTAGGGCACATCATAAGTGACACACACAAAGATGTGACAGAACTTTGGATTTCACAAATGTGCTTCATTTCTTGACATTTAGACTTGAGTAAAAAGTGTTTTGTACATGTGGAAAGGGGGGAGTGTGATAGCGGCGGAACTGATACAAAGTTAAAATAAGCCATTAATGTATATCCAAATGGCAAATGGAGTAAACTTGTAGACTGCCACTAAAACTGTGTTTATGCTAGAGCCCCATTCACCTAGCTACACTTACAAACACACATTCATATACCAATGTACAAACCGGGGGATATAATTTGGGGCTAATTACCGTGCCAAGAAGCACATGGCGATTTTGTGGGCGTAAACTGAAATCAAACTCACAACTTTCTCTTATCTTCCCCTTGAGCCACAGCAGCCCCGTTGTTTAATGCAACAATGGTCTTCCTACAAAGTTCAGACTTATCAAACTGAAAGGAATTCATGTCAGTAGGTGTTGCTTCTTGAGATCTCTCTTACAAAAACTTTGAGATGACAATGGCACAGTCAGCTTGTAGTCTGCTTAACGAAAACAGGATAAGGCCTGAAAGATAAAATGTGAACCAGTTGTTGGTCTTATTGAATAAAAGTACATAATTAAGGACACCAAACCAACCAAATGGAAAGTTGCAGTAATTACATTCTCCTCCTAATCCATTTTACCCATGCAAAAGTCAGAGATTACTTGTTGAACAGACTTGTTGTCAACTGCCCTCATATGAGCTGTTCCAAACATAGCAACTGCTGTGTATCACAAGATCATAGATTTCTGACTCAGGTCTTAGATGTCAGTTCAGACTGAAGCTTTTGAAAGAGCGTAATAAATTAATTAAAGCAGCACTGGGACTTTCTAAATTGCTTTACTGTCTAGAAGGAAATTAAAGGGTGACTTCCCTTCATTAGGCATTAGATTTCCCTTCATTATCTTCATTTAAGTGTTAAATATAGCCGTTCTCAAGAGAACTTACAAGACAGAAGTATCATGGGGAGATAATCCAAAGTTCTCTATTTTTGTTCAAGATTGTAGAAATATATATGAAAAATGTTTACATATTTTGCAATTCATTTTAAGCAAGTACATTGTAACTGTGCAATTTTAGCAGTTCCAGACCAATCCATTTTGTTTAATGAGAAATGTTATAAAATATCATGAAATGACTTTAAATCTTCCATATATGGTCATTTAGTGTAAAAAGCTAACCGAAAGCTGGTACACACAACCAAAATCAAATATTAAGCTGGGTCAGAAAATCTCTGAAAAAAAGCATTGGTATTTTGTAATTGGTCCTAAAATGTACAAGTTGGCACTATAGGGTTTTTACAGACTATAAATTGCACTTTTTTTTCCATAGTTTGGCCAATCCAGTGACCTATAGTCAGGTGCAACTTGTATATCAATTTTAAATGGTAATTCATATTGACCAACATGAACCAAGAAGTAAACATTACCATTTATAGCCGCAAGACGGCTCTCTAGGCTTGTGAAAACTACATGCTGCTGTTGTAACACTTAAAAATGCATTGAAACAACTTATAGACAACAAAGAATGAACACATGTTTGTACAGTATGTTGTTTCATTCTTTCAGTATGCATTCGTGCAGCGGAACGTTACGTGGTGCAGCTCGAAGGTCCCAGACAGCGACAGAATGCTGTTATTGGGCTAATAACAGCTAGCGCTAGCTTAAAGGTCTGTTGTCTGGGCGGGTTACAACTTCACTGATGCACCTGAGCTTTATGTTGTTCTCAACCATCCGTGTCATACTGTTAGCTTAGCACGTAGCACCGCTACGCTCATGGTCTAATTTCTGCGTAATTTTGATAACTTGGCAGTTGTGTAATTGAATGAATTGGCTTTGATTAAATGTCAGTTTTTAGTCTTGGGATTGTGTGAAGTAAATTTCTAAATAAATGTGTATAATCCGGTGCGACCTATAGTCCGCTGAGACTTAAATATGTTTTTTTTCCTCTTTCTGACACATTTTATGACTGATGCAACTTAAATTCCGGAGCGATTTATAGTCAAAAAACTATGGCGCTTAAAAAGAGTAAAGATTAAAACTTACTTCAAAAAGTTAATGTGGCTGATAGAAGGACATCTGTGGCTGCAATCCACCACTTTACCATCTGTGTCGCTAATTTTCCCTGTTCTTAAAATGAGCATATGCATGGGTTAGAGTTGCCGTGAGGACCACATGTTTTCCCATCAAGTTTTTTAGGTCACAACCTTTGCATGGAAAATTACATATGCAAGTTTCAGGCTCTGTTTGGTGCATGTGCAAGCATTATAAATGAGCTATCATCTGCCCCCTCCGCTTCAGATGACTCCACAAATGAGCCCCCCTCCACCACCCTGTCCTTCTCAACGCTCCAATTGAGGAATGTGCTGCGAAAGACCAAAGTGTCCTCACTTTGGTCTTTCGCAGGTTTCAGGTCTGGATGGCATCAGCTCCAGGCTCCTGAGGTGCTGCGCGGATGAGCTGTGTGGTATCATGGGACACATCTTCAACATCAGTCTGAAGCAGAGGAGAGAACCACAGCTGTGGAAAATCTCCAGTGTGGTACCTGTGCCTAAGACAGCACACCTCAAAGACTTCAACAACTACAGGCCGATAGGACTAACATCACACCTGAAGACCTTCGAGAGGCTGATCCTCAACCATCTTCGCCCTCTGGTGAGTTCTTCACTGGATCCTCTGCAGTTTGCCCATCAGCCTGGCATCGGGGTGGATGATGCCATTATCTACCTGCTACACAGAGCTCTGGCTCACCTAGAGAATCCTGGGAGAACCGTGAGGATCATGTTTCTCCAGTCCTTTCAACACAATCCGCCCATGACTCCTGAAGGACAAGGACAGGAGTGGACCATTATGATCCTCATGGTAGAGCTAAGCTCTCTTCCTGTTATGTTTTCTGTTGTCTTGTGTAACTTTTTTGATATGTGCTGCAGACTCTGCCCAGGTGTATTTGCTGTTACTTCAGATTTTAACTTTATCTTCTCTCTCTGTTATTTCTCTTCACAGAGGCTACATTTGCCCTAGTGTTCAGTTTAGGTGTGACATCCCCAGCATCAGCTGAGCCACTGCTGCCAACAACTTCATATTTTCCTTTTATAGATGATACAATTGGCCCTGTCTTTCAGTAATTAACCCTCTCTCTCTCCTAGACATAGCTATTGTTTGAGCCTTTAATGACCCAGAACTTATATGCTTGTCTGTGTTTCTCTTCTAGAAGAAGCCACTAAAGGAGCTGCAACTGCTACTACAACATTACCTCTTTACTATTCTTTAACAAAGAAACTACTACTGGATCCATGCTCTTCTCAAATCCCACAGTCAGTCATGGCAGATGGCCATTTACACTGGGCCTGCTTCTGCTGGAGGTTTCTTCCTGTTAAAAGGGAGTTTTCCTCTCCACTCTCGCTACCTGCTTACTTAGTATGAGTGACTGCTCCAGGGATTGCTGCAAAATCAAAGACACGAAGCAAGCAACAGTCCAGTCCGCTGCTGCACGTCAGTAACTCAATGCAATCTGTTGGGTTTCCTTAAACAGAAAACCTTTTAACCAGTTTTGCCGGCTTCATTGTGTACTCTTAACGTTTCCTTTTTAATTCTCGTCTAACGTTTATGTGTCGTTGCATATGATGCTTATGTATTCCTGATGTACCTTGCCTTTTGGTTACATTTCTGTTTAAAAAGAACCATATAAACTAATTTCAGTTGATTTTATTATTATATGGATTATGTTGATCCCTGAATTAGTCAGGAAAAAAAGAATCAAACGCAGACAAAAATGTAAGCAAAACTATACTTTTCTGCGCCTCTTACTATGTAACATTTTACAGAAATAAAGCAATCCAATATAGAGTGAAGCCACAGTTTAAAAGCAAGCAGACAACTTTAACAGTGGCCTTTTACAACTTATACCGTTTCTTTAAAGGATAGTTGGGTCATTTTATGCAAAACACAGACAGCTGACCATTAAATTGCTGTTGTGTAAATAAGAACAAAAAACCTGCTGGAATACAAAGAAAACATAGAGATGCCATAAATTAGTTATTAAAGTAGGAGCTTTTTTCTTTTTCTTACAAATGTCACATTGCTCAGAAAGACTGAATTTTCATGAGATCAGTATTTACATTCAGAAGAGGTATATGTGGCCATATTGAAAACTTTAGTGAATGCTGCTCGTGTAGGAAAGCAGGAGGAAAACGTGTCTATGTAATCTTTACACATAGAGTATTCTACCATTAGCATGACACATATCTGTTTACCAGAAAAAAAAGCCCACCAGCAGATTTGATGGGTAGGTAAACAACTCATAGGAAGAGTTAAAATTAAAGTGTGACAACAGCAACAAAAGCACATGGTGAGGAAACGTGTTGTGAAAAATCCTTCAATTTCATGGTGACATGCTGCAATTGCAATGTAACTGATCATGCAACATCACCAAAGATACAAAAAAGCAAACAAAATTCAAAAAAGCATGAAACATCTACACAAAGAATATCATTACTTGTAAAAGCCAAAAGTAACTGGTATCTATTAAAAACATTGGAATGAGCTGCATTGCCACACAAGCCTGCTAATCACCTTCGGCATTCAAGCTAATACCAATAAGACTGCAAAGTACCTGTGGGAAAAGCATTCGCCGGGGAGAACAACCCTTTGCTAAATGCCATGTAAGCTTTCCGACTACACTAACCACACTACCTTTCCGTTCCCACGCAGACCAGACTAAAAGCCACCCTAAAACCCTTTAAGGATCTTTAGCCAAGGACCTTCTGAACCTTGACGAACAGTCAAACAAAGGTCCTAATCACCTAGCAAATCTTCAGGATCTTACGGTCTGGCAATTTGAAAATCAGTGTATGGTGACCATAATCACAGCTTTTGGCATAGATGTCAGCATTTCTTGGCTGAATGGTTTCATATATGATTAAAGTAGAACTTGTGATATTTAAAATTCCTAAAACTTCAAAGGAAAAAAAATGTAATTAAATCCCTAAGAATTCGTAGGAAATCCCTAAGAAGAAACAAACAAACTACTGTTTCTGTGCAGAAAACATCCAGGTCACAGGGATCAAAAGGTCTGAAAGCTGATGGCGTGATTAACTGTAAACCCTCCCATTTCAGGGTGGTTTACTAAACACTATGCTGACCAAGCCGCTTTTAACAGAGTCCAATGTGGATTCAGAAGAATTTCACCCAGTCGGACAGACGTTTTACTTGAGAAACAGTAATGTAGATCTGTGGTTCCCAACACTGGTCCTCTGTTCTCGACCACTGTCCTGCATGTTTTAGACATGTCTCTGTTCCCGCTCACCTGATGCAAATGATTGCATGACCTCCTCTGCAGGCCATCAAGTGCTGCAGAAGCCTCTTAATCATTCATTCATTTGAGTTAGGTGTGTGGCAGCAAGGAGACACCTAAAACATGCACGGCAGGGGTACTTGACAACTAGGGTTGGGGACCACTGGTGTAGAAGACGCATTCTTGCTCCATGCATCTCACCGTTAAGTTTCAAATGATCACTGAGCCTCGATTGAGGATAGCATGGGTTCAGAGGCTGATGCAAGCAGTGATGAAGATACTGATTGTCTTAAGAACTTAAACTGGTTTGCTGTTCAGTCATTTGGAAGTCAGTTTCTTGTTAAAACACGGGCTACAACACAAATGATTGAAAATTTTATTCACGACTGCTCAAATGCAATATTTTTGTAAAATATTTCATCGATAATATTGATTATGAATAATATATTCTTGCATCTTCTTTCTTTTTCTTCATTACAACATTAACATCTCTGTCCAGGAGGCTTTGAATCATTGCTACTATGGACTAAATGCGGTGTTGGCACATTCCACAGCGGGAGTCGAATATTAGAATTACAACTGAATATCCCCACTAGGGGGACAAGAAAGGGTATTTCTATTGTATTCTATGCTATATTCATATTATAGGTGAGCAGGGTGTGAATGTGTGACAATTTCAGCGTAAACACCAACCAAATATAGCGGTTCAAGCAATTATTTACAATATTTATATTAAAAACACCCGGATATTGGAATTTGGTTTACTGAAAAAAATCCAAATAGTTCACAATTGTCACCCAAAATTTTCCGCAAGGAAGCTGCGGATCAAGTAAGCTGACTCTCACCAAATGGATTTCATTCTGCAAAGCTCCCCACATCCATCTGGGATTGCTCCATTGGAGATGTATTTCAAAAGGAGGGGCCTTATCAAAAACCATTACATCATTTGCATACTTGTCCGTTATATTTACCGACGTGCTACTTTAACCACACATCGAAACCAACCCGTGACGCTGACAAGAGCTCTGGTGTTCTTTTAAAGAATTAATATTCAGTAGAATGGGCAACACTAATGAAGTAGCAGCATCAATGTTACCACTTACATCCTCGCTGCGAGCCGCCATTGTTGTCCGAGTCACTTCTCTGATACGTCACATTTACGAAAGTCCCGCCCGACGATCCTTATGGGCCCATTCATTTTATATGGTATTGAAAGCCCTCCCAATGGCAGCGAATCCAGATGGATGTGTTGACACCATGTGGAGCTCTGTGGAATGAAATCCATCTGGCAAGAGTCAGGTTAGGGGTCAAGTGAAAATCATGGATCCATCTAAATGAAAACTAAAGTTCCCAGAGTCTATAGCTAAATCTATTGTTACTTGAAGAGAGCTGTGAACAAGAATCATCGTCACAAGCTGATAGATTTGGAGAACTTGTGCAAACTTGTGAAATCCAGGTGGGGAAATATTAAGTAATAATCAGTCAAGTATAGATCAAGTCAGTACGTGATGTGCTGACTTCGACCAAAGATGTCCTAATTCCGAAATTGGATCATAAATTGCTTCAAACAGTGTACACACTTATGCATACAAGTTATTGGACTTTCTCTTTTTTTAAACAGAAGTCTTACTTTTAACTTACAAAACATAGCATTGTAACAGGAATGTAAAATTTTTAGATCCATTCTACAGACTAATTGAGGATCAAATGATCCTTTGGCAGGGTTCAGATAGGTGAATGACTTATTTGGAGCTTAACTGGAAGGGGAAAGCAGTAAGTGGTGTTTGGGTTTAAACTGAAACTGAGACTGTATTGGCTTACAGCTCAACTTCCCAAGAAATAATCAATGAATTTATAATCTCGTGTAAAAGATTCATTTTCTTATTTCATTCTTAGGAAATGAACTAAAACAATGACATTTTATCCATTTTATACTAAAAAAAAACATGGCAATTTACTGAGACCACATCAGCAGAAGTCCTCAAGAAACAGAATTAAAGAAATCGGAATTGACATAACAGATTCTTTAGACGCAATTATTTATCTACTTGCCATCAAATCCCAAATGCCTCTGGAGGAAAACAATGTTCATTTCTACAATTCGATTGAAGGTACAGTTGTGCGTTTGCTAACCTTTGCCCATATAAATCAATGCTTACAGGTGAATCCCTCTCAGTGTTGGGGAGAAATAAAAAGCTCAGAATCAATGCCTTGTTTTTCTGCAAACCTAGATGAGCTGTACAGAAATAAACCCGGCAAGCAGAGCCATGAGGCGTCTGATCTGCCTACGCGGTTCACCGGGCCACATCCTCTCTGCCTCCACTAAGGCAGAAAATAGCATCAGCCAGCCACCCTGCCAGACATTAAGGTAGCCTGTTATTTCCACAGGCAGGCTTCTTTAACACTGCAACATCCTTCCAGATTCATTCTGTATAAATACCTGTATAAATAAGTTTTAAATATTAAGCATCTTCTTGAACTGAAACTAAATTCAGTACTGATCTTTTTGCCCAAAACATGCAAAAGTTGGATGAATAAAAACACATCTACAAAGAAATGTTACATAAATGTTAAAAGCATTGTTTTCTTCATTTGTGTAAAACGGGGACCACTAGGGTTTGGGTGCATTACAAAGTGGTTGTCAAACCTTTAGCTACTTACCCAAAATAGTGGGGGAGAACTCATGAGCCCCACACTACCGTTTGAGTGTACTGAAAAGCAAATTAAACAGGTAAAACACATTTCTTTTATCTGCGGGTACTGTTGCCATGAGTATTTTTTGTCCCATGATGACAACTGGTTCAGCTTTTAGTATTCAGGAGCAGTCTTGTTATAACTGTGCTTGGAGCTGGAGCCTGTCTTGGAGCCCAACACAGAAGGAGCTGTGGATTGCCCATACCCATTCAGTTGCCGATCATATTGTAGTCCTTAGCAAAAGAGCCATTTCAGGAGGAGATGGCAAGCTGACTTGAAATGTTTCCAGTTGACCCAGTAGGAGAGCCAAATTTATCCAACTCCCATAAAATGCAGTAGGACAGCCTAATATTTAAGCCCAATTAGCAGTGAGAGCTTTGTTCTGTCAACATGTGTGCTATAGACTGTATACCGTAGTTTACGGACCATAAGGTGCACAGTGAATTATCGTGTCTTTGTGCGTCTATGTCCACATATAAAGGCACACTGGATTATAAGGCACACTAAATATTCTTACCAAGTGTGTAATAACACTCTGCCCCTTCACCTACACAGCTCCCTATCTGTCTCTGTCAGGAGGACAGAGTAGTTGGACTACACTGCCCTGTTTCTAACATAAGGCAAAAATAAACGTAACTTTTATATTGTATTAACTTACTAGGTTTATTGTTGCTAGCGGGTACACCGGGCGCTGGCTGTCTAAAGGCTCCCACATACTCTGCGCATACTGTGAGCTTGGCGGACTCCGTGCTGACTCTCCGTGGACGTTTTACCCCTCATATTCGAGCGTACTGTTACCTACATTTCTTGTGGCAAATTCCTACAATTTCCACACTTTCTGCCAGTGGGACAAAGTGGCAGAAAGCGGAATCTGCACAAGTCCACCTCGAGTAAGTGCGGGCCTCCACGGCGTGAACTATGCCCGAGTATGTGGGGCCCTTTACATGAATGCACTTCTAGTTTAGACATTAGAGTCAGGCAGTCTTGTAGACAGCTCAGGGGTCCGATCAGGGAGTGAAACAGTGTACCGTAATACACTGAATATCCATTGAGCCGAGGGGCTTCATTGCTCGTACTTGCACATTATAAAAGCTTTTTTAGCACGTTGTACCACATAAAATCAGTCAGTAAGCACAACGGTAATCATATAAGGCGCACCAGATTATAAGGCACAGCATAAATCTTTGAGAATATGAGGATTTTAAGTGCGTTTTATAGTCCAAAAAATACGGTATGTCAATCAATCTCTTTAATTGCCTCTTTTTGTTTATGTGAGTCTCTCCAGACTGAACTTACATTTTTAAACTGTGATTAATTTAGGGCAATATGACTCATTTATACCTCACCCCCTACCACTGTTGGAACAACGGTTTAATCCATTGTATCAACACCCGCAAAAAGATATAGCAGTGCCACGAGGTAGAGAAGAGCTATGTCTAGTAAGTAAAAATAACTGACCTCAAGTAACTAGCTACTTAAAACAAGCCATGTCACACATTTTATTTACTTCCATTTTAATAGAATGAATCGCATTAACATTTAAAATTGGACCACATTTTGTTCACCTCATTTCTTCGGTTTAATCTTGTGACAGACTGTTGTCTAACGCCATGTTAATCAAAAAACAGAGAGGAGAGAAGGTAGAGAGCAGAGAGAGTGACAGCAGATAGCGAAAGAATGAGTGCAAAAAACAGTAAAAGCACTCAATGTTTGTACCTTTGGCGTCCCTTCAAAATCACTCTTGAGAAATCTCTGTTTATCATCCCATTTAACAATAAAATGTAATTGCTTCCCTTGCTGTTGTCCTAAGAGGAATACTATAATTGATCCGAAACATCGAACCATATTCATGTCAATATTACTATTCATTAGTGATTGGCTTCTTATGTTTTTCTGGTTAAACTACAGTTTCAGTGGGTTTTACCAAGTCGCTCAGTGTCTTTGTGTCAGTATTTATGACAAAGTCAAAATGTCTCAACTTCACCTGTTTCCTGGTGGATTTCTTCATTCATTTAAAATCATATAGCATGTACAGGAATTCCTGTAAGCGGTGTATGCCATTAATTTAGAGTCTAATTTAAATTAGTCAAATCCGTGATGCACTCTTGTCTCATTCAAAAGCTTTTCAGGTTACTATAATAATCCGCTTCTTCCAACATTCATACGAAATGTTTGATTATGTGGAGAGGAAAGTAACCTGTGCCAGTATATTTACACATGATCGCATATTTAAATGTGGGCATGTCAGGGGAGGAGTCATCTACCTCATGTGCAAACAATTACATTTTCATCGGTTTATGTTAAGTAACTGTGTTGGTGTCATGTGTCTGCACCATTTCATACATCAGGGGTCACCAACCCTTTTGAAACTGAGAGCTACTTCACCGGTACTGTGTCATACGAAGGGCTACCTGTACTGAGTTTTGAACTACAAGAGTGCAAGCTCACCTTAACTTTACGTAATATAAATATGTTTTTAATGCTTTTGTCATTTTTAAATCTATGTAAATACAAGTATAATTAAAACGGAAGAGCAGCTGAATAAAAAAAGCCTTTTAAATGCAACTCACTGGAAGGTTGTGCTATTTTTTTTGAATAGGCTTGTGGGCACCACGTATGGTCCTTGGGGGCTGATCACTTTTACCAGTTGCCAGTCTTCTGACTTGCCAGAACTAGTAAACAATTGAAAACAAAATAAAATCTAGTGTCTTTTCCTCATCGCATCCAAGGTCTGTTTTCATCACCTAGACCAAAAAGCATGTCCCTGAACAGAAAGAGAGTAAAATACAACACATTATTTCATATAATTTGCCTTTCATGTGTCCCGGTAATACCTGCAAATAAACCTGCCTGTCTATTTTTAGCACTCTGAATGAACTCACTGTCAGCACGTTCCCACCAGAGGTCCCAGAGGACACATGCTGTACCCTTGAGAAAGAACAATCACAGGGTCTTAGTAGCTGATCGCAAGAACAGCGATGGCAGATGACACAAGCGGGAAGAAAAGCCCTACGAGCTGAAAAATATGCTTCAAAATACACTGCTAGAAAAATTTAAGAAACACTTTAAAAACACATCAGATCTCAGTGTGGAGATATGTATTGAGAGCAGGGACAGTATTATTAAACAGATTTCCAGTATTTTATTTTGTCACCCCTGGAATAATGCCAAAATTAGAAATACTTTGTCCAGGAGCATTTGTTACTTCAAGGCTGGACTATTGTAATTCTTTACTATCAGGAAGTCCACAAAATGCAGTTTGAAGCCTTCAGCTGAATCAAAATGCTGCAGCGAGAGTTCTGATGAAAATCAACAATTAGCATCATATTTCTCCTATTCTAGGTTCCCTACATTGGCTTCCTGTTAAATCAAGAATAGAATTTAAAATTATTCTTCTCACATATAAAGCCCTTAATAATCAAGCTCCATCATTTATCAGAGCTCTGATTACCCCGTATGTTCCTAACAGAGCACTTCGCTCTCAGACTGCAGGTCTGCTGGTGGTTCCTAGAGTCTCTAAAAGTAGAATGGGAGGCAGATCCTTTAGCTATCAGGCTCCTCTCCTGTGGAACCAACTCCCAGTTTTAGTCAATGAGGCTTAAAACTTTCCTTTTTGACAAAGATTAAAGTTAGAGTGGCTTAGGTTACCCTGAGCTACCTCTGTAGTTATGCTACCATAGGCTTAGGCTGCTGGAGGACATCAGGGTCTATTTCTCTCACTCTGCTAAGTTCTCCTACTGTTCTCCAACTTGCATTGTTTGTTGTTATTTCAACGTTTAACTTTTTGTTCTCTGTCATATTTTTATTCATAGTAGGTAGACCTGGTCTGCCGTTCTGTTAGATGTGACACCATTCAGGGGAGACAGATCATCCGCTATTACCCTATAACATAGAAAGGATTCCTGGATCAATGTGTGCTTCTGTGCTTTTTGTGTCTCTGCTCTGTCTTCTCTAACCCTCAGTGGGTCGGGGCAGATAACCGTTCACACTGAGCCTGGTTCTGCTGGGGGTTTTCCTCCCTATTAAACGGGACTTTTCCTCTCCACTGTCACTTCATGCATGCTCAGTAAGAGGGATTGCTGCAAAGCCATCGACAATACAGACGACTGTCCACTGTGGCTCTACGTTCTTTCTGGAGGCGTAAATGCTGCTTGTCAAGACTATGCAATCTGCTGGGTTTCCTTAGATAGGAAACTTTTTTTACCAACCTGTATGATTTGATTGAATTTGACTTTGTAAAGTGTCTTGACATGACATGTGTTGTGAATTGGAGCTATATAAATACAATTGAATTGAAAAAAATAAAAACAAAATTTTTAATCATCTCTCAGGTACATCAAGGATTAACAAAAAAAACTGCACTGATATTCTGGTGACGAATCACTTCCTTCTTTGTATTCCTTTTTTTTCCCTTCTGATCCTTTTGAGTAGGCCATGTTTAAACCAGGTCATTGAAAATCAACTCTGAACAGAGGTGTTCAGCTGAGCTAAAAATAGTATAAAAAGAGGCTTGTGGTTGTCCATGAGGTTCAACCAGTTCGCGCACACTAAGAGGAAAATCAAGGCGATAACGGGGACTGATTACCAATGCATGGCACAAATATCCGATATTTCAGGCATTTATTTTTCACTTCATTCTTAATTAAGATAAAATACAAAATCCTAATTAAAATACATACAAAATTGTGATTACAAGTTGACAAAACTATACAAAATGTCAGGGGGTGAGAATATTGTAACTTCATCCTTTCTCGTAGTAAATCACTGGGCAGACAACAGCTCCAGCAACACAACCACACATACACTGATATGCATTGCATGTTTATGTCCGAAATCGTTTGACTCACTCCCATCACATCACAATTCATATGTAACACAGTAAACATCATGCAAAGTGCCTACAGGTTTACATCTATTTTTAAACTGCTAAAAATAAACACACTGCAGGCTCAATGTAAGAGACAGTGAGATTATGTGCATGAGTATTTATTGTGAGAATGTACACTGCCTGGCCAGAAGAAAAGTCGCCACTAAAAAAAAGATCACACGCTCTAATATTTCATTGGACCGCCTTTAGCTTTGATTACGGCACACATTGCTATGGCATTGTTTCGATGAGCTTCTGCAATGTCACAAGATTTATTTCCACCCAGTGTTGCATTCATTTTTCACCAATATCTTGCATTGATGATGGTAGAGTCTGCCTGCTGTGCAAAGCCTTCTCCAGCACATCCCAAAGATTCTCAGTGGGGTTAAGGTCTAGACTCTGTGGTGGCCAATCCATGTGTGAAAATGACGTCTCGTGCTCCCTGAACCACTCTTTCGAGCCTGTGCCAATGGTGAATCCTGCCATTGTCATCTTTGAGTATGCCTGTGCCATCAGGGAAGAAAGAATCCATTGATGGAATAACCTGGTCATTCAGTACATTCAGGTAGTCAGCTGACCTCATTCTGGGAGCTCCTACTGTTGCTGAAGTTAGACCTGACCAACTGCAGCAACCCCAGATCATAGCACTGCCCCCACAGGCTTGTACAGTAGGCACTAGGCATGATGGGAGCATCACTTCTGGCCATATTTTTATCCTCAATGGGTCCCCACTTTCCTTCCAGTTTTTAATAATGCGTTGGACAGTTCCTAACCCAATTTTGGTAGTTTATGCAATCTCCTTGGATGTTTTCTTTGCTTGATGAACTTGACCCTTCGGAAGCAGACTGGCATATTTTCCACGACTACGGGATGTGTCGTTCGACATGGTTGTTTAAAAAAATGAGAAGCAACTCATTGCAGCAGTTGAGGTTAAATATCTTGTTGCCAGTAATTATACAATGGGAGGATCAAACCTATTTGCTTAGTTAAATCCAGGTGGCAACTTGTTTTTCGGCCAGGCAGTGTATGTGCAACATTGTAGACATTGTAGGTATGAATGCAACATAGTGTGGTTCTGTGTGCAGATGAGTGAGCGAGATGGTGCTATGCAGCCTCTGGTAGATTGTGTGGAAAGTGAGCCCCCCCGAGCTGTTACTATCTTTATCTCATTTCCGTCGTGTCTTCTCACTCGTGATACTCTCCACAGCACTTAAATGTGGCGTCTAAACCTCTCAGTCATCAAGTATCCAATACTTCCCCTGCACAGGAAGCTAGAGAGGAACAGGGTCATCTGTGTTAATGTAGAGCCACACACACACACAAGTTTAACCTCACAGCTAATGATACACCTGAGTGCAGTCATTAAGCATGAGTAAAGAGTAAATCTACCAGATACTTGTATTATGATTAGGCATGTCCTATAATCTCATTTATTCTCACAGCAGGGAATGACATGTCACTACAAGCACACACATTGATAAGAGGCGCACTGGTAGAGAATACCTTGTCTGGTCTAACTGGCGTCACTGCTAACGTCCGCAGGGATACAAGAGACGGCACAAGTAACCCAATCTAACCACCTGCTATCTAATCCCCCTATGAACACACACACACACACACACATGAATACACACAAATATTTGCTTTGGGAACATCATCCACACTATTAAATAAACGTTGATATAAAAGACAACCTACAGTGTGAAAAACTATAAGACAAACTATAAAACCTTGACAACTTTAAAGCTTAATATTAAATTCTAAAGACATTTTAAAATGTCCACTTGATAATGATTTTGTCTTTGTTTTAAAATAAAAGTAAAATCCTGTTGACAGCATCTGCTCTCTTGCCCATGCAGCGCAATGTCACCTCTGCTCCTAATATGAATAGCTAATGACCGCTCACAGCAGGAAGACTGGAAAACAAATGAATGCTGTTCTTGTACGCTCTCATAATTTTGCCCTTGAAAAGAAGCCGTATCTTATAACTATATACAATTTATACATTTAGGTAAAAAACACCCAAGTCCCTTTTTGAATAACGCATGTGCAAGACCGTCTTATCTGCTCTTCCACTCCTCAGGGAGATTGCCTGAAAAAAAATCTCCCAAATCCAATCTAGTCCTTATTCTTTCTTCTGTAGCCTTCCTCCTCTTCTCATAAACTTGCTAGACAGTTCTTGTGACTCTCGGCCATGTTCAAAGTATACGGTGAGAGCAGCGGAGCAACAATGAACGGCTAACACCTAAGCTAACCGGATACATGAACACTAGAAGTGCGCAGCCAGCAAGCGGAAACGAACAAGGAACGAGCACCCACACTGGCGTTACGTGAGCGTGTAACAATGGTTGGCTTGTGGGACAACCAATAGATAAGGTGTTCCCCCAGAACTCAAAGCCGAAAAAGATTGTCCCCTATACCTTTTTTTTTTGAGGTTTTTACGGCACTGGTGGCTCGTTTTTCATATAGTTGGCTGACAGGAAAGGGGGGGTGAGAGAGGGGGAGAGACATGCGGCAAAGGACCACAGGTCGGAGTTGAACCTGGGTCGGCCGCGTCGAGGACTAAGGCCTCCGTACAAGGGCGGCGCGCGCTAACCACTGCGCCACCGAAGCACTCCCTGTCCACTATACCTTAAAATGTCACATTTTCCATCAATACAATTAGAAAAATATTGAACAACTATGATCTGTTTGGAAGGGGTTCTAGGAAAAAGCCTCTTCTCCCAAAGAAATAAAAATGCAGCAGCACTGATAAGGCTTCTAAACTTGTAAGTGAATTAAACAATGTTCTTTGAAGACATGAGATCAAAGTAAAGATACGTGGCATTAATACACAACGTGTCTATAACACACTCCCCATACCAGGAGTTGAACGTGGCGGTAGAGGGGTGATGCTCTGGGCCTGTTTCGTAGCCACAGGATCTGGACACCTAGCAGTCATTGAGACGAGCTTCAACTCTTCTGAATGTCAAAGTGAGGCCATCTGTTTAACAGCGCCTTTTTGGTTGGCCACCATTTAGAGTACTGCCGAAAAGTATTCAGCAAAAGAAATGCACATTTACAAAAGGTATTACCCATGGATTTATCTAGCAACTAGGAAAAGAGCTTCTTCTAAAATTAAAATAAAAATGATAATTAATTGGGGAAACTTGAGCCCGTCTTTAACATCTAATTCAAATGAAAAAGAAGTGAATCTGCTTGAAGCAAAAACTGTTTAAGAATTAGTGTTCATGTAAGTGTAAACTACCTGTAAGTTATACATTTATTTTATGGTGGAAAAACAGTGTCTTTGCCGGACATTTTTTAAGCACATGATTTTTAGACACAGTTCATCAGCTGTGGATAACTTTTAGATCAGTCAGTTCTTTCACCCTCCACACAATGAGATGATTCAGGCAGTTCAAGAGAAGTACTTTTCCCTTTAATGTGGTGTTTGACTCGCAGAACGTCATGAAATGTTATGCATAAAAACATTTCATGCACTAAAAGGGAAAATCCCAAAAAGAATTATGTGTCTTGTTTAAGAGGTCACCGATGGTTGCAGAAATTCCTAAAACAGGAACATCCCAGCCTAACCACCCACACAGTCGTATTAGGCTTTTTGCATTTCACAGCACCCTATTTCTCTCTCTCACTCTCACCATCTATCTTATCAGGCTCTCTCAGGCCTCATCTCCATGCTTCCGCCTCCGCATGAACCCATTAGGGTGATGGGGGGGGGGGGGGGGGGGGTGGCACAGATGCCAAGCGGAAGGGAAAGCACTCTGAGTCCATGCACAACAGTGGGAGGGGATAGAAACGACCGGAGGGAAGGACGAGGAGGAAAGAGTGGGAGAGGATGCGAAATTCCTCAGTGATGGATTTCACTTGATAGGAACTGACTGGAGGAACAGAGCTGGGGGCTCCCTGCTCTAAACCAATCTAAACATGAATGACCCTCACATGCATTCACACCCATACTCGATGAGTCATGTTCAAGCATCCCCAGACCTCCATATATACACACACACACACGTTGCACAGCAATTCTTTAACCTGGATTAGGACACCGAGTTTGACTTCAGATCATTGTGTTCAGTCAAACTTTGAACGGAAAATTGACAAACTCACCATCCTGCTGACTTTAACAAAACTCACATGTAAACATAATGATGATCATTAGCATAAACAGATAAGGATACATGAGCAATAAGTTAAAGGTGACTTGTCTTGTCAGGGTGAACACCCAGTAGAATGACCACAGTTCACTGAGGTATTTAAAGTCGGAACCCAGGGCCTTAAAGGGAGCAACATTTCGCTGCTATATTTAGCAAAGACAAAACCCGATGCATGTGCAGTAACTGCTGTTGTAACAGTGAGCTAAACGTGTAGGCACCACTCCTGCTTGGCTATTATTAGAACCTCCGCTCCCTGGTAAGGGCCCCTAGGGGCCCAGGAACTGGCACGTGGATTTCTACTCTCTCTCCCCATCTTTCTTGGACCACACAAATAAGCACACCATGTTAGGGTGATTCTTATAGGGAGAAGAACAACAAAGAGGGAAGAGGAGAAAAAAAGGAGGAGGAAACATAAAAGATAGAAGCTACCAACTCTGAAATGCAATAAAGTTTTAGAAGAAAAGCCCTTAGTTAAACATTCATTAAGTGCTTAATCTAACTGTATTAAACAAACAAAATCCGCACCTATCCACTGGTCATAGATTGCAACCGACGACATTTTCTCTTGAACGATAAAAAATATAAAGTGATTTTTAAGCGTTCATTAGTTCAACTTGGTCTATAGACAGACAGTATAGGTATTCCAAACCTGCGGAAATATAATTTAAGGCTGGTTCACACGGCAGAATTTTCAGCCCAATTTTTGCCCCGATATTCCTCTGAAGATAATCTTAAGAGATATTCCTCAGTTTTTTCAAAACATGGTCCTACTGCACTTCCAGTTTCATTTTGTCTGTTCATATATATATAATTATTTTTTTTTATCTGTTCCTTTGTCTGTGTTCAGCCAGGTTTCCGGTACTGCGACAACATTGAATCGTTGACTAAAAGTGTGTAAATACTCTCTAATATGGTTGCAGTTAGAATATCACTGCCTAAATCCATGGAACCATCTTCTGTGTGTTCAAAGGAGGAAAATTCTAATTCACAGAGTTCATAAGTCCCTCGTGGGAAGTTGTGACTTGGTGCAGTTCTGTCCATGTTGTTATTTTCATCTGTGTCCGTGTTACCTTCAACATGCAGTCATGGTGTTCAGACATATTCGTCTGGTTCCTCCAGGGATCTGATCATCATCACCTTTGATTCTTCAGGTGACTCTAATAACTATGAATGCTTTGCAGTTCATGGTTCAAGTGCTTGGAAGTTTCTTTTGTTTCCTCAACTGTCTTGCCCTTCTGGCAATTTGAGCATTGTTATTGATGTGATGCTAATTAAGAAAAACATCTGAGCCTTTAAGCTTCCACCCTTGCTTCAGCAGCGCAGTCTTGTGTTTGCGGTTCACAAACCTTAGAATGATGGGCGGTTTATCTCCAGGATTCCTCCTGTTCAGAGGATTGCAAGCTTCAACTTGGCACCTTTCCAGCGCGATGCCTTTAGACTCCAAAACGCAGGCAACGGTCAAATCAAGCCTATAATGACTAGATTGGATTTGAAACAATGGAGGGAAAATTGACGTGCACATCTTTGTCCTCTGTGTACAAAAACATTCTACAGTCAACTGTGAGACCATCTGTCCAACCGCTGGAGTGTGACTAACACTGTGGCAAGACAAGACAACGCAGCAAATCCAAAGCAGAATGGTTGGAAGAAGTATCTCGGTGGTGTCAAAGTCCAGACCAACCTGTCTGAAATGCTGTGATGGGACCTTAAGAGAGCTGTGTAGAAAAGAATGTCTGCAAAGCTCAATGAACTGAAGAACAGTTGTACA
Source organism: Fundulus diaphanus (assembly GCA_037039145.1). Taxonomy (NCBI): domain Eukaryota; kingdom Metazoa; phylum Chordata; class Actinopteri; order Cyprinodontiformes; family Fundulidae; genus Fundulus; species Fundulus diaphanus. The sequence continues at coordinate 45,569,578 of CM073134.1, forward strand.
GAAGCTTGAGCAAACGTCCCTTCACAGTAATGAGAGGTTAATAAAGAAAGGCAGGGGCAGCAGAGTTATTACTCCTAAAAGTGATTCGACAGGCTAATAAATCATGGGCTGTTCTTCATTTTTTTTTTTTGTTCTTGCTTTGTTTTAGTTCCATAAATACAGACAGTAGGAAATTAGTGGGAGATCTGCTGTGTTTTTGTACACTTGAGGTAAGTTTTAAATCATTTTAGAGGAAAGAGGGCGAGGATAAGGGCCTCCCACGACTAATAAGTTAACGGTTCAATCATCTTTAAATACATAACATAAAAGATAAAACTTTCACAAAATGTGTAAAATGTATGGATAGCTCCCTTAAAACCAACATCTGCAACAAATGAGATCTTCCTTCGCTTATTCACACACACTGCACAGTCCTGCACAGAGTTCTCCTTAACCTCACGGCTGTCCAAATTATGAGCTGCTGATTTACGGTGGTGTCCTTAATGGAGACTTGAAGTAAAACCACATATCCGACTTGGCCGTCCTCATCATAAATGACTTCCACTTGGCTCGGCGCATTCACCATTTTCCTCCCCCGCAGGAGGTAATTGCAGGGAAAGAGTTACAATTAGATGTAGGGCAACACACTACTCGTAAGTGAACAAACCAACAGAACTGTAAATGTCAGGATTGGCTCTAAAACCTGGATAAAAAGAGAGCCTTTGCTCCAATCACTTCTGAGCCCATGAAAACAGAGCGACGATGTGAAAACACTGTCATCCTAGCCAACCAAATGTGGCATTTCTCTTAAATCAAAGCAAGGAATTTCCAGTTTGGTCTTTCTACTGAATAGTCAGTATTATTAAAAGTACTCTAACTGGTCTCTTATTTACAGTAAAGTAGATGCTGTAAACTCATGGGAATATGATCTTTCATACAATATTTCCAATGGTCTACAACTTTAGTCCCATTTAAACTACTGTTGAGAGTTTGAATCCTATGAAAAGGTATTTGCCTCCTCCTTTGGATATTTGAAATTAATCTACCAGCACATATGCATCAGTAGTTAGAAACTAAAAAAATAGGAATGCACCGATATGAAAATTGGGGCCAATACCAATATCCGATATTAATATTACATCTATGGCTGATTTACCAACATTATTTATATTGTATGCATTTCCGTACCCTTTCGACATAGTGAGAACAACCCCCCCCAGAAACACATACACAAAGAGCAGCGGATCAGAAATAAACATCAGTGTTTAATAATAGCCCAGTTTTATTTCTCAGACCAATATCATGTGGTCCGAGAAATAATAATTTACTAACATCTTCCAATAGCAATGTTAATGCCAATATACACCCCATCTGAGAGTTAAATACACAGCAGATGAACAGACTCGCGTAGTTTTTCGACTGCTAACATTTGTTTACAACCTAACCTTTCTATAAAACATTAACATAAGATGAGACTGGAAAGGACCAACAAAGATTGGTCAGATTCTTTTCTTGGATCGGGGTTCAGCAATCATGATAAATCTTCTACCCTGTAGTGGATAAAACCTCTTACCTATAGCTTCCTCTAAACTGGGCAGCCACAGTTCTAGGAAACAGCAGTCTCACACTAACACTCATTAGACCTATACAGCATGACTAAACCACATACTCCTCATGTTTCCAGCCATTATCTGGGATCAACTTTTGTAGCGTAAGCGGATAAGACCGATCCACTTCCGGTATTTTATGCCTTGCAAAACCGTGAGAAGAGGCTTTTGAAATGTAGTTGGGCCACCAACCTGCCCCCCCCCTGTCTGTCTGTTACGATGTGACTGTTGGAAACTGCAGTCAAATTCCTTCTTTGTACTCACAAACTTGGCGAATAAAGTTGATTCTGATTCTTTAATTAGTCGTCATAATGGAGCAATCATTTTAAACACTGCCAAAACATCAATGTGTAGAGAAAACCTGGATTGTTTTGTGCTGAATTGTTATATGAATTAAAACCAGACTGGAAACCTGGAACAAATGCCCTTATTTACCCCTTTTAAATTTAGGCCACATCATCACTACAACACAATCAAATTGCAAATGCTTTTGTTTTCAAAGAGCCGGTGTGTCGTCATGTGATGAATATTCACAGAGCAAAAATACTGAATGAATGTGTGGCTTTAAGCAGGGATAGAGCAGCTGTGCAGGTGAATGAACTGCCATTTATCAGTCTAACTTAACTGTGGTCTGCACTGCCACCTAGTGCTGTCAGGGTAAAGCTGCCCCACAACCGGCATGCACAGCCTCCCTAAAGCTCACCCACGGTTACAAATCAAGGCACTTCAAACAGAGGAGAAAGGAAAAAAAGCAACAAGTAGATCAGAGAAAGTAATGTTTCCCTGTTTTGCTGTAATGGTGCAGACTCTATTTTGTCGGTCACCTTACCTTGTTGTCATGGAGAGCTTGGCCCAGCTCAACAACAGCAGGATCAGCGGACTGGGTGTCTGTCACAGTTGGATTTATCTGCAAACAAACAGAACAGCAACAATCTTCTTTTATCAAAATCGAACCTCATTAAAGTAATTTGTTGATAAGAAGAAAGAAAAACTTTGAACAATACTATGCTAGATCTGTCACAGCTTTTTCCAACTTAAACATCAGAAATAATTGCCTGAGCAAATTCTCTGTTATCCATGGCAACAGCAAACGGGCTTAAATCTGAGGTAACTGGTCTTAACGACCCAGATCTGACTTGGATCTGACTTGCAATGCGCCTAAGAGGATGGGCCTCCATGTGCTTAAAAACAGCAGCGCTCCAGCTGCAGGTTGCTCAAGTGCGAGGCACCAGAGCTGACAAACACTCCTGGATGGGTGGCGAAACGTTTTCTGAACAACTTAGTGAAAGTCCGGTTGCCTCCGGTTTTGGCCGGTTTGCTATAAGAAATAATTCATTGTGTTTTAAGGCAAGAGGTGAAGTAAAAGAGACCTGAATGGCTGTGGGCTGTGGGTGGTGGAGGTGGGGTGTCCTGGGGTGGATGTCCGACAGGTGGGGCGGAGGATCAGGGGTGGATCTGCGGCTGTGTTGTTGCAGGACGTCCTGATAAGGTTTGCTGTCGAAGTTTGTCTTCCACAGAAGCACCTGCGACACAAACCACGTGTGTAATAGACGTCTAGAGCTTTCAGAGCCATTCAGTGCTCCAGACTAACAATAAACAATAAACGGTTGGAGTTTTCTTGTATGACAGAGACACAGACAATGGTAAGCGCCTAGTACAAATCTGTCACTGCTGCGGGTTTTTGCGGGTGATACCAATGTTTTGTATGACAAATTTCTATTTTTCGTCATTTATTGTCAGTATTTGTCAGAACAATCAGCTGACTTTATTTCAGTAAAGTCATCAGCAGAACTGAATCTGTGAGAGTCCAATAGCAACCACTAACTTGCAGGAATATTTGTAACAGTGAGACAGGTGGGATTTAAGTCATCACCTTTTTATGTTAGCAGCAGTTACCTAATAAGTAATGTACCCTCATTATGGCTTTCCACCAAAGGAAGTTGCACATTTGGTTGGTCAGGATGACAGATATCCAGAAGCACAATAGGCTCCTGGATATCTAAAGAACATCACAAGGTAAGACAGCGGCATTTGGCCATCCGCCGATCCTTTACAAACCTTTTTGTCCAGCAAACAGAAGAACTGTGCTGAGTGGACACAGAGAGAGATTAAGATTTCGGGACAACAGTAGGAATTGACGATACAACTTTAATTTCTTTATCAAGACATTTTGCAGTCGTTGTTGCAATTACAATCCAAAGAGATGATGAAATCAGAACACACCAACACCACAGTGGTGGCAATGTCATACTGTGGGAATCCTTCTGTTTGACAAGGTCAGAGTTGTCGGGAAGGTCGAGGGAACTAAATACGGGAAAATCCTGACAGAAAACCTGTTGAGCCTTCCCCTTCAAGCAGGACAACAACCTTAAACATACTGCCAGAGCTACAATGGAATAGTTGATCTCAAAGCATAAGATTAACTGTTAAAATCCACTCGTCACCTTCAAGTTAAACAAGTTCTTCCAAAACAGTCTGACACAAACACAATGCAGAACTCCACTGCGGAGCTTTTATTAAAACTATATGAAAAGAAACAAACCAACCTGACAGTCAGCTCCCCCAGAGGCAAAGAGATCTCCAAGGCGTGAAAAGGCCACGGTGTTTACAGCACCCTAAAAATCAAAATAATTAAGCATAAAGATACAACAAAAACACCTGAAAAGAATAAACCTGAGGATTGCTCAATGTTTAAAATGCCCTGATCAAATTGTAACTAGGGCTGCTATGATTAGGCGACATAATCGACAACATTGATTATGAAAGAAACAACGCAAAAATATCATGCGCCAAAGCGTTGTTTAACAATATACATTGCTGCATCTCTCAATATTTCACTCTCAGTGGTTGACAGGTTAGATCACATGCAGGGTAACTAAGGCGGCTGCAGAGGGCAGTATAGCAAAGCAAAGGGGAAATCTGTAAATGAAAATTTTTTAAGAAAACATTTTGTAAAACAGACAAAAAGATGAATGCACAAATCCAAAGATTTGATTTTTGGCTAAAAATGATACAAAACTTTAAAATGAACTAAATGTGTGACAACAAAAGGTGAAACATATTGAAAAGCTGTAAATATTCTCTGTGCTTTCATCATTGACAGTCAGAGCAGTGTCAAGGTATAACGTCACTGTAGTAAAGAAGCTAATCTCCTCGTCTTCCATTCCCTGTGAAACCCACACAGTCTTTGTACTGTCGGTTGCAGGAATAACATCTTAACACAGCAAAGGAAATCTTTTTTTTTCTGTGCATGTGTGTTGTAATTATATGGCCATGTGTTTCAATGTTTTTGTGTTCTACAATGATTCCATTGTTCTGGCTCCTCAATTTATTGTAAATATGGTGGCAGAATTATTAGAACTGCCTTCTAATATAGTTTAGAAACAAAATGACAAACTAGAATCTTGCAAAAGAAGAATTCAGGACAGAGCTGCTGTGTTGGCTTTCATTATATTTTACTTTTAAAAAGTGTCCAATGAGTGTATGATTATGAGACTGTTCAGAACATCTATGGGAAGAAACACTACTACTGTGAGAAGTGAAATCCCCACAAATAATCAACATATCCAGGGTCTAGGGTTGTGTTTATTGTTCTTCCAGGTGGTCACCATGTTATTAATAGTGTCGCACCTCCGCCCACTCTCTCCAGTTTGCTCCTGTTCAGACCAGCTCCTCTATGTTTTAAATAAATTGTTAAACTTCCTCCCTTCTCCTGAGAGTAGTTCGTGCATGTGGATCAAAAACCTTAAAACAAGCATAACATTTGAATATGACAGTGTGAATCAGCAATTTAATAAAGCAGCATTTATCTTCAAATTTTCTCTCCTGCTAAGTTTGCACAGGTTTTAGACCACACCAGAGATCCGGGTGAATATGTTGCTTGCGTCGATGGGTAGATCCTGACTCAAAGATAGCATACAGATACAGAGGGAGTACAATCCATGCTCATGTGACAATAACAAATATTGTAAGGCTTGTCATTGGATCTTTATTAAGTATAAAAAACAATAAGTTATCCATTAACTCTGAACCAGTATAATGTTCCTCTTGTTCTTTTCTCTCCAGGGTGAAGTGAAACCTAAACATAGGTGGGATTTTTAATCCATCTATGACACTGCATAAAACCACATAAAACATTAAGGTTTTATAGAGATAAGTTGAACAATGTGTTCAGCTGTGTTATGCAGAGGATAAGGTTCAGCCCATCCATCCATCCATTTTCTAACAGGTCTATCCCTTGTGGGGTCGCGAGGGGTGCTGGTGCCTATCTTCAGCTGTTAATGGGCGAGAGGCGGGGTACACCCTGGACAGGTCGCCAGTCTATCACAGGATAAGGTTCAGCATTAATCTTAATTTTTGTGCCGCAAAATACTTTATTGATTTTATTTGCAGGGAAGTCTAACAACTAATGCAGAAATAACGAAGGTCAACATCCAAACAAGTTGTACTAACATATCAAAAATTAGGTTTAACCTTTATGAAAATGATCCTTCATTAACAGGTTAGATAAAGTACATTTTCAGCATCATTCAAGTCAGAAAACTGGATTCCCTTTGCAGTTTTAAGATGTTCTTCCTGCAACACAGTTCAAAGTCCTGTGGGTTTCACAGAGAATGGAAGACGAGGAGCGTTCCCTGGTAATACGGTGACGGCATACCCGGACACTGCTCTGATTGTCAATGCTGAAGGCACTGAGAATATTCATAGCTTTTCATGCACTGTGTTTCACCTTTAGTTGTCACACATTTTTTATTTTATATTGTTTTCTATCGTTTTTGGTGAGAAACATGAGCCTTTTGGATTTGTGCGTTCATATTTTTGATTGTTTACAAAATGTTTTCTTAAAATATGTACATTTACAAATTTCCCCTTTGGCCCAGTTGACTTGTTCAGCACAGTGTTATTTACTTCCCTATAATGTCCTATTCATTTTTTTCACCAACATGGTAAGTGAAGGAAATGTTGTCCAAAGCAGTTGCATACAGACGGCATAACCGTCATGTTCAAGGAAATAATGAGTTCTAGGAAATTATTTAATCTAGGTAATTAAGTTAATGGTGGGCAAGCGGGTGGGAGGTAGAGAGGGAAAGAAGGAAGAGCAAGAAGGAAGGAAGGAAGAAGACCCAAGAAGGTAAAAGGGAAGGACAAAAGTAACGGAGCAGGAAGAACATAAAGGAAGAAGGAAGAAAGGGGGGAAAAAATATTTTCCCTGTGCTGCAGCATCACCTTGTGTCCATGCAGGGTGTAGATGAGACGACCCTCCAGCAGGTCCAGGATCTTCACCGTCCTGTCACTGGAGCCAGTGATGAGGTAGTTATTGGATGGATGGAAGGAGAAACCATTGATTCCTGCACTGTGGACTGAAAATGGAGCAAAACTAATAAAAAAAAAACAAAAACAAAAAAAGCAAAACACTGCCTAATATCTGAAGAGCATAATTACAGCCGCCATTGGAAAAACAATGCAGAGCAGATGAGAAATGTGTGCAGTCTTCATGAATGTCATTAATTTGGGATTTTAAAATGTAGCCGAGCCATTTCTCCACAAGCTTAAATTCATTGGCCATTTTCTCCAATCCACAGAGATAAAAGTACTGATTTTTACCTCTGTGGATTAGAGAATGGTTTAACAGTCTCAAAACTACAAATATATCCTTACCTATGTTTGTATAAATGTCCCTTTTTAGGATCCCTGAGCAATCAATTAGCTGGATAGTTGACCACTCTCTTTTGTTTAAGCATGATCAGCAAACTCAAAGTGTGGTTGGAGTCAGACCCATTCCAAAAGCCTAATGTCATTTTGCTTTATCCCTCCAAACAAACTATTTAGATATTTGTTGGGTTCATTGTGAAGCTGGAACAACCAAAAGTGACCAAGTCTGAACCATCCAGCTCATGTTATGAGCTTGATGTTTAAAAATGTGTCGGTAGTTCTCCTTCGTTACGTCATCCACTTTGTGTAACGAACCAGTATCCCTGGCAACAAACGGACCCACACCTAGGGCTGGCACAATAATCAATAAATCAATTAATCGCACGATAAATTTTAATTCCATGATTGATTTAAATAATCGAGATAATTTGTGTATGCATGCTTGCTATTTTTACCCTTGCGTTTCCCTGCCCTCTCTATGATACTGGATAACAAAAAGGTTTCAGTACGATACATCGGTGTCTACTCACCACTCCCATGTTTCCTCAATGTAACAGGACAAGCTACAATGCTCCTAATCAGGTATTTCTGTCATCTAAAGCTAGTAAGTTATCTTTTATCTTTTTATTAATTTATAAAAAAGGACAAAACATACTGATGAACATAGAGTAAATATGTGAGAATATAGCCTATGGCTAACTTTCATCTCTGCAGACCTCTGCGATTTGGAAATTGTGTTTATTAAAATTGTGATTATAATGCAAATGCGATTAATTGTGCAGCCCTAGTTTCAGCCCTGACGAGGGGATTCACTGTACCTTGATAGTGCTGAATGAGCTTATTGGTCCGCAAATCCCAGATCTTAAGAAAACTGTCGGCTCCCGAGGATGCAATGCAGGTGCCGCTGGAGTTGAAATCAACAAATGTTGCAGAGCTGGAAGAAAGAAATAATTACTCAGTGGTGCTGGTGATGCTGACTAAAACTGAAAACTTTCCACACAGTACATTGCTGGACAATCTCCCTGGGTAGGTTTGTGGTGTCTTTCATAAGATAAGCAGAGAAGTATAAAAAAAACAATGAAACGTGCGGCAATTCTGTCACCTATTGAGAAATAATAACTGCTTTCAGATGCAAACCAAGCCATAGACGTTGTAAGCTAGCAGGATTACCCTGCACAGTCGGTGAAGCAGTTGATGCAGTGTTTTGTGGATGTGTCCCAAAGACGGACAGAGCGATCATCCCCACAGGAAGCGATGAGCCTTCCATCTGGAGAGAATCTGAACAAACACACAGAACAAGAGCATAACACATAATTAGACTGAAGCTTTAATAAAAATGTGTCTACCTGCCTCTACCATATGTAACAATGGGCCCATTTCCATTACAAACCCCAGGCTTGGGTTTCCTGGAGTAAACCAGTCTGGGGCTTTTTGGGTTTTTTCATTTCCATTTGCTAAGGACCATTTATGCAAAACAGGTTAATGAGGTGTGCTGATGTTGTGAGGGAAACTGTAGTACCACTCCGGTCCAGTGAGTGGCAACAAAAAGGCAGATTGAGAAGCTGTATCCTCCTGCTCCTCATCCAGACACCGAATAAAACAGAATGCAGATAGCGTTACGCCTCCTTAGTCCCTTTTACACCTTAGAAAAGAGTTCAAACCCTTTGATCTTTTCATTGCAAAATACAAACTTAAATGGATTAAATTGGGACTTTACATGATATACCAGCACAAGGTAGTGTATAAATGTGAAGTGGAAGGAAAATAATGCATGTGGAAGAGGGGGCTCTGGAGTCCAATCAAACTAAAGCTGAACCTTTAGACCTACATGCAAAACTTACACACCAGTTCACTCAAAAAAAACAAAAGAAAAATTGGTGAAACATAGTAGTGACAGGATGATGCTGTGGGGATGCTTTTATTCAGCAGGGACAGGGAAGCTGGTCCACGCTGAATGAATGGGATGATGTATGGGGCCAAATACAGGGCAATCCTAGAATAAAACTACTAAGGTAGCACCGACCGATACTGTAATGAAAACTACAGGTTACCAAAGCATAGAGCTACATCTGGTCGAGCTTTATTTTCAATAAAACAGCAATAAATGCATTTTATTTAAACATGTAATAACCGTAGCCAATAAGGTATTAATACATAAATAGGACTACATTAATATCCATCCATCCATCGTCTTCCGCTGATCTGGGGTCGGGTCGCGGGGGTAGCAGCTTCAGTAGGGAGGCCCAGACGTCCCTCTCCCCAGCCACTTGGGCCAGCTCCTCCGGGGGAATCCCAAGGCGTTCCCAGGCCAGCCGAGAGACATAGTCTCTCCAGCGTGTCCTGGGTCTTCCCCTGGGTCTCCTCCCGGTGGGACGTGCCCAGAACACCTCACCAGGGAGGCCTCCAGGAGGCATCCTAACCAGATGCCCGAGCCACCTCAACTGGCTCCTCTCGACGTGGAGGAGCAGCGGCTCTACTCTGAGTCCTCCCCGGATGACAGAGCTCTTCACCCTATCTCTAAGGGAGAGCCCAGACACACTACGGAGAAAACTCCTGTCGGCCGCTTGTATCCGGGATCTCGTTCTTTGGTCATGACCCAAAGCTCATGACCATAGATGAGGGTAGGAACGTAGATTGACCGGTAATTCGCCTTTTGGCTCAGCTCTCTCTTCACCACAACGGACCGGTACAGCGCCCACTTCACAGCAGACGCCGCACCAATCCGCCTGTCGATCTCCCGCTCCATCTTCCCCTTATTCGTGAACAAGACCCAAAGATACTTAAACTCCTCCACTAGGGGCAGCACATCCTCCCCAACCCGGAGAAGGCACTCTACCCTTTTCCGGCTCAAGACCATGATCTCGATTTTGGAGGCACTGATTCTCATCCCAGCCGCTTCACACTCGGCTGCGAACCGCTCTAGTGAGAGCTGTAGATCACGCCCTGATGAAGCCAATAGGACCACATCATCCACAAATAGCAGAGATGCAATCCTAAGGCCACCAAAATGGATCAACTCTCACTGGAAACGAGCCCGATTTACTGCCGGCAATGCAGACCAGGCTCTGACACCGGTCATACAGAGACCTAACAGCCCTTATCAGAGGGACCGGTACCCCATACTCCCGGAGTACCCCCCACAGGACCCCCCGAGGGACACGAATGCCTTCTCCAGATCCACAAAACACATGTAGACCGGTTGGGCAAACTCCCATGCACCCTCCATAATCCTGTTGAGGGTGTAGAGCTGATCCAGTGTTCCACGACCAGGATGAAAACCACATTGCTCTTCCTGAATCCGAGATTTGACTATCCGACGGACCCTCCTTTCCAGAAGCCCGGAATAGACCTTACCAGACTACATTAATAATAAAAAGGATTACTTCACAGTTTTTATACTTAGCTCATCAAACATGGTGGATTTTATAGTTATCAGTTGCTCATCAGCGACACTATGCTGCGCTCTCTTTCCTTAGTTATTGTTGTGAGAGTCAAGAATGTCAGGATGCAGCTTGTAGGCTGCATGCTGAGCCTCCCTTCCTCTCTCTCTTCCCTGCGCAGCCTGATTGGTTCCACCTGTCAGGCTGCAATTATCACTGATCTGTTGCCACCTGTTGTCACCTCTAAATATACCCACCTCAATTCAATTCAATTCAATTTTATTTATATAGCGCCAAATCATGAAACATGTCATCTCAAGGCACTTTACAAAATCAAGTTCAATCATATTATACAGATTGGGTCAGATTATACAGATTGGTCAAAATGTCCTATATAAGGAAACCAGTTGATTGCATCAAAGTCCCGACAAGCAGCATTCACTCCTGGGGAACCGTAGAGCCACAGGGAGAGTCGTCTGCATTGTACATGGCTTTGCTGCAATCCCTCATACTGAGCAAGCATGAAGCGACAGTGGGAAGAAAAACCACCCATTAACGGGAAAAAAAAAACCTCCGGCAGAACCGGGCTCAGTATGAACGGTCATCTGCCTCGACCGACTGGGGTTACAGAAGACAGAGCAGAGACACAACAAGAGAGACAAAAAGCACAGAAGCACACATTGATCTAGTAATCTGTTCTACATTAGATGGTAGTAACGGGTGAGCCGTCTTCTCTGGATGATGTCAAAGTTAACAGAACGCCAGACCAGGTGTACCTACTATGAAGAAAAAGAGAGAGAGCAAAAAGTTAAAAGCTGAAATGACGACAGTCATTTCAATGTAATACAATGCAAAACTGGAGAACCGTAGAATGAAGAACAGTAGAAATCAGTAGAGTGAGAAAGTTAGACCCTGATGTCCTCCAGCAGCCTAGGCCTATCACAGCACAACTATAGAGATAGCTCAGGGTAACATGAGCCACTCTAACTATAAGCTTTGTCAAAAAGGAAAGTTTTAAGATTAGTCTTAAAAATAGATAGGGTGTCTGCCTCACGGACCAAAACTGGGAGTTGGTTCCACAGGAGAGGAGCCTGATAGCTAAAGGATCTGCCTCCCATTCTACTTTTAGAGACTCTAGGAACCACCAGCAGACCTGCAGTCTGAGAGCGAAGTGCTCTGTTAGGAACATACGGGGTAATCAGAGCTCTGATATATGATGGAGCTTGGTTATTAAGGGCTTTATACGTTAGAAGAAGAATTTTAAATTCTATTCTTGATTTAACAGGAAGCCAATGAAGGGAAGCTAAAATTGGAGAAATATGATCCCTCTTGTTGATTTTCATCAGGACTCTTGCCGCAGCATTTTGGATCAGCTGAAGACTTCGAACTGCATTTTGTGGACTTCCTGATAGTAAAGAATTACAATAGTCCAGCCTTGAAGTAACAAATGCATGGACTAGTTTTTCAGCATCACCCCTGGACAGAATGTTTCTAATTTTGGCGATATTCCGGAGGTGAAAAAAGGAAACTCTGGAAACCTGTTTAATATGGGATTTAAATGACATGTCTTGGTCGAAAACAACACCAAGGTTTTTAACTTTATTACCAGAGGCCAAGTTAATGCCATCCAGATTAAGTGATTGATTAAGAAGTTTATTTTTTGAGGACTCTGGCCCAAAGATTACAACTTCTGTCTTGTCAGAATTTAAATGCAGGAAATTTAAAGTCATCCAGCTTTTGATGTCATCAAGACATGACTGCAGTCGAAGTAACTGATTGGATTCATCAGGATTTATGGATAAATATAGCTGAGTGTCATCAGCATAACAGTGGAAATTAATCCCATGCTGTCTGATAATTTTGCCAACCGGAAGCATATATATAGTAAATAGAATTGGTTCTATTCTGTTCTCATTGCCGGTCCATAGTGTTCTACTCCTGCTCAGTTTCAGCCAGTAATCCTGTGTCAGCTCAGTTTTTGTTCAGTCAGCCAGAAGACTTTTCTTCAGCTTTGTTTTTGTTCAGTCACTGCCAGAGACTCTGCTTCAACTCTGTTCCAGCTAGTCTCAGCCAGAGACTCCGTTCCAGCCCAGCCTCAGCCAAAGACACTGTTCCAGCTAAGTAACAGCCAGAGACTCCGTTCCAACTCAGCCCGCAGTCTAGGGTTCGCCGGTTCTGGTGTTCCGCTGTGGTCCCTGTCTTCGGCTCCTGTGCTCCGTCCTGGGTTCAAGTTCTCGACTCCTGGGTTCCGTCCTGGTCTCAAGTTCTCGGCTCCTGTGTTTCGTTCTGGTCTCAAGTATTCCGTCCTGGTCTCAAGTCATCGGCTCCAGTGTTCCTTCCTGGTCAGTCTCTCCGCACTACTCCTGCCGGCCAGCTTCTGCACCCTACATCTCCGTCTGGTAAAAGACTCTGGCTCCTTACGTCATCCATCATCCACTCTGTTCAATAAATTCACTTTAAAGAACTAGCTCTGTGTGTGCGTGCTGTGTCCGGGTTCATCCCAGAAAAATATCATGACAAAGAAGAATTACTTCTTTGAAAATAATATTGAAATAATATTATAAACATCATTTGATTATACATTTAAATATATAATTTCATATATGGAGGAATACTAAGTAATTTAGTAGCTCGTTTTGTGCCTTTATTTGATTTGAACATTTTGATAATTTCCTTGTATCACTAGCGTTTAAATGTCTGTCTTTGTGTTTTGACCCTCTGTAAGGTACTTTGTGTTAGATTTGACTGTGTGAAAAGTGTTCTATAAATACAATCTGATGGATTGATTATAGAACCTAAAAAAAATAACACTCTCAAAGAACAAAAAAGCCAGTGAGTGGAACAGTGGTCCTGTGACCTATATCTGCTACACAGTGATTGTTTTTTTTTGTCTAAGGCAGAGTGATAAGACAATAGGTATGATAAACTATTACATTATTGTCTCAATAACTTTATTCCTGGTGTTATTATGTTTAAACCTGACAAAATTATGTTATTGGCAGATTTTACATTACTGGTTTAAAATGAACCTGATGGAGCAAAGAACATTTAAGAAAACCAAAAAATTACAATGACTCAACACATTGTGTGTGTGGTGTTTCGTAAATGTATCTTTTGAAATCTGGATGTTCTTAAAAAATAAGTATATTGGTAATATCTAATGCAATCTTTCAACACTCTGTACTAATCTGTGTTCAGTAGATTAGGTTTTGAAACATCAGACCTGGAAAAAACTAGTCAAGGAGAGCCGACGGCTTGTGTGAGGAGACAATAGAGTACATCTTCGAAACAGTCAATGGTCTTTTAACTCTACTTTATATCAATAAAACTGGTTTACATAATACCAAGAAATGGAGGAAAACCATCCAACAAGACAGTGACACCGGAAATACAAACAGAGCTACAATGGATGTTTTACATTAAAGCATATTCATGTGTTGGCCTAGTCAAAGTTCAGCCTCAAATCCAAATGACGTTCTGACGAGACTAAATTTGAGCTTAGAAGAAAGGGGAAAAACTTGAACCCTGTAGATGTGCAATGCTGGTTGAGACGTACCCCAAAAGACTCTAATTGCAACAGGTGGTTCCAAAAAGCATTGACCCAGATGGGCTAAAAACAAACACATGCCAAACCTTTCAGATTTGGATTTGTACTTTTTCCCCCTCTACTTCACTAATATGCGGCTCACTGGGATGAGCATTCTGGCATTCAGTCTGGCATTCACGAGGCTGAGTCTGACGCCTTCTTGACCCACCACATGTCGAGGTATTCTTCAGCAAGCCAGTGAACTCCAAGCTGCACATCAACAAGTGAATGGGGCTAGATCTAAAAGCATCTTGAGTGCTATGTGAGATAAAGGCATTTATTATTTCAAATACATTGAAGTTTAGGGTTCTAACATGACAAAAGGTGGAAAAGTCCAAGGGGTATGAATACTTCTGCAAGGCACTGTAAGAGACAGTTCATTAGGGCAAAGAGTGCAGCTGGGTACCTGGCACAGCGGACCCAGTTAGTGTGCTGGTTGAGGGAGTAGACGAAGCACTGCCGATGGACACTCCACACTTTAACAGACTTGTCATCAGACGCAGTGACCAGTCTGTGGCCGTCATGGGAGAAAGCAACGCTGCGGACTGCTGCGGTGTGGGCTTTGAACACCGTAGACTCTCCTTTCCTATCCCCAATACACAGAAATATCCACGATCAACTGAGATTGAGACTGTTTTATGGTCCTACTTGAATTTTGATTTAGCATAATGTGCATGATTCATCCCCGACAAACCCTATAGAAATATTCAGCAACCTGACAGGCACTTACATGGAAGGGGTCCACAACCGAACCGTTCTGTCTTTGGATGAAGAAGCCACTAGGGCCCCAGACGGAGAGAACTGCAGCCCGGTGATGGCATCTTGGTGCCCGACGAAGCGAAAGGCCCTCGCCTTTGGAGCCAGATTCCAGATCATCAGGGTCTTATCCACCGATCCTGTAGCTAGAAGGGCACCAAAAAAATATATATACTGTATACACAAAGTTTTAAAGAGAGCAGTCCACACCCATTGGGTTAAAACCTCGATATGTTATGGGATTTTAGACAAAAAAGTGAATAACACTTTAATTTAGCTGTGAGGCCGGGCGAGAAAATGGAAATACATTCAGCGGGCACTTTATTAGGTACATCCATGCAATTGCTAGTTAACACCAGTCAGCCCATTACACTGCAGCAATTCAATGAATTTGGCCAGACATGACAATGACGACTCGCTGATGTTCTGAAGGTAAAACCGGTTCCAACACAGTACTTGCAAGGTGTTCCTCAAGAAGCTGCCAGTGAGTGAATACGCACACGACATGAGTTGATTTCAGATTAACTTGTAACCACAGCATTAAAAGTCTAAACTTAATACATACTATGGTATTAACCTGAAAATAAAACAGGTTGTAACAAATTAAATACTGTCAAGGTAAAAAGAAAGTACAGCTTCTATTATTTGTAGAACTTTAAACATGGGTCCCAGTAAAAGTGAGCACACTGAGTACAGTGTGCGTATGAGGAGTGTGTGCATGCCATCCCTTCTTGTGTGTTTTTACGTTACAGTGTGCGGTGGGGAGTGTCTGTGCCTGTGCACACGAGGGTGGAAATGTGTAATTGTGTGTGCCTGTTTATCTGTCAGGTTGGTGCCTGTGGCCAGGTCCATTGTTCCCCGCCATTGAAGATTCTTATGGAGAAACCTTATAAACACAGGCACGCTCACACATACACTCACAGGTGTTTGGATTCAGGTGCTTACTGATACATAGATATACAGGTATACTCTATATAGGCCACATCTTGCGTTAATTAGCACTGCGTACTTTTCAGTGATGTTGTTGTTTATATGTGCGTTTATGGTTTGTCGCTGTGGTTTTTCTTTTCGTTCTTTTTCTGCAGGTGTAGAAGCAGACTCCTGGGGTGTTATCTTGTATTCTTTTTATCCTTCTTTCTTTCTTTCCTCTATTCCTTTCTCCTACTCTCCCTGTTAACTTTTTACCTCACCTCTCTCCCTATATTTCTCCTCTTTTTCCGTATTGTTTCTGTCTCTGTGTACATTGCATTTGAAAAAAAAATCCCAAAGCAATTGCTAGATACATTTTTTTACATGTATATCAAGCAGAGCATTAGAGCAAAAGCAATAGTGCTTTTGCTTTCCCTTGGCACTCAGACAACAATTCTGAGGGCTACACTGCCAGACTGGACACATAAAAAAAAGAAAAGGACTTACCCAGCTGTTTTTGGTTTGGATTAAAGTCTGCACAGGTGACAACATCTTTGTGTCCCTTGAAGTGTCTCTCCAGAGTTGGATCTTCCTGAAAAGACAAAGTCCAGAGACACGACGTCTCGTTTGGTATTTAATCAAAAACCAAAAAAAAGGTTGGATTCATGGATTGGTATAAAATCTGCAATTCACAGGTAAATCTTGGTAAAGAGTAAATGTAAACCAGTTATATTGCCTGCCCATCTGTGTGGTTCAGTCTTCTTGTTCTAACACTTTATTTCATAACTGGGAAGGACTAAAACTGACAGATATAGATAAAGGCAGAACTATATAAATGGACCAATAAATAAATACTCGTAAAATGTACGAGTACGACGTAAAATGTACGACTTTTTAAATCATGTTACTTTTACTAAACTGACTTTACCACGGTTTAAGATTTAATTGACCTTCACGTTTTTCTTCTATTTCTTTACATTTTGTCACATTAGGTATGTAAGCATTTGGTTTCAATTTTACTTTTTTATTTACTGATTAATTTATTTCAGATCTTGCAACTTCCTTCTGACTAATAGTAGAGGAGCTGACCCAATGAAGGACAGCCCACCTTTTTTGCATAACGAGGCAGAAATGCATAAGGTATTGTAAAACAAAAAGAAAATTGTAAAAAAGAATAAATAGAAATAAACAGGCTGGTGGGGGAAAAACAAGAAAAATCAAGAGAGAAGAAATAAGAGACAAATGCATCTATCAGTAAAGACATGGAAAATACAGTCAGAATCAAATAATCTGCTGGAAAGAAAGAGAAAAAAAATGTAAAGGTCAATAAATTATAAACCATGGTAACGTAAATAAATGGGATATCTTTAAACAGAAACTTTATTTAACTTTATTTTATTTATGCATTTGCACATTTTGCGTGTATTGGTTATTTTTTGGACCATTTACACATCTCCGCTTTTGTCTGTAATTCTGTCAGTTTCGGTCCTCCATACTGTTGTCACAATACTTTCTATTTGAATGTATGACGGCAGGTTTGATATCAGCAGAACTCCTTTTGTTTTCCAGTGAAGACACAAGCATTAGAAAGTGGTTTGCAAGCGGAGTTCCAGAGACTTCAGAGCGTAAAGATGTGCTTCTGTCTGGAAATCCTCTTAGCGCAGCTAGACAGAGCTAGAAGACTTCCTGTCCGCCGCCGGCGACACTTCCCAGTTCCTGCGCTAACATCTCACCAACCTGACAGAACACATTCAAACATACACACTCACCAGAACAGATGCCATTATGGCCGAGGACCGAGCCAGCGGACGATGCTATGTGGGGATTTGAACAGCCCCGCTGCGCGGCTCCTCCATGACAGCGCCCCAAAGACCGCCCCAGACCTGACAGGTCGAGCTCAGAGGCGGCTCAACGCGATGTTTTCGACGGAGCTTGCAGGAATCCCCGTACTGGTACACCTAGAATGTAAATATCCCAGATCCCAGAGCCCAATTCGAAGCAAACGGCAACTTTTATTCCGAGTTTGTGGGGGAAAGATGCGTTCGCGGTATCTGTAACAAAGTGGGAAATTTCTGTGTCCGAGCAAAAAAGTGTAAGGCGCATAAGTCATCATTTTCACTTAAAACTAATGTAACAGCTGCTGTGTGGTCAATTACTTGTTTTGATGTCTTCAATTAACTGTTTGATTAGTTATTTCAAAAGAGTTGTTCGAAAAACGGGTGTCTAATCTTTTTATCTCTAGCAGTTATTTTGGTTAGCACAAAAAATTATCTACTGTTGCTCATCAAAAAATATATGAATAAAAAACGGTATTCTAACTGAGGAAAATCTTAGGTCATCTTACTCCCTTCTAACTAGTTTTGGGCCCTTTGGTTGCGATAACTTCAATGAGACACTTTGGGAAGTTTTCCCTGCTCACCTTCTGCTGTGAGGTGTTTCAGTGGCTTCTTACATATTTAAGATGTTTAAGTTCATCACCCATAACAAATCGGTAATCTCAAGATCTGAGCTTTGACTAAGCCCGGGACTTTCCATTTCTTCGCTCTCAGCTGGTCCTTGGTGGATTGACTGGTAAGTCAATGTGATGTCACCCAGTCCAGTTCTGCTGCAGCTGTATTTGTTTTATTTTATTTTTTGCAAATGGTCTCAAGTTTTCCTTAAATCCCCTTTGATACGTGGTCAAATTCATGGTCATGTCATGACCTTCATCCCTAAACAGTAACACTTTGTAGTTCCATGCTTCTCAGGTGGTATGAGGATATATTTTTATGCAATACTATTTTGGTTTATGCTAAACATGTCCTCCGTTCTGGTGTCCAAGTAATTCAGATTGAGACTCATCTGTCCAAGGAACATTACTCCAGAAGTACTGGTTTTTGCGCACACTCTTTCCAGCAAACTTTACTTTCAGTTCTTTCAATTTTATTAATGGTGTTGACTTTCACTTCAGCAGTCAGGAGCAAACTTGACTACATGTGTGACTAATTACATTCTTAAGTGAACCTGATGTGAAATTCCCCAGTCTAACTTTAACCATTTTAAGTCCAAATAAATGTGGGGGTGTCCTAAGTTCTTCCACACCAGAAATAAAAGTTTTTTTTATTGCACGTTACATAAAATATTAAAGGTATTTTCTTCTGTTTTTATTGTTTATATTACTTGAATCTTGATAGATAGATAGATAGATAGATAGATAGATAGATAGATAGATAGATAGATCTATGAAGATTCATCTTCATATCTTCCTGTCATTTCATTTTAATTTGAGTTTATGTTTATTAAACAATGCGGATTTTGACATAATGACCTAATTAAACCATATGGTTTATTTTCTCTGAGTTTCTTTGTGACTGCTGTACAAGAGGCTGATGTATTATATGGTTGTTTAGTTCTTTCTTACTGGCCACCTCTTTCAAAATTGTGAGAGAACTCACCTGGCTGCATGGACGTTTTGTACTGTTGCCATAACAATAACGTGAAAAGCAGAACCTCCAGACTGCTGCATAGCATCCTGCCTGAAGCTGTTTGCACCATTTTTCTGTTTTCTTCTATTTTGTGTTTTTATGTGTTTGCATTTATCTACAATTTTTTTTCCCATACAAATCTGTTGAAGATCCAGAACACTGTCTCAGTTTAATGTTTGCTGTTAGACAAACGATTGAACAGACAATACATTTATTTGGTTGGATCAACGAAGCCGAAACTGTAAAATTAATGAACTCTTTATGAAACTTCTAATTCCATGTAAACAACAATTTATGTGTAAAACCACAGAGCTTTAAAGACCGAGGTTACTTGAATGCCGCACGTCACCAAAGTGGAGCGTCACTCGTTGCTTAGCAACTGGTCAGACAGCTAGAGCGAAGGAAACGATGCAGATTCGGCTTCTGTGATTGGCTTCTGGGAAGGCAGCAGCGAATCAGCGTTGGCTTTACTAAAGGAGGAAGCTGCTGCTTGGTATTTCGGTTTAAAATATGTCGCAGAGTCGGAGCATCGGCAAAGATGAGGTAAAGTCAGAAAATACGAAATTACGGGCTTTTTGATTCAGTAAACAAACATAGACCTCACAGTTAAATCCCGCAAATCTATAGCGGCGAGAAGGAATAAATAAAGTAGCTAAGCGACCATGCTAACAGTTTAGCCAGGTTATGTTTCCATATCAACGGTGGCCGCCACCGTTTTAGCTTGTTAACATTTCATGGACTTTTGGATTCTCCTCGAAAATGCTCTAATGTTATGATTCGCAGTTAAGTTAAGCCAATAAACAGCTCACGTCTTTCCTTCGTGCAGTACATGAAGAAAAGGATCCCCAGAAATGCGAAGTATGACCATGTCAAAACAAGGCTGGACACAGGTACGTTGGTCACGTTCTCCGGTGTGTAAAACATGTAAGCGCTGTGTGATCGAGCCTCTCCTCGGGACGCTGTGCCCGCCTCAGCATGGAGGGGGAGAGACGTGGTGCAGCCGAACCTGAGCCTCCGATAGATTCCTAGTTTGGCATCTGTCTCTCATAAACAAAATGTGCATGTTTTTATTTTTGTTACTCAACACCAGCTTGATTGACATTTTGTGTAGAGAAAAAAAAATTACAACGAAATGTTTTTCAACAGATTTTTTTTAACTCAACTGAATCCACTCTGCTTTTTAGTAAACACAAATAAAGCCAAATTGACAAACCTTTAGCAACAGTAACTCGACGTGGCTGACTTTATCAGTTGTTGCTGTTCGGCTCTGTTAAGGCCCCACCACAGCATTCCAACATGTTAGTCCTAGCCTTTGACTGGTCCATCGTCAAACCCTGATTCTTTTCCTTTTAAAGCATCTGTGTAGATTTGACGTTGTATTTGGGGTCGTTGTTGTTTTAATCAAACCAGTTTCACATTAGAGCGTGTCTTCTTTTATTCTCTACATGGCGCTGTTGTCATCTTCAGGATCCAGCAAAACAAAGTACATGGAAAGGCTGGAGGAGATTAGAAAAAGTAAGAAACCTTTTTTTTTTTTTCTGCAAAGCTCATACTCACAACTAAAGAAAAAGAACAAGAACAACAGAAGTTGAAACATGTTCTTTCTGTTTTTTTCCTTCCTTGTCTTTCTGTAATGTTTTCTGGCGGGTTTAAAGATACAGAATTATTATTTCTAGTATTGTACTATCATGGCACCTGTCGTCGTGGCTATTTTAAAGCTGGGTCATTCTAACTTATCAGACTCATAGTTGTGTTATGTGTTTCTTTCTGTTTTCTTTCCCTCCTCTTTTTAAGACTACAGGTATAGAAAAGGCGAAATCTTCAAACGCTTGAAGGTGACAACGTTTGCGCAGCTGGTAAGCATCCGTGTTTGAATCCCTGCAGTGCAGCGTCGGTCTGCGACAGCTGAGCCAGCTGCGTACCAACTCAGAAAAGGCCGTTGGTTTATTTATTTATTTTTGTTAGGCGATTGAATGAGGTCTTCTTCCCTCTTCCACCTGTGGGTATCATTCTTTGTGTTTTCCACCCAGGTTCTTCAGGTGGCTTCGGTTTCAGACAGTAGTCAAAGCGAGGCTGATGACGAGTCACCCAACACCCAACAGGGTAACGTTTCAGGTCAACGGCACCTGTGTAGAGGCCTTTTGGTCAGTAACAGCTGTGTGATCTCTCAACCTGCTTTGCAGACGGCCTGTCAATCATCTCAGAGGCAGAGCTGGAGGCTGAGTCTGAGCGCGTCAACGGCTCGCCGCTGGAGCTGCCTCTGTCACACCGACAGGATGCAGGAGACTGCAAGGATTCCTGCCAGACGGCCAGGTCAACACTCCTCAGGTAATAAGCAGCCTTGTGTAAAGTCTTATGGATGCTTTAAGCCGTATTTCATATCTGGGGCTGCTGTGGTTGTGAGTCCTGGGCTGCTCCTAGACTTGTCTTTCATAGACAAGTGTCCCAGCAGGCCAGTAGTGGCACCGAACCCTCATATAGAAAGTGGCAGATTCAATCTCTGAACTAAACTTTGTTCCATTTGTCTTTAAAATAAGGTTTTCATTTAGTAAACAATAGTAATTATGTTGGTTACTGAAAATGGCTTAGAAAACAAACTGAACACATATAGACATAGCAAAGTCCTATCGTGGACCTGTGGGCTGCTTCTATGGTTGAGGTGGACTCTATTTAGCACCTAGATGAGTTCTCGTGGCAGTTGGTTAAACTGGATTCTGGTTATAGGTATCAGATTAGGGGGGGTCGTGGCCGAGTGGTTAGAGCAGCGCACTTGCACTCAGAGAAGGATGCAAGTACCCGGTTCGATCCCCAGCGCCTGCACTCTGGGTCCCTGAGCAAGACCCTTAACCCATGATTGCTCCCCCGGCGCTGCACAATGGCAGCTCACTGCTCCCCAAGGGTGATGGGTTAAAAGCAGAGAACAAGTTTTGTTGTAATGTATGTTTCAATGACAATAAAGATGATATTACTATATTATTATTATTATTAGATTGGGGGGGGGGGAAGATATGCACTCAGAAAACGTAGAAAACAATGCACCGTTTTTTTCTTTACTTCTCAACAATGTGTTAAATTATGTTGGTCTGTGGAACAAAATCTGAATACAGGAGGTTAAAACTGTTGGCTGTAACGTGACAAACTGTGAAAATGTTCAAGGAGTACCGATATGTTGTGCAAGATCAGGTTTTGTCTTCTTGGAACTGCTAAGGCCATATTAGCAGGGGTGTACCTGAACCCTTAACATTAAGCATCTGCTGCTGTCTGGTACTGGCCTGTGAGACAGTGGAGTCTGAAAATCACAGCTGCTTGATGTGGTGTAGTTGGTACACCTCATTGCATCACTATTTTTATGGACATTTTAATGAAAATACATTTTATGTTTGGGGAAAAGAGGAGGAAAAAAAGCCCTTCTGGCATTACATCTAAGTGAGCAAACGTGGCTGTAAAATCAAAATATTCAAAATTACACAGCCTCCCCTCAACTCAACCTGTCAAAGCCACCATGCAACAAACGACTACCTTAACCACAGGTACGCCTGTAACCCTACACCGTGTCCGCAGCACGACGTCGCAAGCTGAAGCTTTCCTGTCCCGTAGAGACTCTCTCCTCCCAACAACCCCCCCACCCCCCAGTGGACTGTCTCAGACTCTATCTGACACCTCTGAGGTGGTGACAGACTGGGCCGTTGTCTGTCGGTACAGCTCTCAGGTCAGCGTCACCTTGTGGGAGAACAGATGGAGACAGACAGTAGGGCAGTTCAGGGGGGTAAAGGTACACTGGGGGGGGGGGGGGGGGGTATATTTAATGGTCTGACTGACTTTAAACAGGACGTTTTAGAAGGTACAAGAACCCAAGCCTGTGCACTCTAAACAGTGCCCTCTGGTGGCCACATTTTACACATGAAGCAGAATGTGGATGAAAAGACACAAACATTTTACCTTTTGAATCTGAGTTTCTCTGGTGATACCAATAAATTGTCCAGTAAATACCTGCCTTGTGTTGATGATTGTGAGGAACGATGCTCAAATGGACGATAAGAACCTTTGTTTTACATCAAACTGTTTAACTTGAACTTTTCCAGCTTTCTGCGACATTACTGCTACAACTGTCCGTCTCTTTTAGTAGGATTGTATGCGATAGACCAACACACAGTGGATCATAACTGCGAAGTGAATAGAAAAATATAGCTGTAGGTCAGTCAGATAAGATGGAGCGTCTTTTTTACTGCCGCGCATTCCCAGGTGGGTTTATGTCTGGACTGTACTAACACCTGAATATGCTCGGTTCTGAACCGCTCCATTGCAGCTCTGGCTTTATGTTGCGGGTCGTTGCCCTGCTGGAAGGCGACCCTCCACTACGGTATAAAGTATTGCGGCCAATAACAGGTTTTCTTCCAGAATGGCCTTGTTTTCAGCTCCAACCAGCTTCCCTGTCTCTGCTGAAGAAGCTGCACCAAAAACAAGATGGCGCCACCGCCGTGTGATGTGCAGTGTCGGTCTGCATGTAAGGTTTAGCTGTACTCTTATCTGACCAGAACATCAAGAGTCCCCCTACATCAGCGATCCCCCAACCCTGCTCCTCTGGCTCCACTATCCTGCATGCTGTAGATGTGTTCCCACCTTTCATTGGAATATACAATTGCAATGACAAATAAAGGTTACTTCTTCTTTTTTTCTTCTTCTTCTTCTATCAAGTTAAGTTATGGCAGCAGGGAAGCCCCTAAAACATGCAGGGAAGTGGGACCTGAGGGCCAGGGCTGGCGGCATCTTTCCTACGTGCCTTGTTCTGTCAATTCAGCAATTTAACAATCATGCCACTCTTCCATTAAGGCCTGATTTGTGGCGTGGTGGACTGTTTGGTTGACAGAACCTCCCTCCTGTGGTGTGTATCTCTGCTGCTGGATGTCTGGGATCAGTGTGGCTGCTGCCTCATCATCGGCGATGGCTGCTGAAAGCAAACACGTTCATGATGCTTGGACTCCTGGACGCAGCTGGTGGCCCTGCGTTTTATTCGCAGGTGTTAGAATAAAGGGGGGCGGATATTCACTGTGCAGATTTTTTTATTTGGTAAAAGATCGAAAGCCATGTTTCCTTTTTTCTTCCACTTCACAGTTACGCACCGTATTTTGTTGGTCTGTCTCATAAAATCCCAATAAAATATGTAAAGGTTTTCAGTTACAACGCAATAGAATGGCAAAAGGTTTTCAAGGTGGGAATAGTTTTGCAAAGAGGCGCGAGCGTGAGCAGCCTCTGACTGCATGGTTTGCTCTCAGCGTCATCAGTGGTGTTGGGGAGCTGAACATGGAGGACTATCAGAAGGCGGCAGAGCCTGAGCCCAGCCCCACGCCTGCTGACGCGCCCTACCCAGACTGCCCCTACCTGCTGCTGGATGTGCGCGACCGCGATCAGTATGACTGCTGCCACATCATCGGCGGTAGGTGGCGACAATGCGCTCCGTTTGTGGAGCTTTTTTCTGACGGAAAACCTGCTTAATTTCCATCATCTGGCTTTCCTACAGCTCACAGCTTTCCCGTGGCCATGCTGTCTCGAACCATGAACCCCTACACCAAAGAAGTGCTGGAATATGTATCCTTCTACAAAAACAGCACATTTTTTCCTCCTTTTTTTATGTTGCCTAGTATTTCCATTTGACACCCTAACGGAGTGTGTAGAAAAACGCTCTGGGGAAGATCATCATTGTGTACGATGAAGATGAGAGAATCGCCAGCCTGGCAGCTACCACCATGTGTGAACGGGGATTCGAGAATCTCTTTATGCTCTGTGGGGGTAAGATCTGGCAACTTTTGTTTTTCCCCAAACTTTGTCTCAGAATCACTGATGACCTCTGAATCTGTTATTTGGTCTTAGGCTGAAGGGTTAGAAATGATCGGAATCCCAAATCTGTTCCCGTTTAGCTCAGAAGCTGAAAACTTAGTGAATTGCTGCTTTAAGCTTCCATTTACTATAACTCTTAGTTTTAAAAGTACACAAAACCAGATAGACACCTATAGACACTCTGTGTGGAACTTTAGGCCAGCTGATGACCAGACTGCAGGCTGATTCATCACCAAGGACGTTTCTGAGACTTTATGGAAATGCACAAATGCTTTTTAGAGCTAGTATGAATGTAAAGTCGCTCTGCAGCTGCGTTAAAATGTCGAAGTTTTGGGATGTAAGAAATGAGGCTACAACAAAGAATTAGAAAACGTTTTCTTCCTTTAACGTCACATATATGCTTTAATATGAAGGGATTAAAAAAACTAAGAGGAAATGTATGAACATTAAAAGGTGCATTGTTTTGGTTGCATAAGTGTACTCTCAGACCCGTCACTAAATGCTTTCTTAAAGGACCTTTTGATTAGTTCGTTCAGCATGCGGTCTTCTTCAGGTGGCTGCATCTTAACATCGGTATTTTTCCCCTCTGCCTTGTGAAACATTTGGTAATGCACCGGATTTTGAGGCCAGGTCTTGTCCTCAGCCCTTTACAGGTGACTAGGCACAGATTTAGCTCTGGGTTTTGACCACGCCTTTCAAAACCAGAACATTCTGGTGATGATGATGCTATTGTTTTTAATTGGGATGGATGTTTGGACTCTTTGATGCGGAAACATGAAGTCCTTTATCATCTCCAGCTCTCTTCCAGCCATCTGAGGGTTTCAGCCTAAATCTAGCTGCTATATTGTACTAGTTGCAATTTTCTGCAGTGTTGAAACACCCTCATCCGTCTGAAGACAGGTTATCCCAGAGCATGATGCCGCTACCACCATGTTTCACTATGGGTACGGTGCTTTTTCGGTGATGTGCTGATGGAGTATTTTGCTCTGCTTGAACTGTGGCTCAAATCATCCGGTTTAGTTGGGAGACCAAAGCACGTTCTCCCGCAAGGCGTCTGGGGATTTTGGTCAGGCAGGCCTGGAGCTTTTCTTTTGGAGGAAAATGATATCCTTTTGTGCAGCCCTACGCAGCTCATACCTAAGGAGGAGACGGGGGATTATTGTCACATGGAGAACAGAACCAGTACCCGCTGGAAGTTCCTGTAGCAGCTCAGAAACCTTCAGGTTCTGTGCGGTCCCTGTTGTCCCACATTTACCAGCTATTTATAGCTGTCTTCACTGTACAATATACAATGCTGGTGCCTTTGTTCAGTGAGTTCCTTTTGATCCTTTGTGACCTTTTTACAAACAATAGCTAAAGGTGGGATTTAGTGTGTAGATTTAGAAGAAATAGACATCTTTCTAATAATGCTTATTGTTACCAATTTGGCCATTTACAAATTCTACTGAAGACTTTTCGTGTTTTATCGTCGCAATGAAGTCAGCGCGTCATTTCTTTTTGCACATTTTGTCTCTGAACTATGAGTTTGCGAAAACCGCTTTTCAGGAAATGATCAAGCAGTTCTCTTAGCCCAGTAGAAGCACGTTTACTCGAGGGAAGCCTTGTCAGAGGGGAGGATCATGTAGCCAGAAAGATGTTGACTGTTTATGTGAGATCTAGAAAGCACAATCCATCAGTGCCAGGCTGCCAGGACCCTAGTGAAAGAGACCTAAATATCAAGACTTACAAGGCAGAACAAGTTATCGCTGCACCATCTCGTGTGATGTCACACAGCTCTCTTGCGTGACAGTGCGCGGTATGACCAATAGCCAGCAGCTGTTTCTCAAGTTCCTATTTTTAAATCAGCAATGTTCATCATCAACAGCCACAACCTTTACTGTCTTCCTCTCCAAGGTCTCAAGGTAATCGGCCAGAAATTTCCGAGCGGAATGACAACGGGCTGCCTCCCAGCGTCATGCCGGTCCTCTCCCAGTTCATCCAAGGGCAGGAAAGGCCCTGCGGCCCAGCAGTCGGCGCCGGCCGCAGAGCAGCGCTGGAGGTTTACATGGGATGAGCTGGAGAAGATCCAGGAGCAGCTGGATGAGATATTCATCCCCAGTTACCCACACAGTGAGAGTTAACCCAGTCAGAAACTAAGAACCCTGAGTGTATGATTAGAAATGGGAGAGCATTTAAAAGACTTCGCCTTTCCGGTAAACTAAGAATATCTTCAGTTCATTTGGATCAGCTTAACGGTGTCAGTAATGGCCGGATAAAAATTCGCTTTTGCATTTCTGTTTTCACCAAAATGTCTACTTCCACATTCTTTTCCTCTTCTTATTCTTTTTCTCCTGCGCGTATCACACAGGTCAGCTCTCCAGTCGCACGGCATCCATACGGTCGACAGCCTCCGGTCGTCAGAGTTCCTCCACAGCTGGCAGAAATGGCTCCAGAGCTCCGAGCAGCAGACCCTGGAAATGACCCCCAGCCGCCGTCCCCAAACCACACATACCTCCATCAGAAAGCCTCCTGACTGTTTGTGTCTCTGCCTCTGGCTACAGCTTCAAACTATTTCAAGAGAGGGACAACTGCTTCAGATGTTGCTGTGTCTTCACCACTATTGGTCATTGCATGATTGTATTGTAATGTATGATTGAAAATAAATTTGCCTTTTCACTGTTTTTTTGGAACAAACCATGCAAGGATAAGTGAGAATCAGCTAAGTTGAATCAGGGTATTGAGACATAGACAAAGGGTGAAATTGGCAGTGAAAATATAGCCAAACTGTTCTTTGTGGTGATCCTTGATGTTTTTTTTTTACCTGTTTAAATGACTAATCTACATTTCAGTTTTTGCACAGTACCTCATCGGCGGACAGGCATGTTTGCACTCTAACTTTAATCTGCAAAGCTTCTAACTTTAGCTTTGCCCCTGACTGATTCAGATTTGGCCTTTAAAACAGTTTTACTGACAGAGTTTTGATGGGAGAGGAAATGCTGTGAATTGCTGTATTATATGAGATGTACATATGTTTTAAGAAGTGCTGGTGCTGCTTGCTGAGAAAGGTTGAGCTGCTCAATGATGGTTTGTACCAAACTTTCACCAGGTTCTGGTTCGACATCACCAGCCGTGACAAGCGGCAGCTGCAGCCGTTTCTGTGGTTGGTGTAACACTGACTGAGAATGAGAAAATCAAAAGGCCTTTTGCTTTAAACTACAGGTCCGTTTGAACTACAGCATTCATCATCTGTGGCCTTCCTGTTTTTTTTTCCACTCTATGTTTGCGTCTTGTTTTATTTTCTGTAAATACATTCACCCCAATTCTTTGCAGACAGCATTTTGTTAGAAATCTGAACCCTCCCCCCTACTGGAACGAGTGATGTTTCATTAACTTAATGAGAATGAATGTTAAAGACTTTGAATTTTTGCAAGAACGTAAATTGTTTCCTTACATAATAAACGGGATTTGAAAAGTAATTCTTTTAGGTGGCTCTTATTTCAGCTTTGACATAAAAATGAGCTTTTGCATTTCTGTTTTGATGGATTCTGATGGAACCCAGAAGAACCATGGTAAGGAGGGTACTATTGCCATCAACCCAGTACACCCCCATAGGCCACCAAACAATAGTAGCAATACTTCATTATTTGCCTTTCAGATAAGTTCCCTCTCTTTTGGTTTAGAACTCAACTTTAATTTAGCTTGTTAGTCATACTAATTTAGTGTATAAATCTGTCTATGTGTTTTGGCTACTGTCATGCCCAAATTTCCCCGATTGTGGGACAAGAAAGGTTTTTCTTTTCTTTTCTTATCCTATCTTATCTTAAGCTTTCTGTAATTGCCATTACAGAATGAGTCCTTGGTGATGAAAATTTACAATATCTGTGTCTTATCAGACATTAATTTATTAATAGTATATTAAATATATTAACAGCCCAGATAAATAGCAACAAATTAAACTTAGAACCATGTTACATAAGCTAAAATGCAGAATAACTGTTTACTAGACTTACTGCACATAAGTAAAAAGCAATAACCTTCAGTTTTCCAATATGCATTTTAATTTTTTAGTCATGTTGTTTTTGCATGCGATATTCAAAAAGCATATCTGCCAAAAGCAGGAGAGCCACAAGGTCTTTGCTTTCAGATACTTTTCTTTTAGTACAGGTGCTCGAGGGTGTAATGCATGATGACCTTCAGAGCCAGCCATGTCTCATTGGCGGTTTGACCGATTTGCTCGGCAGGCAGGAGGAAACCAAAGTGGCCGGTGTCCCTCAGTTCAAAGGTGTAGGAGTACTTGATGCCCTGGTTGTACGTCCAGTCAATGGAACCACCACTAGACTGGTCTGGAACGATAATAAAGATTGCAACTTTACACAAATCTTGCCAAATTTTCAGGAACTAAGGTAGAATATGTCTTATAACACTGACTCTCACATCAAAAGTCATTTTGTTGAACGCTACCCTAACCAGAAAGGTTTTACACAAGCTGTTTTGATACAGCCAAACATTACTACTACTGGTCGTGCACTGACAGTTGTTTGTAGTCCTGTGTTGTGAGGGTGAGTTGTTGTGTACACCAATTTGATCTGAAGGCATGTTCCCATACATTTAAAAAATGACCCTAGTTTCAGCAAAGTCACAATGAAGCTAGTCCGCATTGTGGTCAAATGTTTTGGGGACTCACAGATTGTGGTGATGATGCTGCCATATCTGTAGGGAGTGCCATACAAGGAGGTCAGAGCAGCGACTGCCTGCTGAGCAACTCGGTCCTGCAAAAATAAATGACCAAGGTTACCAAACATTTCTGATGAACATTCTTTGTGGGATTATGAATTTTAGACTTTAGTGCAATGAACAAGACCCGAAGGGTTTTTACCAGCTCCTTCTGGTCATTGGCAAGAGTCTTGGTATAGCCATAGGGGTACAAGAGCATCTGCGAGTAGGAATGTATGGAGATGAAGGCCTTGATGTTACCGTGTGACTGCACAAAGTCCACAATGGACCTGACTTCAGGCTCAGAATGAGCCTTAACTCCATGATAGGTGTCTTTGCATGGGTTGTTGCTGGAACCATGTCCTACATGTTTTAAGTGGTAAACAAAAGGACAGACAACATGTTGGAATTATTCTTACCAGAATAAATTTGAAATAAGCTAAAACCAGCATCTGTGAATTTAAAGCAACAACACTGTTCTATGTCACACCACTGTATTTATGACACATTGAGCATATCAGTGAAGCGGACTAAGATGTTAGAGACTTAAAGGTATACTATGCAACCGGGGTTGATTTTCCAGCGAGGCTCCCCCCAGAGGGCGAAAGTAAAAGTGCACTGTCGTAAAGATGCTCAGCTGTTCTACTGGTTTCTCCGACAAGCCAGGCGCGGTTGTTTTGAGCTTAGCAGACAGGCGAACGCAACGAATACAAAAGTCGAAAAAACGGCAGTACAAACAATGACTAACACAGTGAAAGTATGAACATGCACACAGAGAGAGAGAAACCATTCCAATGCAGTGTTTCCCCTAGGAATTTGCTTACCGGTGGAGCGGGGGGGGGAGACAAGCTTTACGCCGATAACCGGTGGAGCGGAGCGGGGGGGGGGGGGGGGGGGGGGGGAGAGACAAGCTTTGCGCGACTGGCGGAGCGGGGGGAGACAAGCTTTGCGCGCATATCGAGTTATTTATTTATTTATTTTTTTTGGAATGTTGGGAGGCGGTAGCGTGAGGGAAACCCTACAATGTTACTTACAATCGCATCAGCAGAAACGCGAGGTCCGTGTCAGCCTTGCAGCCTTCTCTTTCTTTTAGCTCTCGCCATTCGGAAAAAGCTTGCCCGATGTTCACCTGTGTACGACTCCTCTCTCTGTCCAGAGCCCTTTTCCTCTTTCTTGCCTTCTCCGACATGGGCTTTCGCTGTTTTATCGCCGGTTCCACCATGATAACTGCACAGATATCGCCACTGCGCTAGCAACGAGCATACATTTCACTGGGGGCGTGTAGCAGTTCTCGCCGTAAAGCAAGACCGACTCTCGCGATCTTGCACGAGATTCTGAGCCTGTGGGCGCGGGCCGAGGGCTCCTGCAAGTGCGGTATTTCCCCCACAGACCACTAGGGCGGCCGAGAAAACCTTTTTTCAACCTGAAATGACTAATTTAATCATCCAAAACGGTATGGAACACATTAATTAACTGAAAAATGTTGCATAGTATGCCTTTAAGCAAAATATGAAACAAATAAAACAAGCACGAAAAATAATAAACGCAAACTCAGACACAGTCAACGTGTCAGACTGGAATGAAGGCCTGGGAGTAAAAGTGTGTTTTAAAAAGAGGAGCCTTCCTAACATGCAAAGGTGAAGGGTTCCGGAGTTTAGAGACTGCATAGAAAAAGATCTGTCACCTCTCTATTTACTTTGTGTCTTTGGAACCACCAAAAGCAACCAGGCCACAGGGTTTTATTATGAAAAGGGAAATAAATAGGAAGCCAGTGAACGAAAGTTAGTGAAATGTTTCACATTTTAAAACAGAGCGGCAGCGTTTTGCATCTATTGTAGGTGAGCAATAGGAGCCTGGCAAACACTAAAGAGAAGAGAATAGTGCAATAATCAAGGTGTGAGGTAATCAAAGCATATATACCTGTTTCCAGGTTGTGCTTCGAAAGACACTTGTTGTCGAATGTATTGTTGAAAATAAACTTGGCAGTGATCTGCATACAAATGTTAAGAAACGTTGTGTGTCTGAAACTGTTTAAGATCTGAGCCTGTAATGCCCACCCACAGCTCAAGCCTGGAGATCAGGATCTGTCCTTTGCAGATTTTTATTTTTGTCTGACTGCCAGGCGCAGCCCATTTGAGTTCTTAACCAAGGTGAACTTCAAAGATCCACATGGTTTCTTCGTATCGAAGATGTAGTGATGGCTGACCTAGGAAACTGCTTGTTTTCACTTCTTCTGGTGTTTAAATCAACAATTCACTTAGACATTCAGTATTGTGCAAACTCTGTTAGTGAAAGAGTTGTGGAAAACTGAAAAAGCAATTAGCCTAGTCATTGTGCACAACAAAGATAAGGCCCACTGATTTTCCATCTTGCAACTGAAACATGGTTAAGTTCAGTGGATAATCATTATAAAAAAACAACTTCTGACATCTGAACTAAAAGATAACACCTAGGACCAGGTGTGTGGAAGTAAAAGAAAAAAAACACAAAGATCTAACATTAATCTTAGTTTAATCTTGAGCTTTGTGTGCTAACAGAAATTATGGCTCCATCTGAAAACGTCTAATTACAGCTCCTAGCTCCTGTTCCTTGATCTTCCATGAGGTCAACTGTAAGAACACTATTGTGAGTAGGAAAAGAGCATCGGACTGCTGTGCTGATTTCAGACAGCCTTTAACTCCAACGTCATTACGTGACAGAAACACACATGGATGATGCAAGTCAAATCCGGGCCTACAGCCTTCCAAAAAATAACAACAAAGTGTGTGCTCTCTTCTCTCTGAACATTTTTGTTAACTTCCATGAGGTGTGCTGTGTTTCTGGGATTCCTTATTACTCCTCAGCACCGGTAAGGAATGTTGCAAGGTTTCTATGCCAAATTAGCTGTGAGAGGAAGCTTATAGGCTCCTTTTCCTACTTCTTTCCTTACTGACGGCACTATTCAAGCAGTACTAATCATGGCGACCACTGACGCACTTCTGCTTTGGCTAAAGATTCCTTACCCAATAGACATATTCAGATGCAGCCTATGACTAAACAGATTTATCTGTGATATTTAAAAAAAAAGCACAGGTAAACAAAAGCAACCTGGAGAATCCATGACAAATGACTGTCATTTCACTTTAGTAATCCAAAATAGTAGTGAGATAGCTGCTTAGTAAGGTCATTTGGTGCCTTCCACTGCAAATAAAGCTTGTAACATAATAATTTTCAAAAAGTAACATTGTTTTACAGGACACCATTTTTTATTGTGTTAATACTAATTTAGGTGTTTGTAGACTTTCCCCCTTCAATGCCAACCAATGCCTATTATCACATTGAAACAGTGTTTGGTTTAACAGTACATTGTTTTGTTTCTCTTATGGACAAAAAGCAATACCTCCAAACCCAGCATTCCAGTTTCTGTTGAGGTCTACACCAACACAGCTGAAGCCTGGATTTGGTCTCCTGTTCTTACGCCACATTCGGTTCTGGAAACATCAGAAACACTGTTTAGCATTCTTATTGTTACAGTTGTCCTCTGCTTATGTTAACCTGATCAGACTCATTAGTGAAATAAAGAAGTTCTTAAGCAGCACATTTTCAGATGACTAAAATCGTTCTGAGGTTATTTGTGTCTAACTGTGTCCATCTCACTTTAGTGTGGGTGAATTGGTATCCATCAGGGTTGACCACAATCTCTAAGAAAATGTCCATTTTGTTGAGGATGGCAGTGAGAGCAGTATCCTGTCCATAATCAGTCACAATCTGTGGGCAAAAAGCAACAAATTAACAAACATTACCACAGTTTCTATCACAGAGGCTACAGGTACCGAGAAGCAAAATGTAAAGTATCAAAGCACCTTCTTGGCAAACAAGATGCCACTGGCCTGAGTGACCCACTCTCTGGCGTGGATTCCGGTGTCGATCCAGATGGCCGGACGGTTGCTTCCACCAGTGCTGAACTAAACAGACAGGAAGCAAAACTCAAGCAGAATAATACACGAATGATAAATGTGTTGGTTTTTGGAGATTTCTTTCCACTTAAAACAATCAGTTGTTTTGAATAAGCAATTGTTTAATAAGGTTTATGGTTAAGGAGACTGGATTCTCTGAACTGTCCTCTACCTTGAGAACATTAAGTGGACGACCCTCGTAGCTCTGACCGATCACTATCTTGCTGACCAAGTTTGGCTTCTCGGCCACCAGCATGTCCTGGAAACTGTAGATCTGAAGGGAAGATAAAATAAATGAACTGTGACCCCAAATTTTTAGTTTGGTGCCAATTATATGACATCATAAAAATAAATGTTCAGTGTCCAATATGAAACACTCATGCCAAACATTAAACCGGAGCTCTTGTTGTACTAACGTCACTGAGAGTGTGGTAGTTGTCGTAGTCAAAGCTGTCAGTGTTCCAGGCATGAGTGGCAAGCTTCATCTGCTTTTGCTCCTCGTCCAACAAAGCCTGCAATGTAGTTTGCTGGTTAAATGAAAGCCTCTGAACTGAGTTCACAAAACAGCACAGAAAGTGCCGCTCGCCCTGTTGCAGGTCAGACTATGTATCGCAGAGCATAGCATACCTGTAGGTCTTTAATCACGGTGTAGTACTTGATTCTGTGTCTCTCCAGGTAGCTCTTGACAGCCTGCAGGCTGTGAGAGGGAACTCTGACGTCCACAGGTGTCACCCATCTCCAGAAGTCCAGCTGAAAATACAGTCAAATGTTTGACGTGCTGTATTAAATCTGTATTGTTTTTAGTTTTATGATCAAACAGAAATTCCAATTGAAAAATAACCTCCAACTCCAACATGTCTTCCAAAAGTTTGATGAGAGACAGCTGGACGTCATCTTTTGGTAAAATCCGGAACACCTGATGCCTACAATGAAGAGCGCCATCATATTGTTTTAGCTTTTTTTATTAAATAAGAGGGTAACACACAAAAAGATTAAAAAAATTAAGCAACCCAATGTTGTCTGGTTCTGCTTCTACTAATAAGTATTATGCAAAATAGACTATTTTTCTCAGTCCATTTACAGCTTCCTAGTTTCCCCCTCATCTCATGTTCAGAGTCTGGGTGTCCTCATTGATGACTCCCTATCTTTTACCTCTCACATTTCAATAGCATTATGGTTGTCTAAAAGACGTTCTTGATGAACCAGAAAATGAATAAATAAAAAAAAAAATGGCTCTTTCAGGTCTATTAATAGTTTCTAACATGCTTATGATGCAAATAAATGGTAACTGCACACTTTTTTGAGGTAAGCATTGCAAACACAAGAAGACAAGACCTTAAGCACACATGCAGGTTTTTTTAGCAGACACTCCGCTGATTAGATTGATGGAGAGATTTCAGCTTGACCTTGCTTATCTCTGCTTATGCCATGACTACACTGAAGCAACAACTTACAGCAACAACATACAGTGAGATGGGGTGTTTATTGTAGCATAATACTTTCAAGCTAATGAAGCAATTTGCTAGCGACCAATTTGCATCTGATGACTCTACATAATAATCTAAAACAGTGTGAGCTGTTCACAAGAAGTGAAGCCACAAAGTTAGCAAGGTAAGTTGCAACACATTTGTGTCACTGCCAAAATGATTGCAACAATATATATATATATATATATATATATATATATATATATATATATATATATATATATATATATATATATATAAGCCGTTTTGCTTACATGTAAAAAACACTCTAAAAACCTATAACCTGTTGCTGAACCCAGCATTCAGGTTACTTTGCCTTACCTTAAGGCTGCTTCAGCCTTAAGGAACTGACAAGTGATGGTTTTCACTTGTGAGCAATGATCTTTAACTCTAACCACAGATTCTCAATTGTGGTTAGAGTCTGAAGTTTGGCAAGGCCTTTGAAATATATTTAAATCGTTCCCCTTAAACCACTTGAATGTTACTTTAGCAGAATGCTCCAGGTCATTGTCCCACTGGAAGGTGAACCTCTGTCCTGGTCTCAAATCACTGGTGGACTGATACAGATTCTGCTGAAGAATATCCCTCCATCCAGCTTTCCCTTGACTCGAACCAGTTTCCTGCTCCCTGCTGCTGGAGAACATCCCCACAGCATGATGCTGCTCCCACCACGTTTCACTCTGGGGATGGTGTTCTTAGGGTGATGTTCTTAGGGTGATGGTATGTGTTAGGTGTGCTCCAGATAAAGCGTTTTCCTTGGTGGCCGAAAAGTTAGATTTTAGTCTCATCCGACCAGAGCACCTTCCACCATACATTTGAGGAGTTGCCCATGTGTTTTTTGACAGCAAATGCAAAACATGCCTTCTTATTTTTAACTCTACCTAATGTTGTTTTCTGGATAATCATCCATAAAGCTCCCCTCTATTGAGTGTACGGCTTATTGTGGTCCTCCAGTCTCTGCTGCGGAGCTCTGCAGCTCCTTCAGGATTACCTTTGGTTTCTGTGCTACCTCTCGGATGAATGCTCTGCTGGCCCGGTCTGTGAGTTCTGGTGGGCGCCCCTGAGGTTTGTGTGCATGTGCTTTCAAAGCTTTGAATACGATGGATCTGATAGAGCTCCAGGGGAATATCAAAGATTTGGATATTTTTTTATAACCCCACCCTGACTTTTACTTCTCAATAACTTTGTCCCTGACTTGTTTGGAGAGCTCCTTGGTGTTCATGGCTCTTGCTTAGTGGTGCTGCAGCCTCTGCCGCCTTTCAGAAAAGGTATGTTTATACTGACAGACGGGCTTCATGCTTTTTTCTAGAGTACAACGTTTCCCCTTACTCACATACAATGAAAGTTTTAGTCTATTTCTGACTGCACAGATAGCAACTTTCACATCAACAGCAGCAACAGGCTGCTGTAGGTCCTGTGATGAGATTTTATTGATTCTCTTAAGTATTATTCAGACTGCTTTCAGAGTAAATTTTCTCGGAAGGCCAGATCTGGGCATGGTGATGGGCAGATGTCATATATTTTAAGACCTTGGCAAAGCTTCCACAGTCTCCTTGTTGAAGGTCAAAGGCATCTCTTTACATCTCACCATGATGTTCACTCTCATTTCAAAAGTCAGATCGCAGCAGACTGAAGGGCTAAAGTTTTAACAGTTCAAACCTACTTCAAAAAGTTGAGTAACAAGGCTCTCATCATTTGTTCCTGATTTTATATGTCTATATGTCTATATGTGTAATATTGCCATTATTGTGTGGAGATGTTCTAATATATTCCTCACAAGACCTTTTTTCCTTTCATTTCAAACACAATTTTAAAAGGTATTTTATTGTGTTTTTTTCCTTTTGTTTATTAATATTACTTGAAAATTGTGTTAAAATTGATATTAGATATCCATATGTTGAAATTTGTAAATAAAATAAATAAACAAATACGATCCTTTGTAGGGTGTCCACATTTTTTCATATAAGTGTAATCAGCAGTGAAGTAATAATCTGGAAAAGAAAAAACTACTATGAGCGTATTTTGAGAACTCAGTCCATTTCGCCATCACTTTCTTGAATTGTTTCCCTCGGCCTCAGGGAAGTCCAAACAGACAAACATAGAAACTTGAAAAATTAAATTGCTCCATGATTGTTATTAAAGGCCTATAACATATGTTTCATGTTTTAAATCTTTATACTCTTTATACCTGTGCATGCCTTCTCTCGAATTTGTTAAAAGTAAGCCAAAATAATAAAAACATTCTGTCTGACACTGTGTAGTCACAGTGATAGAAACATTTGCAAAATGCTATGTTTACACATCACAAAAGGTTCTGCTGGATCACTTACCCATGAAAGGCTTCCTTGCTGAGAACGGCAGCAAACAGGGCAACAAATGTAATGAGCCTCTTCATTATGACTGAGTAATAAACACTGTCATAGACCTTTTTAAAGGTGGGGGTGAGCCAGATCTCTGCTCAGTCCATGCTCAGGAGTACATCTGGGTTTCTCCAGCTTGAGTTGCACCATGCTGTTGAAGTTAGGTTTTTCACAAACATATGTTGCGTCCAGTTTACCAAGAAAGAGGAAGCCAGTTCAAGGTTTGCTGTTTCCTCATTCATCTATATAACACAGTTCCTTTACTTCCTGGTGCATCTGTACTTTCTGTAAGAAAGTTGACTTGGGCATGGCCCAACATGATTGATCTGCAACTGTATGTAAAAATTTGAATTGATAAAGAAATAACAATTTTAGGTCTTAAAAATACAAGTTCTCTCTGTCTGACTGTGTAGCATTAAGAATTGCTGTCTTAATGCCACAGTCTCACACTGGATCAGCAGGATCCTGGAGGGTGCATGGGAGGTTGCCCAACCAGTCTACATGTGTTTTGTTGATCTGGAGAAGGCATTCGACCGTGTCCCTTGTGGGGTCCTGTGGGGGGTACTCCGGGAGTATGGAGTACTGGGTCCTTTAACAAGGGTTGTTAGGTCTCTGTATGACCGGTGTCAGAGCCTGGTCCGCATTGCCGGCAGTAAGTCGGATTCGTTTCCAGTGAGAGTTGGACTCCGCCAAGGTTGCCTATTGTCACCGATTCTGTTCATAACTTTTATGGACAGAATTTCTAGCCGCAGCCAAGGTGGTGAGGGGATCCGTTTGGGTGGCCTTAGGATCGCGT
Organism: Fundulus diaphanus; assembly: GCA_037039145.1. Taxonomy (NCBI): domain Eukaryota; kingdom Metazoa; phylum Chordata; class Actinopteri; order Cyprinodontiformes; family Fundulidae; genus Fundulus; species Fundulus diaphanus. The sequence goes on from CM073134.1 coordinate 45,608,016, forward strand.
CTCTGATAATCGCGGATGACGTGGTTCTATTGGCCTCATCAGGGCGTGGTCTACAGCTCTCACTGGAGCGGTTCGCAGCTGAGTGTGGAGTGGCTGGGATGAGGATCAGTGCCTCCAAATCCGAGACCATGGTCTTGAGCCAGAAAAGGGTAGAGTGCCTCCTCCGGGTTGGGGAGAATGTGCTGCCCCTAGTGGAGGAGTTTAAGTATCTTGGGGTCTTGTTCACGAATGAGGGGAAGATGGAGCGGGAGATCAACAGGCGGATTGGTGCGGCGTCTGCTGTGAAGCGGGCGCTGTACCGCTCTGTTCTGGTGAAGAGAGAGTTGAGCCAAAAGGCAAAGCTCTCGATTTACCGGTCAATCTACGTTCCTACCCTTATCTATGGTCATGAGCTTTGGGTCATGACCAAAGAACGAGATCCCGGATACAAGCGGCCGACAGTTTTCTCCATAGTGTCTGGCAGTGTTGTAGTACTCGAGTCCGAGACTCGAACTCGAGTCCGAGTCATTAGCTAAATTTAGAGACTCGTGACTTGACTTGGACTTGAGCACTGATGACTCGAACTTGGACTCGGACTCCTACATTCAGATCATTCTGACTCGGAAATTGAGAAAAAGGCTCGACTTTTTTTTATATCATTAGGCTATAATTTTAATATGTCATTAGAATATTATTTGGTGTATGATTTTAATATCTAAATGGCGCAACCGCGCACGTGACATCACCATCTCATGAGCAACGCCCCTTGCCGCTAAGGTAGGGCAAACAGTGTGAGAGCGCACGTAGCAACCAGCCATTACACATGCAACAGATACAACGGTATGACCGACTTTTCCGCTGTTAAACTTTCACAAGAGGATGTCCAGGCGCCCATTTTAGAAAGACTGGAAAACGGACCGAGTTGATAGAAAGGTAAGTCGATGTTTTTCTCCTGCTCGGCATTCATGGCGTCATCGGCCGTTTTTTTTCTGTTTGTAGTCACCGTCCAGGAATCGGTATAAATTGTCCGGCCCGCCGAACAATTTAGTCCGGTCCGGTGGCCAAATGCATTATCATTATCCAACGGCTGTATCTCCTCGCTGCATCTGCACCAGATTTTTTGTGAGTCATGAGGGAACGCTGCCGAACGCGTTTGTGTGAATCGCCCGGTGGACGGGCGAGGAAAATGCGTGACAGCATCTGCGGTGGCGGGCGGCCACCGCCGGCCGGCCGGAGCCGCCGCGGTGCGCGAACCCCGCCGGCCGGCCGGCACTGCGGCGATGGCCAATAGGCCGGAGCGCGCTTGGCGGCGAGGGCCGATCAACTCCGCTTGCGGCTTTAACATCCTTCATATGCGGGCTATCAGCGTACCTCGAGTCGCTGTTGCACGTTCCATAACAATGTTTAAAAACCATGGTTAGGAGACGTCTTAGACTTGGAAAAAGCAGTCGTTTTACCGAGTAAAACCAAGGGTAACTACAGCGAAAGAGTGGAGGAAAACGCATATTTGCCCTGTACGTGATATGACGTCACGTTCTAAAAATAGCTCGCTCGCTGAACGCCATTATTAGTGCAATGGAATGTTACTGCTTCATGTCAGACATCACACGACACGGCATGTTCCTACAACGAACTTGGATCAATAGTGACTCGACTCGGACTTGACTCGGATGAGTAGTGGACTTGACTTGGACTCGACTCGGATTTTTTTTTTAATGACTTGGACTTGACTCGGACTTGAACACTGGAGACTCGAACCTGGACTCGGACTCGAGGCATAGTGACTTGACTACAACACTGGTGTCTGGGCTCTCCCTTAGAGATAGGGTGAGGAGCTCAGTCATCCGGGGAGGACTCAGAGTAGAGCCGCTGCTCCTCCACGTCGAGAGGAGCCAGTTGAGGTGGCTCAGGCATCTGGTTAGGATGCCTCCTGGACGCTTCCCTGATGAGGTGTTCTGAGCACATCCCACCGGGAGGAGACCCAGAGGGAGACCCAGGACACGCTGGAGGGACTATGTTTCTCGGCTGGCCTGGGAACGCCTTGGGATTCCCCCGGAGGAGCTGGCCCAAGTGGCTGGGGAGAGGGACGTCTGGGCCTCCCTACTGAAGCTGCTACCCCCGCGACCCGACCCCAGATAAGCGGAAAAGGATGGATGGATGGATGGATGGATGGATGGATGGATGGATGGATGGATGGATGGATGGATGGATGGATGGATGGATGGATGGATGGATGGATGGATGGATGGATGGATGGATAGATGGATGGATGGATGGATGGATGGATGGATGGATGCCAATGTTGAACATTATCATGTGTTATAAACTGTTATTGCTTTAAAATGAATTTAACTGGTATAAAATGTAGGAGGGCTTTCTGAGTAATCCTGAGATCACTGCACTGAGATTCGATATCAAATAAACGCGATTCGAGATCACTCAGACCAGCTCCAAGAGGGTTATTCCAGTGAAAGTATTCCACCCTCAAGGTGCTCATTATTAGGAATGGACACCTGAATTATTTTTCCCATTTCACCTGAGCTACAGTCTGTTATAAAGTAATTGTCTAGGCTGAGATTTAAAAGCGACAACTTTTAGGACACCCTTTCTTTGGAGCTATAGTTTTATTTTCACATAAGGACAAGTTGTTTTGGCTAGCTTTTGTCCTTTAGTAAATTACCATGTCATTAGAAAACTGCATTAGTTATTAACAACATGTTTTTCATCTGTGTCTTTGTGTTGTTCCTTGTTGGACGTTCAATTTGTCTGGAATGTACCCTACCCCTTACACAAAAACTGCTGGGGTGACTATGGGCATAGGGACCATGGGGAAACGGTGCCTACCTCCAGGCTAGATATCTTGTCATTTGTAAACTTTATAAGAAAATATGACTCATGTTAAGGGACTCAAACATTCATTCCAAAATAAAAAAAGCTTTTTGCCTATGATCATTCGCAGAAATGTTACTTCAGTAAACCAGGATCCAACACCAGGTTGTTTCAATACCATCTAGTTTCAAGTCATTTGACACAAAACCAGTATTTGTTTGAAAATTTCTAAACTGCATTTTGTCACAATGTCGTGGTCCTAAAGATGCTGGATTTCATGTTCTGGAAACATAATGATAAAACAAGGACGTTCCATTATCCACTAAAGGTTATTTTTTTTACAAACCATACTGTATAAAATTAGTGTTAACACAAACTCAAAATGTTCAAAACCATTTAAAAGTGCATTGGGAAGAACCACAGCTTTGGTTTTTCATTGTTCTTATTTAGCTATTATGTTTATTATTTTTGTATTCAGGCAAGATTTTATGTTTTATTCTCAAAGGACACAAAACAGTCAGAAGTTGGAATTAATTCTGTCTAAAAACAAACAGACAGATTAATATGGGTTCTTGTAAGCATGATCCATAATGGCCATCAGAGCCAGCCACGTCTCCTCAGCTGTGGGGATGATCTCCCTGGCTGGCAGGAGGAAGCCGTAGTAACCGGTGTCCCTCAGCTCAAAGGTGTAGGAGTACTTGATGCCCTGCTCATACGTCCAGTCAATAGTGTTACCACTGGCTTGGTCTAGGAGTAAAACAAAGATGTCAAGCCAATAAAGTCAAAGAAACAAATTTAAATCCATGAAGATTGGCTTCAAAGTGTACAATTTCCTTTGATCCCTTTTAAAATATCTGTAATATACTGTTTATACGTTTGACCAAAAAAAACAGTTTTTAATTTGACCATGATAAAAGCAATCTGTATATTTTGGCAGTGATGCTAAAACTTACAGATGGTGTTGATGATGCTGCCATATCTGTAGCGAGTACCATACAGGGAGGCCAGGTCAGTGATTGCTTTCTGAGCCAGTGCATGCTGTAAATAGAGATTGTTTGTCATAGTTCTATAATCAAGAGTCTTTGTTGTTTTTATGTAACCATAATGAAATTTTGGTGAGATGCCAGCTCAGAATTCACATACAACACACAGACACAAATGAAAAGCACCCATGGAGAAGTGAAGATCTGTGTAATTTGCATGAAAGTACTAAACAAACACTTAAAAACACTTAAAAGCTAAAAATTGTGCAAATAGTCATTAGCATCTGATGAAAAGGAAATGTTCAAGTTAAAAAAAAACAAGTAACACAGCAAGCGATTTACACAACTATGTAAAAAAAGTGCAATTTGCATGAACCTCCAGTCGGTCGAGGCAGATGACCGTTCACACTGATTCTGCTGGAGGTTTTTCCTTCCCGTTAAAGGGGATTTTTCCTCTCCACTGTTGCTTTATGCTTGCTTGGTATGAGAGATTGCTGCAAAGCCATTGACAATGCAGACTAATGTTCTTGTGGCTCTACGCTCTTTCAGGAAGAGTGAATGCTGCTTGTCAAGATTTAATGCAATCTACTTAGATAGGAAATTTTTTGACCAATCTGTATGATTTGATTTATTTTGACTTTGTAAAGTGCCTTGAGATGACATGTATCATGAATTGGCGCTCTACAAATACATTTTAATTGAAAAATTGAATGAACGTACCAAAGAAACACTCCCTGAGAAACTAAAGGTGTGCATTAGTTAGTCATCAGTTAGTAATCATAGTGCTAGGATTATTGTCTGCTATAAACTTTTCCCAGATTACCATCAACCTTTTCAAAATGCTGTTACATATTCTGCAGACACGACCTTCCACACCTAATGGTGATTGCAAAAAGTTTTAAAATAAGGTCATGTTTTTTACACTACTGATGATAAGCACATTTGTAGCTAAGCACAAGGATGCAACATACAGAGAGAGAAGTCTATTACTCTATATACAATATCTATATGTTGATTTGACCCTATATTTTGAAATAACATCCTGCTAAAATCTCATTTTCAGTTTAGGTGATAGAGTTCAAAACAATTTTATTTAAAATCTCCTGGTATTTTAAAGAGTTAATGATCCAGAAGGGTGTTTAGAAGCAGGACAGGCCCATAGCTCCACATCGCCTCTACCTAGCTTAACCAGTGTGATATTCACATATCCATCCATTGTCTCCCACCAGACTGACCTGAGATCTTTGTCAAAAAGACTCAACCCTATTCTCATCTGAGCAGTCAGTTGCAGTTAAAATCCAGTCGAGTGTAGCAATCTCCACATGTTTATATACTTGTGATGGTAGGACAGAGAAGGCTTTGCTATTGGCATGGATTATAAAGTTAGCATGTATATTGCATCGGTTGTTGCTACTCTGTGGTGGTGAGATAACTTTGAGCCCACATTCTGCTTTGTCCTTTATAGTTTCATTTTTTTAACATTTTAATTATTGCCTCATCCCTAAATAGGGGCAGGTTAAGAAAAAAATGCATCAGTACTTTTAGGAATTGTTCGGGTGTCGATAAATATACTGCACTAGTTAAACATATAGATAAAGGAGAGATTTCCCCTACATTGAATAAAAAAATTATAGTTTAACAAATTGTATTTTAGATTAAAAAACAAAACAAACAACAACAAAAAAAACAACTGTTGTGAATTATGCCACTGCAATACAAGTTGGATTGTTCCAGAGCCCACAAATGACACTACAGGGTAATTTAAATCACTCCACTGTGATTAATGATAAAACCATCAGAGAGGGGTTTTCGTACCAACTCAGCCTGGTCTTTCGCAGCAGTCTTGGTGTAGCCATAGGGGTACATGAGCATCTGAGAGTAGGCATGGATGGAGATGAAGGCCTTGATGTTGCCATGTGACTGCACAAAGTCCACAATGGACTTAACCTCAGACTCGGAGTGAGCGCTGGGTCCACGGTAGGTCTCAGAGCAGGGGTAACTGCTGGCACCGGGTTCTATAAAAGTATAAAAGTAAAAAAAAAAAATGACACCTTAAAGGAGTAAGAAGCAAAATTTCAACATTTTAGATAGAAAGAACTCAAAAATAATATGTGAAGAACTAAAAGCAATATTTCAGATGGACTATGGTACGATGTCACACCACAGATCTCTGCGTTGTTCTCCAGTCTCTTGTTTACATAGCCGGGCCAGACTCTGTGTATACAAGCACACACATGCATATACATGCGTGTGAACAGCTGCCACTCAGGGATTAGCCCCACCCTGCCCTAAAATACCACCGTCAGAGCAGCACGTTGGAGCAACATGGCGGAGAGCACCCCCAGCAGATTAAAATGTCCTCTTGTTAATAGCATAAATAAAGTTATGAGTTACTTACTTCTGCACTTGAAATGTTCCTCCGAAAGGTGAGGCTGTTTTGCTGTGTTTTTATCCGTTACAAACATAGTAGGCGACAGGTGAGAAGGGAAGGAGGGGCTGGGTTGCTGCTTGGAGCGAGTTATAGAGAGGCGGGGCTTGTTACACATCTTGTTTTGGTCTACAGGCAGTGCTCAAGAACAATCTAGTGGTGAAATATTGTTTATTGCTCCTTTAAGGTATTAAATTGCATTTGAGCAAGTGTACCTAATAAAATGGCCAGAGAGTCACACTACAGCATTTTTCAGCAGCCCCGATGTACAAAACAGTGTTGTTTGGTACCACCTAGTGGTAGCAGTGACAAATACCCTGTGGCAGCCATTTAGTTGTGAATAAATTGCAAAAAGGGAAAACTGTAAATCTAATTCCTTACTGTAGAAGAATATTGTACTTGTATGCATTTCATCAAACTAAACAAGACCCAGCATTCATACATTATTGGAAATTATGAGATGGCTCAAGAAAAGAAGAAGTTACCTCCAAAACCAGCATTCCAGTTCCTGTTGGGATCAACGCCATAGCAGGAATATCCAGGATTGGGCTTCCTTGTCTTTCGCCACATGCGGTTCTGAAAACATGGATATTTTCAGTTTTAGGACTTTTAAACAAGAGACTATGACCGCAGGTTCTCTCAAGATTCCCTGTTATAAAATGCCTTGGTATGGGTAAGGTAGTAGCCATCAGGGTTGGTTGCAATCTCCAGGAAGATGTCCATGTTGTTCAGGATGGCGGTGAGGGCAGTGTCTTTTCCATAATCGGTCACAATCTAGTGGCAAAAGTGAGGGAAACACTGTCAAAGAAAACGCTGACATTTAAGTAAAGCACTCAGGGAACAGTAGTGACAAGAATGAAGCACCTTCTTGGCAAACCAGAGGGCACTGGCCTGAGTGACCCACTCTCTGGAGTGGATTCCAGTGTCGATCCAGATGGCCGGACGGTTGCTTCCACCAGTGCTGAACTAAAGATAGGGAAAGTGAGAGAAGCAGTCATGTGTTTTGAAAATTAACAGAATGTAACAAAAAAATCCTTGCAAAAGTATAATTATCCTTTGACTTTTTCCCCCATTGTGTCACATTACAGCAACAAACTTCTTTGTAATTAAATATGGATTTGTGACAGACCAACAGAAGGTAGAACAACTTCCATTTCACAATAAGGTGGCAAGATGAAAGCTTTTGACTTAGCTTTCACCTTCCACTCTTCTATAAAGGTCAGAGTTCCAGAGTGTTTGACTCTGAGATTAGGTGGACGGACATCTCTTGGTAACTTTGTGGTTTTGCGAAACCTTTTCCAGATTCAGATGACTAAACAGACTAAAATAAAAACACTTTTTTCTCCCTGAATTCTCCACAACTTTCTCCTTGACCTGTTGGCAGTGTCTCTGATTCTTCATGATGCAGTTTGTAATGCCCTCTAACAAAGCTGGATTTATTGTAAGAAAAAGGCAAGAACAACCTTGCCTTTTTTTGTCCAGAATATACAGGCTTTTTAATTCCTTCTAAACGTGACAACAGCACCCCCTGCTGTTTGGTCTGTATCTGCAGTTAATAGGAGAACTAGGATGATGTCTGTAGATGAATAATACTAATAAACTCCTAAAAAAGCATAAAATCTAATGTAACTGATGTTTGTATTTAGTATTAATGGATTGATATTCTTTTGCTATATTTTCAGCTCTTTCTATTTCTGTACAACCACTTTTACTTCCCATTCTGGCAACCTTACAGGAAGCGATGTTAAATGTGTTTAGTTAGATCCTCTAAAGAGTTCCTTACTTTCAGCACATTAAGAGGACGGCCCTCGTAGCTCTGACCAATCACCATCTTGCTGACAAAGTTGGGATTCTCAGCCACCAGCATGTCTTGGAAACTGTAGATCTGAAAGAACGGCAAAACTTTGTGTCTCCATGTATCAGCTCAAAACACTAAGCGCTGGCTCATCTGGATGATGAGCCCCTTAGTGCATATTAGAAAGCAGAACAAATGTATGTACTAACTTCACTGAGGGTATGATAATTGCTGTAATCGAAGCTGTCAGTGTTCCTTGGCTCAGCAACACGAGCAGCAGACTCCATCTGTTCCTTCTCCACATCCAAGATTGCCTTATAGAACAATTACAACTTATATTTGTGCTGCGTTTTGACGAAAGCGGCAAAGAAGCTACAGACGTAGGCAACATCAAGGCCTTATACCTGGATATCTTCAATCATGATAGAGTATTCCAGGTCGTGGCTCTCCAGGTAACTCTTGAAAGACTGAAGGGTGTGAGGGGGAACTCTGACGTCTACAGGGAAAGACACACCTGTCACCCCCATCCAGATGTCCATCTGAAATAAACACAAATAAAACTCTAAAAGTGGTACAAATCCTGCATGAAGAAGGATAATTTCCTGTTTACTCTTCACTAAGAATATGTGTTTAATTAGTATTAGTGGGTTATAGTTAACCTCAAACTCCGTCATCTCCTCCAGGTTCTTAAGAAGAGACAGCTGGGCCTCATTTTTTGGGACAATTCGAAGCACCTGATGTCTGCAAATGAGAGCGAAAATATCTGAAAACTTTATGTTGAGACAGCTGAGGTTTAACTTTGCAAATGGCTTTCATCAGCTTGAAGCAATGCCTCAGAAAAAGAACATTATTAACATACTTCTAGTCCAGACATTATTTTAAGTCAAATGTGAAAGCAGAAGTTCACATACTTGGACAGAGTTCCAGGGAATTGGCTTTCTCCCCAGAGAGAAATATTTCAAAATATAGGCCGAAAAGAAACATTTGATTTTGTGTTAAACACTGAGTATGAGCTTAAAAGCATTGAAGCATGCCACTCCAACACTGTTTTGAATCTATTTAAACTGTTAACTGAAACATTACTTGTTTAAGGTTGTGGTCCAACATTTCTTTATCACCCTTTATTATGCCACTTCAATATATTTTCTCTGTTTTTCTTTTGTTATGTTCTATTCATGTTCAGCACTTCAAATTGTATTGTCACTGAAATACCAAGTAGCCCCCGAGGACGACATGTGGTGCCCACAAGCCTGTTCTAAAAAAATACAATCCACAAGTGAGCTGCATCTAAAACTTCATTTTATTCCATTACTCCTCCTGTTAATTCACACTTTTTATATAGATTAAAAAATTAAAATATCTATAACAAAGCATGGAAAATGTGTTTATTTTACATAATGTTAAGGTGAACTCTGACTCTTCTAGTTCAAAGGTCAGTACTGGTAGCCCTTTGTATAAAAGAAAATAGCTTTTTTGATCCAACTTATCCTATGAAAAAGATCACCAGCTGCAGAGGGCACACAGAACCCTGAACTCAATTGCATCATTAGTCTGAAAAGCTGGTAGCAACTTAGAAATAAAATAGCAAAATGCCTGAAGATTGATTGTTATCATGAACGCTGAACATGGATGTTCCCCAGGGTATCATTATAGGCCCATTGCTTTGAAATCCACCTTATAGCAGTAAATGAAGCATATGGGATAATTTAAAGGAGATATAAAAAATACTGACACCTTGTGGCTCAAACCAGTACAACGGCTTGCCAATCACAACAATTTAATATGCTGTTTTTAAACTGTTGTGAATTTTCACTGACACAGGATAGGTAGATGCTGTTGTATTCTGTTCTATTTATTGTCTGCTTCTCAAACTGGCTTCCATGTTAGCAGGCTGCTGCTCTTTTGCCAAGATAATATACCAAATGCTGCACTCTGTTTTGGGAACCCTGTGAACTCTCATATGATTGGCTCAGGAACCAGGAAGTAAACACTCTGAACCGAAGTCGTTCCAGACCATACCTCTAGGTTTGAAAGGAGAAAAACGTGTCAGACATGGAGAGGACCGATTGTTTATAGAGAATGTTACTTCCATCCCAGGTGACAAATGAGAATGATTTAGGGTGATTATACAGTAAATATCTTTCTTATAGCTCCTTTAAATAGCTCCTTTTGATGATAAAGCAGTTTTAACAGTCCTCGGTCTGAGTCAACATTAAGACCTGTTTTGGTTCCAAACCATCTGAATGTAAAAACTGTATCATTCTTACATTTAAATCAGTCATAAACTGTTGTATTCCTGTTTAAAAAAAAACAATGAAAATTGATGTTTGTTTGACCACAACTGGTTACTGGGACATTAATGCACTTTCCTGCAGATGCCTGTTGTTTTATGGAAGTATTTGTAGTATTTTGCTTGACTTGAAAGTTCGCCTTTAGATGATGAGTTTAGGGATTCACTCTGAATGCATCCATCCATCCATTTTCTAACACGCTTATCCCTTGTGGGGTCGCGAGGGGTGCTGGTGCCTATCTCCAGCTGTCAATGGGCTACAGGCTGGGTACACCCTGGACAGGTCGCCAGTCGCAACACAAAGACAGACAGGACAAACAACCATTCTCGCACACACTCACACCTAAGGAGAATTTTAGAGAGGCCAGTTAACCTAACAGTCATGTTGGACTGTGGGAGGAAGCTGGAGTACCCGGAGAGAACCCACACATGCACAGGGGAGAACATGCAAACTCCTTACAGAAAGACCCAGGGTACAACCTTCTTGCTACCCACTGCACCACTGTGCAGCCCACACTGAAAGCATGATTCTATTTTTTTTCGATAGTTTTCATTATTGTTTCCATTTCTATTCCTATACTTAAGTCACCAAAATCAAAATAAATCGTACACTATATGAATGTCCTTAAAATCAGAACATTAGCTTGTATTTTTCTAAGATTTCATTGATGTAAATAGATGCCATTAGAATCCATGCTTAGAACTGTTAGTGATGTGAAAAAATTGAAGTCCTCATATTGCTTCTGACAGTAAATACATACACCGCATGCTGTGAAGACTTCAGAAAATGTCTTCAGACAAATATCATGAGCAGTATCAAGAGGTTGCATCATGTCCCACTTACCCCTCAAAGGTCTCTTTGGCGAGAACGGCAACAAACAGTGCGGTGAATGCGATCAGTCCCCTCATCGTGACCAACTGAGTAAAACGCGTCAGGCCAAAGCCAGTCTTTTATGGCCTGGTGTGTGCACTCATGTGTGCATACCTCGACCTTGCTGCGTGGGAGAGAAGTGTCACCGGCTGCTCCCATTCCCAAGCCTGCCTAGAGATACTCCACCAAACGTTATACTCTTAAACAGAACAAGCACTTTTCTGATTTGTGAGAAATAAACCAGAAATTGTTTTCATTCTTTTTTTTTTTTTAATGATTAAAGATTGTCAAATCATTCCTGAAAATCAAAAGGGAGTTTTTTTCTGTTTACTGAACAGTGAGAAGTTTTATTAACTTTTAATTTCTTATCTTTTCACCCTTTTATTTGCATTCATGCTGACATTCCTTTGGAATATCTTTGGTATTACCATGGTAATGTTTCACATTGTTAGATGTCCAGATAACTTCAGCAGTTATGAGAAGTGGAAGAACACCTGACTGGCAACAATAGGGCGAACCAGTCCTTGTGCACTACTGTTTGCTTCAAAGGGTTGGTCTGAGCATAACAGACTTATCTGTAGGTCAAAAGAGAATGATGGTGCTCAATATGTAACCATGCGTGTACAAGGTCTGTCTCAGCTTCCTCCTACTCAAGAGACATCGGCAATGCTTACATCCTCATTAATCACAACTGCCTGAGACCACTGAACTTTAAATAGCATACTGATAGCAAAAAAGTACATCCAGTAACAACCAGTTAACTGTTTTCAAGTGCATAACTAACGGCTTGTTTTTGAGCCTGTTTATATTTCGATCATAAAACGAAATCTTCACAGAACTCAACGTGTGCTTTTAGAGTTCTTGACATTAGAGTACAGAATGATGAAGATTCATAAGGACCATTTATTGTAGCTTTTGTTATGACTCCTACACAGTATGGAAGACCTTATCGCTCAAGAAAATGTCAAGATTTATGTTTTGTAAAAAATAAAGTAATAATCACAATCTTCACACTTCAAGTGTTCAAGTATTCCAATAAAATAACTTTATTTCAAGTGAAATTATGTTATTTTATTGGAAGGATTTACTAATGTAACCCATGATTAACCAATTACTAATCATACTTATCATGATTATGATTATCTTCCTGATGATGATTAATTACAACACAAAACACTGGATCATGAATTTGAAAATCCAATTGAAAACAAAATGGCACAGAGTTAACTTTCTATAGGCTGAGTTTTGTCTGTACCACAGATGCTAAAAGGTAGAACAAGATTAAACTTTGATGTAATCTTGAAGATTAAATTATTTGGTGGTCAAACAACTATCTGAATCATAAACAAGTGGAACAGTCTTGTTTCGATTGGGCTTTCTTGTTGGTCCTGGTTCTGCGTCTCCCTTAGTGTGACTCTGTACTCAGAGCTAGCAACGGCACCAAAGCAGAAAGCCTTTGCCACATTGCATTCCATTTTTCCAATTTGAGAACAATGAATTCTTCTTTTTTAAACCCTATTGTTTCCATTTTCAAAGTTCCAAAACAAACAATACAATTACTGTTTGAAGAGTACTCCTTTAAGGTCTGAGAGTGGACTGTCAAAACCTAAGGGGGGGAAATGAATATTGAGTCCCATGTTAGATCCATATTGACAATGTAATACTCTACTAAATGGAATAACTCATGAATTACTATTGGTTCATTTCAAAGACTTAATGAGCAACAGATTAAGATCCTTCACTTCAGAAAGTACTTTAGAAATATTTTGACCAGCATAATCTAATACTGATAACATGCTGAGGATGGAGCAAAAAAGCAGTGCATGTGGACAGAACTGAACGCATTTTGACATGTGGCTTGTATGAGGATCACGACACAGGGCGGAATTAAAGAGAACCCCACACATCTTTAGTGAGTTCTGTAATTTGTAAAACACACCCATTTGGTCCTGCAAACCCTTCTGCATAATCTAAAAGTGGACACTTTCCTAGATCTCAGTGGACTGACATGTGATGGGAAAGGGTAAGGGGCTCTGTAATGGGGGATTTATTTGTATTGCAGAACCATGCTCTAAAATTTATTTTTTTAACATATATTTACAAGTATTTTAACAAACAACTCATCACAATAGCTTCAGGGTCATACATTGTACATGTTATGAAAGTTCCTGGCAGTAAATCTATAATAAAAGATCATTTTAGCTTAACCTAATGTAAAGATGAAGGCCCTCTGTGAATAGCACCTATCTCTACAAACAGTGAGATTTCTGAGGTTTCATATCAGTAAATTAGAATTAGGTTTTGGCAATTTTGCCTGTGTAAGCAGAGACTTTAAAAATGTAAACACCAAGTAGCTGGTAACATTTACCGTGCTTTCCGTTGACCTTGGAATGCAAATTGCTTATGTAGATGTCTTTATTTATACATAATAAAACAATAACTAACTGGCTTTGAGAATCCTTGACATCTTTTTCCAATATATCATGTCTCAGGTCACTTTTTCGCATGTTTTTTTTTTCTTGCAGAAGCTTTGTTACACAACCAAGATGATAAGCTACAATATGTAAAGAGTGTGATGGAAAACAGCTGCAGGATTCACAAGGATTTACTGAGAAGCAGAAAGTGTTCTTGTTCATGTGCACAGCATGTGCACAGCTGAAAACAACAGCAAGCCCCTACCTGCTTGATCAAGACAATGCTGAAGGCATCGGCCTTGTTCACAGAGCTGAAACAGATGAAGCTAACTTCTGTTTTAATTGCAGCATAAGATGAAATAACACCCTTTGTTCTGAAAGAATTATGAAGTTAGAGGAACACTGAGATCAGAATTCACTCAATCAACACTTTCAACCTGAGAAAATCCCAAAAACCAGGAGATCGTCGGTGCTCTGCATTCCACGCCGACTCATTCTGCAGCTGCTATACTTAGGCTGATAAGAAGGGTTTAATTTTAGACGTTACAACATTACAGGTTAACTCACTGAAGCCCGTGCTTTCTGACTGAAAGTCACACATGGTGACCGCGACCATTATATCGTCACCACCAGCTGTCCATTTGTCTTTTTTTTAAACAGGATTTTATGTTTGTATAATACATAAAACCAGATGTGCCATATTACATTTCTCTCAATGGTTGAAGGTTAAATTTTTTGTTTAAAACCTACAAAGAAATTAAGATTCAAGCAAGAAATCTTTGATACAAACGCTGACATATGAGTTGTTTCTTATGTGAAATATCAATAGCCAAAAATACAGTAGGAAATAAAAATTAATAAAAAAACAACATTCATAATTTGGACATACTGAGAAAAAGTAAAAACACCTGAGATACAATCAGTCAGTAACCGTTTTGTTCTTTTATTGTTCATGCCAAACATTTTGGCTGACATAGCTTCTAACAACAGGTCCTTATAGGAAAATTACACAACAGGCTAGTCTAACTTTTTGTCAAGTTAATGTTTATTTTCAGCTCTATAATGTCAGGATAAATCGTTATCTTTCTCAGTACATCATAGGATTTTGATTGTTGCTCCTTAACTACAGTATATTGAATTTTGCTGTAAAGAAAAAGCTGTAAAATAGTATATTATTTTTTTTAAGAATAGGATATTACATCATTGTCCTATTATTTTACAAATGTAGCATCAGTAATCACACAAAAAATGACCTTAAATATAGATATGCAGGAACAGATACACACACATATCACATTTTTGAATGTGCAAAATGTCCTTATGATAACTTTAGATTAAGATGAAACAATCCTTTTGAGATTGAGAAAATACAGTGTGTATAACCAGGGGTCTGTTTTACAAAGAAGGGTTAACATACTCTGAGTTGAAAACAGATAATCTGGGTAGACCTACTCGGCTCTGTTATACTCAGAGTTTTTGGTTCCAGAAAAGGTGGTAACAATTACATAACTTTACTCTAGGTTCTGTTAAGCATGACTTAAACATGAGCAGGAGCATATAAGAAGCTCTCATCAATGTAATGCAGTTAATGCAATTCACCATGGCAGCTGGGGGGAAACGAGAAGCGAAATGTATTTCTCGCCAATGGAATTACGATGGAATATAGATAATATCACAACATAATTAACGAAAAAGCAATACTGTTGCTACTCCAAAAGAATGAAAGTTAGCGGCAGATAGCGACAGATAGTTAATGTTGTGTTCCTGACAATACAATAATTCACTTTGCAAAAAAAAGTGTGGATGTGTTACCGTATTGATTACGTGTCTACGTGCAACCCGACCGGCACTAAAATACATTCTAGCATATCAGGATGATATATAAAAATACAGTTTAATCAGTTAAGGTCCATTTATAAGCTATATAACCTTAACCAACTAAAGTGTTAATTGGCTATATTTACCACATGCAATTAATTGTGTAATGAAGTGTGAGTTATTGAAATAACTAATATTTTCATTCATCCTTTTGCCAGCTCTTGCTCTAACCCACTCATCCATCCAAACAGTTGTTGAGACTGATTTTGTTGTAAGTGTTCAATTTGTGGCATCCTCACTTTTATATTAATTGTTTAAATTGCTAAAGGTTCTATATCATGCTTTTTAAGCCTTCCGAAGTCAACTATATGCATATATATGATGAAATATTGCCTTTGGTAATATGTAGTATTCATCTGTTATGAAATATTAATTGTTTTCTGGTGCTATTCTTCCAACCTGAAAGACAGATGCTTGCCTTCACTGCAACGCCGCCTCTCCCCATGTGGGGTCGTACTAGAGCCACTTCAGGATGGTATCAAAAAGCAGCAGCTGCTGTGCATATATTACGTGCTAAAAGAGCCACTTTGTCTCAACTTTGAGCAGAAATGATGGGTGTGTTGTTTTCTGGGAAGGGGCGGTGAGGTCAAGGTAGCTACTTGCTGGATGGGGCAGGTGATGACTTCTCTACATAGACCAGACAGACAGATAGACAGACAGACAGACAGACAGACAGATAGACAGATAGATAGATAGATAGACAGATAGATAGATAGATAGATAGATAGATAGATAGATAGATAGATAGATAGATAGATAGATAGATAGATAGATAGATAGATAGACAGACAGACAGACAGACAGACAGACAGACAGACAGACAGACAGACAGACAGACAGACAGACAGACAGAGTTGTGCACCACTATAACCTCCCCTAGACTCAACACCCTCTGATCAAAAGCAGATGTTTGCCAACTTCCACGGAAGTAAACATGTGTTATTGGTCCTTGGTCTGGACCACAAATACACCATTCAGGAACATTAGAAATGTCCCACAGATCTTTCTCTGGGGGGCCTCAAGCTTGGCGAAAACCTGGACTCTACACTAGTCTTTGAGTCAGACAGTATCTTCTCCATCTCTAACCAGGCTCCAGGAACACACTTTGATGCTTTCACCCGGGGAAATACATTATCCGTGTCTTGTTTGGTATCAGTAAAGCTCTGGAAACGCTCTGATATTTGCCAAATCACCTGACACCATGGCAACATTCCAAGGCTGCATTCGGATAATTCACATAATTCTTCTAATGTACAGATCTGTCTTACTGTCCTCAACTTTAAAGTTTTTCTTCTGACATTGAATCGCTCCATTCCTCACACCTGACTGAAAGCCGTCAGTGAGCTGTTTGTGACACATACCCTAACCTCTGGAATGCTCTTTCCGTCTACAGCTGCAACACATCATCCCTGGTCCTGTCACAGGCAGGAAAACTACCTGTGGCTGGTTACTCCTCTGTACTTTCTGAATAATTCCCTCAGTGGTGCATTTTGAGAAAACATCAAAATAACATAATTTGGTATGTTACACGACACATAACAGACACTATGGAAAAGGAGAAGGCTACGAATAAAGTGAAAGTGCTTGACAAAAATTTTCACAAGTATTCATGTTGCACACTTCAGTTTATTCTGGGAGGATTTCATGTGATACAAAAACACAAAATGACTAAAGAGGAAATAAAAAGACACATTTATTTCTGTTTTATTTTTTTAACAAGGGGAAATGTGAGCAGTGTTGGCTACATTTATATTCAGCACCTGAATATAAATGTGGCCTACAAGACTGGAACCACCTTTTGTATTGAACAGAAACAGAGGACCCAGAATTCAGCCAGACAACAAATCAGATGAAGTAAGAAAACAGTTTATTGAGAGATTAACTGCTGTGAGTCGCGGGTGAATGCCGAGAGCTGACTGGGGGGGTATGTTGCTGGATATGCCCTATGCGATCCAAAGTCTGGTCAGGGAGGTTCTCAGGGTTTTATCCCTGGGACTGGCAGATGCTCGGTGATCAGTAGGCAGGCAAAGGGTCAGAACCGAGAAAGCAGAGTAAGATCAGGTGGGATTACAAGAGTTGGTCCAGAGTCAGAGCCAGGTGATCAGAATCCGGAGACAGAGTCAGGTCACAGATACAGGTCAGCAATCCAGACAGCACAATAATCAGGTCCGACGGGCTTGGCAGGCTCGGAGGGTCATAAGACAGAAACAGGTCGGGGAACAGGCTAGCAGGCAGACAGGATTTAGGACGCTGGATTAAACTCACCCTTGGTTTGTAATAATCTGGCACTAGTGACTGGTCTGAGGGCTGGTTATATAGTGAGAGCTGCAGGTGGATCTGATGAGGGTTGATGAGAAACGGGGTGGAGCTGAACAGGTGTGTCAGGTGAAGGATCAGACCAGTACTAGTGCCCAGATCATGACACCTTTAAGTGCAATTCCAGCTGCAAGTCTTTTGGATTATGCCTCTACCAGCTCGACTGACATTTTGCCGCTTTCATCTTTGCAAAATAGCATAAACTTAGTCAGACTGGACCAGCTTCTATATTTTTGCAGAAGAAATGCATCTCTACAGCACGATGCTGCCAGCACCATGTTTAATAGTGGGGTGGAGTGTTTTAAAGTGATGTGCCGTGATACTTGTATGCCAAATGATGTTTTACATGTAAGCATATTTACATATTTGTAAAACACTAAATAAAACTCATGCATCATTTTCCTTTCCTTTCACAGTTACACATTCCTCTATGCTGTGCAAGGCATTACAGCTATCTCTGTGCTTATTAACCAGAGTACCATTACAGATAAACCATGTATGACTCGTCAGGGTGTGACAGTGTAATTTCCTCTGACAGGGCCAGCAGAGGCACCAACAGGAAGCTGCTAACCACATTGTTTCCTGTCACTGAGGCAGCCCAGCAGCTGTTCCCCGGAATTATCACCATAGACTCTTGAGTTGTAACAGCAACCACAAACAGCACATCACAAAGCACGCCAGCTGTGATGTGCGATTTTCTTTTTGGAATATTTGTATCTGCATTGTTGCTTGCAAAAGTAGTTTTCTTTGAATAGGATGAACGTTTAATCTGTAACCACTGCAGATCAGTTATTAACATGCCAACACATGTGTCAGTATTGTTTTAAAAACTTCTGATACTGCAAAGAGATATAGCTATATCCAGTTGTCCAACACCAGGTTGAACATGACAGGACATGCTATCCTTTTGTCATGCTGAGGCCACGCCTATTTCTCATTGGTTGGCGGCCCCTAGCTCAGACGGACCGTGTTCTTTGTTCCAAGAGGTGCAAATCTGGCAAAGCGGAAGCACCCTTCTCATGATCGCTGGAAGGAAAGTGAACGGGACCCTCTGGGAGACGGACTTCAAGTGTAACAAAAATTAACCGGAAGCGCAAATATTTCCCCTCTACAATAAAAAAACAAAAATGGTTAAAGTGACAAGTCATTAGAAAGGAACAAGTAACTCAGGTGCATGAAATATATTTTCATGCACCTGTTAGATAACTATTTTCCTTCTACTGAACACATTAACACCATTTTTAGACATTAATATTAATGATAATTATTGTTTTCTATTTTACCTCCTTCTTATTAATGATTTCCATTATTAACACACACACATTTTCTGAGGGAAATCCTGATCAATATTAACTACGTGCTATTTTGTTTGTTTTAATTTTGGGCTGGATCATCATTACATGCAAACATAAAACTCTATTGCACAATTTGAGGAAACCTTGTTCCTTCTTGCATGACTGACACCTTTTATTTTTATTTTCACATTATCACAAACTAATGACAGCTTTTGGACAAAATTATGTATTTTTATTTATTTATCTTTAGTTTTTTTTATTAAACTGCCACGTAATGGACATTAGTCCTTTATGGAACCTCAACAACCCCATGCACGGCAAAATGCAGTATTTCAGGTTAATTCCTGAAAGGGCTTCTTTTATTTTCTAAAGCTTGACCGGAAGTTGCCTCCGTGATTGTGCCCTGTTTGACGCATCAGCGAGAGCAGGACTGGGGAGAGGAGAGCAGTAACGGGTTGTTTCATCGCTCTGTCCCAGCTGGTTGTTGTCGGCTCCTTCTGGGGAACGCTGCTTCAGATAGTGACCGCTTCGAACAAACACAGGCAGGAAGATGGAGATAGAGAAGGAAATGAAGAAGGTAAGTGGTCCCTTTACAGGGAGTCTCCCCTATCGCTTCGACAGCAGCTGGGAACGCCCTGAAAGGTGCGCTGAGCGCCGAGCAGGTGGCGACAAACTCTCGCCGTATGATTCTATTAAATGAGGAGGGAGACGGTTCTGACTCAGACTTTAAGCCTGAAACAAGTTATAATTCAAACTCTAATACAACTAACACCAACTTTGTAGCGACGGCGCTTAGTTTAAATGTCGTTTGTAAAATCTTATAGATGGGTTTACAGAGTTAGTAACTTATGAGCTGTCCCTCAGCACAGTTCCCTTCCTGGTCACGCTGAGTGACTGGCGTCGCGTTCACGGACCTTTCAACCTCACCCTGAGCACTAAACAGCAAAACCCTTCCCAAACTTAAACACACTGCAAAAGTAGGCCGCTTACTTTTATTGTTCCAATACGAATGAAAGTCAGATTTATTTTATTTTTTTAGGTGTAAACTTGTTCTAAAAGTCAGTTATGTTTGTTAGCGACGGAAGTTTTCATGGAAGCCCTTTAACCATTAAACGTTTATCCCCACGTTGCAAAGACAATAAATACAGACACAATACTGGTATGTTTCAGGTCGGTGCAAAGTAATACAACATTTCACAAATGAAGGGGAAAAATAGTTTTCAAAATGTATTGTTACAAATAAAAACGTGAATAGTTTGGCATTTCTTTTCAGCCCCTTTACTACGGTACCCCAACAATGAAATCCACCCCCTACACTCCCCTAAGATGTCAGTAAATCTGTAATTTATCTGTTTGGTGACGTTAGAGGATGTAACTTGACATCATCAAGGCCAAGGAACACAGCACAGCAGGAGGTCAGGAGTTTAAAGCAGGGTTGACTATCTCAGGGCACACACTATTCAATACTTCATCGTAAAGTGGAAAACATCTTGGTGCAACGACAACGGACAAGGAGAAAATGAACCAGAAGCAGCCAAGAGGCTCGTTGTAACTCTGATGGAGCTGCAGAGATCTGCTGCTCTGCAAGCAGAAATAAAGTCATGAAACATTCATTTATGTTTTCCCTCAAGCCACATAGGGGTCACGGCAAACGTATAGAAGAAGGTTCTCTAGTCTGGTGAGAAAAGGATTATGTTTTTTTTTTTTTTTTACCTGCCATGAAAAACACAACGTGTGGTGGAAAGCCAACACTGCAAAGCTGCCTGAACACACCATGTCCACTCTAAAACATGGTGGTGGCAGCATAATGTCTGCTTCTCTTCAGCAGGACAGGGAAGCTGGCCGGAGTCGAGGGAAATATGGAGGAAATGTAATACAGAAGAGGCTGTGATGGAGGTTCGCCTCCTGGCTTGACAACCATCCTAAACGTGCATCCAGAGCTGCAGTGGAATGATTTAGATGAAAGCGTACTCGATATGTTAGACTAGCCCAGTCAAAAACCAGACCTTCATCCAGTTCAGAATCTGTGGCAAGATTTGAATATCGTGCACAGATCCAATCTGACCAAGCTTGTTCTATTTTGCTCATTGGAATGGGCAAAAATGTTTTTAGATGTACTAAGCTGGCGGAGACAGACCCGTAAAGACCTGCTGTAATTCCCTAAAAATATGATAGTGCTATAATTACTGGAAAATGTTTCTTTTTGATCAGGTTTAGGAAAATTATAGTTGACCTTCATTAATGTTCAAAATGTTAAATGGGTAGAACTTTTATTTAGTGTTTAAAACATGTTTCGGCAGATATCATTTGAGGGCATTGACTATTGTTCTTCGTTTTCAGGAAACCCTTTGGTTTATTGCAGTATTGATCAACTGTAATTGATTATTTGCAAATTCCAGAAATAAAAAGTATGGATGGGATCGATTGCAGAGCTTTTTTCACTTTTTGTTCCAGAAAAGCATCAATAAATTAGAGATGCACCAATCCAATACCCGAATCGGATATTGGATATTGACTGATTAGCTAGATCGGATATTAGCTGAATGACGCCTATCCAGCTTTCTGATCCAGTCGCTTCTTTTTTTTTTTTTTTTTTTTTTTTATTAACGCCGGTTATGTCATCAGGCAGAGCAGCCAGTGATGAGCAAACACAGCAACAGGGAGCATGTACCGGACCAAACCAAGTCTGTTTGGAAGCATTTTAAACTTGATGCACCAATAAGTCTGACTGCAACATGCAGCATCTGCAACGTGAAAATTGTGAGAGGTGGTGATGAAGTTGGTAAATTTAACACCACAGACATGGCAAGGTATACGGTTCATTCATTCAACAGTAGTATCGAGTATCAGCCGATACGCTCAGCCCAGGTATCGTATTGGATTGGATCTGAGAAAATCTCTACAGTAAATATCAGTACATTTAAAAGTATCATTTCATGCAGTTGTTGTGCTGTTTAGTAGGCAGTACAGCTAATACAGCTCATCAGGAGATGCTCCAAATTTCTGACTTTACAATGTCAGAGACACATGTTTTAATAGAGCAAATCTTTTTGCCTTCAGTCGTGGAAAATAATTGTTTCTCACAAATACATAAAATGAATCTCAAAATTTCAGATCTTTTTGGTGTGAAAAATCACTCCTGTGTGGCCAATAATTTCTTTTCTTTGATCTGCAATGGCCCTAATCCGATATTTGTGGGAGGGGGATTATGAGAATAAAATCATATTACTAAAGCATAGTCACAATACTATGGGAATAAAGTCTGAACATTACAAGCATGAAGTCACACACTTGTTTGCGCAATCCTTTCAGTCCTGGTACTAATAATAATTTGATGCTGATTTGTTCAAAAGATTTACGGTAGTATTACCGTTTTTTTTTTTTTGTAAGAGTTCTCATACAATTACTACTTACTGTATTACTGTATTCTCATAATAATCTCTACACACACATATACAAAAAGGTGGCTGCCAATCTGTGGCATTGCTATTTTGGGGGTCGCAGGCTGAAAAGTTTGGAAACTACTGCGATAAAGCAACATGGAGGAGCACAAGCAAAGAGGAAGGAAGTGAGACATTATTTTACTTTTGTTTTTTTCTTCTCACAAATAAAAATGCGAGAACATGCTTTTACTCACACCAGAGTCTTCCATGGAACCTCATTTTCCTGCAAAAGTTGCTGTGTTGAGAAACGGCGAACCATCTGCAACACATCCTGGTTTCACTGAGTTGTATAAAACAACATTTGGCCTCACATATATACTTTGAGGTGATTGATGAAGTAAATTATTTGTAGAGTAAATCACCCTGTGAGCCAAGCCTCATCAACCCAAGTGTGGAGGTGGGGCAGCGGTTCTGAGGAAGTGTACACACCCTTCTAGCAGACCTTTTCTCTTGCTCCTGATAAATATTTAGACCGCCACTTTATTTACCTGTTAGCCTGGTCTTCAGATTCTGCAACTTTTCTGTGAAGCCTCTGTGAAGTTTAGTGATCTGCTTAATATTTCCAATCATCTCTACAAATCTTCTGGCTGTTTACCTCCCACACTTTTTGCAGCCATCGCTAAAACTCTCCCATGAGGAAGAATCCGTTTGCTACAATCAGTCTCAGTCTGCATTCCTCGCCAGCAAGTGCCTTTTGGGTCAAAACATGTCTTTTGACAGCAGGGGTGCCTGCTGGGATCCCATGAGGCCTTGCGCTTTCATTGAATAGTTGACCATACATGGAAACAAACCGCAGGAACACACTAATAAGGTGGATACGACCGTTGTCTGACACAGCTGCTCTAAAAGAAAAACAGATGTAAGAGTGAAGATGGCCTTCTTTCAACAAAGTCAGGATGACCTTTTTTATTTATTACAAAGCATCCTGTCGCTTTCTTACATGTGTAGAAGGAGGTCAAGGACTAGGAGAGAAGGTAACACGCCAGAGAAGGGGGACATTTGGCAAATAAAATGATCTCGCTGTAGCAGGTCTCATCAATTCAAGACTCAGTATCAGAAGTTATTCGGTTCAAACATGGGATGGTACATTTTAGGAGTTCCCATGATGACTTCAAACAGCTCTTTGCGGTATTATCAAGTCAAACCTAAATGTTAATGTTACTCGTCCTCATGTTTAGATTTTTTGTTTTCTCTTTTACAGGTGACTCTGGGCCACGAGTTCGGCGCCGGAGCGTCTTGTTTGAAGTGCAAGGACAAGTGCGAGGGATTCGAGCTGCACTTCTGGAGGTTTGCACAATCTGTTTAAGTCCAACAGTCCGATGTGACGTGATAGCGAAGCTTGTTTCATTTGCTCTTCGAGAACTAGCAGGTCACATGTTTTCAGCCTTCCTGCTGCAGCTGCACATTAATTCTAGCCTCCAAGCAGAAGTAATGTTGGAACTTGTGTGTGAGAAAGCAGTCACTATAGAACAGGGTTTTCACTCATGTTTAAAAATAAAGATATTCTCCTCCACCTTTAGTATCTTGGATACTGTGGCCAAATGCACTGCAAAAAGGGAACTAAAAGTAAGTCAAATGTTCTTGGAATGAGTGTATTTGTCCTTGATTTGAGCAGGTAAATAAGATTATTTGCCAATGGAATGAGTATTCTGACCCCTAAAATAAGATAATTGGATATACTGCATTTGAAATAAGATAATGGAGATGAGTTTTTGCTGTCTTAGGTGCAAAAAATCTCATTCCATTAGCAGATCATTTAAGCTTGCCTGCTCAAATCAAGGACAAATGCAGTCAATTTCAAGAACATTTAGTATTTGAGTGCATGACATTAGAAATATTATAGCCTACTAACCATAAAGGACGGCTTGCATCCAACCAAAGTCCCTTTGTTTTGTTTTTGTTTTTCTTTATTTTTGATTTTTTGGTCGGTGGTCAGGACCAAGTGATCAAAAAACCTTCCGGTTCTGGTCACCAGTAGATTTCTTATTGGTCATAACACTGATTATTAGTCGGTCAACGCAAAATATGTTTTTTATTTGTTTTTGTTTTTTTAGGTGACGCAAAAATCAAGAAGTTGATTCCTTAATTCATGCTTGGTGGTTCTCTAGGTTCTCTATGGCGTCTTTAAAACGACTCATCTCAGTCTTTTCTAACGCTTAAACAGTCAATATTGTTATGCTGCGTAATTCACCATGGCCTTCTGGAAATAACAAAAGGAAAACAAAAGGCTTCATTTATTGTGCCAGTCTGATGTCATTCCTCCTTGGTTTAATTAAAATGCTTTGGAAGCAGCAGGAGTTCGCAGCCCAACTGTGCCCCGTTGCTCTGGAGATCAGACACCCCTCTGAGATTTATGTCGTCTTCATTAGTTTAGCTTTAACAAAAGGGATGGCTTTGGGAAAATGGCTGCTCTGTCTTTTCCTTAATGCTACAAAGCAACTTTCCCAGGAGGTTAAAAACTGACCCTCCAGGCTGCAGGCCGGGGATTCTGACTGTGCCGTCTATTAAAGCCAGCCGTTCCGCAGCAGTGAGACCACTGCTCATAAAACTCTAGCCCTCCTGGCTGGGTCTCCACACTTTTTGTCGTCAGAAAAACCTATTGGTTGATGCAGATGTTTCCCTCCAACTAGAGCTAGTTTTCTTCCCAGGAATGTTGTGTAGTTGCAATGTTTATAGATTTGGGGGGATTTCCATTCATCAAGCTGTTTAAATAGCAAACACTGCTCAATTTGACACATAATTCCTCTTCATAGCTCAAGTTTGCTATGTTCAAGCTCAAGCATGTCTAGCCATAAATGATGTCAGCGTTAACTGTGAGCACGAGGATGGCTTTGTTGAGGCTTGTTAAAGGTGTTGGGATTGGAACAATCTCACTGAGCAGATTGTGCTGGTATACTGATTAAAGGGAGATGTGATAGAAACGGTTCAAGAAAACATGTCCTTAATAAACTAGAAGGTAGTTAAGGGAGCAGAGGCAACAGATGTCTTTCTATTTTTAGAAGTAAAATATTACGTTGATCCCTGAGGGAAAATACACTTTTATATTATATCTGAATCCCTTATAAGAATGTACATATTTTAAAGCATTTAGAAAACATCTACGATATTCCTGTAAGCAAAGTATTCTGGTTTTCTTGTACAGGAAAATTTGTCGGAACTGTAAGTGCGGCCTCACAGAACATAATGTGTCGATGAATTCGGAGGAGAACAAGAAGGTCGGCAAGCTGTTTGAAGACACGAAGTACACGGGCCTCATAGCCAAGCTGAAGACAGACGGCATCCCCGGGTACCAGGGCAACATGGTGACCATCACTCTGCCCAGCCCTACCACTGCGTACACGGTGCCTCCTTCTGCTTCCTCTACGACTGTACCTCCGTCTGCCACGGCGGGGTCCGTGCAGCCCGCTGGGACCCCTGCAGGATCGGCACCTATTAGCTCTCCATCACAAGCTCAGGGGAAGCCCCAGGTTCAGTCCGCACACATCACTGTCACTCCAGTCAAGGCTCACAAGGTGCCTGTCGCTGCCAATGCTACAGCGGCCAGCGTGGTCCCAGTCCCCCAGGAGGTTCCAATGAAATCAGTCACCTACGAGTGGGCACCCCCAGTGGCCAACAAGCACCTGGTAAGACCTCATATCAGTCATGAAACCACATTATTCAGCTAGAGGATCATTTTTTATCAGCCTCAAAAGAAAGTTTAACCCATTCTTCCAAAAGTTGCTAAACTGCCTCAAATCTGTCCACAGTATCCTCTTTCTGGCATAATTCAACCTAAGTGGTAATAAAATGATTCCTGGTGTGACTGGCTTGTGTGGAGGATCCTTTGAATTAATTAAAGTCCCTTATGGGGACGAGCACGGGGGGTTAGAAGCTGCCCCTGGGTGCTATGTCCATGTCAAATGTTAGTAGAGATTAGACATTTTTTGAATGCCGCTTTTTAGGGTTAGTTTGGAGTTGAACTTTTACAGCACTACAGCGACACCCAGTGGTTGCTTAAGGAATTACTCTGCCATTTTTACCACTTTAGTGCAGGAAATTAGTTGTTCAGATGCACTTTATTATTCTCCATTAACCGACTACTGCTTAGATCTGGAATGTCCAGGGTCCGTTCATTTTGTCTGCATTATTCACCTAAAATATGTCAACATTTCTAGAGAATCTGTTGAGCCATAAAATGATTTGTCCTGAGAATCTTCACCAGCAGTGTTTAAATCATTAAAACTATTTCATCATTCAGTTTGATAAAATGGAATTACTGCTCTGATGATTCCTACCCAGCGTTTACTGCTGGAGCCTTTGTTTAGTCTAGAGTTGCGTCTGAAAGAGCCATGTTGTGGTTATGTGTGCGATACAAGGGAGAACAGTTTCTCTCTAGTCTCTCTCTGATTGGCCCTTCCAATCTTTCCTTTCTCCCCTCAGCTCTGTCCTTAACACATACTTCTTTATTCAAGAGCTAAATTCTAGTGGTTTTCTCTCCCCTTCCATCAGGTAATGCGTTACATCGAACTGCTTCCGCCTGAAAAGCGTCCGGTTGCTGGGTCAGAGGGGGCCGCTTACCGTCGGCAGCAGATGGATCGTCAGCTGCCTGAGCACGACCAGGACCCTTCCAAGTGCCACGAGCTGAGCCCTGCTGAAGTCAAGCAAATGCAGCAGTATGTCCGGAAATGCAAGGATGAGGCCTTGGGGGTTGGAGACGTCATGCTGCCTGAGGAGATTGCTCAGTTTCAGGCAGGCGGACAGGGTGCAGCTGCTGTCGGTGGTGGAAGTACAACTGGGGGGTCCGGATTGGGTCCTAAAGCTGGTATTGGAGGGGCTGGAAACAAACCGGGGGTTGAAGTTGGCGGAGCTAATTCTGGGCCTGTTCTTGCCGGTTCTGGTGTTAGTGGATTTGGACCTGCGGGCAGGGGAGCTGGAGCCGGAGCAGCTTCAAGGTCTGGGACTGATCAGCCTGCTGGCCTCGGACCAGCAGGAGGCGCCATGGGTACGGCTGCTACTGCTGGGGCCATCGGCGTTGGACATCCACAGAAGAACTTTGTAAGAAATTTATTTCTATTTTTTATTTTTTATTCAAAACTTCATTGTTATTATTTGTATGATAGTAAGTTTTTACCTTATAGCTCAGACTGTCCAAGCTAAGCTTTGCACCGTTGCTTGAATAGATAAAGATTTTATTCTTAGAAACTTTAAATATTGTCTTTAAAATCCTTTTCAAGGTCTACTTCGGTCTGTTTGACAGGTCCATAAACATTTCTAATCTCCATCATTTGTTCCAATCTGTGTCAAGTATTATTAGACAAACACCATTGATATACTTTACAATGCACTCTTTTCCAAACAGTTCTGCCTAAACAAAAATGGTTTAGAAGATCATTGCAACAAAAATGTAACACGACTTTTATATCACGTCTTACAAGTTATAATTATTATTGGAATAAATCACATACACAATTTAACACTGGCATTAACACATGCTGAAAATTGTACATATAGCTCCCTTAAACTTTACAGCTGGAAAAACACAGGCAGCTAACGGTTAGCATGATGCTAATTTACATTGAAAATCCAATTTGGTGCTAGCGCTATTAGCGTCTGATTTTAAAATAAATCTCAGATTCTTCCGATCTAGAACAACAAAATGCCTCCTAGAAGTGTCTCACACGAAACACTTTATAAAAACATAAAACTCAGAGTGAGATTGTTTCTAGGCAGTTGAGATATAGCAAGATAGTTTAACGCTGCAGAAACACGGCTTTAAACATAGCTGTGGAACTCTCTAAGTTCCCATTCACAAACTGGTGCTTCATCTTTGCTGGTTGCACAGGAGGCTTCACTCCCTCAGCTTCTTCTGGGTCTGGCCCAGGGTCAAAGATGTACGGATGTACCATCGTGCATCTGCTTGCAGCCATTTTCACGTGTATAAAGTGCGAGTGTAAACATTGAGTTGATGGTTGAGGCCAACTACAGCTTATTCACATAAAATTGACAAAGCCCTAAAAGCAGCTCATTTTGAAAGGAAAAGTGGTGAAACTGAGAAGGTGAAATCTCATTATCAGAGATTTCCGACAGCAATGCCTCTCAGCTGGATATAGAGCAACAGAATGTCAGCTTTTAAATCTCCCTCAGTGATATTCCTCCCTGTGATCAATAAACCAGAGCACTGGTGGTGTTATTCCCAGACTGGGCACTAAGGGGCGCTCTGACGCCACTGCTGACCCACCATTCTCAGTTCGCTGCATGGACTGGGTGGGCGTCCTGTGCAGTCCAGTTTTTAGGGCAATTTGGCACTACACTTCTAAGTGACAAAATGTTTAACTGTCACTCGGTTAGAACTTTGTTTAGAGAAAGCATACTTCCTTTTTTAAGTTAGTGTTTTCAGCATGGGAACAAACTTTTCAGGCAGTTTTCAGATTAAACACACCATTAGTACATCTGCTGTAGAGGAGGGGTGTTGAAGGTGGGGCATGGGGGCTATTTGTGGCCTTCAGTGATTTTAAAAAAATAAATAAATGATGTGGTTTCTGACCACCAACATAGTCGGTTAATGTAGATTGATTCCCAAAGTATTTCTTTCATTGATCTTGTTTTTTGGCTTTTATTTTAATATAAAAGTAAATTGGGCCAAAGTCTACTCTTAAACAGACTGACTAAACCTGGCTAAAGACAGCAAGCCTTTATGAAGAATGAGGGGCTTATTATTCTGCGCTTGCTGCTGACATTCACCAAAAATGTTTTTATACCAGGAAATAGTAAAGGATCAACTTTGAATATCTAGTGTGTACAGTGTGGTTTTTTGATATTAAGAAAAATCTGCAATACCCTTATATTTGAAATCTACAAAGATTTACAGATCCCTTTTGTACAAGAATGGGACTTCTTTGTTCATTTTTGTTGAAATATTGCATTGTCAACCTTGTTGTTAGGAACATAAAAATAAAAGTCTAACTGAATTTATTTTTACATTGTGAATAAAGAAAGTATTTGTTTAAGTATGTTCAAAATTTAATAATTTCAAAAACCTTAAAGTTGTCCAGATTTTTCATTGTGTTGTAGTTGTAGCAGAGAAATGCAGATGTTTCTACTCGGTGGTAAAAATACGATCCTGTCAGAAGGAATCCATCGCTGGACGTTTCTGCTCGATTCCAAAAGAGTTCTGCTCCAGAAACGGATGCTTTGCATGTTTGGGGAACTGAATTCAAAATGTTTCCGTCATGCCATCCACTACCAGCTCCTTTCTCATGGGAGTGTGTCCGTTAAACAAGGTTTGGTTTGAAAACAGTTGGCTAAACCCCCCAATCTATAGCTAATCGGGAAACCAGAAGACTTGCATGCGAGAGTCAAACACATCCGTCTTTCGAGTTAAATGTAGTTAAGTTTCAGTTACATAAGTCCCAGTTTGATCGTCTCAAGTCACTTTAGATTCAGACTCCTTTTAGTGGACTAAATGATGAGGGCGGGCTGGAGTGCTTGTTCATGGCCTCTCAATGAATATTTTTACAACTCGTCTTACCTTTAAAAAAAGACTAAAATCAGATTTACTGTTCCTCTGGTATTTTTTATCCGTTAATTAAATTATCAGTAATTTCTCTCATGTTTTTAGTCATTTTCTGTGAGTCTCTAGTTCTTGCCTGTTTTTTTTTTTTTTAACAAAGTAAAAGGTCATTGACAAAATGTTTTCATCCACCGAATTAGCACTGACTTGTATAAGTTACTAGGAGGCTGAGTATAGTAATATGGAAAGTTAACCCGTGTTTGTTTCAATAAATGTAGGTTTTGAATTAATTTCTAATTATTAAAAAAAAAAATCCTTGAATTGAACTTCAAAAAAACGATCTCTTGCCTCCTGTGTTCAGTTTTAGCGGCACTCATCACCTTGTCAACCTTTTTTTTCCTCCTTTTCCCTCCAAGTCGTGCCATCACTGTAAGAAGCCCATGCTGTTGGGGGAGCCGGCCGTCTATGCTGAGCGGGCCGGCTACGACAAACTGTGGCACCCAGCATGCTTTGTGTGCTGCACCTGCAGCGAACTGCTGGTGGACATGATTTACTTCTGGAAGAAAGGCCAGATGTACTGCGGGCGCCACTATGGAGACAGTGAGAAGCCCCGATGTGCTGGCTGTGACGAGGTGATGAGCGTTGGGCGCTCTTAGTTTGGAGATGAAATGGGCGTTTTATTTAGAAAGCAGCCAACATGTGTACGTGTGTCCACAGCTGATCTTCAGTAATGAGTACACGCAAGCTGAGGGACAGAACTGGCATCTGAAGCATTTCTGCTGCTTTGACTGTGACTGCATTCTGGCTGGAGAGACCTATGTGATGGAGAAGGACAAGCCGATCTGCAAACCCTGCTACATGAAAAACTACGCCGTGGTGAGTCTGGTTTCCTCTCTTTATTACAGTGAACAAGTTGTCATTTTTAACCTGAGGCACAAATAAAGACCTGGGGAACTTTGGTAGGTTGTAGCGAGTCCCAGTGGATAAACGATCCACTGCAGGACCTATGGGAATATTTTGGATTTTCTGTGGTGACACATGGAGAAGTTAACAGCGATTGTGGCTCGGTGGGCAGAGTACTCAGCTTTCAATCGGAAAGTTGTGGTTCCATTCTAGCTTTCACTTGTCCCGTATCAGTGTGCCCTTGGGCAAGACACCCACCCTCAAGTCACCTACCGATCTGCGTATCTGTATGAATGTGAATGTGGCTCTAGTGTAAAGCGTTTTGAGTGGTTGCAATTACTGGAACAGCACTATATAAGTTCAGTCCATTTAGCATTTTAACAAATAAATCCAATTGGACCAGTTGTTACGTTAATTCTCTATTTCAAGACCAAGTGGAGCCATTTTAAGTCTTTCTACCACTTGTTGTGCTTTCAACAACTCCAGTCTGAAAAACGTCTGACTGAAACACAATCTTATCAACCTTTTAACTTTCTACGACATTTACATTAGTTTATTATTAGTTATTCCCCACGTGAAACGATCAGCAGGATAACTTTTGATACAAAAGTAATGGGAAAAATCTGAAATGAACCAATCAGACTTTTCTTAGCGAGTAGCTGTGTAAAGTTTGTTCAAATTCAAAATTAAATGTAAAACTCTGACTGACTCATATTTACTGCACTGAAAATTGCATGCTGGGTAATGCATTATGCATTTTATTGATGTGCTTACAGAAAGACAAATCTAATAGTAGTTCGTTTTTAGATTGGATGCATTTGATCAACAGAAATTAGATTTTGGGACGCATCATCATTATAAGGCTATTTTGGGCAAACTGCCCTCCTACCTAAGATGACTCCTGCCAACAGTGGTTACAACTCACGCTCTTCTCATCGACTTCTCCTCACCGTCCCAAGGTTCTTCACAGATCTGGGCAAAACTTCTTTTCCGATTGCTGCCCCACAGCCATGGAACGATATTAAAGGTTCTCTGAAGCTTCAGGGTCACATTGCCCTGCGTGCCTTTTAAAACTATTCTAAATAGATCCTTGACTGAAGAGTGTGTTCTTCTTGAGTTGAACTGTAAATTGTTTTGTGTGTAGATGTTTTTAGAGGAAAGGTTTCTGGTGCCTCCTGGCCAGGTCTCCCTCAAACAAGATATTTGATCTCAAGGGACTTCCTGGTAAAATGAAGGTTAAATAAAAAAAATAAAAAAAGTTAAAATCATGTTGAGCATATGAGGCAAAAATAGACCGCTCAATTAATGACCCACCAAGGCTGCAGAAAGCTGTGATAAGTTAAACTGTTTGAAACAGCTTTACGTCTCGTTAAAAAGTCTTGTTATGTCTTTAAATGTTCTATACTAAGATCATTTATGTGTAATGTTAAATAAAGTATCCTGCACCATAGCAACAACATCCACACTGTGCTCATCGGCCAAACAAAAACAGGAAGATGTCAAATGATGTTGCAGTTTGATGGACAAAACAGACCTCTTCTGCTGCCAGCGGATCTGTTCTCAGATCAGAACCGACGTCTCCTTTATGTGACTACGATCAAAAGCAGTGCGTTGTAAAAGCAATGTAGAGCACCATCATTGTATCAGTATTCTTTAATCTGAGAGGTTAAATGTCTAAAAATCCTGTAGATTAGAATGATAATAAACAGAAAATCTTTGTGTGAAACTGATAGTATCCACTAGATTGTAAAGCGCTCATCTTAAATTTCCATTAAAGCTGCTTTATCTGCATATATATCCCCAGACCAGTCTTCATTTCTAAACCTTGAAATAGGTGCTTCACACGCAGCCTAATGAAGTGACCAAAGATGTATTCATATTTGAAATATTCAAGTTGGAGTACTAGTTTTTAATTTGGTGTCATGATGTCCTCCTCCTTTCCAGAAATGCACTTCCTGCCAGAAAGCAGTGGAACCTGAGGCTCAGAGAGTTTCCTACGGCGAGCACCACTGGCACGCTGAGCCGGATTGCTTCAGGTGCTCCGGCTGCACCAAGTGCCTGGTCGGCGAGCGCTTCATGGCGGTGAAGAACTGCCTGTTTTGCTCCGTGGAATGCAAGAAGAAAGTCATGGCGTAGACGGCCAGTGCTATTCTGGCTCCCTGCCGGAACAAAGAACAACAACAGTGGACAGTGATGAGTTGTTAACCTGTCAGTGTCTGTTACAGTTCTCTGTAATATGGAAAGCTACTGTAACAGTGGGTGTGTCCATGATTGTCTTTGATTCAGGGTGGGATGTAGGGGTTGAGTTTCTTGCACTGATTTAATCTGCATTTCCAATTTTTTGTTAAGGCATTGTTTCCATGTCGCCTCCTGCACATGGTAACTTGGTTTACAAAAACACTGCAGAGTTGATTTAACACCTGTCTGCCATTATCTCAACCATCTTTTGTAGCACTCCTCATTGTCCAGATTTCACTGTTTATTCTTTGAGTTTCACTTAGTTGAAACCGAGATCTTTATTCTTGGTCAACAAAATTTAATAAAAATGATTGCCATCTTATGTTTGTATCCTTGAAATCCAACTGAAAGCAAACAGCCCCCACTCAGCAGTTTAGACAGATCATGTTCTTTAAAAACAGGACATTCTTGTACCGTAGGAAAGTCAGAAAAGTTCTTTTCTGAGAACGCTATATATCACACCCTGTGATCAGTCGAAACACGGCCTTTATAGCCAAAGTTGGATTGATTTTAATCCCGTGCACAGCTAAATCACTCCTCACACTGTAACATATTAGTCTTGCCTTTTTAGTCCATCCGTCCGGCTGTTTTCTTCCGCTTATCCGGGGCCGGGTCGCGGGGGTAGCAGCTTCAGTAGGGAGGCCCAGACGTCCCTGTCTCCAGCCACTTGGGCCAGCTCCTCCGGGGGAATCCCAAGGCGTTCCCAGGCCAGCCGAGAGACATAGTCCCTCCAACATGTCCTGGGTCTCCCTCTGGGTCTCCTCCTGGTGGGACGTGCCCAGAACACCTCACAAGGCAGGCGTCCAGGAGGCATCCTAACCAGATGCCCGAGCCACCTCAACTGGCTCCTCTCGACGTGGAGGAGCAGCGGCTCTACTCTGAGTCCTCCCCGGATGACTGAGCTCCTCACCCTATCTCTAGGGGAGAGCCCAGACACACTACGGAGAAAACTCATTTCGGCTGCTTGTATCCGGGATCTCGTTCTTTCGGTCATGACCCAAAGCTCGTGACCATAGATGAGGGTAGGAACGTAGATCGACGGGTAAATCGAGAGCTTCGCCTCTTGGCTCAGCTCTCTCTTCACCACAATGGATCGGTACAGCGCCCGCTTCACAGCAGACGCCGCACCAATCCGCCTGTTGATCTCCCGCTCCATCTTCCCCTCATTCGTGAACAAGACCCCGTGATACTTGAACTCCTCCACTAGGGGCAGCACATCCTCCCCAACCTGGAGGAGGCACTCTATCCTTTTCCGGTTCAAGACCATGGTCTCGGATTTGGAGGCACTGATTTTCATCTCGGCCGCTTCGCACTCGGCTGCGAACCGCTCCAGTGAGAGCTGTAGATCACGCCCTGATGAAGCCCACAGGACCACGTCATCCGCGAATAGCAGAGACACAATCCTAAGGCCACCAAAACGGATCCCCTCAACACCTTGGCTGCGCCTAGAAATTCTGTCCATAAAAGTTATGAACAGAATCGGTGACAAAGGGCAACCTTGGCGGAGTCCAACTCTCACCGGAAACGAGTCCGACTTACTGCCGGCAATGCGGACCAGACTCTAACACCGGTCATACAGAGACCTGACAGCCCTTATTAAAGGGCCCGGTACTCCATACTCCCGGAATACCCCCCACAGGATCCCTCGGGGGACACGGTCGAATGCCTTCTCCAGATCCACAAAGCACATGTAGACTGGTTGGGCAAACTCCCATGCCCCCTCCAGGATCCTGCTGAGGGTGTAGAGCTGATCCAGTGTTCCACGGCCAGGACGAAAACCACACTGCTCTTCCTGAATCTGAGATTCGACTATCCGACGGACCCTCCTTTCCAGAATCCCTGAATAGACCTTACCAGGGAGGCTTAAGAGTGTGATTCTTCTGTAGTTGGAACACACCCTCCGGTCCCCCTTTTTAAATAGGGGGTCCACCACCCCAGTCTGCCAATCCAGGGGAACTGCCCCCGATGTCCACGCAATGCTGCAGAGCCGCGTTAACCAACACAGCCCCACAACATCCAGAGCCTTAAGGTACTCAGGGCGAATCTCATCCACCCCCGGGGCCTTGCCACCGAGGAGCTTTTTAACAACCTCGGCAACCTCAGCACCAGAGATGGGAGAACCCGACCCAGAGTCCTCAGGCTCTGCTTCCGCAATGGAAGACGTGTTGGTGGGATTAAGGAGGTCTTCGAAGTATTCCGCCCACCGACGCACAACGTCCCGAGTCGAGGTCAGCAGCACACCACCCCCACTATAAATAGTGTTGGTAGTGCACTGCTTCCCCCTCCTGAGACGCCGGATAGTGGACCAGAATCGCTTCGAAGCCGTATGGAAGTCTTTCTCCATGGGCTCTCTGAACTCTTCCCACGCCTGAGTTTTTGCCTCGCCGACCAGCTGAGCCGCCTGCCGCTTCGACTGCCAGTACAGATCAGCTGCTTCCCGAGTCCCACAAGTCAATAAAGCCCTGTAGGACTCCTCCTTCAGCTTGACGGCTTCCCTCACCGCTGGTGTCCACCAGCGTGTTCAAAGGTTGCCGCCGCAACATGCACCGACAACCTTGCAGCCACAGCTCCGACTAGCCGCCTCAGCAATAGAGGCGCGGAACATGGTCCATTCAGACTCAATGTCCCCCGCCTCCCTCGGGACGTGTTCAAAGCTCTCCCGGAGGTGGGAGTTAAAGCTCCGTCTAACGGGGGACTCTGCCAGACGTTCCCAGCAAACCCTCACAATACGTTTGGGCCTGCCAGGTCTGACCGGCTTCCTCCCCCACCATCGGAGCCAACTCACCACCAGGTAGTGGTCGGTGGAGAGCTCCGCCCCTCTCTTCACCCGAGTGTCCAAGACTTTTTAGTGGTGTGGGAATATATAATGAATAAGGTAAGGAACGCTCCAGTTTTGCCGGTCCACGCAACTAATACTGTAACATGTCATTTGGTTTCTGAAGGCAACAGATTTCTAAGAGCATGTGGTCCAGTACCCCAGCAGGATTGCCATTTATAATGCACATGCGCCAATGTTATAGAACTGACCTAAGTGCCGCTCAGATGTCACAGCAACGAGCCAATAACACCATTACTTAATTCATGTTACGCTATTGCAGACACTCTGTCTCCTCTGAAGAATCCCTCAGCTTTGCATGCCTGGCTGCTTGAAGACTCCACCATCTGACCTAATTTATATTTAAGTCAGCTAATAATTATCTGACCACTTGGGGGAACTCTTGGTCTATATATGGAGCATTAAACTTTCATCCCCAGATGGGCATGCAATCATTGGGTATGGAGAAAAATAAAACGAGACTATGGTATCACAGCAAAACGACTCAATCCCTACCTTGTGCAGTAGAGCAATGGGGGTTTTGTTCCCTTCCTCCCAGTAGACATGCAAACAATAAATCAAGAGGCACTTAAGATACTTCCTAGATTCAACAGAATTGATCTTTTTACAAAATGAACTTAATTTCCTCAGAGCCACAAAAGACCTTTTTGAATGTGCCGATGTGCACTGAAAGGTAGGAAGCTGACTGCAGCCTAACTTCCACAGCAAGGAGAGCTTTGACATTACTCTGCTGCAAAGACTGTATCCATGATGGTCAGGGGAGGAAAAAACTCATGAGGTTCTGTGTTTTCTGCCCTGATGTGGAAACTGTGTACAATTCAAGGAAGCTCCATCTCTCAGGAGGCCATTGTCTGAAACAGCAGCCACGTAAAAAGGTACTCTGCTATTTCCCCTCTTTCAACCACAGCTCTGTCAAGACTATGAGCTAGTTGCCCGACCGGCTCCCGGTTCAATAAGTCGTCATTCCTCACCAACTTCCTCCCTGAAGTCGGAGTACTTTTGGCGTGTTTCACTGTTGACAAGTTAAGAGTTTGTAAGAACATGGGCCTTTGTGATTCTGTTGAGATTTGCATGTGGGTCGTTTCATGTTAGAATGTAGATGTGCTGCAGTTTAATGTGGCCATTTGCATTGTGAACCTTTGCATAGTGTTAAATCATCTCTGCTGAACCAGCTGCAACAAGCTTTACAACCTCTTGCTAAAGTGGAGACCGGAACTGTGCTGTTTTTGGAGGTTGCCTGAAGAGTATTATTTTTAGTATGGATATGTTGCCCTGAAAAACAAATGTGAAGTTTCTTTGGAAAAAAATTCTCAATGATCATCTTGGAGAATCTAAGTCATACCAGCATGAATGTAGGGCAACATCTCTCCAGACCCCACACACTGTGTAAACAGTAAGTCACAAGAAGAGGAATAAGATCTTAAATGGATTTCTTGGAATTTTATCTTTTTTTCGTGCAGAGCCTAAACGGAACAGAGGAAACTGATCCAAACTCTTCTCAAAGTCTGGGTTAATTGATGCAGAAGTCCAAATCTTGCAGTAAAATGGTGGTGGCCTTGTTGCCTTCGGTATGGAATAACTGGAAACTTGATAGCAGCTGCTGCATTTACATTGAATGGTAGTACAGGTAGGGTACAGGACATGCAGGAAGCTCATGAAGATGTTTTCTCCTTCCTTTTTTTATCAAGATTTCCTGCTACAGGAGTAGACACAAACAGGAATATAGGTCTGCTTATTTTTAGGCTGGTATATGGAGCTTAATACTACCATTTAAAAGGTTAGTGGAAGTAGACTAAGGTTGAACGTTTTTACCCTGGTTCCACCAATTTTCTGTTAGATAAAATAATGAACTGAAGAAATGTTTAAATAAAAACGCTCTTTGTCACATTTGTTTGAGTCCTTTATGAATTATGAGCTTGTGTCAACATTTCTGTTGTCTTTGGAAGGAAGGAGAGCATGCAACCCCCACAGGCAAAAGAGCTGGATTTGAACCCACAAGTATGTTTGGAGGAGGCGAAGCCTTTAAATCTAAGAACATTATGCCAGCTGGAAAGCGTGGTGGTGGAGGTAGTATCATGTAGGGTGTTTTCATGATCAGCAGTGCATGTACATTGCACAAAGTGGGTGGAAGACTACTTCTAAATTTTTCATGTGAAATCAGCAGGAAGAAGATTAAATCGTGGATGTTCCAAACACTAAAGATCCTAAAACAACCTGTTCTGGAATTCTAAAAGCAGTGACCTCAACTGCAACAGAAAGCTCGGTGCGTTGTCAGGAAGCCGTCAAGTTTAACTGCATATTTTGAAAATTTGCAAAGAAAGTAATTAAATCCTGTCCGGATTTAATTACTTTCAAACAGACAATAGTATATTAGACCAGATCTATTGCAACCTCCCAGGAACGTATAAGGGTTCAGCAGCTCCTCACTTTGGGTCATCCGGCCAAATCTCTGTAGATCTGATCCCTGTGTACAAAACCCTGATCTGCAGAACCAGACCTGTCACCCAAATCATTCAGGTTTGGACTGAAGAGGCCTGCCCAGCTTTACAGAACTGTTTTGTACACAGACTGGGGGTGTTTAAACAGTGAGCTGATCTAGAGGATTACTCCTCATCTGTGCTGTCCAGAAACCATAGATGGCACAGTATAGTTACTGCTGAAGACATGAGACGCAGCATATGGATCAGGAGACAGACATGCCTATACTAGGGTTAGACGTGAGCTGAAAAGGGGCATCCAGAAGGCAAAGCATTGGTGCAAGCAGCGCATCAAGGACCACTTCAGCAGCAATAACCGACGCAATATGTGGAGAGGTATCAGAACTATCATATATTACAAGCATAGCAACCAGCAACTCAGCAATAACTCAGCTGTCCCTGACACCTTAAACAGCTTCTTTGCACACAAGAGGTGCTGCTGCAGAAGATCATTATCAACAAAGTTGCAGGCCGAGAGATTGTGTCGTGTCGGATGCTAAAATCATGTGCTGACCAAATTGCAGGGGTTTTCTGGACATCTTTAACCTTTCCCTGCAGATCTCCATGGTCCGTGTCTGCCTGAAATCCTCTATCATTCTGCCTGTGCCAAAAACCAACAACTATCACCTGCCTCAAAGAATTGCTAGAGAGGATCGTCCTGAAACATATCAAGGTCGACATCCATGCTGGCCTGGAAAGCCTGAAGTTCGCCTACAGGGAGAATCGCTCTACAGAGGATCTCTCGTTAGCACTTCACATGGCTATGAATCATCTGCTGCATCTCAACACCTATGTTAGGATGCTATTTGTGGACTTCAGCTCAGCCTTTAACACCCTGCTCCCAGACATGCTGGCTCTGAAGCACCACAACCTGGGATCATCTGCACAGCTCTTCTCCTGAAGCAGTGACTTCACCAATAACAGGCCCCAGGAAATGAGGATAGGGAAACCCAAATCTGCCCAACTGATCCTTAACTCTGGAACACCGCACGGTTGGGTCCCCAGCCCTCTTCACCCTCTTGACACACGACTGCTCTGCTATCCACCCTGCTATCCACCCCACAAAAATTATTGTTGTCCAGGGACAACCTCATCCTAAACACCAGCAAGACCAAGGAGGTCATAATGGACTACAGGAGGTCCAGAAAGACTCCCTGCGTGTGGAGGTGGTGGAGTGAGAGGACAGTATAAAGTTCCTGGGCATTTACATTTCCTCTGACCGTTCCTGGACTATGCCTCCCACCTAGTGAAAAAAGTCCAACAACGGCGCTTCTTTCTCAGGAGATGGAAACAGACTAGACTTTCTACTCAGCTGCTAATAAACTTTTATAGAGCTACAATCGAAAGCGTCTTGTGTATCAATGTAACAGTGTGGTACAAGAGCTGCACAGCACAGGAGAGGAAGGACTAAGCACGGGTAGTGAGATCAGCACATTGTGGATTGTGGGATATCGTCTACAGGACCTAAACACGGTCTATATTGCACAAGTCCAGAAAAGGGCCAGACGTAAAGCCACAGATCCCACTGGGCCCAGTACTCCATAGACTTGTTCTCCAGCACCTCAAAACCTGCTTTGACATGCTGGCAGAGTGGTGTTCCATCAAAAACCTGAAACTGAACTCCTCAAATACCAAAGAGATGGTAACATTCCCTTAGCTCTTAGTAGTAATGATT
The DNA here is from genome assembly GCA_037039145.1 of Fundulus diaphanus. Taxonomy (NCBI): domain Eukaryota; kingdom Metazoa; phylum Chordata; class Actinopteri; order Cyprinodontiformes; family Fundulidae; genus Fundulus; species Fundulus diaphanus. The sequence goes on from CM073134.1 coordinate 45,648,155, forward strand.
TTATGGGATTCTTCATAAATAAAATTGATGCCATTAAAAATAAAATAATTGGCATCCTCCCAAACATGATTACCTCATCCCCAGTAAGTAAGGCAGCATAGGAGGAATCTTTAGAACCTGCACAGTGTTTGAACTGTTTAGAAGCAGTAGAGCTTTCTGAGCTATCTAAAATCTTAGCTTCATCTAAACCTTCTACCTGTATGTTAGACCCAATCCCAACCAAGTTGTTTAAGGAGGTATTCCCTTTGATCAGTGGTCCTATTTTAGACATGATTAATCTATCCTTAGTAAATGGATATGTACCACAGGCTTTTAAAGTAGCTGTTATTAAATCTTTACTTAAGAAACCTTCTCTTGATCAAGATGAGCTAGTAAACTACAGACCTATATCTAATCTTCTTTTCTTATCTAAAATTCTTGAGAAAGTAGTTGCTAATCAACTTTGTGAACATTTACAAAGCAATGACCTACTTGAGGAGTTTCAGTCAGGCTTCAGAGCTCATCATAGCACTGAAACGGCTCTGGTGAAGGTCACTAATGATGTTCTCATGGCCTCAGATAATGGACTTGTGTCTGTACTTGTCCTGTTAGATCTTAGTGCTGCATTTGATACAGTTGATCACAATATTCTCCTACAAAGACTTGAACATACTGTAGGGATTAAGGGGAAAGCATTAGGCTGGTTTAAATCTTATCTGTCAGACAGATTCCAGTTTGTTCATGTTAATAATAAATCTTCCTCAAACTCTAGGGTCACCTGTGGAGTACCACAGGGTTCAGTCCTTGGACCAATTCTCTTTACTATATATATGCTTCCGATCGGCAAAATTATCAGACAGCATGGGATTAATTTCCACTGTTATGCTGATGACACTCAGCTATATTTATCCATAAATCCTGATTAATCCAATCAATTACTTCGACTACAGACATGTCTTGATGACATCAAAAGCTGGATGACTTTAAATTTCCTGCATCTAAATTCTGACAAGACCGAAGTTGTAATCTTTGGGCCAGAGTCCTCAAAAAATAAACTTCTTAACCAATCACTTAATCTGGATGGCATTAACTTGGCCTCTGGTAATAAAGTAAAAAACCTTGGTGTTATTTTTGACCAAGACATGTCATTTAAATCCCATATTAAACAGGTTTCCAGAGTTTCCTTTTTTCACCTCCGGAATATCGGAGGTAATATGCTGAAAAACTAGTCCATGCATTTGTTACTTCAAGGCTGGACTATTGTAATTCTTTACTATCAGGAAGTCCACAAAATGCAGTTCAAAGCCTTCATCTGATCCAAAATGCTGCAGCAAGAGTTCTGATGAAAATCAACAAGCGGGATCATATTTCTCCAATCTTAGCTTCCCTTCATTGGCTTCCTGTTAAATCAAGAATAGAATTTAAAATTCTTCTTCTAACGTACAAAGCCCTTAATAATCAAGCTCCATCATATATCAGAGCTCTGATTACCCCGTATGTTCCTAACAGAGCACTTCGCTCTCAGACTGCAGGTCTGCTGGTGGTTCCTAGAGTCTCTAAAAGTAGAATGGGAGGCAGATCCTTTAGCTATCAGGCTCCTCTCCTGTGGAACCAACTCCCAGTTTTGGTCCGTGAGGCAGACACCCTGTCTACTTTTAAGACTAATTTTAAAACCTTCCTTTTTGACAAAGCTTATAACTAGAGTGGCTCATGTTACTCTGAGCTATCTTTATAGTTTTGCTGCTATAGGCTTAGGCTACTGGAGGACATCAGGGCCTATTTTTCTCACTCTACTGATTTCTACTGTTCTCCAGTCTACTGTTCTCCAGATTTGCATTGCATTACATTGAAATGACTGTTGTCATTTCAGCTTTTAACTTTTTGTTCTCTCTCTTTTTTCTTCATAGTAGGTACACCTGGTCTGACGTTCTGTTGACTGTGAAATCATCCAGGGAGGACAGATCACCGACTATTACCATCTAATGTAGAACAGATTACTAGATCAATGTGTGCTTCTGTGCTTTTTGTCTCTCTTGTTGTGTCTCTGCTCTGTCTTCTGTAACCCCAGTCGGTCGAGGCAGATGACCGTTCATACTGAGCCCGGTTCTGCTAGAGGTTTTTCCTTCCTGCTAATGGGTGTTTTTTCTTTCCACTGTCGCTTCATGCTTGCTCAGTATGAGGGATTGCAGCAAAGCCATGTACAATGCAGACGACTCTCCCTGTGGCTCTACGCTTCTCTAGGAGTGAATGCTGCTTGTCGGGACTTTGATGCAATCAACTGGTTTTCTTATATAGGAACATTTTTGACCAATCTGTATAATCTGACCCAATCTGTATAATATGATTGAACTTAACTTTGTAAAGTGCCTTGAGATGACATATTTCATGAATTGGCGCTATATAAATAAAATTGAATTGAATTGAACTGATTCCAGCACACATCACCACTTGTGAAAAAGATCCAGTGACTCCACTTCCTCAGAGTGCTCTGGAGGATCCATCTGGAGGAGACACTGCTGGTGTCCTTCTACTGCGTCACCATAAAACCAGTGCTGATGTGCTACTGTGTGGTCTGTTGCCTGCTATGCTGCAGACAGAAGGGCTCTGCAGACAGTGACAAGGGACGGCAGGAAAGATAATCAGCAGCCCTTTGCACTCACTGGAAGCTCACGCTGCCTGAGCAGAATAATTTACACAACCATCTTCTTCAGTTAAAATAATACCAAATTAATAAAAAATACAGTCTAGACATTGCCAATGTGGTATTCTGTCCATAATGGGTGGCCAGCACAGTTACTAGATCTCAACCCTATTGAGCTGTTGTAGGAGCAGCCTGCATAAGAAGTGGCCATCAAGCCAATCCAACTTGTGTGAGGTGGTTCAGGAAGCATATATATATATATATATATATATATATATATATATATATATATATATATATATATATATATATATATATATATATATATATATATATATATATATATATATATATATATATTAGGGCTGGGCAAGTTAACGCGTTAATTTCACGTTAATTCATTTGACCATTAACGACGATATTTACTTTATCGCGCATTAACGCATGTTGCTCACATGGTTTTATTTTGTGAAGGTCTGTTGCTGCGGTGTAGGGGTTTGAATCAGAACAGTAGGTGGCGATAATGCGCTAATAACCTCGCTGTCAGCCCAGCCTCGGATTCAAACAGGAAGAAAGGTGCTGGCTGGAAAAAGGAAAACGCGGAAAAAAACAAAGCTGACATGGGGAAGGGTAAAGTCACAGAACATTTTCAGTTTAAAGTTCTTCCAGCAACAAATATGACAGAAACAAGATAGTTGTAACCACTGCCAAGTTAAACTTTCTTATCACCGGAGCACCTTGAGCTTAACATATCACTTAAATGCCAAACACACTGTAGACATCACCAAACAATTCAATGACTCAGAGAAGCTAACCAATGTAATGGCGAAGTGGATAGCTACTGTAGACCTTTTTTTGTGCTTCACACTTTGGTATTGAACATAAAATGGTAATGCTGCTCCCTGCTGTTACCTCAGAAATTGCCTGTTTTTGGTAGATTTTTTCCCCATAAAGAGAATTCCCTGTCAGTGGCAATAAGCTTTAATTTATTATTATTGCTATTTTTTGTTTTACATGTTTAAGTTGAGCTTTACACTAAATATGTGTTACTGATACGTGCTACAAATGTTACAACACTTTTGTTCATATGGCAGCAGAACATTAAAATAAAAGTGCTCTTTACACTACTTTTGAATTCATTCTTGGAGTTTGCGCGAACAATGCGATTAATCATGATTAATCAGGCAAATTATGCGATTAATCGCGATTAAAGATTAATCGTTGCCCAGCCCTAATATATATATATATATATATATATATATATATATATATATATATATATATATATATATATATATATATATATATATATATATATATGTGACCATGACTATAATAGGACCCAGGAAGCCCATCCTCCTAAATCCCTCCCTGAGAAACACATCTTTAGTCCACCAATATGATCTCTCTTCACCTTCTCTTAGACGGCTGGGTAACTCACCACCCACATCCTCCCTGTAAGGAAGGAGGCAGGGAGTGGGAATGATTCATTTTTATGGAATGTCATAATAAATCCAACATGGTATTGCGAGCTATGATTCAGCAGCCAACAGGAGCGATCATGTTCACCATCACAGCTACACAAGCTGCGTGAAAGCGGCTCGCCAACTCAGTGTACCCTTTTTAAAATGCAGTGTTTAATTTTGATTTTGATTTGATTTATATATTTGAAAGGGGACGGTGCAATTTAATGCAATTTAATGCACGTTAAAGTGCCAGCACATCAAACAAATTTTAATAAGAAATAAAGATAACCCAAGTACATCCAAAATAAAGTTTTGAAATTAGGATTTTATTAATTAGGGGAAAAGCTATCCAAACCAACCTTGTCCTATGTGAAAATACAATTACTTGGCCTGGCTGGTTACATCTTAAATATTTATTGCTTGTCTGACAGCATGAAGTAGGATAAAAAAATCTCCAAAAGCAACACTTTATGACCCCAATCCACAGAAACTCATAAGGGGTAAAAACAAGAAAGTCAAAGTTATTAGGCTTTGACTGTAAGACTCCAGTGAAACACAGTGAGAGCCATTAACCACAAGTAAAGAAAGGATGGACTGCGATTAACCTCGGAAGGTTAATCACTGAACACTCAAAAGAACCCAGGACATCTAAATCACCACAGGCCTTTGTGTTCATGATTCAACAACATGAAAAAGACTGCAAATGTGGCATCCATGAAAGAGTTCTAAGGCCACTGTTGACTAAAAAGAATATATTTGCAAATATATTTGGCAAAAAATGACATTCCTAGTATAACATTCGGTAGGACCGTGTCCAGTTATCAGTCATTACATTTAGCGTCACTATTTCCTCAAACAAATAAAATCATCAATTTAAAACATTTTTGCATTCAGGTTATCATTGTCTAATATCAAAAATAGTTTTGTGATCTGAAACATTAAAAACAGTATTCATAAAGATCAACATTTCTGAAAATGGGCAAATACTTTTTCCACGCTACTGTTGCTAAATCTCACATAAATTGTGACTTTATTGAGACAAACGCCAAACACACAGCTTAATATCAATCTTTTATGTTGCATTTTACAAAAATCTCAAACATGTCAATAAGTTTCCAGAAGCAAACCTTGTACTGATACTTCATGTGAAGCTCAGCCAAACGTCTTATTAGAAGTTTCCATTTCCTCCCATTGTTAATCCCATTCCTCCTCCTCCTCTTCAGGCTGAAGACTGGAAAATGCTGCAACCCAATTCTGGCAAAGGTATTTAGCTTTCAACTCAAGGTTACAGCATGACATGATGACATGTTTCCCTAACTGAATTAAAGGGTATTCTGAAAATTATGATTTAAAAACCTTTAATGCTTGGGTATTACACATCTTTTTCCTATTAGGACAAAAGAAAAAACGGTGCATACGAGTTTCATCTTCCATGCATCAATTTAATTCAAACAATAAATGTCAAGGTAGAATATTTAATTTACTGTCACAAAATAGCAGCAATTTAACAACAAAGCAGCATGTTGTCCTGAATACCTCATTGTGCAATGTGCATCACTCATTTCTACTATTTGCACATCCAGAAGGCTGTTTAACATAACAATGGATTTGGGCAATAGAATAGAGAAGAGACTGGAATAAAGATAAAAGCATTTAACCGAAACTATTGCAACCTTTTAAAAACTGCTTTTCATGTGTATTTTGTGTGCACAAAACAATGTTTATAAAGGGATTGGAACTGCAAAACAATGATGAACAGAACTTAAGGTTCTCTCATAAAATACACTCTTCTGTAATGACAAAAAGGACATGCAACAGAATGTCTTTGCATTAGGTCTACTTAGTGTTTGACACCTGTGCAATGTGTGCGAGTTGAGAAGGATAACAAGAGTAACATCAGTGTAACAGGTGAATACTATGCCAGCAGCAATCAGTGGCATGAGTCTTTTAAATAATAAAACATTACACATCACTTTTGAATGGATAATTCAAGGAATTTGCCTGTTTTTAACCATTTAAGGAACTGGTTATCATTGCATGTTACTGTAGTGAAATTCTTTTCAGGACATATTACAGCTTAGAGTACACACAAAATCGGTCCCTTTGCAAGTGATATGAGCCATGTTACGTAGATTAGTCCGTCTGTCATGAATCACAAGTAATGCGCACTACCCCTGCATCATCGGTGCACTCCCATTTTGAGGCTACATTTACAGAAATGTGCAATTGATATTTCTGTGGGAAGACTGTGCAAATAGGAAATAACAGTACAGTGAGTGTATCATATGACAGACTTGAACATATTTAACGTTAGATGGATTGTAACATATGGCTGTAACAGATGATGAACATTCGATGGACAACCTTTCAGCAGGGGTCCATTGCCCTCTGCTGAGGAACCTCAGCAATAACAATGGAGTGATTTTAACATACAATATGTAAAATATAGTATATCTATATATAAATATAAATATATATATATATATATATATATATATATATATATATATATATATACATACAGTATGTTGGACCATAGTCTCCTATCAGGGGGGCGATAGCCCTCACAGCTCAAGGAAAGAAGCTGTTTCTAAGTTTATTAGTTTTGGATTTAATGCTTCTGAAGCATTTACCAGATGGGAGAGGGGCAAACAATGCATTCACTGGGTGGGTGGGATTAGTATAGTTGCATCTGATCCTTCTTTGAACTCGTTCTGCATAACTTGAGTCCAAATCCTGCAGACGGCATCCCACAATCCCCTGCACTGTTCCTACCACCTGTGCTAAGTCCTTCATCTCCTGTAGTTGGGAGGTATTCACAATCCAGCGGAGGTCTGAGGAGATGTGGATACCCAGGAACTTAATGCTATCAACCCGCTATTGATGTTTGCTCCAGGTGCTTCTAGGGACAGTTTTGTAGGATCTCAGGAGGCATTCTGCTGTATGTGTAGTCCTAAGAAGGCCATTCCATATTTCTCATGGCTATCAGGTTACAGTCTGATATCCCTCATGGCTGAGTCAGAACACATACAGTATGTGTGCAGACTAAAACCATCCGCACATAAAACAATCAAAAATTCCCAGCGAAACTCAGGCAGCTTTGTGAGTCTAAAGAGACCTTCAGAAATGGGAACAAAGTCATGTACAGCCAGGCTAGAAAAGCACTGAATAAGATCTCAAAGCAGAAAATAGGTGCTACCCTGAAATGCAAGGAAAATCAGCCAGGAACCCTGCACCTTTGCACACATTTAGAATCAAAAGGTTTAGTGCTCAAAAATTCACACTGACATAAACATGAATGAGCTTCTTTACGGGTTTGTGCATGCTGAACTGCCTTATGCTACATGTCTCGTGTGAGATCCTTATGAACAAGGGCAGGTGACTTCAACTATTTACGTCACAGTTCTCAGCTTGTTTCAGTATCTTCCTGAATCAAAGGAGTTCAAGTACCTTAGCATATTGTTTACAAGTAAAGGATGAAACAGGTGATGGAAAGACAGGTCTTACAGGTCTTAGCTTTTTCAAAAATGATAACGTCATACAGTGTCTACAGAGATAAGGATGACCTTCGATGTGGTATGAAGAATAGGAGATGGGTTGAAGTGTATGGCCAACTGTTGGAGGGGTGCTTGGATACAGAGGCTGGGCAGCAGATACATTAAGACAAAGAAAGCTTAAGGCTAACTTGCTGGAAACAACAGCACCGCTGTTTCACTAACATCTACCCTTTGGATTAATGGGTGGATTATCTTCTGAGGCATATCAGGTGGATGGAAAAAATAGCTGACCAATGAGGTAAAGATGTTACAGTTTGTGTACCTTCCCTTCTGTATGCTATTTGATTTCATAACAGCTGATATTGCATATTTTCAATATATGTAAAATGATGATAAATTACTTGTCACTTTTTGTTAAACATAAGAGATAAGATAAGATAGACTTTATTGATCTCACAGTGGAAAAATTCACTTGTCACATAGGGGAGGTGTTGGCCTAGTGGTTAGAGCAGTGCGCTTGCACTCAGAGAAGGTTGCAAGTACCCGGTTCGATCCCCAGCGCCTGCACTCTGGGTCCCTGAGCAAGACCCTTAACCCCAGATTGCTCCCCAGGCGCCGCACATGGCAGCCCACTGCTCCCCAAGGGTGATGGGTTAAAAGCAGAGAACAAATTTCGTTGTAATGTATGTTTCAATGACAATAAAGATGATATTACTATTACTATTACATCGGCTCTTATAATCAGTGAAGGTGCCAAAAGGAGGAAAAGGTGCATGATATATATACAGTGTGTCCACATATATACAGTGGATCGGGGGGAAAAAGAAAAAGGAATAAAGAAGAGATTTAAGGTGACTTATATACATATGGATTTGACATTGTACATTAAAGCAGTACCAGGTAAGAACAACAGTGAGGTAGTGAGATAACTATAACAGCTGAAGTCTCTTATTTAACAGGATTATTGCACAGGTTATGGCACAGGGTATTAAATAGTAATTGCACACTAGTTATTGCACAAGTTATTGCAGTTATAGTGCAGCATTGTAAAGTCTGATGGACGCAGGGTAGCGCTCCTTTCTACAAACAGGGTGTATAAGTCTTTCACCAAAGCACCTCAGCCAACTCAGTAGGTGGAGGCGGCTCTGGCCCTTCTTGTATAGAGCGTCGGTGTTATGAGTCCAGTCCAGTTTATTATTGACGTGAACACCCAGGTATTTGAAACTCTCCACAGTTTCAATGTCCTGCCCCTGGATGTTCACAGGAGAGTGAGGTGGGGGTCTTCTCCTGAAGTCGATCACCATCTCATTGGTCTTGCTGGTGTTTAAACACAGGTGGTTCTTCTCACACCAGTCCACAAAGTTCATGATTACCTACCGGTACTCCAGCTCGTTCCTCTCCGACACACAGCCCACAATGGCTGAGTCGTCAGAGAATTTCTGAAGATGGCAGCTGTCCGTGTTGTAGGTGAAGTCCGAGGTGTAGAGGGTGAAAAGAAACAGAGACAGAACCGTACCCTGCGGGGCCCCGGTGCTGCAGAGTGCCACCTCTGACTGACAGCCATGCAGCCGCACGTGCTGAGGGCGGTCAGTGAGGTAGTCTATGGTCCAGGCAGCTAGATGTTTGTCCACCCCAGCGTCCTCCAGCTTCCCCCTCAGCAGCACCGGTCTGATGGTGTTGAAGCACTGGAGAAGTCAAAGAACATGACTCTCACAGTGCTCCCGGTGGTCTTCAGGTGGGTGAGCGCCTGCTGCAGCAGGTAGATGATGGCATCCTCTACATCCTAGCTCACCTACACACCACGGTGTGTAGGTGAGCTAGGATGAGGCGCTCCATGGTCTTTATCAGGTGGGAGGTCAGGGTGACTGGTCTGAAGTGGGCCGGTTCCTTGGCGTGTGGCGTTTTTGGAACCGATACCACACAGGTGGTCTTCCACAGGGTGGGGACCACCCCCAGGCTGAGGCTCAGGTTGTAGATGTAGCTGAGGACCTCACAGAGCTGATCTGCACAGGTCCTCAGCAGCCTTGGGGGGATGCAGTCCTGAGGCTTTCCTGTTTCAGCCTCATCAGCTGGCCTCTCACCTGCATTGAAGTGACTGTGAGGGGGGAGGAAGGCAGGACCAAAGGTGTGGATGGGTCAGGGGTTGGTGAGAGTGGCAGCGGGGGGGAGGGTAGGTCTCTGGTGGGCTGTGGGTTGGAGATGTGTGGAGAGTTGAGAGCAGGCAAACATCAATAAACATATGTAAATTATGTTAAATGTTGATCTTCCTACAGTTTAATCACTGTCCATATGAATGTTAAGAGTGCAAATGCCTGCAACTATGTGTGTGTGGAATCAGTCAGCTCCGGTTTGCTTTGTCAAACAGGCAGTGGTTATTCGCTACACACATTCCAGATGCACCCATACACATGCACGTAATGCTGTTGTGTGTTGGATTCGTCATCTGGTTTTAATGAGGGGATTCCATTTTGGTGCCAGGCAGAGCTGAACAGTGGAAAAAATCTCTCTCTCTCTCTCTCTCTCTCTCTCTCTCTCTCTCACACACACACACACTCACACACAAACACACACACACACACACACACACACACACACACGCACACACACACACACACACACACACACACACACACACACACACACGCACACACATTTTACCTCACTGCATAAAACACTCTGACACTAAATAGGTCGGGGTCTATATGCAGAGCTGCAGGGAGTTCACGTTTAAAGTTTCCTTAAATGCACACATATTAACCTTCTGACCTGGAAACATGAAAAGAATTTATGAACTTTTTCAAAACGAGCCATTACTAATAGAATTAATACTGATAATACAGCTGATATGAGCAAAGTAGATGTCAGTTTAGGCAGGCAAAAGGTGAAGTTAAGATTGATTTAAAATAAATATAGTAAGGTGAAAAATCTGATGCCTGTAAGATATGTAACACTATCTAAACAAAGTGTATTTTCCACTTGATCCAAAGAACTCTGAGGGTCAGAGGGCTTTTCAAAGGAAACAGCTCATTCCAGAGTCTCCCTGACTTGGTTCTCTTCTTCTCTCCACCCTCATTAATCCCATTAACCTTTTCCCTAAACTCATCCTCCTGCCACTGCTTATCATGTTTCAATAACTCCCTTCATATGGTGAAAAAAATAAGTAAACATTTCCCTTACTTTAACTTGATAAGAATTCCTCCCCAGTGTTTTGGCAAGTAGAAAGCTCTGGTTTAAGAGCTTGTAAAGGCCGAGGGAGGAATGTGAGGTTGCCTTGTATGGTCATAAAATTTGAATGTCGGGTCCTTTTTTAACTCTTGTCTTTTCCCTTGTGAGGATCTCAGCTAGTACTATTAGTCTGTCACTGTGAATGGAAAGGGGAGGTTAAAAAGGGAAATTTATCTGATTACAACCATAAAGGTTATTAGATGGGATTTGTTCTTATAGTACACACTGAGGTAGTTTGCAGTCACATTTAAATTTTATTTTATTTTGAGGAAGGTATGGCAAGTTTATTTGTATTGCACTGTTCATGAAGCAGGTAATTAAAAGTTATTTGCAAAAAACATAATATGCACCAAAAGAACAATAGTTAAATATAAACAGCACATACAATAAGAGAACTGTTAAGTGGCACCTTTAAAACAATCAAAAGCTAAAACAGGATAGTCATCTAGGATTATGTAGATGTTGAACAAGAAAAGAGCCCTGAGGAATCATACATCTTCTTGCCTTGTGACACAAAATACTACAGGATCTTACATTGCCAGACAATTTCACTCCCTTTTTTTGTCTTACTCTGGGCTCACATTGAATATGGTGCAGATACGTTGTGCCGCCACAAGGAACCTATATAACTAAAAATGAATGTGTCCACTCACATCAATTACATGTGGTTGCGGGTCCGCTTACCGATGCCGTGCAGTGCTGCAAAAAATTCTGCAAGAGGGAAGTTTGACCGGACTCGGCAGCGGTCCCTGGATCAAGCTCCTGAATTTCATGAGCAGGACACATTGGGCGCTAGACAGGATAACGTTCTGGTGAATTTCAGAATAAAATCACCGTACCAACTTACACTAGCTTGACTAGCGTAAACAAAACGGCGACAGCGAAACTTTTGGGGGATGAAATAGGATATTTAAGTGCACTGATAATGAGTTTTTTCCTAAAAAAATTAAAACCATGGCTGTTTTTTTAATCATTTATGAGGGATAGCAACAGAAAGGACCACATAAAATTCTGTTCTCGCCACTGTTCTCCGTGGCAGGAGTCACAGCTGGCCGCTGTTTCCCTAGGAGCAGTGTCTGGGTTTGTGGCAAACCCCAACTGGATCAGGACCACAACCCGCACCGCATTCAATGTCAGCGTGGGGAAAATTCCGATCCCGATTCTCAAGATTTGGAATCGATTCTTTTCGATTTGATTCGATCAGATCTCAAATTGAATTGCTGGTATTAAAAACATTTTTAGCTGTTACATGAATTTCATGAATGTGTACTTATGCAACATATTGATACTAGTATCATATTAACATTTAACTGCAAACGAATAAAGTAATGGTAGCTAATGGCGGCTGTGATGCTCTCATGCTTCCGACCACAAGGTGGAACTTGGCACTTTGTTTTTGTCCTGCTGAGGTCTCAGAGCAGAAGAAGAACTAATAAACAGACTAACACGGTTGTTAAGCTAAAGTCGGCTCTTGGTGTGCTTTAATTATAAAATATTACAGCTCCCACATACTCGGGCGTGCTGTGCGCACACTGTGAGCTGCGCGGACTCTCCGTGGAGCTTTTACCTTCAAAGTTGAGTGTACCTGTTGCCTACATTTCTTCTGACAAATTCCTATAATTCCCACACTTTTTCCCAGCGGGACGAAGAGGGGGAAGGGATGGTAAAATGTTTGCTTAGCTTAGCTAGCTGAGCATGTAGAGCCGTTTCTTTTCCAGCAGGCTTCCACTGCAAACCTGTCAGTGTGCACAGTGAGAGGAACTGTGATGCCACACGTCTTTGTGACTGCCTGCTTGGAGCAACTTAATGTATCATGCTCGACGATTTTTCCGGAAGTTTCCCCAAGACCCTTTTTGAGTAACTGCGCATGCGCAAGACTGGCTTACCTCGCTCTTCAAGGGGATCGTGTCTTAAAAATCTCCCAAATCGACTCTGGTCTCTGGCAAGAAGTGAAGAGCGTTCATGTTTATGAGAAGAAGAGGAAGGCCCCAGTAGAAAGTAATATATATATATATTAGGGCTGGGCAATGATTAAAATATTTAATCGCGATTAATCGCATAATTTGCCTGATTAATCATGATTAATCGCATTGTATTTACAAACTCCAAGAATTAATTCAAAAGTAGTGTGAAGAGCACTTTTATTTAAATGTTCTGTTGCCATATGAACAAAAGTGTTGTAACATTTGTAGCACTTATCAGTAACACATATTTAGTGTAAAGCTCAACTTAAACATGTAAAACAAAAAATAGCAATAATAATAAATTAAAGCTTATTGCCACTGACAGGAAATTCTCTTTATGGGGAAAAAATGTACCAAAAACAGGCAATTTCTGAGGTAACAGCAGGGAGCAGCATTACCATTTTATGTTCAATACCAAAGTTTAACTTGGCAGTGGTTACAACTAAAGGTCCATTCATACCTCACGTAAAAGACGGATACGTGTGGAGTGTTTCATACGTTCTAACCGTCGATTTCGTCCGTATTTTAACACGAAAATTGGGAGCTTACGATTACGGACGAAACAGATCAATACGGAGCAATACTACCGGAAGAGGTGGGGGCGCTATTGAGTTTGTAGTACAAAATGTTAACAAAATCACGAAGAAGGTTATAATTCTGGGCTTTAAACAATGGCGGGATTCGAGGAACGACTTGCGGAGCTTGTCCACAACTACCCACACATATATGATGTGTCGTGTCCGGGGCACAGGGACAAACAAAAAGTTTACTTACGGAGCAAATACAACAAAATCACGTCTTGGACCGTCGCCATGTTTGACGAATTATTGGCACCCAGCACTGCCACCTAGAGGAAATATTGGTTATTGCGCACCTCAACGGACGGAGGTATGAAGGAGTCAACGGATAGAACGTACGGACAGAAATACGGACGTGTAGGCCAAACGTAGGGTATGAATGGGCCTTAACTTGTTTCAGTGTTGTGTCATATTCGTTGCTGGAAGAACTTTAAACTGAAATGCTTTCTAACTCGATATGCTTACATGGCTATTTGACGTTAACACGCGTTTTTTTGTTGTTGCTTTCTCGCGTGCATATAGTGAATGGCAGAAAAAAACAGGCAAAAACACATGGATACTTTGAAGCGAGAAGCGACTTCACCGACGGCGTCGATGCAGACCCCGCTCCGCACAAAACTTGTTCCGTTCGCCAACTCACCGCCTCGCCTAACCAAATTCCTGCGGGAAACACCGCCTTCCGCATGTCGGCTTTGTTTTTTTCCGGCCAGCACCTTTCTTCCTCTTTGAATCCGAGGCTGGGCTGACAGCGAGGTTATTGGCGCATTATCGCCACCTAGTGTTCTGATTCAAACCCCTACACCGCAGCAACAGACCTTCACAAAATAAAAGCATGTGAGCAACATGCGTTAACCCGCGTTAAAGTAAATATCGCCGTTAATAGTCTAATGAATTAACGTGAAATTAACGTGAAATTAACGCGTTAACTTGCCCAGCCCTAATATATATATATATATATATATATATATATATATATATATATATATATATATATATATGTATGTAACGGAGCAGAAGAGCTCAGGTTAAATTATGTGAAACCAGGCGCAACACCGCCACCTACTGACGTAGTGGGTACGTGGGGAACGCCACAGCGGCGAGAGGATTTATATGGGTAAGATGTGCTCTCGCACGGTCTGGGACGTTATTGATTTTGTGAGTGTTTAATGTGTTCATATTTTGTGTTCTGTGGTGCGGCATTGCTCTGTGTGTTGTGTTAGCGCTCACTATAAGTTTCGAGCCTGTATTTAGTTAATTAGAAACTTTGTTGCTGAAGCTAACTTAGCTTCTATGCTTTTTTTCGCCTCACGTGTTAGATCATAATTGTCCCGCGAGACTGCTGTTTACCCACGCCGCTGCTGTGTCGTCTGCTGTGTTGCAGGTAATATACGATCACTGTAGTATATATTTTGTGTTGTTTCTGTTTTGTATGGCCACAATTGGTTATTTTTCTGTTGTTTTGTTTACTGAACGCCACAGCGGCGAGAGGATTTATATGGATCATAATTGTCCCGCGAGACTGCTGTTTACCCACGCCGCTGCTGTGTCGTCTGCTGTGTTGCAGGAAAAGAATAAAACAGTAACACCCACCTGTCATCGTCTGACATCTATATATATATATATGAAGCCTCAATAAAGTGGAGCTGTGGTCATCAGGAGAAGTAACCTGTCACATACATACATACATATATATATATATATATATATATATATATATATATATATATATATATATATATATATATATATACGATCATTTGGTCTTTGGGCCTACCTTGTCTTAAAATTAGATACATGCCCACTTGTTTTAAAACCCTTTTAGTAAATAACATTTTACCTTACCAATTCCATAGAAAATAAGAAAATAGGTGTAAACTGCTGTTAATCATATGAACATAATTAACTGATTTTTATTAGGTGTGAGCAGCCACACAACTCAAGGAATGCTACTTTTTAAATCTTGCACTCCAAATAAAACCTAAAAAAAACACTATAATCAAACCTGAGTTCTAATTTCAACATTTAGACTTCATCACATCATCAGGATAGTTTGGTGTTTGCTTAGATCTCACTTTGTGACTCTCAACATTCGATGAGACTCTCACACTCATCGACCAGCCAGTGCCAAAAGAATTTCCAAGGGCAGCTCAGAGCTACTACCATTGATGGATTGATGGGTAACTGCAGGAAATCTGCAACCACATCTGCTGGGTCAAAGAAAATAAATATATTTTAACAGTTTTATGCTTGCATAAAGAGAAATAAGGCATTTTTATCTTAATCAATTGTTCTAAGAAAGTTTGTAATTAATTAATTGCTTCTTGTCTGATTTTCAGATAATACTCATTCTCATTACCAGGTCATCCGTCTTCATTTGTGAATGTACCTTGTACTGGTCTCTATTCACTGTGTTCCTGGATCCTGTTTTCCCTGAGTGTCTGTAAGCTTGTTTATTCATTAAATTCATCATCTACTCAACATGCAGCTCCCAAGCTCTTGTCGGGGCTTTGATCCGACTTTTGAAAATATGACAAATACAATAAAATCCCACCAGAAATTGTTTAGCTGACAGCAAAGTGTGCACAAGGCAATCCTTGGGATCCCTAGAGATGCATCATCAGGCATATTAGCTGAAGCAGTTTGAGGCTATCACTCGTCTGTCCATCTTGCCCTCTATCCCCGATTGAATCTTGAAGTTAAGTCCATGAGAGACACCCAGAAACCCCTGTCCCAAAACTCTCTGGGGTTTTCAATTGTCTTGAGTTCTATGATAGAACCCAACGTGTTCCAATGCCAGAGGGGATGAACTCCCTCCATCTGGTTCTTGTCTGCCCTTGAGTATTCTTCCAGTAGGGCAACCTTCAAAGGGTTGCTCCAGTAAAGCATCTTGATCAGACATCTAAACAACCTTACTTGAATCCTTCCTTTGAACATCTGTAGTGGCTCTACCCAAAACTCCTTGTGGATGATGAAGTTCCTCGTGCTATTACTAAAGTTGATTCCAACCACGCTATTGAGGAAGCTTTGTTTAAGCACTAGGGTCTTGGATTTTGTCCTTTTATAATTATTCACCTACCTATACTTGTACTCATCATCTTCTGCTTATGGGCTTTCGCTTGAAAACGTTTCGAGACCTATCCAGCAGTCTTTGTCAATTCTGCCGGCTTGCACTTAAACAACCTGTAATTGGAGGACGGCTGTTTGGAAGGACTTGGAGGCCCCTCCTCCTAGGCTCATTCCAAGTCAGATGCAAATCAACGACCTACCCAACACGCTCCTGGGTCGTTAGATGCTATTGTTTTCTGTGAGTTGAGTACTTGTTCACCTGAATCATGATGAGACTGGTTATGTAATCTCTTTGGATTGAGTCCCAAGACCGAGCTGTAAACACTGGGGTGTTGGAAGCTCAATCCTCCCCATCTGTTCAGTAGTCGCTTTTCTCTTTTTAACAAGATGGCTTCTTTCACCCCTCTTTGAAACCATCTGTTCTCCCTGTCCAAAATCTGGACATTATTGTCATCAAAAGTGTGCCCTTTGTTCTTGAGTGGACTACTGAATCTTGCTCCGAGTTGCTGGCCCTCCTGTGCTGTGCCATGCGTTTATGTAGATGTTGTTTAGTATCTCCGATGTAGGAGTCTGAGCAGTCCTCGCTGCATTGGACCGCATACACAACAGCCCTCAACTGTGGTTTGGATGTTCTCTCTTTGGGGTTAACCAGATTTTTCCTGAGAGTGTTATTAGGTTTGAATTATATGGGTGTGTTGTATTTTGGGTAAATTCTCCTGAGTTTCTCAGAAACTCCTGACAAATATGGAATGACAATGTTTTTCTGCCCCTCTATTTTATCGTCTTGTTGGCTGAATTGACAATCGCCCAGTTAGGATAACCACATATTTGAAGTGATTTCCTGATATTGTTGTGTTGTTTTTGTTTCTCCTCTGTAGCAGAAGGAATGTTGTCCAACCAATAGCTCAGAGTTCTTATAACAGAGAGTTTGTATTCCAGGGGGTGATATGAATTGAAATGCAGATATTGATCTGTGTGCATGCTTCTGATAAACAGTGGCGGCTGGTGGAAAAAAATCTTGGTGGGGCTGGCCAATAGATTTCCCTGCCTAACGCAGTACATGCATTCAAATTAAAAGTCGGAAAATTACGATTCCACAATAAGCATTTAATTCCCTTCTCAGAATCAGCAGTTTACAGATACATTCAACTATTTACAGCTAGATATTTAGGCCTTAATTTGGAAAGGAACAGTATGAAATACAACACTATTCCCTACTTGTCACCAAACACACAAAGTAGGCATACACCATACTGTACTGCCATTATTTTCAGCCAAACAGTTGACACAACACAACAGAATTTCAAAATATGAAAAAAATCATCAGCTGACAAAATTATTTACATGATACAATGTTCACAGTACCTTCCAAAATCCTTTCACTCTCTTCAAAACAAATAGCCCAACATTCAAACTCACTCACCACATGACAAAATGTGTGTGTGTCTCTCTCTCTGTCGTCGTCACCGTAATCTCTACGTCACTGCCTGACTGGCTACTAGCTACATCACCTATTTATGTTAAAACGGCTTGCCATATTGGTATATATCCTATTTTTATTTATATACCCCTATGGGCCAGCCGCCACTGCTGATAAACCTCAGTTTTGAGACTCCCATCTTCCCCAATGTGCACAGTACAGTCCAGAAAGGGCAAGATGTTGTTCATCTTGGCATCCTCTTTGATAAAGTTGATGTTACTGTCCACTGAGTTTGGTTTGATTTTTGACCCACATGCCAGACTTAAAGGTGCTGGCTCTCATCCCCACCATTTCACACTTGGATGCAAAACACACCATTGCATGCTAAAGGTCACACTTTTAAGATGTGCAGCCGGACATTATTAGTCTTATTCAGGGTTCAAATGTGTGCATAAATGTAACACTCTAGGGTTAGGATATCCTTTCAGGCAAGACTACCATACTAAATAATTACCAGACATATTTTGTGGCTTTTTAATTCATAAGCACAGTTCTTGTCCAGCTGCTGATTGTCAATGATTCTAATCCTTTAATTTGTACTGCACAGGAAAATCTGATGAGTTGTCCATGGCCATTCAGCATGATCCTTACAATTTCAGGATCAAGGACGATATGATTGTAATGTACCTTTTCAATTGTAGAATTTATGAGGAGCAATATTACTACAGCATTAAAAAATCAATGCATCAGCTCTGTTCCCAATGAGTATTTCCATGCCAGTATTTAATTGGCTGTCTTCTCCCCTGAGTTTTTTTTGCATAAATTCAACGTGATTGGCTGGCACCAACACTAAAGCCTGAACTTTTTTCCCCATTATGTTTATTTATTCCTTCAAGACAAATTGAATGTAACAAAAAGCTCACAAACATAACAATCAGGTAATGTACAATACAGAGTTACCGGGGTGAGAATGTGCATCAGCCACCCATGTGATGTATTCCAAATCAAGCTTTAACCTTTAAATCTTTCTCAGTAATGCACTGCAAGCAGTCATGATAACGCAAAGTAATGCCTACAGTTTAGTACAGCAATGTATCACATCTTCCTGTTCAGTTATGAAAAGGCATGAACACTCAAGGCTAAATCTTTACCATGAAAACCCTCCTGGGATGTAGAATTTCTCATGAAATTGAGGAGATCTCATTTCAGCCCCGGAGCTTCTTGCTTTATGGCAAGAGGGCTAAAAAGGGCAATAACCAATGATGTGAAATTAGGTAAACATACCAGCTGAAACATCTGGTTTATGTCCACATCGGTTTATTTCCACAACAACACAAAGTAAAGTTGCATTCCCTTCTTTATGTTTTTAAAATTATCCTGACTTGGCTTTTTTTTTGTCTAGTTCAAATTAATTACACTGAAATTACTAAATATGTAACATTCTCAGGATCCTCAGGGGTTCGATGACTTAGTTTTAGGTTCATGTGGATCCAAGAGTTCTATTTGTGTTTTTGCAATTCATTAGTATTGTTTATTATCTGTAGATTATTGAATCTGTCATTAGTTATCTGCTTGGTATGATTTAAGTAGTTTATTCTTGTTAAATTCTTATTTTCCTACCTGCCTGTCCTGATTTTAGTTAGTTAGTTTATTCCATCATATTTGGTCATTCATCATGTGCTGCTGTTAGATTCTGCTTTACTCCTGTCTTTGTCAGATCATTGCCCTCTCTCTCCTTCAGCGTAACTACCTCTACACTTTCCACCTGTGCTAAATTGCTCCCTTTTGCTGTCACTTCAGTGTTCTTCTCTATTTAGACAGCCAGTCTAGCCACAGTCGGTGTCAGGTCCTCTGTTATGCCACCTCTGTTGCGGTTCGCTGTTACCTTGTTCCTGATTCTTGCTTCGCCTGGCTGCCTGTACATTTTAGTATTATAAATTTAAAGAAACCAGCTTCACCGCATCACGCGACTCCTGAGCTCTTGCCTGCACCATGGTCTGTCAACAACCCTAACACAATACTTGACAAATATACTATGTAAAAAAAAAAAGGAATAAGGTACGCCTCTAAAATACAGATAAATACTTAGGTTTTACAAAGCAAAAATGTTCACACTAAGTTAATCTTAAATAAATAAAATCAAGTTTCTTGCAGAGTTTCACATATTGTGAGCTTTGGCTTTTTGTACATCCAGACCAACCTGCATTGTCAGTCAGCTGGTTAAGACAAGGCCTGGCAGCTTTTTACATAGCTCCCATACTCAGCAGCCAATGAAGGAGTGTTTGAAAGCAGAGGCTGTATGGGTGCCAATTATTGAGAGGTAACTGCATGATGCATCTTGAGACACACAAAAAAACACATCAGCCCAACATAGCAGGTCATCCTTTATACAACAGAATTAATCTGTTTGAGTATCTTGCAGGGTCTGGATGTTGGCAACAGATTGTCCGAGCTGTTGGAGATGGACCTAGACCTGAATTTTTCTGTTGCATCCAACAGATGGGTTCTGTGCACTTTGAAGGCAAACCATTGCCCCAGGCATTCTGTGCATTCCTTAAGTTGTTCTTTGGCATTTGTCTGATTTGTAGGCACTGACATTTTCGATCCAAGGTGTGGCCACACGTTTGTTTGCAATGAAAAAAATCGATTTTGTTTTGTATTTGTTTTTTTTTAACTGCACATGCCAATGGGTTCTTTGCAGCAAGCACAGCATATGATTTACATTTTAGTTGATTAAATAAATAATGTAAACCATTCTGGTAAGGTTTAAATTTGGATCTGTTTAAATCAGATGTTTGTATTAGACAGGTCTTATAACAAATATTTCTTTTGAGAGTTATTTTTCTGAGAAGGAGACACATTAAAAGCTTTCTTTTGGCATTTCTCTCTTGTTTTTTGCAAAGCAGGTATCAGTCTGAACAGATTCAAGCTCGAAGGGCAAAACTGAGCTTGTTTTGTAGTTTTGTCAGTTGCATAACATCCTTAAGGCAATGTGAGTGTTTTTGTGATGACAAGGAAATAGTATACAGTGTTGCAGAAGTTTAATTCGACTAAATCACCAAATGGAATTAGAAATGATTTTCTTGCAATATACTGCAGCTGATGGACTTTTTTGCTTCAGTGTGGGGGCTTTGTTCAAGTTTATTTTACAATCCACAAATTGTGGAATTTTCTTTTTACAGTTTGTGATGTTAGACAATTCAAGCTTGTATATACATAAGAAATCTAATTCATTTCTGGGGTATATAAACACAAAGCAGTGCATAATTGCTAAGTAGAAAGACAACAATACATGGTTTTCAAAGTAGTTTACACCTCTGGGGTATTTCTCTGTTTATGACCTTTGCACAACTACATGTTGACATTTTTTCTAAAATAGGAGGCAAGCTTTGCCTTCGAGTCTGATTAGATTGGATTTTGGCCCAGCCATTTGAGCCCATGTCCTTCAATCTAAACTATTCAACTGTAGCCCCATCTTTATATGTTGTGCTCTTATCTTGCTGGAACCCCTTTCTGCAGCGTCTAATAGGTGTTCTTTCGTCTTCTATTTAGCTCTATAATCCTCTATCAACTCTGACCAGTTTCTTGGTGAAGGAAGGCAGCCCCACATCATGATGCTGCCAACACCACATTTTTGCCGTTTTGGGATTTTATTTGTGAAAAAGGTTTGGAGACCATACATAATGTTCCTTCAAATTCACAGTTGCACTGCTGGGTATGAGCACTTTATGGTTGTAGCAAACATGAGAAAAATATGAAGAGGTATGAATAATTTTGCTTAGTTGATGCCATTTATGCACCAGAGGTTTTGAACTATAAACCAAGTCTTCTAGTATGAATAGTTTAAATATTCTATGGGACAACAGAAACAGGTAAACCAAATTTAGCTACATAAAATGAAACAAAAAAAGCCTTTGCTTTCTTTTTAAGTATCCCACTGAGCACAGAGGTTGCGCTGACATGTTGATCTCGGGCCCAGATGAGCAGTAAAGCAGCATGGCAGAATCCTGCACAGAGCGGGTTATGTGTTTCTCAACCAGCCGTCTAGACAGACAGGCAAAGTGCTCTGGGGCCCTTTATAACCCCCCAGTGTCACTGAAAACAGGCCTCCATTGAGCTTGCCGAAACACTTTCCATAATGTCACAGACTAATTCATGTCAAAGTAGGACTATCCCTCCATGATGGGAGTCAATTAAAGTTATTGAGGTGTGAAAGTACTGCAACAGAAGCATGGAAGTCACACATTTATTCCTAGAGTTGTTTTTGTGTGAATATTGCGCTTTCAAGAGCAGAAACACAGACAACGCAGACATTGTTGGGCTTCCATCTTTCACACTAGGTCTGGTGAGTTATTGGTTCACTTCAGCAGCAACCCAAAGACAAACTGGAAAATTTGTTTCCCTCTTCATGCGATGGTTAAATCCTCACATTGCTGTGCCAGCTGGTTATTTAGAGGTAACTGTATGTTTTAGACTAAAATATCCTTGAAGAGCTTAGATGTTGGGTTACTGGAAAATATTCTGACTTTTTCCATATGGTATTCTCCCAGCTGTAATCATTCAAAACACATTCCAAGAAGGACAGCCAAAGTCAGACACAACTTTTATGTATAGCTGCCTTTATTTGCCCTCCCCTTCCTTCACTTTGTATGTCTCCAGGTGGTACGAGTGATTTGCCTTTGACAAACCCCTATCAGCAGGTGGATACTGAGGTGATGACAGGATGCAGCTGCTACAGTATACTTAATAACAGGCAAATATTTAAAACATTTTTTGTACAGGATAGATATTGAATTACATTTTTGTAAATTCTAAAAAAGACCTGTTCAAGGGCAGGGGGTGGTAGCGAGGCAGAGGAGGTATAGCTAATCGCTATTACTGTGTCCCTTCTTACTCCACCTGATCAGACATCCTTCTATTGATAATAATTACGGGGAGGTCTTCGGAAACTTCTGGTTGCCACTAATGAGCACTGTTAAAACCCTTGGGAAATTAATGTTAACTCCAAAACCAGACAAAACTAGACCTTCAACCTATGGGTTAATTACATCCTTATCTGTATTAGGCACCTCCAAGCGTCTTCTGAAAAACTCCCCAGGATCCAGCAAAGTGAAATACAATGGGCTCACACATAAACTACATCCTACAGCTGCAACAGGGGAGTGAATACTTTTGTCAAGTCATACAAAGTGGTAAAGAGAAGCTTCTTTCAAAAATTCCTTTAACAAAGGCATTTTGGGATCGCTGCTAACACTGGGTGGAAGTTTAGAAAAGGGACGTCTTGAGGAGGATTGGTGCTTCAGGGAGATTTCTGTTTTGAGAGAAATTACAGTAAGTTGAACTGAGATCCAAACGAGAATGAACTGAAAGGTGAACAATGGGCAGGCAGATGAAGGTTGGGAACGAAGACGCTACTAGGAGACAACCGTGGTGTGAGTAATGGTGACCAGTACTCAAACTAATGTAGAAAAACAAGAATGCTTATGAGGGACATTGTAGAATACATTACTAACATTATAGCCGCAGTTCCACCGACCCTACTAGGTTTGACTCACATAGATCCTCCCCGCTCAATTTATCTTCACGCGGTATGTGTTCCC
This sequence comes from Fundulus diaphanus, assembly GCA_037039145.1. NCBI lineage: Eukaryota > Metazoa > Chordata > Actinopteri > Cyprinodontiformes > Fundulidae > Fundulus > Fundulus diaphanus. The sequence continues at coordinate 45,671,591 of CM073134.1, forward strand.
TGAAAGAGGGAAACGCCTCTGGGATAAATATCTGGATCACACATCGGCTTAAACTAATATTAAAATAGGGCACAGCTCCTCTCTGCCCGGCTGTCTGCTTTACAACGAAACAGTGCGTGTTATATTTGTATATATATACCACAACAAGACCCCGTCAATGGAAGTACAATATTGTGCTAGTAGGCAAGGCAAGGCAAGTTTATATATATATATATATATATATATATATATATATATATGTATATATATATATATATATATATATATATATATATATATATATATATAGCACTTTTCAGTAACAAGACGATTCAAAGTGCTGTACATGAACAGAAAAACATTACAGGGGGAACTCTTACACAGGAAAGGAAAACATTAAATTAACAAAGGAAGGAGCTAAGTAAATTCTTGACTAGATTTCTTTAGTTTCACTGGAAGAAGCTTCATCACTAACATTCAAAGCTTAATTGTTTCTATTTATACATTAACAAAATCCTTAAAGCTACAACTTAAGGTCTCTGATCTGACCTTTCTGAAACTACAGCTAAAATAGGAGGCAAGCTGAGTAAAGGAAAAAAAAGCACAGCAAAGTGTGTGTGCATGTGTGTTAGTGTAGGTCCGTGAACTGTCCCAGATAGCCCTTGCAGCCATAGTCATTAATAGTGATGGAACGTTATCAGACATTTCACTAGCACTTTTTTCCAGGTCATAGATGTCATAGCGTGTCTTATTTACATAACATTCAGGAAAAATTAAGATTGAGTGTTGAATGCACAACATATCCCTTATTTAGTTCAGACAGCCTTGACATAGGCCAAAACAGCTGCTGATGTTTTCGGAAGTTCTTGATATTCCAGGTAACCGCCAGCTCCAAAAAGCAGAAATCCTGTTATCATAAATCCAATTTTGAACGCATTTTCAACAACCTCGACCGACAAAATGGACAGACACATGATCCTCCACCCAGCAGTCCACTGTGTGTGTGTATATATATATATATATATATATATATATATATATATATATATATATATATATATATATATATATATATATATAGCTGGACGTTGCGAGTCAGCAACGTCCAGCTAAGGAGCGAAAAGAAAGAGGTAAAGTAATCCTATTTGATGAACTTGCATTTCTTTGAAGGTTTTATCTTTAAAAGCATGCTAATTTATTTAGGAAAAAGGAAATAGAGTATTTTATCAGTCTTAGAAACTGGAAATTAACATTAAGTGTCTCCCTTCCAGTGACAATGAGAAAAAAATGAATGAAGATCATTATTAGTGTCTTTGTTTTTTCCGCTGTTTTTTTCACACAATATGTCCTTATTCAGTTTGATTCAATTCATTCTTTTGTTTAGTGCAAATTCACAACACATCATCTGAAGGCACTTAGGTGATGGAACTTTTTTGAGCTCTAATGCTGGGTGTAATGTTGGGTCTTTGCCATCTCTCTTTTAGCGAGATTCACTAACAGAACATAATATTTCTCTCTTTGACTTCTGGAGAATACACTGGGCCCCTCTCCATGTAATAAATCGGATCTCCTAACAATACGAATCACCATGGAGCCATGAGAGGAATCAGGGCTTTCACCTCTTCCTGCTGTCACCGAGGCCATGCACCCCTTTGCTTTGACAGGGTGTGAACAATGCGTGCCACTGACTGGGTCAGCACGTAATGGTGCTAAACAGTGTGCCTTTGTCCCTGTCAGTGTATCCTGGATGTGTGTATAAAAGCTAGTATACAGCAGTGTGTTAAAAGGAAAACACACATCATGGAGGTGTACTCTGTGTATGTTTTTCCCATCCATAGGGCCGCACCCTTTCCAGAATAACCCTGCAGACTGGAACTGAATATCCAATCTTTCATTTGATCTACACACTATTGTTTCAGCTGTTTAGTTTCGCCTGTTGAAGACATTCCCTGCATTCTTCCACGCAAGGTGCAAATCAAGTACTTTTTTTCGGCAAGGACAGCATTAAGCTAACAATGTATGCTCACATTCAATTAGGATTTGAATTATTCCATGCTCATCTCCGTTTTTATGATATTGGCTTATCTTGGTTGAACGTTGAATGTCAGTTACAATGTAGACTCAGTCCCTGTATTTGCCGCTTGTGTTTGTTCAAATCCTCTAAAAACTAGCAACATTCATATAAACATTGTCCTCAACAAACCTTATACAATGTCTTGTGAAATTATTTCTAACACAAACTTCAATGTATTTTTATTGGGTTTTATTTGGAAGAACAACACAAAGCATTAATGGTAGAAACAGAAGTGGGACAAGGAGGGATACACTGTTGTCGTTTTTATTTACAAACATAATTCTGAAAAGTGTGGCCTGCATTTGTATTTAGTTCCCTAACCATTTTCTCCTGGCTGTATTTTAAGTTCCTGGACTTGTTCTTTATGAAAGTTTTTTTTTAATATTAAATTATTTCTGCCACTTATTTGCATCTCTGCTTTATTTGCATCTGTATATGTCTCGAAGTTAATATTTTGCTGTGATCTTCTCTGCAAAATTCTCAGTTAGACTGGATGGAACACATTTGTTAATATCAATGGTCAATATTACGCCATAGTTTCTCAATTGGATTTTGGTCTGGATGTTGACTGAGCCGATTTAACACACGCAACCCTTGTAAAGCAGGGTTCGGAAAGAAAGTTTATTTATATAGCATCATTCAAACTCAAAGTGCTTTACACAGAAACAAAAGAAAACATGAAAAACATAAAAACCTTTCTGCTTCAAAGAGCATTGTATAGAAAAGAAACAAATGCTAAAATGCTAAATTTCTCTTGAATGTCTCACAGTAGTTGGCCAAATACAGTAGTTTATTAATGAGACTCTTTGATCAAAATCTGTTTTCAGTCCTACTTCAGTGCTTACTGCATATCTCTTGTTTTTATTTATTTATTTCCAGAGCTAAGGGGCATAGGAACTATAAACTGCCTTCACTTGTTTGGTTCTGGTCCTGGGAACACTGAACAAGCATGTCCCTGAAGGACTGAGGGGTCTGCAATGGTCACACTTGGCAAGTAATTTGGAAATGTATTTTGGCCCATGACCATTTTATGTTTTATAGACCAATGGCAAGTTATCTGCACCTATCCTTTAACAAACAGGGAACAACTGCAGTGATCTATGTTTTATAAAATCCCCCACTTATTACAGTGGGGGATTTTAACATTCATGTTGACACAGAATGTGATAACCTTAGTGTAGCCTTTAAAACTATCCTAGATTCAATTGGTTTTGCTCAAAATGTGCATAAACCAACGCACTCTTGCATTCATACTTTAGACCTTGTGCTGACATATGGCATTGATTGTGAAGAATTAACAGTATTTCCTCACAACCCTGACCTATCTGACCATTTTCTAATAACCTTTGAGTTTAATTTAACTGAGTTCTCCACCCCCAAAAGAGGGTTCCATTATAGTAGATCTTTATCAGATAATGCTGAATCAAACTTTAAAGAGTCTGTCCCCCTTTTAATATCCTCAGTATTGCAGAAATGCCTTGCAGATGGCAGCAATGTTGTTTCTTCCCATTCACAAATTGACGCCTTTGTTAATGGTGTGACTTCCTCATTGTGTTCTGTATTAACAATGTAGCTCCCTTCCAAAAGAAGGTGATTAATCACAGGAAGCTGGCTCCCTGGTTTGATTTAGAGCTGCGTTCCTTGAAGCACAATGTTAGGAAATTGGAGAGAAAATGGCGCTCTACACATGAAGAGGAATCCTACCTAATCTGGAAAAACAGTCTACTGTTACATGAAAAGACCATTCGCAGAGTTAGAGCATCATATTTTTCATCATTAATTGAGGAGAATAAAAATAATCCTAGATTTCTCTTCAGTACAGTTGCCAAACTTACACAGAGTCACAGCTCCGTTGATCCATCCATTCCCTTAGCTCTTAGCAGTAATGACTGTATGGGATTCTTTATAAATAAAATTGATTCCATTAAAAATAAAATAATTGGCAGCCTCCCAAACATGATTACCTCATCCTCAGTAAGTGAGACAGCGTTGGAGGAATCTTTAGAACCTGTGCGGTGTTTGAACTGTTTAGAAGCAGTAGAGCTTTCTGAGCTATCTAAAATCTTAGCTTCATCTAAACCTTCTACCTGTATGTTAGACCCAATCCCAACCAAATTGTTTAAGGAGGTTTTCCCCTTTGATCAGTGGCCCTATCTTAGACCTGATTAATCTATCCTTAGTAAATTGATATGTACCACAGGCTTTTAAAGTAGCTGTTATTAAACCTTTACTTAAGAAACCTTCTCTTGATCAAGATGAGTTAATAAATTACAGACCTATATGTAATCTTCTTTTCCTATCTAAAATTCTTGAGAAAGTAGTTGCTAATCAATTATGTGAACATTTACAAAGTAATGACCTATTTGAACAGCTTCAGTCAGGCTTCAGAGCTCATCATAGCACTGAAACAGCTCTAGGGAAGGTTACTAATTATATTCACATGGCCTCAGATAATGGACTTGTGTCTGTACTTGTCCTGTTAGATCTCAGTGCTGCATTTGATACAGTTGATCACAATATTCTCCTAGAAAGACTTGAACATACTGTTGGGATTAAGGGGAAAGCATTAGGCTGGTTTAAATCTTATCTGTCGGACAGATTCCAGTTTGTTCATATTAATAATAAATTTTCTTCAAACTCTAGGGTCACTTGTGGAGTACCACAGGGTTTGGTACACAGGGATATGTTTCCGATTGGCAAAATTATCAGACATCATGGGATTAATTTCCACTGTTATGCTGATGACACTCAGCTATATTTGTCCATAAATCCTGATGAATCCAATCAATTACTTCGACTACAGACATGTCTTGATTACATCAAAAGCTGGATGACTTTAAATTTCCAGAAGTTGTAATCCTTGGACCAGAGTCCTCAAAAATTAAACTTCTCAATCATTCGCTTAATCTGGATGGTGTTAACTTGGCCTCTGGTAACAAAGTAAAAAATCTTGGTGTTATTTTTGACCAAGACATGTCATTTAAATCCCATATTAAACAGCTTTCCAGGGTTTCTTTTTCTCACCTCCGGAACATTGCCAAAATTAGAAATATCTGTCCAGGGGTGATGCTGAAAAACTAGTCCATGCATTTGTTACTTCAAGGCTGGACTATTGTAATTCTTTACTATCAGGAAGTCCACAAAATGCAGCTGATCCAAAATGCTGCAGCAAGAGGGATTATATTTCTCCAATTTTAGCTTCCCTTCATTGGCTTCCTGTTAAATCAAGAATAGAATTTAAAATTCTTCTTCTCACGTATAAAGCCCTTAATAATCGAGACAGATGACCGTTCATACTGAGCCTGGTTCTGCTGGAAGTTTTTCCTTCCCGTTAATGGGGAGTTTTTCTTTCCACTGTCGCTTTATGCTGACTCGGTATGAGGGATTGCTGCAAAGCCATGTACAATGCAGACGACTCTCCCTGTGGCTCTGCGCTTCTTCAGGAGGAGTGAATGTTGCTTGTCAAGACTTTGATGCAATCAGCTGGGTTCCCTATATAGGAAGTTTTTTGACCAATCTGTATAATATGATTGAATTTGACTTTGGAAAGTGCCTTGAGATGACATGTTTCATGAATTGGCGTTATATAAATAAAATTTAATTGAATGTTTCAAAATGTAGTTATTTAGAAAAATATAAAATGAAGACATTGGAGGCTTATATATTCTTGTTGTAATTTAAGTTCATAGCTATGTTCGGCACTTTGTTTCAGCTGTTGTTGTTTTGAAGCGCTTTATAATACAGTTGATATGATACCTTATGGTGTGGTATGAGAGAAATGCATTAAACAGGATGGTTCAGATGACTCAAAGCACTGGAGTTGGGATTAAAAGCTGTTTAACAAACCTGAAATTTTTAAATAAATAAAATAGACATACCTTAAAATTTATATCTACTATACAGTAGCAGTATGCAATGTTTCATTGTTTGTCTCTGCCCTGCCTCCACAGAAAAAAGACATTACTAAGTGGTAGAAAACTCCAGATAAACTGCTCCAGATGTTTGTTTGCTGTGGAGGAACATTTAATAAAAGACCAGGCCAAATGGGAGCAGCTTGCCATCTTTGATCACTGGCAAAACAGGATTCAGTCAGTAAGTGAATTAATTAGAAAGTAAGATCAATCAGTGCCTGAAGCCACGTACCTCCTCTAACAAGAGAGCAAAGCAAGACCAAATGCAGGCATGTCAATGCCTGATAATCCAATGACCTCATTGTAGATGAGACATATGTTATACATTAAGTGTATCTGTCTGTCTGTCGATAGATATTCATTAAATAAAATGTTATTTGTATAGTGCCAATTCACAACACGTCGTCTCAAGGCACTTTACAAAGTCAAATTTATAGATAGATATTTATTTATACATTTATTCATAATGTAAGCACATTATTTTTGTGCTTACAGCAATCACGCCAGTAAAATCGGCGCCTTTTGTGGTCTCACGGATATAGTGAATATAGTCACTGTACAGTTTAGAATTATTTCGTTAGGCTTTGATTTACCAATGATCCAAATGATATCAAATTTTTTTGAAAACTAGTGAATTAGCACTTAATTGCAAATTGGAAGCTGAAAATAATATAACTTTCTTCAAAAAGAAAACCCTTTAAACCCATGTTTGTAACGATCAGAGGCAGGGGACCCAGAATTCAGACAGACCAGCAGAGGTTCAGATCAAGTTCTTCTTTTATTAACAAAAATCAAAAACAAGAAAAAAGCCAAATAGACCGACAATTAGTGATGTTACGTTATGTGCCGAGGCTTCGAGGCGTGTGTCGAGTAATGGAGGGGGCGTTTCCGCAATGCGCGTATCGAGGCTTGCTTCATTTGGGGGAGGAGCCGAAAACGATGACGTCCGAAGCCTCGCTGGCCGGCTGTACCACGTGACTGCTTCGGGAAGTGGCTCAGATTGTTGCGCGGGGTTTGACGGCTTTAAAAAGTCCACAAGCTCCATTCAAAATGTGGGTTGTTGTAGGAGAGTTGCGGTCAGTTGAGAGAGTGGATAGAGTTTGGATAGTTTGGATAGTAGAGTTTGGATAGTGGTTATTTAGTTTGAGAAAGTTAGTTTGGTGTTTGGAGAGTTTAGGAAAGAGATACATAGGAGATTTAGGAGTGCAAGGACAGGATAGGAGTAGGATGGAGCAGGCGAGAAAGAGGAGGATGTCCCCTATGTGGGAACATTTTGATTTGATAAGCCCTAACAAGGTAAGGTGAACTGAACATTTGCAGATGCATTAGGTTTGCTTATGAGGAACTGTATTTTTCACTGTTTCTTATTTTCTGTAAAGGTGAGGTGTTTATTGTGCTCCAAGGAGTTGGGGTACAATAATAACACCTCATCCATGCTAAGGCACTACCATGCCTTGCATGAGAATAGGGATGAAACTGGAGCTTCACCCAGCCAAGGTATTTCATTACTATATTAAAAACACACTTTCACAATTTTTGCATGCTGATGTTTGCTTGTTGTGCAAATAAAGATAGGTAACAGACACTGTATTTATTCCCTTTTAACCAGCCACCAGAAAAGCAGAGCTGGATGAAGCTCTAGTCTCCATGATAGTGAAGGATACCCAGCCTTTCACTATTGTGGATGACGTTGGATTCAAGACATTTGTGTCTAAGCTGGATCCCAATTATGTTCTCCCTACAAGGCAGGTATGTGTGGGTCCATACATGAAACGAATGACTACATTATTGTATGTGTCACTGCTGAAAATATTTCTTGTGTGAAAGCCTCCCTGATGGAGGAATGGGGAATCTCAGGCAAGGTGACATGCATGGTCACCGATGGTGCTCCTAATATGGTGGAATGCGTGAGAGACCTGAAGCTTCGCCACCACATTTGTGTTGCTCACACCCTCAATCTTATTGTGAAGAGGGCGCTTGACCACCAACCTGCGCTCTCTGGCCTCCGGGCCAAAGCAAGGAAGCTGGTTGGCTACTTTAGAAGCAGCACCACTGCTAAGGTATCCTCTTTTATTTTATTCCAATATATAATGTTAATAGTTTGTTGGTACTCCTACTGCAGTGACTTAATGGCCTACTCTTCTGTATCTTTAAAGGAGAAGCTTACACAAGTGCAGCTTCAGCTGGGCATGCAAGCAACCAAGCTGATGCAGGAGGTGGAAACAAGATGGAACAGCACCTACTTGATGCTGCACCGTCTGGTGGAGTTGAGGGAGCCAGTAGGAGCGGCATTGGCTGGATTGCACACTGACATTCCCTATTTAACTGCCAGTGAGTTTGATATGGTTGTAGCGTGCCTTTCGTTACTCTCTCCTTTCTATGACGCCACCATGGAGCTCTCGGCAGAACAACACGTGTCGGCATCAAAAGTTATCCCCCTCCTGAAGATGATAGAGAATGCCCTTCAGGAGGAGGACACCAAGTCGGCACCTGCAGAAGCAGTGCAAATAGGAGAGCAGCTCATCAGACATCTCAGGGAGAAGCTGCACATGCTCCAGTCAATGAGCATCTTGTCGCTACACTCCTGGATCCACGATTTAAAGTTATAGCATTTTTCAGCAACACAAAAGCTGCTGAAGCAGTGAAGCGCTTGACTTCAGAGTGTGCCACCGTATCCGACGGAACCTAGAAGAGAACACTCACGAGATTCCCCAGGCTTCCACCTCTCAAGAATTCAGTGGAGGTAATCTTTTGTATTACATTTTGAGATTACTTATTCCTATTAAAACACTTACTAACCTGACCTGTGGTTTCCATTTAGGTAGCAGACTTTGGCAAAGATTGGACACTAGTGTCACGGAGGCAAAGAGGACTCCAAATGTCTCAGCAGATGCCACCGTAGAGGTCCAGCGCTACCTCTCAGAGGCGAACATAAGCAGGCTGGAGAACCCCCTGGAGTACTGGGCTAATCATCGGTCACTGTACCCCAATCTGTACAAACTTGCACTTATTTATTTATGCACCCCAGCATCATCTGTGCCATGTGAGCGTGTCTTTTCAAAGGCTGGAGAAGTAGTATCAAAAAAGAGAAATCGTTTGAAACCAAAAACTGTGGAGAAATTGTTGTTTCTTAATAAAAATGCATGAAATCATCCAAGTTACACAAGCATCAGCCTATTCATTACCCCTCCCTAGTTCCATAAGCACTTTCACTGTCCTCTGCCTGATTAAGGCTATGCCATTTTTGTAGAGTCACAGAAAAACATTATTACACAACATGCCATATCACATGACACTCCTATTTTGGGAATAATTACACACAGAGAATACATTCAAACAATATTTTATTGTACACATGTGTTTACAAAATTTATGTAGACAAATGATTTCGTCCTACACCTTCTGTGAAGTCATTCCCAAGAGCCATAATAGACAAATATTATTGCATCACACGTGTTAAGATACAGCTGGCTGTGATTATACAACTTGCCAGTAGGTGGTGCTGTGTGCACATGAACCATCAAGAAATGAACCTTTTCTCGAACCAGTTGGCTGAGTGGTTCAATGCCTCATGAGGCTTCATCTCGCCATCACTACCGACAATCCAAAAAAACGGCACAAAAATAAACAGACTAACGGGGCAGGCAGGACAGGAACAGACAGGAACAGGATGGCTCAGATCACTGGAGACAAGGGGTCAAAAATCCAAAAGCAAACCAATAAACAGAAACTTGCAGGAGGAGACTCACCCATACTCAAACAGGCGACCTGGCACTGATGTCTGGTCTCAACAGTTTATATGGAGGAGTAAGCAGGTGAAACCGGTCAGAGATGATTGCAGCAGGGGTGGAGTAAGGCAGGTGTGCAGAGTAAGTAATTAGACCAGACATCAGTGCTGAGGCTCAAAACAAGAAATAAATCAGGAACCAAACCTAAACTAAGAAGCTGACAGGACAAGACAAAACTCAAAGTAGCCAGAAAACCTAAGACAGGGGAGTAAAATAACTAACATAACTCAGAATATTACAATGTTTTTGTGGCATGTCAATAAAAAGCTCTAGAAATACAGTAGGGGCGACAACAGGTGGTCAGTAGTCAGGTGGTCAACCAGTTGGTAAGTAGATTGAGAGCAATGTGTGTTAATGCACCATTAACACACATTGGACGAGTCCTACTGAAGTGTGCCAAGAAAATACAGCTAAACACATGAGGAACAAGATGCCACTTATATGTTCTACAATTTAACAGTTTTCTTATACTGTACACTGGCTTTGGTTCTATGACGCCCGCCACATTTCTAAACCCTCATCTGTGAGATATGAGTGGCTTAATTTGTGAGTTTAGAGGGGAGTTTGTCTTATTCATGTTTTGTGAAGAAGGATCCAAATGGATAACCCACAATGGGAATTGGTTAGAGCATTGTGCTTGCGCTCTGAAAAGGTTGGAAGTACCTGGTTTGATCCCTGTAGACTGCCACTATGGGTCCCTGAGCAAGACACTTAGCCCTAGATTGCTCCCAAAGGGATGGGTTAAATGCAAAAGACAAATGTTGTTGGAATGTACAATTGCAGTGACTAATAACAATTTCTTCTTCTTCTCTTCTTAAATGCAGACCAGATTCAGTAGAAGTGAAGATGGTAGTTAAAGAAGGGTAATATAAATTTACACCACGGAGCACAGGCTGGGGACCACAAACTGGAATACAGGCGAGTACCAAAGTGGAGGGTGGAAAACAAGATAAACCAGCGACGTGAACATGAAACCAAACTGTTTAAATACTGGGAGGAGAGGGATAGAGAAGGCATGAGGACCAGGTGGAGTAAATTAGCTGATAAAGATAACACAGGCTGAGCTGAGGGAGACTGAGAACAATGACATGACTGACAGGAAAGAAACTGAACTCTAACAACACAATACAAACAGGAATAAACAGAATCATTGACTAAGTAAACCACACTAAAACGTGAACTAGAGAGTGCACGATCCCCTGAACATAAGTACTAATAACCAAATACCTGAGGACTGTGGCAGTCTTTGCATATTTGTGATAAAAGGGTTTTAAATTAGACTTTTAGAGGAGATAGAGTTGTGATGTTCAAAAATTAATTGAATATTTTCATGACCAAGGGAACTGAGCTTCAGTTGCAAGCCTCCACTTCAGGCATTCTAGACCCATGCATAACTAGGTCAATGTCAATGGTCCAAGTGAAAGTATATACATTGTAGTGCTTCTCAAAACTTTCACTCCAAAAAGCATGCAGACTGCATCTGCAAACATTTATGAAAGGATGGGTGGCTTTCAGGAGATCAGTGAATTCCAGCATGGTACTGTGACAGGATGCCAACTCTACATTAAATCCAGTTGTGAACTTTCCTCTCTGTACAGTTAACCATTAGTGTTCTTTTAACGAAGTTGAAGCGATTGGGAATTACAGCAATTCAGCCACAAATTGTCCACATAGCTGCTCAGGGTTCCACAGTCTCGGATGGACATGAAAAAAATATGGTACATCCTTCAATCAAACTCAAACCACGCCCACATTTCACACCTTTCAAAAAGTGACAGCCGGAAGTCCCGCCTTCCACTTCCGGCGGAAGTCCCGCCTTCTTTAACCGGATGTCCCGCCTTCCACTGTAACCGGATGTTACGTCATCCTTAACCGGATGTCCCGCCTTTCACTGTAACCGGATGTCCCGCCTTTCATTTCCGGGGCAAAGTCCCCCCCCCCCCCCCCCCCACACACATCCGGAGTTCGCACCCACCCCCACATCCGGAGTTCGCGCCCATCCCTCACATCCGGAGTTCACACCCGTCCCCCACTACTAGCCGAGGTCCCGCCCACCCCCCTTTTCACCCTAAACCCCTCCCCGGCTCTCATGATATAAGGCCCTTTCTCAAGCCTCGGTAGTGATTGAATCCTTTTTTTTTTTTTATCTTTTTTCTTAATTCAGCATGGCGTCAGGAAGAATCAACGTTGAACCTATCATTTCTGAGACACCCGTCACGATCTGCCATGATCGGAGTGATTTTTGGCGAGCTCAGCACACCCCACACAAAGCTACGCTGTTTTTATGCAGAACTCAGATGCCTCCGGCTCTACCACTGCAAGAAGAATGGTCTTTGGAGCCCTATGGAGCCCGCGGTAAATGGGGATACATCTTCAAATACGAATCCGGTGAGATGTATCTCTATCAGCGGGGTGAAGAAGGGGACGAGCTGCAAGCTATCCACTCCTTGGGCATGTTGACATCAAACGATTGGGCTGTTCTGAAACTCATCATGCTTCGTAGACTAGACCGTGAAGAGTCGAATGCAGCAGGCCCCTCTGCGAGACAAGAAACCGTGGACGGAGTCACGGATTCACCCGTCGCTAAGCGAAGCAAGCGCAGGTCACAAGAAACAACGGACGGAGTCGAGGATTCAACCGTCTCTAGGCGCTCCAAACGCGCGCGTCAACAAGCCGAGGAAGGAATCAAGGATTCACCCGTCACTAAACGCTGCAAAAGGGTGCTGACCAACCTGAACGAAATTGACGAGGAATCTGGAGATAGGATCTTCTCAGCTACCTGGCAGTCAAAGACGGGGGTTACCGGCCGATGGTTTTTCCGTGCAAGTCTCAGAAAGGCTCAAGATGAAACAGGGACGGTTATGTTCTTGCTTGACTGTTATAATTCTCAATGCGGTGTCTTCAGGACATTGCTCGCCATCCCCTTTGATGCCTGGCGTGATAAGATGATCGGAATATCAGACAGGATTTCAACGCTGTTCCGCGACTGTCGCAACTGGAAAGACATTTTGGGGGTCAAAAAAGCGCTTGCATTTTAGACCCGCCCCTCACAACAGCCAATACCGTCCCTTCAACGTTAACCACGCCCTTCTAAGTATATAAAAGCAACCAGGCAGGCCGACCGGGACTCTGTGCAACTTCGCTGATCGGACTTCTAACATCTGAAACCATGAAGAAGGACGCGGGCAGCAGTTTGACATTCTGTGGGCAGGATAGCTCACCTACTCCACAGCCATCTCCTTCAAACGATTCATCATCAGCGCAGCACGGGTCCCCGGACGGCGAGAAATTCTCCCCGGAGCTGTACCACCCTCCTTTACCCGCATCCTCGCCGACTTCTGAATCGTCTTCTGCCCTAAGCGACTGCTGGAGCGACAATATCCTCACGGCTCTGAAGACGCACACTATCGACTGGCCCAAGCCCCCTGCCGAAGACGAGAAAGGCGGCCCAGAGGTCTTTGTTTTATGGGATAAGAATTCCGGGCTTCCTGCCATGCCACCTCAGATGGCGACCCAGGGCGGAGATTCACAAGCTGTGATTCTTCCGTCCTCCCCGGACCCTTCGTTGCCTGAGGACACGCAGCTCCCTCACAGCCAAGAGCGAGGTCCAGCCTCCCCAGCGCTTTCACAGCTCGACGACGACTCACAGCTACCCTCAGACCATAGAGATCCACCCTCCCCGGAACCTTCTCACCCCTGCCAAGTAGAGGCTGACACCGGCGCCGATGAATACGATGGGTGGATTCATTTCGGCTTCATCAGAGCGGTGAAAACTGTGGTCCACCATCTTTTGAACGCAGCGATCGGAAAATACATGCATGAAAAATGTTACGGCTGTATTAATCACCGTCTTAGTCAGAGAGAGCATGAATGCTTGGAACAGCTTGAGGACGGGTTCTTCGAAAGCAACTACTATCGTGTAATGCCACTGCTTTGTAACGCACGTTTCATCGATGCCATTCAACGATTTCTAGCCGCTCGCAACATCCATCAAGACAACGACTCAGTCAATGCTGTCGCGCAGGCCTATCTGTACGAATTAACGTTGGTCAAGCAGGTGTATGACCCTATCAATAAAGTGCTTGATCATGTGATTGAAGAGAGCTCTGAATTCAGAGAACAACTTCTAGCCGCCTCACAGTACTGGCAGGGGTGTTGAAAACAATGCAAGTTTTCTCTTGTCTTTCTTTTTAAATATATTGAGTGTTATCTACAATTAGTTAGTGACATCGTATTAAAAGAATGTCTTTTCAATGCATGTGTTTTATTTTTACATCTTTTGTATATAAAAATGTTTTTTACTAATAGTTTGTGGTATAATAAATGAATGTAATTTCTTTCCTGATTATGTTAATAAAAAAAATATAAAAACCCAATTACAGGCGTCTTTAAATTCATTTAGCATCACTACATGTGTGTGGGAAGGTATGGCTGAAGAAAAGTTAATGAAGCGTGTATATTACACACCTGGCCACCCTGGTTCTTTTGGCGGAGTAGATAGATTACAGAGGGGTATGGAAAGTGAAACTGGTAAGAAGGTCCCAATTGAAAAGGTTCGAGACTTTTTATCAGAACAAGATGCATATTCTTTACATAAACCAGCAAGAATAAGATTTCCTAGAAATAGAGTGTTCGTCACCAGACCTCTAAAACAGTTTCAAGCAGATCTTTGTGATATGCAGAGTTTGTCCAAAGAAAATGACGGATACAATTATCTATTAACCGTTATCGATGTATTCTCCAAAAGAGCCTACGTCAGAGTTTTAAAAAGGAAAACAGCGTCCGATGTCGTAACAGCTTTCCAGTCTGTTTTAAAGGAGAGCGGGGTTCCAAAGAGACTTCAAACTGACGACGGTAAAGAATTTTTCAACAAATCATTCAAAGCGTTAATGGATAAAAACGGTATTGAACATTTTTCCACGGCTAGTGAAATAAAGGCCTCGGTGGTTGAGAGGTTTAACCGTACGTTAAAATCAAGAATGTGGAGATATTTCACCGCAAACAACACTCTCCGATATGTAAACGTGCTTCAGGATCTGGTCAAAAGTTACAACCACAGCTATCATTCGAGTATTAAAATGGCCCCAGTGGAAGTCACAGCTAGTAACACTTTTCAGGTGTTTCAGAATTTGTACGGGACTAATTCCAAACGCTGCACAAAACTCAAGATGGCGTTTAAGCCAGGCGACCATGTCAGAATATCCAAAGTGCGTGGAGTGTTTGACAAGAAATATGAACAGAGTTTCACGGATGAAATCTTTACAGTTACAGAAGTGATACAGCGATCTCCACCCGTCTTCAAACTGAAAGATTTAGATGGAGAACCCGTCCGAGGTTCTTTTTACGCTGAGGAGCTTCAAAAGGTGAAAATACTTGAAAACAAACTGTATCAAGTGGGTGAAATATTAGGCAAACGGACGGTTCGAGGGGTCAGACAGGTCTTAGTACGCTGGAAAAATTGGCCGGAGAAATTCAACAGCTGGGTGAACGCGGACGACCTCCGTGATGTATAAAAGAAAGCGTTTCTCACCGGAGGGCTGACAGTGCAACATGGATCGCATAGCCATGGACCAGGGATTTTATCTGACGCTACCTTCCAATGCTAGCCTCGATGTTTTTAAAGATAATAACATATCGAGTTTCCGGGTGGATTTAGCCGAGCCTATTAATTTACAAGGTCAGTGGCAGGTGGCTTTGACGGAGGTTTCATACCCACACACATGGCATAACGTCCCCTCAGAAAACGCTTATTTTGAATGGCGGAAAGCGGATGAAGAAAAATTCCAGCGCGTACAGATTGCAAGCGGATACTATACTAATTTGAACCAGCTTATCACAGAGATTGAAGCCCATCTGAGAAAGATAGATTCAGATATTTATTTCAAAGTTAACCGCACAGCCAATATACTCCAATTTCAAGCCGGAGGTCAGAACCATTTACGTTTTTCTGCTCCGATAGCCTACATGCTTGGTGTGGACCCTGGAAAATGGGTCAAATTCGATCACTGGCACGCCGCTTACCCAATCGATTTTAAGGCGGGGTTTTATAACTTATATTTATACAGTGACATTGTGGCCCCGCAGATGGTAGGGGACGCTCACGCCCCCCTCTTGCGAACTGTTCAGGTCCAAGGCCTTTTCGGGGATATCATCACACAAACGTTCCATAAACCATACTATATCCCCGTTGCCAAGAGACACATTGAAAATATACAAGTTGAAATAAAAACGGATCAGAACACGCCGGTGAAATTTACATACGGAAAGTGCATTGTGAAGCTGCATTTCAGACCCGCTGCCTCACATCGAGCGTTTAGATGAAAATGGATTATGCATATAAAAACACACGACTGCGGCTGGAATCATTCATAGCTGTGCCACGAGTCGCACCAGCAACGCTGAAGCGTGGTAAAACGTGAGAAGGAAAAAAAAGAAAAAACAATCAAGAAAACATGGTTTTCCTGAGAGAGGACCCACACCGTTTCGTGTCCTATTACCAAAGCCAAGTGGGCGGTGCTTTACCGGGTTTCTATGGCGCACCTGTTATGTACGGGCGAGGAATAGGATCCATATTTTCAAAACTATTCCGTTTCGTATCACCCCTAGTTAAATCAGGCTTCGCTATAGCAAAACCCCATCTGAAAAAGGCGGCCACAAACATCGCCTCGGATGTCATAGGTAAAGCTATGACTAAGATAACAGGTGTGAATAACCAGGAGGGGTCAGGGGTTATGGTTCTGTCCAGACGCGCTAAAAAGAGACCACCAGGGGAACGCGTCTGGCGTTCACAAATACTCGTGCCACGTAAAAAGAAGAAGTCAGTTCGCCAGAGCAAGCCTAGGAGAAGGAAGTCTGCTGCTGCGAGCAAGGATATATTTAACTGAATTAGTATTTTTCAGTTAAAAAAAACAAAAAAAACAAAAAAACAAAAAACAGTCATGGCTCTTTTACATCAGAAATCGTCAGAATGTACCCTCGCCGAACTCGATCTTTTCACCGTGCCCATGACTCAACTATCCATTGAAGATAAAGTTTACACAGAGATATTACCCGTGTCAGCTATTACAGACACGGGGCCTATTGAGTTCTTTATCCCCGGAGATGGAGAAAAATACCTAGATTTGAACGACACCTTGCTACACGTCCGTCTAAAGATCACCAACGCTGACGGTAGCGATCTGGCTAATGACGCGGCCGTCGGACTCATAAATTACCCGTTGAATACAATGTTCAGTCAATGCGATGTTATTCTGGGAGATAGGTTAATTTCACAGAGTAGTGCTACCCACGCTTACAGGGCAATTATAGAAACTCTGCTTAACTATTCGGAGGATACTTTAAAGAGTCAATTTAGCGCAGGTCTCTTCTACAAAGACACTGCGGGAGCTATCGACTCGATTGTTTTTGTCGATGGTCCTAATTCAGGCGCTAACCGCAGAGCCTCTTTCACTGCTAATTCGAAAGAGTTACACTTGATGGGCCCGCTTCACGCTGATATATTCTTCTGCGAAAGACTCCTTCTGAATTCTGTCGACATGAGGGTTAAATTAACCAGGGTCAGCGACGCATTCTCTCTCATGGGACCTCGTGATTCAACCTTCCGGCTGAAAATTCTAGGAGCATCTCTTTTTGTGAAAAAAGTTTCAGTCTCCCCAGCTATACGGCTAGGGCACGCTTCAGCATTAATGAGAGGAAATGCTCTCTATCCTCTTTCTCGCGTGAATGTGAAAACATATTCTATCCCTGAAAATTCCAGGATATGTACACAGGAGAATCTGTTTTTGGGTAGCCTTCCTAGATATATTGTTTTAGGTTTGGTCGACCACGAAGCGTTCACAGGCAGGAGAAGCCTGTCCCCTTTCAACTTTAAGCATATGGATGTGGAATATTTAGCTCTCTGCAAAGATGGCAGACAGGTGCCAGCCAAAGCATTTCAGCCTCAATTCAATGACGGTATTTCAGTGAGGGAATATTACAACATGTTCACCGCTACAGGTCGTCATTTAAAAGACCTTCCTTTAAGCATCGCTCGCGAGGAATTTAATGAGGGTTATTCCCTGTTTGTTTTTAATCTCAGCCCTACAGAGGACTCTGACGCTCTGTCACCGGTGTGTAATGGGAATTTGAGACTGGAAATGAGATTCAGAGTTCCGTTGCCTCACACGACCACCTTGATCGTGTACGCGTGTTACGACTCAATTTTGGAAATCGACTCTAAAAGGCAGGTCCTGGTGGATTTTTATTAAAACATGAATAACCACGAGATCGAAAGTTTGATGCATCATCTTCTGGGGGATTTATTTCACGGGGTCTGGGCATCTGATCAACTCCCGTTACTGAAACGCACGTACAATGGACCCGCATATTTCATCGTAAACACTCATCCTTCACACATGCCTGGAGAACACTGGCTAGCTTTGACTTTGGAAGAGAATGATCAAGCCACCTTTTTCGACTCTTATGGATTCAGTCCTGATTTTGAATTTTATCCACAGAGCATAGCGGCATTTTTGAAAGAGAGATCCTCGAAAATATTGTATCATAATCGTCAACTTCAAGACACTCTATCAACTGTGTGCGGTCATCACTGTGTTTATTATCTGTGTCATAAAGCCTGTGGGCTTTCAGTGCATGAAATATTGACTACCTACCACGACGATGTCTATAAAAATGATCTCATGGTATATGATTTTGTGAAAAAATATCAGCATTGTATCAAAAATAGGGCCTCG
Source organism: Fundulus diaphanus (assembly GCA_037039145.1). NCBI lineage: Eukaryota > Metazoa > Chordata > Actinopteri > Cyprinodontiformes > Fundulidae > Fundulus > Fundulus diaphanus. The sequence continues at coordinate 45,690,075 of CM073134.1, forward strand.
TGCTCGTTTATTCACGGAACGTGTTCTTTGCAAATGTTTAAAGATTGTTACAAGCTGTAACTTGTCTAAAATAAAAACACTGTACGCATGAATAATTTGAAACATTAAAGTTTTCTTTATTACAAATTCATTTCTCCAATTTTTTTATTTCATACAGACTTTTAGGGTGAAAATGTCAACCATGCAGGGGTTTTCTTGACTCTCTTGCTTCGAGCAGGTCCTTTCTCAGGGGTGGGATCCATAAAGTCTATTCCTGAGAAATTAGGGGACAGCCCGATTTTTCCTTTTCGTTTCATGACAGGTTTATCTTTGTTCTTCTCCGATACAGCTGTTTCAGCCAAACGTATGTATTGGTCGCGGGCTTGCGGGTTGCTGACTGATGACACGGGGATGTTTAGCTCCTTCAAGGCAGCCAAGAACGAGGTCCAGCCTACAGGTTCAGGTGTCTGTGTTTTTCTCTTGAACGGGAGCTGAAGATTTTTAAGTAAATCGACCAGATGTGGGCCCCCCATCACACGATCCCGGTAAACAAATTCACCTTTCGACGTCCAGCTAGTACCATATTGGGATAACTTTTTCAGTATGTATTCAGCGTTTTTGCGATCTCTGTTAGGTAGAGCTTTTAAGACCTTGTTAATGATTTGGTCCGATTCAGCAGATGAAGCTGTACAACCAGAGCCAGAGTCAACCCCATTGTTTTCAGGCACAGGGTCACGCTGCATAGTTAAAGTCACTTTGGGTTCCTCCAGATGACCCTGCTTAACTAGAGTTAGATATCTCTGCAACAGAGCATTGTACCTTTTAATTTTTTCATAAGAACTCAGTCCCGGTTCATTCAGAATCTCTCTCATTTTAGAATCCAAATCCTCTTCGGCCGTCTGTCTGATAGAAGGTTCTGGGGGACTCAGACGTTTGAACTGTTGCGGTGAAACCAGATACATCTTTTGCGCTGTCCTAAGAGACATTTTCTCTCATCTCCTGATGACACCTCCCAGCACCTCTCCTAATAACGGGGCCACGACGCTCAACAAGGGGAGAATGAACCCTCCTGTTTGATTTTTCAGAACCGACTGCTTGTGTTTTAAACCGGTTCTTTTATCAGCCAGCAGTCTGATAATCCTTTTCTGCTTAGCCAGTTTTTTGTGTTGAAAAGGAGATATTTTCACGCTACCTTTTAGGACATTTAGAGCTATTTCACATAAGGCTTTAAGAAAGTCGGGTGAGCAGTGGGTTAGAATGTCCTTACGTTTCTGAGGCGTTGCTTGACAGAGCGCCCTGAATAGGGGAACATTTCTTCTTATGCGAGATGACATGATAAATTAATGCAATTTAGGAACATACACAGTTGGCCACTGACCTGGGAGCATTCCAGTTCTCAGTCTGAAACGATCTGGACAAGTGGGAGTCAGATCCACGATTAAATACCCATGAGGATCTTTGGTCGCGTCTTGAAAACTCTCTATAAAGAAAGTTTTCTCTGACGGAAATATCTGACGGGCTAAGATATTCAGCTGCAGTTTATCTCTGGGGTTTTTAAACAGCACCATATAATTAGCATTTAAACTGATGGTACGGCTGTATTTACCTTGATGAAAGACATTCTGGCTTAACATTATAACACTCATATTTTTATGATGTCTATATTGAGTGAAGATTTTCACCACTTCCGGGTGGTCCGAAGCCTGGAAAATCACATCGTCTAAAATAACCAAATGATTTTGATCAGGAGGAAACAGATTTTCATCATCAAAACAATCAGGTAGTCCTTCGATGAATTTAATCTTTTTATTCATTTTCTGCAATTCAGAATACATACTTTGAAAACAGGTGTAAATCCAAACGATATTTACAGGAACAGCATCCATAACATGGTTACAATTTAGCAAAACATTTTTAACAAAAAAAGATTTTCCACAACCACTCGGCCCTGCTATTAGAAGTGAAAAAGGGGTTTTGAATCTAGGATCAAACTCGACCTCCTGTGTTTCATGAGAGAGAGACATTTTTTTCCCCCTCAGTTAACCTTTTAATAGCCAAAAGGAAGGGTTGTCCCATCAGGAAAAAGCCTTCTTTTATCATACACCACGCGCACCTTTTTCTGAAATGCTGCATTTTGAAGCTGGAAGCTCCTTTTATTCCTTCTGATGGTGTGCTGGGGAGCCTGTAAAACATCCCCTGTAGAACCTTGCAGATAACCTTCTACCAGGTCTTTCACGCTGTCAAAATTCACCCTCTCACTGCACTGATGAGTCTGAGTGATGCCTTTAAACTTCATCACCACTTGTTTTCGGTGTCGCGTCTGGTAAGCGTAGCTCTTTGGGCCTGCAGAAACATACTCTTGTATAAAATCACCTGATAATTCATCAGTCAAGTCACCAAGAAGGTTACCGAGCTTGAGGGAGGTCTGACCCGGTTTAACCACATAGATCAGACTGTCCGTGTCAATGTACAGAACGCGGTCCTGAAGTTGCTCAAGACAGGTGTACAATTTGAGACGAGCATGAGCAGTTGTAAAGGCAGCAATGAAGACGTTATTCACCTTGTTGGGTGGAGAAATACAGCGCTTGCTGTATTTCCACTGAACCATGCACATTTCATCATTCAGGAAGTGAAAGTAGCTGACTGCGTATTTACCTGAAAAAAGGAAGTTAAAAAACTCTTCGGGCTCGCTCACAATGCTTGTCTGAGCCAAATCATTTCTCTGTGCAAATTTGCCCCAAAAACTGTTCAGACACAATTTAGCAACTTGTCTTTTAGCCGGATTCACCTCAATCTTCCGTACATCTAGCTGGACGCCTTGCTCACGTTTGTAGTCTGCCACATATTTCAAACGACTTTCCTCGTCCGTAGCTTCAGCCGGAAAACCTGAAGCCTCCTGCTTACCCTTGAGAAAAGTGTGGATATACGGTTTAAAGATTGAACTGCTCTGTTTTTCAAAATGCCAAACCTCAGTGATTTTAGCAAGCCTATATCCCAGCTCAAGAGCCTTGTTGAATTCCACACTTACCCATACACCTGTTAGCGCTCTCTCTTGGTCAGAGTGGGTACAAGGACCCGTCTGGTAGTTCAACTCAGCGCAAGCCCGGCACAGTGTGAACACAAGTTTACCGGTAGAGGTCCTGTACGGCAAAACGGGAAAAAACACACCACGAGGCGGGTACACGGTCGCTCTGATAAGTCCGAAGTAGCTACGGGGATCGTCGAAATCTTTGCATATGATTTCGGGATGGCCTAGTGGATAGCTGCAGCTAGCATTCACAAACGGATACAGAGATGTGAAGTCTACATAATGCACCGATTCTTCGACCCCTGCAGTGTACCTCAGCCTGAGGGCACTGGTTCTACCCCCAAACAGAGCGTCCAGCGGGCAAAGAGGTGCCGGGGCACTGAAACAGTCCAGAAACCTTTTGAGACCAGAGTGTGACGCCTTCATTAAATCCCAGCTATGCTCCCACATAACCTCCAGGCGCACCCCGTAAACCGACTGCAATACCCTGGCTCTCTCGATGGTAGCTGCATGGAACCTTTCATAGCAGACTCCTCTGAGTGGGCACGTCTGGTCGGCTGGAAAACATTCAGGACAACCATGGTAAAAGCAGCCATTGAACTCAAATACAGTTCGAACGCCTCGGACCTCCGCGTATCCATCCACATAATACGGTCCCAGTTTCATTTCACCTCGATTAAGAGCATGTTGAATGAAAATGCCCCGTTCAGCAGCTACCCACTCCAGCCATTGAATGGAGGCGTCTGAAAAAGTCTTGCACTGACGCCGATAATCCACTGGGGAAGGTATGGCTAGTGTGTCAGGCGGAAGAAAATTTGCTGTGAAAACATTCATACAGGCTGCTGCTATGGTGATGCTTTTAAAAGGATCGACGTTTGTCTCTTTAAAGAACTCTTCTCTGAATTTCACACAAGCCCTGAAGAGAATTTCCACATCATTCTGACAATAATAAAGAGCTTCTTTTTTAAAGTCAAAGGGATGCTTACAGGCCTCGTTGTACCAAATGGAAAAACGCTCCTGCTCAGCAGGGCTCATATGCTCCACAGCGTAGAAGCTGGGTGGAGGAAGCGGGCCGATGTAGTTCAATGTCTTCTCAGAGGAGAACAAGTGAGGGAAAAAACCCTTAGTGAAACCTAACGCTTTTGGCATTTGACTGAGTTTCATTGTAAGGAAAGAGAGACTGTCTATAAATTTGAGACTGTAATCAGGCTCGGTAAAACAAAGGATTTTACTCCCCTGTGTGATCAAGAACGGTTTGATGCCGAGTTTAACCATCTCACTTAGAATCAAGTATGAGTCAAACCCACGACTGTTGTGGGCAAGAAATGAATGACCTCTGAACCGAGGTTTTCTAAAATGAAGCAGAAAATCCCTGACGCAGTTCAAACCATAAGAACACCAAACATCCCCAGCCAAGGTTTTTGTGCTTACAAGATACGGGATATGTTTTCCAGTTTGATCTGTAAAAGTTTCAAAATCATAAAAAACTAGCTTATCGCGGAGTTGCGCATCAGTCAGGGTCGGTTGAATATAGCACAGATGATCGTTTAACGTGACATCTGCACCGTGAGGCACTTTCTGACGACAGACCGTGCACTTTGTTGAACAATCGTGGGGTTTGCTCTGTCCACCTGCGGCTACAAAATAAAGCTGTTTACACACAGGGCAGAACTTTGTCGTATCACAGTTACTTACGAGCTTACCGAGTTTAGGTCTCAGTGTGGGTTCTCTGTGTTTAGCTAAGCAGATGGAATTACGACAGATTCGTTTACAATCTATGCACTGCACAGGGCTGTATTGCTGGAGAGTACAATTTGAGTCGAGGCATACCGAGCAGTGACCCTTACAGCTATGCGTGCCAATGTTGTCGTAACCGCTAAAGCAGTAGCCACAAATGTGCCTCGAGCCTGTGAAACCTGTGAGACTCTTTATTCCATAATAATGACTTTTGAACAAAAGCAGGAAAAGGGGATTTGAACGATCTGAAAAGCCTGTCTGAAATTTACGAAGCACTGCCTCCTTGTCGTCTTTAAAGAAAACAACAATTTTCCTTTTGACTATCTCTTCAAATTTATGCACATCGCTGAAAGTCACAGGAGTTTGCTCAGTGAGGCCGGCTGTCCGTTGCCACAGTGAGGCTTGATGCATGGCTTGGGCGTCTGTAAAAGCAGGGTTACAAAGATGTGCTAGACTGGCAGCAAAGCAAAGCTGATTAGAAGCATTTTCAACAATATAGAGGTGACGTCGTTTTTTATGAATCAGCTCACAGTCCAATGTTTTTGTCGCCTTACGTTTCGCACCGCCGTGAGGGTTTCGTACAATCTGAAGTACTATTTCCAAGTTTTCAGGTCCTGGCAATTCTTCATTAGACTGTGTTAACTCGTCTAAAAATTCCAGAAATGCAGGCAGAACTGAATCACCGTCATCATTTACCTGAACCACTGTATGGCGGGAAAACCCATCCCCACTTAATTCAAGCTGTACAACATCATTGCGTGATGCTGAATGTGTAACAGAGTCCGCCAGCTCTGTGAGAAGATGATAAACCTGCGTGTAAAATTCGGCGGCGTTAGGAATTTCACCTGGTCGTGAAGCTGTCACGCTGAAAGGACGTCTTATTTCTGTAACATTAAATCGCTCACGTTCAATGCAAGGGTTAACAGCCGGCTGAGACTGACTCGTGCTTGGCTGATCCTCCGGGTTGGACGTGGGAAAGACAGGTGCGCTCGAGCATGCCTGTTGAGGGGAACTGGATGAGGGATTCTGCAAAACAGTATGCGAAGAACCAGACCGATCATTTTCACCTCTTTCACTTTGATTTAACTGACCACCTTGCTGCGGGAACTGATGGCTTGTAGGATTGGAGGTAAATGTTTGAGAGACAGAAACATTTAATTGATGGATAGCTTGTTCTAGTGATGATAAACGCTCATAATTCGAACCCGAGTGCGTATGACCCTGCTGTCTATCTGGTGAATTACCCCGGCTTAAATCGGCAACCCCCACCCTATGCTGAATGGGTATATTCCGGAGGTCGTTAACCATTTGCGTGATGTCACTTAAAACATTTGTAACTCGTTGTTGAAATTCTAGCGAGTCGTTCAAAGACGTGATTGATTGAGAGAAAGAATCATTTAGCTCGCCAACGGTTTGTTCTAACCATAGAAACCGCTCAAAATCCCAATCCGGATCACTCTGCCCCTGAAGTCTGACAGGAGATCCTGGGGTAAGATTTACAGATTCGGTTGCATGCTGAACAGGGAGATTCCGGAGTTGATTTACAGCCTCAACAATTCCATCCAGAGCCTCTCTGATTTGTTGACTTTCCATTTTTTTTTTTTTTTTTTTTTTTTTTTTTTACCAGAGGTCACAACTTAGCTGGTTAACGGTACTGGCATTGACGGGTCAACCAGCTCAACCATCAGAGTCTCGCAGTAATTCAGAAGCGCAGCAGTTTTCCGGCGGTAGAGGGTAGCTTGACGTCCCGTAGAAACTGGCATATGCTTTACTGTCCATGCAGCGGCTGTAATACAAACAAAGAAAAATATATAATTAGATTTATCATATATAATCAGAATTAAATAAAAAAGTATTTATTATATTACAAACAAATTCTTTGAAAGCATTGAACTTAAGATATACCTTCAATAAGCGGACCAGCTGCATGCGCTTTGGTGATTAACCGGTTGAAGTCTTGCTGAACTCTCAGGATTGACGAACACAGGCTTCTGAGACTACGCCTCTTCTTGGGTTTTCTTCTGGGACGGCGGATGACTGATGCTACTGCAAATTAAAATAAGCAGACGGAGACAGAGTTTTAAAACGGGGTAATACACGAAAAGAAAAGGTTGACAGAAAAGAATAAATAAAAATAGGCTAAGGGCTACATCTGGGGTTAGAACTGCAACCCCTACCATTTCACATTCAATGTGTTACAATCAGCATCACAAACTCATTGTCAACTCACCAGGGTGCTGAGCAGATGAGGCAGGACGAGACAGATTATGTGCTGCTGCTTCTGCTTCTGCTTCTGCTGCTGCTGCTGCTTCTGCTAGCTCGGTGTCAATATCCTCATGTACAGACTGAATTGTTACTGTAGAAATAGTAAGCAGGGAGAGACAGCCTTTTTAAACGAGGTAATACATGAAGAAGAAGAAGAAGAAATGATAAATACATAAAAATAGCATATAGCATAGAACAGTTGCTGGCTTACCGTACGTCTGGCCACATGTATCGGGGGGAGGCAGTATTCCGGCCGTAAAGACTGCTTGAGCAAGAATGTCTCGATGAGTTGTTACTGTGGGTAAATGAACAAATACACTAAATGAAGCGGACTAATACAGAGAATGTACCATCAGGGTTAGTTTGAGACTTATAATAGTTAACTTACGTGCTGCGGGAAGCGTTGTCCCCGGATTAACGTTTCGATGGAACCCGTCTGACGTGGTGAGCCGGGGAGCTTTCTCGGAGAAGCGAGCGTGTTGCTCTGGTGTCTCTGGAGAACTTATTACAATAGCTGACCCGTCATTTTCTTCAGTTCTTTGCCGCTTCGGTGTAGATGTGTTCTGAGCAACTAATTCTGCTACAAGCCTCCTTCTAGCTAGACTCAGCCTTCCTTCTCGATGCTTTTGTGATCTGGTCGGTTCAGGCTGTATCAACGCTAGCTCTCCGTGGAACACACTCGGGTTGAATGGCTTTGGACACAATCTTCCTTCACGATGCGTTTGTGGTCTGATCGGTTCAGGCTGTATCATCCTTAGCTCTCCATGGGAAACATTTTGATTTAACGGGTTCGGACAACCGAATCGTTCGTCAATTAACCCTTTCTCGGTATAATCTGAATAACAGAAAAATAAAAATTGTAAAAATATAGTATTAGTATTTTAAAGACTGATTTTGAATAAAATATACTTTAATACAAGGTTGAATCATATCTTACCAATATCCGTTATTGTAAAATTTAGGCCTTGTAATTCAGCAGGCGCTGGCGCTGAAACAAGTAATTAAAATATATTGTAAAAACAGCAACTGAAGATATATACTTCTGCAAGCAGGCTACAATTACTGACACCGCTATTGAAAGCATTACCTCCAAATTCAAGCTAAATCCCCTAAAACACTAGAGGCCTGTAGTTGCCGGCACCATCCACAAACTAATAAAACAGTCTAAACTCAGATTTAGCTTCACAAAGTGACTTAAACAACCATAGCCCCTACAGCAGAAATAAAACAGTTAAAATACCTTATAAGGCAGCTACAACTCACAGATATTTGTAAACCGTGTGATGCATGCTGGCTATATTTAGCTTCACCACCAGATTTATGCTAAAACACTTAAAAAAACTTCACAAGGTAACTTGAACAAACCACCATAGCCCCCATCCGGCTGAAATAAAACACTGTTAAAAATACCTTATAAAGCAGCTAAAGATAAAATTAAAGTTAAACCCTTAAAAACAGCAGAGGCCTGTAGTTACCCGCTTCAAACACACAAAGCCCAGCTAGCAAACAATGAAACACATAGCAATACAAGCAGGTAACTTGAACAATAAAAGTGCTAGCCCTTGTGCTAAACAAGCCTTTCACCCTTGAATTCATGCTAACCCCTTAAAACACGTGAGAGACAAGGAGTTGCCCGCTTCAAACACACAAAGCCCCGCCAGCCAGCCAGTAGAGAATAAAACTCCGTTAAAAATACCTTATAAAGCAGCTAAAGATAAAATTAAAGTTAAACCCTTAAAAACAGCAGAGGCCTGTAGTTACCCGCTTCAAACACACAAAGCCCAGCTAGCAAACAATGAAACACATAGCAATACAAGCAGGTAACTTGAACAATAAAAGTGCTAGCCCTTCAGCTAAAACACTGCTTTTACTTCTGAATTCATGCTAAACCCCTTAAAACACGTGAGAGACAAAGAGTAGCTAATCAAACATAAAAAATTAAATAAAATAAAAAAACTTCAACTAAGCCACATAAACGTTAAAATATATTACAAAACGGGTAACTTACCAGTGAAAATCTCGTTGTATTCCTGCGTCGACGTCAATCCGGCAATATGAACCTGTGCTTCAACCGCTGAAGAACGGGCTGTGGACATGGTGCTAGTTTATACTGCCAGGGTCTTTGAAACGGTTGTTCACTGGGCAAGTTATAGCAAAGGTTTGAATTGAGGGCGGGATTCACGCAGGTACCCCCAGGTAGCCGAAACAATAGCCACATCGTCCGATCGTTAAACCCCGCCAGCGACATGTTTACTAGGCCTGGATGTCGCGACAGCTGTACACTAGCATAATCGACCATCTCCTCAGCATTGTTTACAGATTGTTTCGTCACGACCCCCGCCAGTCTAACCGCCCGTATAGGTGTTTGAAATAACAGCTTGCAAATCGCAGGGGGGAAGTCCATCCTTTGAATTCTACAGACGGCAGAATGCGTCCCGCTGGGTTTAAAAATTGTCTGAATAAGGCACTTCCTGGCAATGTCGATTGGAAAAGGCGCAATCCTTTCACGTCACGGTACCCGCCCGTCTAGCCGCCCGAATCGGTGTTTGTTATAACACTTGCACGTCGGAAAACCATCCTTTGAATTCTACAGACAGGAAGGATCATGCTGGGTTTAAACTGACCATGCCGTCTCGAAAGTCTGATCGAATAAACTCTGATCTGATGTGGATTGCAAAAAGGCGCGGCGGCGTTTCGTCTCGAAGTAGCGGTGCCGGCTTAGTGTTTGGCAAACTCCTCCCCTAACAGACCAGCTGAACCGCTCTCATTCAATTCAGTGTCCCGAGGAGAGCTGTCGGATTTCTCTGCTTTTTAGCTGTGCCTTGTAGAAGCTGGTCCGCTCTGTAAAATGCTTTTAAGTTAAGATCGAGTTTCTCTGCTTTTTAGCTGTGCCGCGTAGAAACTGGTCCGCTCTGTAAAATGCTTTTAAGTTAAGATCGGGTTTCTCTGCTTTTTAGCTGTGCCGCGTAGAAACTGGTCCGCTCTGTAAAATGCTTTTAAGTTAAGAGCTTACCGACTGCTTAGAGCGAGAAAGTGAAGAAAAAAAAACTATCTTGCTGCTGTTATTAGCAGAGCGGCGCGGAGACTGGGATGTATGGAGACTTGGATGTGCCATAACGGAGACTTGCTGTATGGAGAGACAAATGTGCCTAAATACTGCAGCATGAAATACTGCAATGTGAAAGTTTTATATTCTGAGTAAAACACACACACATATGTATTAAACAAGGGTTGTCAAAAAGCATTCCATCATACCGTTTAGTTATAAGAAACCCCTGAAAAATAAACACATCTCCTGACCATCGAGATATTGCATAAATGAATTACATAATTAAAATGATTTAAAAGACATATAATGATAATTGATATAATAAATAAAATAATTAAAATTATTTAAGGGGGACTTTACCCCGGAAGTGAAAGGCGGGACATCCGGTTACAGTGAAAGGCGGGACATCCGGTTAAGGATGACGTAACATCCGGTTACAGTGGAAGGCGGGACTTCCGGTTAAAGAAGGCGGGACTTCCGCCGGAAGTGGAAGGCGGGACTTCCGGCTGTCACTTTTTGAAAGGTGTGAAATGTGGGCGTGGTTTGAGTTTGATTGAAGGATGTACCATATTTTTTTTGACATGAGAAGCCGGTAGTAACTCCAAATGAGTATAGTTGAGGAAGGGGTCCAAATTTGATCCTTATTTTCTTTCCTTGGGTGCATCAACTAATCAAATCCTAAATCAACAGACACAGAGAGAGCAGGGGTCAAGCCCCAAAAACAATTGGATCAACTTATAAGCCTAATGGTGCGTTTGCACCAAACATGAATTCAGCCAATGTCGCCACTTTTCCATGCTGTCGTTCGCCTGCAATTTGCATGGTAGGTGACAGCAATTGCACTGCAGAGGAAAGCCAGAAATACAGTAGTACAAAGGCATTATCTTGTAATGCTTTCACTTAACTGCCACTCCAGTCTCCTCAGTCACTCTTTTGCAGGCTCAGCCCTTTGTGGACTTGTGTCGGTAGTAATATTTGGTTGAGTCATTCAACTCAGGCCGACCACAGACTGCTACTATCAGCTTTTCTTCAATGTTGAATGAAAACAGATGTGTTTCCACTGCAGTCCTTCCACCCACATCACAGCCATATCCAGTTCCTGATTGGTTGTTGCAACGCGACAAGACTGAAAAGTTTAGATTTTTCAACTCCAGCCACTGTTGCTTTGCATCTATCACAGATATTGTGTTGCTCTGGGTTCAATTTAACCCCCAAAATTGCGCCTTTTACATCGCTAGAAAAACGGCTGTTACCTCGCATTGTGTCACATCACTTTTGTGTTGCACCTGTACATAGGGATATCATGCTTTCACCTACACACCTTAACAAGGAAGAACCAGGGTCAACAAAAGGTACAGTTCCACCGACCCTACCTGGTTTAGCTCGGCCAGTTCTGCTGTTCTCTATTTGGTTTATCTCCATGTGGTTTGTGATTCGACTGGTCCAGAAATACTTGAAAGAGGGAAACGCCTCCTGGGGTGGCTTTGGCCCCACATATTTACTTACATACATACATACATACATACATATATATATACTTACATACGTACATACATAAATACATAGATGGGAGCGATGAGAACATGTTAATTGTGCAAAAGATTTTTAACTGCAGTGAAATAATTTTTATCAGTATGACTCCCAGGCTGCGAGTTTCTCTTGATAGCGGAGACAACGTCAGGTGTTGTGTGAGTCTGAGCTGCTTTAAGCGGGCACCTTTGTGATAGCACCCCGCTACTCTCCCATACTGTCTGAAAGGCAGACAGCCACTGCCTTCTACCAAATGAGGTGGCTGAATGGACACTTCTTAGACAAAACTTAACAGCTTTCAGTGAGTGTAAAATGAGAGCAATCCTTGCTATATATAAATCCACATCTGATACAGTGAGTCTGCATATAGAAAGCTGAAATGTCCTTTTTCTTTTCTCCCCTTCAGACATGGTTCATGGTTTGTAAATAAAAAATGTTTTATTTGACTCACTCCTTTTGTCAGATAAAAACCTTTACATTTCTCCTCGCCCCTTGGCCAATCAATGAAAAGCAGTGTGTTCACTTCAAAACTCCTTTCAAGTCCGCTCGGTTAGACCCTGCTGTTGAGTAGGGCCGGAGAAACTCGGGCTTGAGCTGAAAAAAAAGCTGCTCCTGAAACACTGCAAGTGGGCAGAGTCGAGCGGTACGCAGCCAATACGAGTGGGTGGAACTGGGGCTATCCAGTCCAAGTCTGAATCCCAGGAATCTGAGCTGTATCTTAGAAACAGACAAGGCTGCAGATGATGTGGCTGAAGAAAAACAACAGCAGAACAGGTGCAGGTAATCAGGCAATCAGGCAATCAGGGAGAGAGGAAGTGATGTGTTCAGGGCTGGCGGGTTTAAACTGAAATACAAACTTAAACGACAGCTGCTTACAAGCCTAAATCTTCAAGTGTAATTCAATGTGTCGGCAGCAGTGGTGTCAAGTATGCCGCCACATGACCCTTAAGTAGCAGGGAAATGTTTTCGAGTGGCAGACCATGTCTCTCTGTCTGGCAATGGAATGGATAAATCTGGGTTTGGCAGTCATTGGTAGAGCGGTACTTGTCGTACTTACACGGTATAAGTATTATATATTATATTATGTGGTGCCCACTCTAACACCGTAAACTCATGGATGCCTCCCTGTTTCTTTTAACTTCTCCAAGCAGCTTACCACTATAAACACCCTTTGAGGATGACTCAACTTCAGTTTAGTTTTACAATTTATTCTAATACGGCAGAGAAACAATCATAAGGTTTACACCACAGGACTCTTACAACAAACCCCAGTCGACCTCCTGCAGATTAAGAGCAAAGTAGAGTCAACCTCACATGCTCTTTTCTAAGCTTAGACACACCCCTCCAAGGGGGGTGGTCTCCTCCCATGATGTCTGTAGAAGGAATGTGTCGTCATGGAGACCTTTTCTGTTTTCCAGCGTGTGTTAACCTGTGGGTGTCTTTGAGCTAACTAAATTAATGCACATCTCTAAATCACATTAATAACTCCACACAACCTATATCTGATTAAACTAGCTTTACCCTTTTAGCAGAAGATTACACAAAATAAACAAACCATAACAACTGTGTCAAGTAAAACGCTTGGTTCTGTGGGGGATTATAGCTGTGGGGCTGTGTTACGGCTGGCTGATAACCAAAACTAATGAGGGAAGCAGCTCACCCAGTTAAAACAAAAGTAAGTCAACTTTTATTCTAACTTTAAGTACATCCAAAAAAACATGAATTATGTCACCCAGTAAATAAGTACCGGGATTGATTTCAGCTTGCTTGTGTCACATGCTGATGTGCCCTTGGGCAAGGCACTTAACCCTAAATTGCCTTTCGATCTGCACATCTGTGTATGAATTTCTGTGCGCTAGTCAGTGTGACTGGATTAATGTGGCTCAAGTGTAAAGCACTGTGAGTGACCAAGAAAAGTGCTAAATAAATTCAGTCTATTTACCATTCAGTCCATTTAGTGTTTGAATGAAAGCGGGAACGATACAGTAATGGGTGAAAATATTCTAAGATAAAAAACACAACCAAGACTACGAGGAGCAGTGGGATTCAAAGACTGAACCACAGGAATTTATATGCTGTGAACACTGGGCCCATGTGATCCCAACACGTTGACGACCTGCCACACCCACTGAGCATTTACAACTCAAAGCAAAAAGGTAAACAGGCAAAGTAGCACACATGAGCCCCATTTACACTACCCTTGTTAAACCGAGCCGAGCCGAGACCAGTCCGATCTTGGATCAGTTAACCAAGCCGAGACGACCGTTTACACACCACGCTATCCCGGTTCCTTGGTTGCTCCTCGTCTCCTAGTGACGATCTGCGGTATTGCTGCTCTCTGGGATTGAAGGCGGGACAAAGTAAATCAAAAAACCTTCAGGATGTTATGGTTGGACAGAGTTGGCTTTTGGGACGTGGATAAGACAAACAAACGTCTAATAAGGATTTACAGACGCAGAAAACAACGAAAGACGCTGAGGTTCCTCACACCGCTAAGCAGAATCATCTCTGGAAATCGTGTGGCACGGTAAGGAAGCTAGTATTATTATGAATGTCTGAAATTTGTCTGAATGGAGTGTGAATCGGGACGTGCAGCCAGACTGCCGAAAAACACCGCGGACAGTCAGCTGACTGTAAGGGGGTGACGCGGTTTGCTCATGCGCTCTTCGTTATCAGATAACCGGAATAAAAACACTCCGAGACCTCCCCAGGAACTGGTCTGCATTTAGCGCGGTCCGGTTATGTTTAGCGCGGTTCAGTTCAGTCTGCTGACCATTTCCACACACGAGAGTTATCTCGGTTACCGAGCTCGGACTGGTCTCGGCTCGGTTAAAAAAGTGTAGTGTAAACGGGCCTATGGAAGCTCGGGTTGTCACAGGTGTTCCCCTCCCCCAAGGAGTTGACTTCAGCCCTTTAGTTCAAGTATTAGGGACATTTTGGACTATTTCATGCTATACCTTGTGGGGAAAGTTTAGGGATGGCCCCTTTCTGTTCCAACATGACCGGCACAGACTATCCTAAGTCATGGATACCTCCTCATCTGATGAGAGGACAAAGCACTGAGCAGGTCCATGCAAACACACCATGTCAATGTGCCCATACCAGCTGGATTTATTTTCACGTCTGCCTATTTTTTGATTATATGGCAGCCCTCATAATGGAGTGTTAAGTTATGTTTAAATACATTGGAGGCTCTAAAGTCATAACACTGCTGAAATGAAAAATCCAAAGTAATTCTTTCCAAGATAATAAGAGTTACACTGGGCTGGCTTCTTAAAACTTAGTACAGAAAAGTACAAAAATGAGAAAGTCTTAAACTATACTTCAAACAGCCATCCCATCTCTAGCAATAAAGTAAGCTAAAGAGAAAAAATAAACAAAGAGCCTATCAAACCAGGAAGGAAAAAAAGGAAAAACTAACTTCAACAGAACCCTGCATAGTAAACCCTGCAAGACTTCAATTACGCCTTAAGGGGTGCAGATTGTTCTGAGAATAGTATTTTTGGGAGACACACAAGCCTGTCCAATGATATCAATGCTTTTCTTAGGATTCCATGACAAGGCTTCCCATGTAGCTCTAAGGAAGCAAGGACACAGTGTAGTTTACACCCTTTGGGATCATTTCCCCTGCCATGTTTTCATATTTTCCCTCCTGGTGATGTTATTGTCTGCAGGGGGAGTCCTTGCCAAACTCTCCCTCCCCTCCCCTTCCCCAGTGTGGTCACAATACACGGAAGCTGCCAGCTGGGGCCTTTTTGGGTAACAGGAGAACAAGCTCTCTCGGGTCTCATTTTCACATTCTAAGCTTCAAAATATGCCGTCATATCCTGACTGCTACCAAGCAGCATACAATACTCAAAGATGACACATTGTTGCCAGAGGATGAGGGCGTGTGCCTGCATGGCTGACCTCACGGATAGATTTACACACAACAATTAGGGTGTCATTAGCAGAGCGGCATTCCTCTTACGGTCGGAGGAAATCCCTGCTCCTGACCAACACAGTATTTTCCATCATGTAGTTCATTCGGCTATGAAGACATAATCACGTGGTTGTGGGGGTGCCCTCCAACATGCAGCCATGGTGACGTGTTTATTTTTTTTTTTCATGGGCTTCCCCGTTTCTGAACATATCAACTAGGCTTCAGTTGGAACTTGCCTTGTGTGTTTGTGTCCAGCAGGGCGAGTAAGTTCTCATCTCTCATTTCAGCACAAATGTACTATTGTGAATCTGCACAAGTGGGCGTGGACGTGGGAGTATGTTGCGAGAAAATTTTAAAGGAATTTCATAGGATGATGGGGTTTCCCTGCCGGGCTCTTGACAACCCCCATACATCCCAAGAGTTCCCTCTGAGGAGGCAGACAGCGCTAACAGTCATTCAGCTCTTCACATTTTTCCGCTAAATCCCAGACATAAAGTCATCTGGGGGTTATTCCATAAATGGCTTCTGTAGATCAGGATTTACTAAGAAAACAGTCATTATACAAAATTAAATATTAAACATTAGTTTAATCTAAATTTATGCTAAATATATAAAATTACTTTCAACTGGTTACAAAGCCTGTCTGTTTGTTCTGTGAGTTTCTGAAATTTACCCCAGTCTTTGAGGCGAACCATAACTGTGGTATATGATTAGGGGCAAAATAAATAAACTGGAATCAAAAGTACTTGGTTATGGGATGGCTTAGAAAAAAAGAGAAAATAAAGAGGATTTGTTTGAGTGTTTCTGTAAAAGCTTTAGGTAGAGTCTTCCTTTCACATGTGTACACGTCCTGATGACTTAGAGGTTTAAAATGTTTATTTCAGTTCGGTCTTTAAGTGTTGCCACTTTACACTTCTATGCTGCTGCT